>CM070555.1:3936731-4536731 GCA_036346405.1 Phyllostachys edulis | reverse complement strand
GTATTAAAAGGGGCGCGAGGGAACGCAATGTCTTACCGGGAACAGAGCAGAAGGGAGATTGGATGCGGCGGCGAGGTCAATGTTCGTTCTGTTACATTGGAGCCAAATTTGAGCTGTTACATAGTATAATTCAGAATATCGGTTGCTTCAATACCAATTGTGAAAGCGTGTATTGTTTAGCCCGTAAGATAAGTTTTCTGCTAGATTTTGCTCTGGTTCCCTGACTTGAAAATCTTTCGGATTACTTGCTTGCTGCCATTATTCGATTTGATTCAGCATTCAGCAGTATTTTTAGGGTGTCCTCGTACGGAGTCTTGCGTATGGACAGATGCGGCAAAGGGCAAATCCGGAACCTGTTGAAATTGTCTTGTCAGTTTCAGCTCAGCGAATTAGGTAGAGCCGATAATTCGGGAAAAAATGGATAAGAGAGGTGGAACGGAGAGGAGATGTGGTGGATTCGGCGCTCTCCTCGGCTGCTGCTCAAATAGAACCGAGACAGGCGTGAGAAGTCGCGAGCTCGGCGGCGAGATGACACGAATGGCGCGCGAGATGCTGGGCAACATATCAGGTGGACATGGTCACTTTGGTGCACATATGGACACAGCCGATCCTGGCCCTCCATCGTGTGATCAACGGCCAGAGCACCGGCGTCTTGAGAACGCAGGCACCCCCCCCACCGCTTTGCTTTTGTTCGATTTCACCTCCCGATTCACTTCGCTAGGTTTCGCACTGCCGAGAGCACTTGCCACCTGCGTCCCCACACCGCCCCAGTCCATGCCCTCCGCCTCCTCTCCTCCTCCTGCTGCTGCGCCATGGCTCCGCCTCCCCTTCCCTTGCCGCCGCCTCATTGGCCCCAGCCGCTCCTCCCCAAACCGACGCGAAAGCACAAAAATCGCAACTAGGGTTAGGGATCTGGGTGGCTACCACCTGCTCCCTCGGCCTCTTCTCTAGGTCTTTGCTCGGCGACTCAATGACATCCTCTCATCATTTAGGCAGCAGTGTCCGTCACCCACTTGCACCATGCGAGGGGCCTGTGTGAGGTAAGCAACCCCCTCTCCCCTTGCGCCGAGTCCCCTTGGTCCCCTTGAGCATTTTAATTTCTTTCACTTCACATGTTTTTCCTATTATTACATACTAACTCAAGCGTGTTTTTAGTGTGCAGGCAAATTCGAGTCTTGGAGGCTGTAATCTTGTTGTAAATGCTGTATGAGAATTCCATGATGACTAAATGCTCTGGAATTTTAGTGTTTTCAGTGTTTTTAGTGTTCAGTATGTAAGTGTAAGTGTAAGTGTTTTCAATGCTATAATCTTGCTCTGGAATTCTGCATGATTGAATCTAAGAATTTTGTATGAATGAAACTGAGGAATTCTGTATGATTGAATCATTTTTTTTTGTATCATTGTAACTTATGTTTTGAAATTGAGATCCAAATGTAATGGAAGCTTCTTTGGAATGTAAGCTAATGGGTTCAAGATGCTAGACTTATGTTCAGTACAGTATGTCAATTACTTAGGCAACGCTACCAGCTTTGTATAATAAGTTAATAACAGCTTGAATTGCTTCTCAATTATGGGCATCAATGCCCACAGCAGATTGTTGTGAGCACTCCATTGTCTCACATATTGAAGTAGAACCTTTTCTTTTGCGCAACTTGTGATTTTCCTACTGAATCATTACTCATTAACTTATTTCCTAATTGTTTATGAAGAATAATGTGAAAGTTGTATTATTGTCAACATGATGTGAAACTCAGCCAGAATTGCCTAAATTTGTTTGCAACTTTGGATGAATGGGGTAAATCCCAACCAACACATTGGTTTGTTTGCCAAATAAGTGGCCCTAAGCAGTGAAACTGATTATCAGCCATAACTGGATGGGTGATGGTTGTTTTTTCAATGACTGGTTATTACTTTTGGTTTGTATCATTACCTCCTGGACAAATTAGATGTTGTTTTTTACTTTTATGTGTCGATAAGTATTTTGAGGTGATACCTATGTCTATGTAACTTTTCAGATTAGCAGAACATAGCACAACCTTGTTAAGAGCTTGAAACAGTCTGGTGATGGCATTCAGAAGAAGCATCTTATTCATGTAATTGGTCTGTTTGAATGGAAATCAATGCTTTGATTAGTATTCATATGTTCATAAGGCTGAGGGCTGTCCTCTGAATCTGAGTGTTCTGAGCTGTCCTCCGAAACAAATTGAAATCAAGGAACTTTGACATATTAAGTGAACTTTGCAAATACCTGATACTGTTCATGTATGAATTGTTGTCTGAATTCTGTACAGAGAAGATGATGGCAGTGAGGAGAATCGCTATGTTCAACTGTCAGGAAGTCCTTCAGCTATGGTTTACTGCAGTCTGAATTTTGCTGGTGGCCTATTTTATGCACATGCAAGGATTGATGGAGAGCATGAGGACAGGATATATTACAGTCACCGAAAGTCTGATGCCAATCATCATGTAGAGCAAGAGCCATCATCCACTGCTGAGGAGCATACTTCCATAGCTGCTATTGCATAGAAGTGAAAATTGCATTTGTGCTGACTGTAGTGCACCTGATCCCAAATGGGCGTAAGTGTTTGCATGAGCTCAAATAGCTATATCATAAGTCATGACAATTTAACCAATTGTTTTCACATAATTTATGTCTTTTTCTATGTACCCCATTATTCTTTGGCTCTGGTGATGCTTTCGCTGATGAAAATACTAGCGGAATATATGTAGAGGCACAATAAAGTATGCAAAATCTCACAATATAAATCTCAGGAATCCCTCCACTGTTACATATGCTTGTCTTTATGTACATAATCAGGCTATTGTACATTGTGCCAAATTCTTTATTTATAATTTTCTTACCCATGACTCCTTAAAAACTGAGTTTTTCCTTACAGATTAGCTAATATTAGAGTATTCATATGCCTTAAATGTTCTGGAGTTCACAGAAGTCTCGGTACACATATTTCAAAGGTTTGTTGCAACCCTAAATAATCTTATGCATCTTATCTATCCTTTTCTGTTCTAAGAAAATCCAACTGTACTTAGTAAGGTTTCTGTACTTCAGTAGCTTACAACAATTCTCAAAGAGAAGAAGGTTAGTTTCTTGCAAGAATGAAAGAATTGTTCGCAAAAAATACTGACGTGAATAAAAGACATGACCGGAAGCAAGTTGACACCCCACTACAACATGATATGGCTGGAGCAAATGAAGCAAGTGTAGGAGCAAAAATACATAGGACTACTACAAATTCATTCTTCCGGTCACAACACATATACATCATCTAAAACTCATTGCATTGATTTCCATTCAAACAGGTCATACACATAGGTTTCTTCGATTCACAAAACAAAAGAAATTTCAGATAGTTTGAACACATCCAGTGAGACATTTTACATAGAAAGTTTCTCACTCGTGTTCAACATTACACCATTCAATAGACTACAAATTCTCAGCACACAACAAAAATTGGCAGTGGCTCATCTCATTATCCTCCATTCGGCAGATTCATCCATTGCTTCTAGGTTGGCACGTTCAAATTGTCTCCTGCAAAGGTTCAAATTCAAATGCTTAGTATTGTTTCGCCAAAACCAAGAACTCAAGATAACGGTCTGCAGCTTTGAGAACACCCCAAGTAAATTGAAACCAAATCGAACAAGGAGGAGAGGAAGGCATACCTCGGCACAGACGGTGCCGCCATAGCCGGTGGTCTGGCGAAGCGACGGTAGAGCGGCGAAAGATAGGAGGTCTTGACCATCGCCGCCACGCTTCATAGCGAGTAAGCCAGCGTCGCCTCGAGCTCTTCTCGACCACATGGCTGATCGCGAGGGGAGGAGGAAGAAGCGAGCCACGTGGAGGAAGATGTATGCCATGAGAGTGGCGGTAGAGAGCGAGAGGAGAGGTGGTGATGGAGGAGCTCGAGAGCGGAGGCATCGCCGGCACACTGGCAGAGAGGCGGTGTAGGGGCTCGGCGCAGTGGCTGGCGGCGATTTCGGCGGCCGAACCCTAGCTAGCTGGCGGCGCATCGTGTTGGGGAGGAGCAGGAGGGGGGCGAAATGAGAAGAAGTGGCGTCGCACGTGGGGGGTTTCACAAAGAAGTCAGAAGTGGGATGGAGGCTCGATCTCGGCCGCTCGTGGACTAACGAATGGCCCAGATTGACCATGTTTATATGTGCACCATTGTATGCTTGGGCAGAAGATATGCCGCCGAGATGCTATTGGTTAAAGTGCTTTATCCATGAACGAACCGAGTATGTTCCGGACGCAATTAATTAATTTTCTCCATTCGTTTTAATTCCAAAGACTTTGTGCCATCCCCATTGACTTGACCCTCATCACCATCGTCACCTGAGTTCACCCCGCCCCTTTCATAACAGAGTTCGGTACCGATCCATTGCCTCCAAGCAACGCCGGCATGTCATACAACAGTAGCTGCTATTAAATACTGCCGTGGCATCGACCGCCAATAAATACCCAACACGCAGCATCTGCGACCTGCACTCATCTGACATCTCGTCCACTTCCAGATAGTACAATTGTAAGAATCAATCAATCACAGGGACAGAGCCGGTGCAATGGGGAACAGACACTTGTGCTGCTTCTCCGTGCTCCTTGTTCTTCTCGGATTGGCATCCGGGCAGATTCTGTTTCAGGTATGCATACATGGTTGATTCCTTGGTCATCTTCTCAAGAAGTATATTCGATCTGTCTTGATTATTTGTTTCTCTGAAGAAGATAATTGAGCTCAAGAACTTGTGTAACTGTTGTTCATGGCGTCCAGGGATTCAACTGGGAGTCGTGGAAGCAGGGAGGCGGCTGGTACAACCTGCTGATGGGGAAGGTCGACGACATCGCCGCCGCCGGAGTCACGCACGTCTGGCTGCCCCCGCCGTCGCACTCCGTCTCCACCCAGGGTCAGTCCTCCTTTCCTGAATCCCTTCGTGTCTGAACATCCAGAAGCAACATTAAGAATCCTAAAGTGTTCGAAAAAGAAAAAAGAATCATAAAAGCGTGGAGTGGACGACACGCTAGTTTGAATGTTTGATTGCGAAGTATATATGCTTTTTTTACTGTGGTCTTTATTTTGTTCAGTACAATTTTTGGGCAGCTAGCAATAGTATTTTCGGATTTGCTAATTTTCAGTTGTCTGAAATTTTCAGATCCATCAGTCACCTATAGTTGCACAGTACTAAGCCTAAAATTACAGTATCAAGTGATGTGTAATTTTAGCACAGTTTTACTGTAACTTTTAGTTCTATTTGTTTTTGTATTTTTTTCTATTTGTTTTTGTATTATTATTTTTTATTAGAATGTTGATCCAATAGTGAGAAAAGGTGATTGTTGAATAAAGAAATTTCAGTCTCCTAAAGCATAGACACTCCCTAGTATTTTTCGTTTTTTTTTTGCGTTGAAATTATCCTAGTAATTCAAGAATGAAGTATACGTTTTTGAATCTGATGTAATAGAAGGTATAAATACTAGTGAGTAGAGTGTGTGTATATGCTCCGTAGCTCGTACGTACATACAAACAAAGTGACTTGGCATACGTGTATGCATGTGCTTGGTGGTTGGTGCAGGTTACATGCCTGGGCGGCTGTACGACCTGGACGCGTCAAAGTACGGGACGGCGGCGGAGCTCAAGTCGCTGATCGGCGCGTTCCACGGCAAGGGCGTGCAGGTGATCGCCGACATCGTCATCAACCACCGGTGCGCCGACTACAAGGACGGCCGCGGCATCTACTGCATCTTCGAGGGCGGCACGCCGGACAGCCGCCTCGACTGGGGTCCCCACATGATCTGCCGCGACGACACCCAGTACTCGGACGGCACCGGCAACCTCGACACCGGCGCCGACTTCCCCCCCGCGCCCGACATCGACCACCTCAACGACCGCGTCCAGCGCGAGCTCACCGAGTGGCTGCTCTGGCTCAAGACCGACCTCGGCTTCGACGCCTGGCGCCTCGACTTCGCCAAGGGCTACTCCCCGGAGGTCGCCAAGGTCTACATCGATGGTGCGTCCCCGAGCTTCGCCGTCGCCGAGATATGGAACGACATGGCCTACGACGGCGGCAAGCCCCAGTACAACCAGGACGCGCACCGGCAGGCTCTGGTGAACTGGGTGGACAGGGTGGGCGGCGCGGCCTCGCCAGGCACGGTGTTCGACTTCACGACCAAGGGCATCCTCAACGCCGCCGTGGAGGGCGAGCTGTGGCGGCTGATCGACCCTCAGGGGAAGGCGCCCGGCGTGATCGGGTGGTGGCCGGCCAAGGCCGTCACCTTCGTCGACAACCACGACACCGGCTCCACGCAGAACATGTGGCCATTCCCCTCCGACAAGGTCATGCAGGGCTACGCATACATCCTCACGCACCCCGGCAACCCATGCATCGTAAGCAACCACCTCGCTCCCTCTTACATAACAGTGCTCATGATCATAATCAGGCCGCAACTTAACCGTCGTTTCGATCCTAGTTCTACGACCATTTCTTCGACTGGGGGCACAAGGACGAGATCGCGGCGCTGGTGGCGGTGAGGAAGCGCAACGGCATCACGCCGACGAGCTCGCTCAAGATCCTCATGCACGACGCCGACGCCTACGTCGCAGAGATGGACAGCAAGGTGATGGTGAAGATCGGGTCCAGGTACGACGTCGGGCACCTGATCCCGGCGGGGTACGAGCTGGCCGCCCACGGCAACGACTACGCCGTCTGGGAGAAGGGCGCAGCAGCAACCCTCAAGCGGAGCTGAAGCCTCAGCTGCATCATTCGAGCATGATGCCTTTCAACTCAACTACTACCTCTCATGGTTTATTTCTGCCATATATACGATTAAGTACGATTTCCTCGACAACAACAAATAAAAACGCAGATATGATTAAGTACGATTTAACTATGTATACTTGTACCCAAGCTGGCTTTCAAAAATAAGATGAGTCAAAGTTTAATACTCTCAGATACTAGCAACACTGGGCAAATCCATCAATGGAAGTCGCAGTCGCGACCTATTATTATTCTCGAAGGCATAGCCTCAACTAGGCATATAGGAGCTGTTTTATTGTTTTATTACATTACATACTATACATTGCTGAAGGAACACAACAAGATGAAGATTGCATTGCGAGCAGGGCAGCGGGGCTAGGAAAAACATGATATGAAGGCATTGAACAGCTACTGAAATAGTATCATGTCCCAAGGGACAACTTGGCCTCTATGAAATTGCCAATTACCGTTAGGCATAAGCTGACAAACAACGAAATCTCACTGAAATCTCATCCACAGCCTCAGAAACCAAGAGAGGGCTACTTCTATGCCAGGTGTTTCAGGAAGTAATGGATTAGACGCTCCCCGTTTGTCTACTCCACTCCATGATTTAAAGAGAACCAGTGCTAGGATTTACTTGGGAGGCTTGCGGTAAGGGAACATGATATCACCCACAGTGTCTTTGATGTAGGTCCCAACTTTATTCAGGTTCCTAGCCACTCCATTGCCCACAAGCCCAGCATTCCTCTGAAATCTGCAGGTTCATCGGAAAAATTGTAGTTAATTGAATTTTGATGCAAATTTAAGGGATGTAAGCAAAATTTAAACCAAAAGAGCAACTCACTTGGTTAAGAAATCCTCTCCTCCATGTCCAGGTTTGTATCGACGTGGTTGAGGAGCTGCAGTGTTATCAAGATGAGTAAAACTTTCAAGAACAAAATATTGAAATTCTCAAGTCACCTACTTACACCAAACTCAATGAAAGAAGCATGTTCAACACAAGCTATTCATGCACACCAAATTTTATTAATCAATATGCAGAGAGGTCCAGTTTCAGACACACTGGAGAGAGACACAGGTTCACGAGTGATCAGATTGTTTCACCACAAAAGTCAGGCTGTACTTATATGAGTTTCCAAGAGAAATCGCAACACATATGTAGTTCACAGGAAACAGTTATACACTTCTATGAGAGAATACAGTGTGTTACCTTAAGTGAAAGTTGCTCAGTAATAGTTAATTACACTACCATTTCAGTTGTTGTGTTAGGGTATCATTTGACTACTAAGGTGAAAAGAATAGGCATAATCAAGGAGGAAGCATCTGCAAAACCACTCATTTCTTCATTCAGAGATTAATTCTCTGTCCAACTAACTTCTAATGACAATTCGAAGTGGATTTTAGGCATAAGCACGACAGATCTGATAGCTCACCCAACTACGCATTGACATGTCACAACAGGCAAGGCAGGACATTGCATGGAAAACATTAGTTATATTCTACGGAGAAATATACTTTGCTACACTGGATCTGTAGCACAGAAGCCACAGGCAGCTAAACACCTCTGTTAGTGATCTAACATATTGCAGTAGCTTTGGAGTTGCTGTTATACATACTAGTCAAGTAATAAAAGGAAATGTTTTCCTTACCTTCTTTTTTAAGGTGAGCTGGTGCTTGTTTAGTTGAGGCTCTACTATCTGCCAATAGCTGCGAAAGGGAATAATTCACTTTTCATTCTTAGCAACAGGCACACATAATTTGTCATAAGGCATACATTAACATCGAGATACTGTCTAAGCAGTTTCAACACAAAACAGATTAGGGTAAAAAAATCAAGAATAGATTTCAGGGCAGAATGGCATGCATGGCTAGAATTCAACACAAAACAGATTAGGGTAAAAAAAAATCAAGAATAGATTTCAGGGCAGAATGGCATGCATGGCTAGAATTCATCTCAACTGTGGTTGACAAAAAAAAAGGCATGTGTCATTATTGTAACCAAACCAAAAGGAGTGCAAATTGCCACGGATGCTCTTCTAACCATTTCGACATACAATAGAACTAGGTTTGTATGCTGAATTACTTTCTCATCACGTTCTAAATTGTCACAAGCCACAATATTCTTTATGGTATGTCAGCTATACTAGGAGAACCTGTACAGTTTACACCAACAACAGGCACCACTGTCTCTAACTGCGTCCTGTGCACACTATGTCACACTGACATGCTCCTCACTTGTGAACTCACAATTTACACATAATTTCAGAGTAATAGCATGATTAAGCGGAAATTACCTCAACTCCAACACAAATAGGCAACTGTGCCTGCTTATCTCCTTTCCCCGTAGAATTATCCTTGTCGTCTAGGTATATGGAATAGCCAACACATGCATATTTGAAGTCGGAAAGGTTGCGGCCTTCTTGGATAGCTTCCAGCTCAATTTCTCCGACCATGCGGTCAGGAACTGGTACCAAGTTTAAAATAAAGGATAAAACAGTCAACTAAACATTTCTGAAGTACAAAAACTGGATAAAACAAATAGACAAGTCATGAAATTAAGTCAACGATTTCTACTGCTCTGGTGACACAATAAATCCAGCACACATGCTACAGACAAAGATAAATATTTCGTTATACGAAATAACACTTTTGCAGAGTGTCCGGAGAGCCATAAGCACACAGTTCTAATCTTCTAGAGCAGATTAGCTTTTCTCTTATATCTAATCTACTCATTTGATCGTTTGCATCAATTATCATTAACGTGATACAGGAGTTTATAGATGAATCTAAGTGGATCAACGAAATTTTGGAATTCAATGGAAGACATGCCCTAGCCTAACATTGTTTGCTCAGACAATCCAAAACACTACAACTACCTGGGCAAGCTTCTGTTTGCTGCCATTTTGGGGGATGTGCATATGGGAGGACCGTACAGAAGCTCCAAATTATGCACGTCATGAAATAAACGCAATGATTTCTTGTACTGCTCTGGCAAGTCAACAAACAAACCCAAGCGCTTACCGTTCCCACAGGGATCAACATTAAATGATACTTAAAATAACTTTTGCGGAAAGCTTCATGGGATCTGTATGCGCTCAGTTATAGAAATGCCAAATTTTCCACTATCGATAACCTACTCATTTGGTTACTAGAATCACTCAACATAATACAGGAGTCTATACTTTACAAATGAACCTATGATATGAAGCCAATGCAATTTTGCAAATTCGATGGAAGACAAGCCCCAACTCAACTTGGTTGTTCGCCGCGCATTCTGAGAGCATAGGAACTGCTGGCCTGCTGGGACATGCTTCTTCCCCGTTTGTGGGGAACGTGCAGTTGCTTACAGGAGCTCTAATCTCTATGCTCCCCAATCCCCATGGTTGGTGCGTACGTGCTTCACAGTCACAGGGTGACGCAGCTAGGCAACCGAACTCTGTTTGCTCCCCAAATTGGCGCAAAACAGAGAGCCCAGCAAAAGCTCACGGAGTTTAGAGGCTGCGGCTGAACCAGGAGCTGGGGAACCCTAGCCCTTGTGAGACCCTAAAACTAGCAATAAGCTTCGAAATGAAGAAGAGACGAGAAGAGGAGGGAGGTGGTGTGAGGTGACCTTGGGGTATGGCGCGGGTGACGCCGACGCAGACGGGGCCGCGGGCTCGCGACCTGAGCACCGACGAGTAGAAGAGGCAGCCCTTGCAGGACCTCCCCTTCACCACTCCTCCTCCTGCCGCCGCCGCCGCGGCCTCCCCTGCCGTGGGGACCCCAGCCTCGCCGGCGCCGCCGACGCGCTTCATATCCACCGGCGAGGAGGGGCGGCGTCGACGGAGGGAGAGGGGTGTTTTTGTTGGCGTGAAATGGCTGCTGCATTGGAGATTTGGAGTGGTCGACTCGCCTCTCGTCTCGTTACTATTTAGAGCTTCCTTTTTACGAGTTTTTTTTAATAATATTATTTTAAAAGATAATTACAAAATTAAATAGTGGATTTTTTTTACAAAACTAGTCAAACTTCTGTCACTATTTCAATTGGCGACAGAAATCCTATCGTCAAAGAGAACAATAGGGGAGATTCCTGTCACCAATTCAAATGGCGATAGGGTCCCTATCACCATTTGAATTGGCGATAAGTTTTTAGGAATTTTTAAATATAGTAGGTGAGCTCAAAAAATTACGATTTTTTTGTGGAGCCTCCCGACACAGTGTACTTACTTGTGTAATTTTTTCATAATTTTATCCATTCTGAATTTTTCTCTAAAATTCATTTAAGTATACTACTTGTAGAAATTTCCAAATATATGAAATGAGTTCCAAAAATTATGAATTTTTTTAAGCTCCTTACGTAGTGGGCTTGATTATGTAATTTTTCAGAATTTTATATGTTCTAAAATTATCTCAGAAATTAAGGGTTTAGGTCTCAAAAATTAGAATTTTAGTTTCCGAAAATTAGATTTTCATGGTTTCATGATTCCGGCAAAGATTGCAGTAGGGTCGGGAACGTTGCTGAGGAAGACACATGATCCAACAAAGACAAGAAATAGCGTGTAGTATGTCATGCCTAGTTGGAGACGTCTTAGCTGTCCAACACACATCAGAGAAAAAACACCATTGTCGTCTTCCTTTTGCCTGAAGTTCCATCGGACTGCGCTGCCTCGACTACTCCTTCCCTACGCCGATGTGCACCGTCAATGGGGAGAGCTGTGTCTCTAAAATTGGGTCCTCTCTTGGTCCTACATGGGAAGGAGCAAATCGGGTTTTTGTGAAGCATTTCACGCGATTGCGATCTTTGCTGGATTACTTCTTGTAAGTGGCAGTATACACCCCTTAGATATGATTAAACCTAATTTGTCTTCTCCCAAAAACCCGGAAGTTCCATCGCACTGCGCTATGCTGCCTTGGCTACTCCAAAATTCAGAACAGATAAAAATTCAGGCAAAAGAAAGAAAACAATGGTGTTTTTCTTTGATGTGTGTTGGACAGATAAGACGTCTCCAACTAGGCATGACATACTCCCACGTATAAATGAGTGTCTCTTACCTAGAGTAGTCATGTGGTACTAAACTTCTCACATTCTAAATCACATAAAATCATGAAACCCTAATTTTCGAGACCTGAACTCTTAATTTTCGAGACATAAACTCTTAATTTTTGAGACACAAAGTACTCATTCCCAGAAACCCTGAAGTTCCATCGCACTGCATTGCGCTGCCTCAACTACTCCTCCCCTATGCTGGTGTGCACCGTCTATGGGGAGACATGTGTCTCTAAAATCGGCTCCTCTCTTGGTCTTGTATGGGAAGGAGCAAATCGGGTTTTTGGGAAGCGCTTCACGCGACTGCTCGCTACTTCATGTATTCGTTGGATCATGTGCCTTCCTCAGCAACGTTTCCCGACCCCGCTGCGATCTTTGCCGGAATCATGAAACCATAATTTCCTAAACCTAAAATCCTAATTTTCGAGACTAAAAACCTTAATTTTCAAGACAATTTTAGAACATATAAAATTCTAGAAAAATTACACAATCAAATCCACTATGTAAGGAGCCTTAAAAATTTTATAATTTTTGGAGCTTATTTTATATATTTAGAAATTCCTACAAACAGTATACTTAAATGAATGTTGGAGAAAAATTCATAACGGATAAAATTTTGAAAAAAAATTACACAAATAAGTACATTGTGTCGGAAAACTCCACAAAAAAAACGTAATTTTTTGAGCTCATTTGATATATTTAAAAATTTCTAGAAACCTGTTGTCGGTTCAAATGGCGACAAAGAACTTGTCGTCAATTGAACTAGCAATAGGAACCTCCCCCACTATTCGCTTTGGCGACAGAGTCCCTGTTGCCAATTGAAATGACAACACAAGCCTACCGTCATTTCAAATAGCGACAGAGATCTAGTTTTGTAAAAAAAAAAATCGACTATTTAATTTTATAATTAAATTTAAAAAATATTATTTTAAAAAAAAAACTGGCGTTCCAAACAGTGGCATATATTTTAGAGCAATGCCTTTCCCTTTCCGTTTGTCTTCTGTTACCGCAGGTGACTGGTTACAGCCTTACCGGTCCCTGTCTACCCACATAAGATCTACTTGAGAATCTGGTACAGAAAATAGTTGCGATGCAGGTAAAGAACTGGTGTATCTACAGAGCATGTGGATCAGCTTTTATGTACCTTCCCTTGTACGCAATTTACTCAATTTGGTGAAAGCACTTGGGTGACTGGTACACATGATGAGATGAATCAGAAACAAACCACGTCCATGACTACACGAGTTAAACAGGCAGTACAGCTTCTGTAATTTACATTTCCTTGTTCCAACAAATAAATATCATATGTACAGAACGTACCATCGCAGAACACAGTTCGTTCCAGTACAATGAGTGGAATCTACAGAATAATTACAAGTAGTGATGCATATCCATACTGAATGCGCGGCTGCATTGCATGTCCAAAACCAAAAAACTGTCCAGAAGTTCCAAAGAATTAGCCTCAAAGTGACAACAAAATGATGTTGCGAATGAAGCTTGAGCGACTACATACCTTATTTCTGAATGTTTCATTTTGGTGAAGTCTAAGGTTTACCAGCATGGTCTGACCATTAATGCAGCCAGGATTTGCATCACTCAGCTGTTAGCACTGTCAGAAATTTTGTTCCGTTTCAGTGTCAGTCCGTGTTCCCAGATGCCCAAATACAGCATAGGTATGCTCGACAGATCTCACATACTATTTGTAAAAGTACAAATACATACCTTATGATTGGAAGAGGGTGACAGTTGCAATATATCCATTTTTCATCACCTATTAATCAACGAAGACAGAAGAAACACAATGTCACATCCGAGTTATGACGGTACAGTTTCCACAGGAAAAGAAACTAAACTTCGAAATTGATTAATAAATAACCACCTCAAAAGCAATATTCTGGTATCCATAGACAAAAGTTGATCCGAATGGATTATTCATGGAGCCTTGTGTCTGTATTGCTGCTCGACCACAGTCACCAAGAATCTCCTAATACAGTACAACCAACACAGAGGGGTCTATTAACAAAGAAGCATGGAAATGAAATAAAAAAATCGAATATATGACCATACAGCATTGCCACTCAAAGCATTTTTACATTACTTAAGATAAAAAAATCTAATGCAAGCATTCTGAGCTGCTCTTGAACAAGTAAAAGCAGAGCTGACATTCCTAGCATGGAAGCAATAGCCATGATATGATTATACCTTTATACTAACAGCCCAATAATGTCAAAGAAGTATCAGTAAATCATTTATTATAATGAAGTTGAATAAGTTTGCCATTCACCATTCAAAAAGAACAAGATGTTTGCTAAAATAATCTAGGAAGTTAAGGAAACAAGTTGCAAAAGGGGGTGCACAAAAAGTTGTAAGGAAATGGTAACTGAAAGCAAAGTTGGTCACTTTCGAACCACATGACAAACATCAAGGGCAATCTGAAGCAAAAACAAGACACTGACGATTTCTAATAGTATCTTGCCAGTGTAAAGTCATGCTAAACATCATACCTTGACTTGTTCCCATTTTGTACGAGGTGTTATGCAATTTTTGGAAATACTACCAGGCTGTTGCGTCCCTTCAGCTGAAACAAAACAAATAGTTAACCGGATAGTTTCTTTAGATTGTTATTTGGATAGAACTGATTCTGTCACAACAAACTAATCCTACAGCAAGTAGTTCCAACCTTCAGCGTCGTAGATAACAAAGTTGCATTTCATATAGGAATTGAAATCCGAATGACCAGGGAAGTTCGTATGTAAAACAAACTTCTTTATCCTGTGTGTCTGCAAGGAAACAAAAAAATCTACAGGTCAACATGCTCTTTGAACCTCTCAAAAAACAACACGACCTCCAATAAAAAAATGGGGAGAAGTAATCCATACCCGTCCATCAAATAGGATATCGATACCACGAGAGAAGTAGTTGTAGAAGTAATCCCCACAGAGAGTTGTCCGAGGGCGGGGTTCTGACGCAGAGTGTATTACCATTTGGTCAACCTGACAAGATGAGAGAGCACAGTATGGTAAGCATTCCAGACGAGAATGCAGTATTGACTTCTCAGGAGCATGGTTTTCCTTTATATTGATCTTTGAAAAAAACAATACAGAGCATATACCAAAAAAGTTTTGCACTGTCTCAAGAGAAAGTTTTGCACTGTCTCAAGAGAAAAAAATGTTTTTCCATATTAAAAATGGATCCAAATAATGCAACTATAAACCAGCAAATGAAAGGTCAAACAGCTCTTCAGCCACGCTTTATCTTAAACTGCATAAGGCGCCACGTTGTTCTCCTAGAAGTAAAATTCAAACCTCCCAAAAGAATCTGAAAGTGCCTGGGGAAAAAAATCTTGTCCCACCATGACATTTGACATGTTTCAGTGGAGCAGAGTTTTTGCATTCTTAGATCAAAATTCCACACATTATTTTCTCCTAACAATGCCATGTTACCACATCACCTAACAGCTATACAGCAAGAGACTGAGATGCCCTGAGATGTTTTGGCCCATATATCGAATTGCATGTGTGCATGGGATCATGCATGGTATATTGCTCTAGCATGCTCAGATGTTAACAAGAGTTGAGAGCCTGATTTGGTCTCCATCTCGCCAGCTCAGAATAGGATAAAATATGGAAGTTCATATACATGCTTCCAATGACTACGCTAAAACAGAAAACTTCATATGCAGACCAACTCAATTTAGCACATGTCATTTGTGTGATAATTGAACAAACAGAAATCGAAATATTTACATGCCACAACATCTATTAAAATCCCTATTGCAGTGCTTCAGTAATCTAAATTAAAAACTGACCTGCTTCTGGTGGATATCACATGGACGGCCAAACTCAGTCCAGACATCCTGCAAAAGAATACCAAGTCAAGAGAGAAAGCACTCACTGCCTCAATATACACTTCAGAAAAAAGAACGAGATGGTGCAATGTTCTACCTGTGGTGATGCACCAAAGGGAATATGTTGCCCTCCTATTGTAAACCAAAGCTCTTCACCAAGCTGAAAACAAGACCATTATAAGAAAAACTGGATAGTATGGATTACTGAATTACGAAACATAAAAATCTCTTCAGTTTCCACAAAGTTATTAAGCTGGAAATACTATCAATAAAAATAGGCAATGTACCTTCGCATGCACTTCCTCCATATACAGGCTGCCAGCGGGTAACACAGGAACAGCCGCTTTATCCATCAATGACCCAACCCCAACCTTGCTATCCGTTGAGCTATCATATATAGAAACCCGGCAAGTAACAGGGGTTGTTCCATCGGGAAATTCCAGAGGCAAATCTGCCACTGCCATTACAATTAGGGAGTGAGATGAGATGCTAAGAAAAATAGGTATGTGACACAACAGAACATTCAGACTTGGATGTGACTATTTAGCAGCATACCTTCCCCATTGGTGAAGAAATTTGTATATTGGCTGGGGATAGGGAATGCAAAGGATAAACCCTACAAAAGCTTGTAAGACAAACCCCCAACAGACCAAGAAAAAGAACACGAGACAAAATTGTGAATGGAAAAAAAAATAAGCCAGAGCTATTTGTCATGACATACCGGATAGAAGAGGGTATAAATGCCTCTCTCTTTGTCATATATACCAGGGAAAGTAGGTCCAAATAATGCATAAACAGCCACAAAAGTGGCTAATGTCGACGGACCACTGAAAGAGGAAAAGAGAGAAGAGAATGATCAATAACACAGCACAGAACCTTGTGCTGCGTGGTTAAGGTGAAATGAGTGACCATGCAACATATCACCTCTGCACTGCCCAAGGGTGCTTCAATACAGACTAAAAACAACGAAAAGTAAAGCCTACCAGCTCCTCACCCAATTAAAGATGTTGCGTATCGCAATTGCAGTCTCTTAACATCGTAAATCTCTATGAGACGGAGCCTCTACAAGAAAAAAGAAATGAAATTTATCATTTGCTGAATGATGGTGAACAAATTTCACCAACCTCACATGTAAAGCATGTATTTTTATATAATACAACACGTATTCTTTAAGTAATTTTTGTTGCATAATTCAAATTACTATGACATTTCCCTATCGCAAGGATCTGCACTACACTTTCAAGTTTTTATAATACATAAGCCACTCAAATTTGATTATATAAGCCGTTCAATACAGTATTCAATATTGACAAACAAATCCCGTAGCCATGCATTCAGTACAAGAGAGTTCAATGATGCCTAAGATGCAACCAAAGTATGGAGGAAAATCCAAGCATATGTTTTAATGTTGTACCAATACAAACGTACCTGCGACCAAGGATCGAAGCGTAGGTGAAACCCGTGGTCCGGAAAGCTTATGACGAAATCCAACTTTAGAGGTTCCTGAAGCCACAGAACACACAACACCGATCGGTTAAGCTTATTTCGGTGGCTCAGGTAGCATCAAACAGAGCCGCGCGTCACAAACCTCATCGAAGTGCTTCACGTGGACAACATCGTAGATGTTGGGCTGGTGCTCTATCTGCGCGAACGCATCGGAAATCGGCATCCCTGCACCAATCGCGAGCTCTCACGTCAGAATTCACCCCCAAAAAATTGAAACTTTCAGCTAGGCGGTTGCTTAAGAGACAAGTTTTTCCCCCTCTCCCGTGCGAAGCGAGAGTAAGCAAGCAACCGACGATCTCCGATCAGAAGAGGGGCGGCGTGTGGGTGGGGTAGTTAGGGTTGGTGGGCTCACCGAGGGTGAAGGGGCCGACGCCGAGGCCGGGGCGGAGGTCGAGGGTGATGGCCCCCATGGCCGTGCCCTCGCAGCGCCGCCTCACCGGCACCGTCGCCGGGGACGGCGACCCGACCGCCGCCGCCGCGCCGCCCCTCTCCATCGCCGGGGATCTCTGCGCCTGCATCGCGGGGCCCACCTCCTCCTCCTCTTCGCCTCCTTCCCCCTCTCACCGCCCGGTTTATCCCTCTTGTGTTGGGCTCGATACGATTCGATTCGCGCGATGGCTTGCGTCCAACTCCAATTCCCTTCCTCTCGCCGAGGAAGTAGTTTAGTTTAACGAGGAACTCACGCGGACCCGCCTTGTCAGTGGTAGTGAGTTGAACCCGGGACCCAGCTGTCGGTGAGGTTGGCCGCCCGCAAGGTTGCGTCGCGTCGGGTTTCGTGAGGAGGAGGAGGAGCTCGCGCGCCACCAAGGTCAAGGTGAAGGTACGTGGTCCAGCGTGACACGTGCCGATCCTGGAGTGGAGGAGTCTGCTGTTCGCTTCGATCACCGAGCAGATAGAATGCTTTTAATTAGGAGTCAAAACGGTTTGGATAGATATTGTTTTTTCTATACCCTCATTCATATTTTTACCTTGGATTTGAATTGGATACAGATATAATATAGATTTTTCGGGATACAGGCACAGGTGAATACGGATCAGATTCAAATCGGTCATGAATAATTTGACGGATAGTGTACACATGAAGAAAAGATATAACTTCACTGACGAAAGTGTCGAATTATACTACTATTAGATAAATATTTATCCTACTTAATAACATAAATATAATTAAATGTAAATTCATATTATACATTAGTCAATAACTAGAAAACCATAGAGGATATTAAAGGATATTGATGTTTATCAGATATTCCATAAAATACGGATACAGATGGGATAAAGCTAGCCAGATGGGCGGCCAGGCCCGGTACGGCACAGACACGGCCCATCATGGCTGTAATGCCATGTTTGCTTGAGAGAGTGTAAGTATTTCAGAGGGAGTAATAAACATGAGTTAGGGGGGTTTCGCCTAAAATGGAGAACCTGGGCTATGGGTTCTCGGCCTATAGCGATGAGGCACAAAGGGGGAGGGGTTGCCGGCCAAATAGGAGGGAACCCTAGCTGCCACCCTCCCACCCCCTGGCCTCCCACCCCCTCCTGCCTCCTCCCATTGGTGTGCCTCCTTGCTGCCGGCCAAGAAGAAGAAAGGAGGGAGAAGCCTCCTATGGGTGCTGCCGGCCAAATAAGAAAGGAATGAGAGATGGGAGAAGGAAGAGGGAAGGAAGATCTCGCGGATTCTTCAGCGGTTTTCATTGCATTCTTAAAGGATGACCCTCAGATCTCCTTGCTTTGTTTATTAGTTTTGTGATTTGGCGACATCGGGTAGTAGATCGATTGTTTGCAGTTTGTAGTGCGCTGTAGGTTTGAAATCTGAAATGGCTAATTTTGGATTCATCACCTCCTAGAGATTTATGGGTAATGTATTTATCTTTCCGTATTGTCGTAGTTACAAGACTAGGCAGTAGAATAAAGGGGGGACCCTCCGTGAGCCGAAGGGTCCTCAACAGGAGGGGACCGGTTGCCAATGAACGTAAATTGCCAAATAACCTTTATACAGAACTTGGAATCAGAAAACTCCAAAAGAAAAAACCTGCCTCCCAAGGGGGGCTAGGGTGGCTACTTATAGCCCTCCCAGGAGGCATACAGGATTATAGGTTTACCCCTTACCAGGCCCTATGTCGATAGGGGCTGCAGCAGGACCTTTCACCGCCCCTAGTGCTAGCTTCTAACACGTGGTGGGCAGCCCTAGACTTGGTCTATTCTGTTGGCGCACCGGTCCAGAGGTGCAGTAACCCCTTCGGAGCTCCTGGGTCTTCGAGCCCTCCGTAGCCCTTCGAGGCACTTCGCTGGGCCTTCCCGTCGCCGGTGGCTCGGCGCTGAGCGGACCCCTC
Source organism: Phyllostachys edulis (assembly GCA_036346405.1). NCBI lineage: Eukaryota > Viridiplantae > Streptophyta > Magnoliopsida > Poales > Poaceae > Phyllostachys > Phyllostachys edulis. The sequence continues at coordinate 4,517,263 of CM070555.1, read as the reverse complement.
GGGTCCCCTTCGGAGGGCTTCGGGATCCCTTCGGGGGGTCTCGGGACTCCTTCGGAGGGCCTAGAGACCCATTCGGAGGGTCTCGGGACTCCTTCGGAGGGCCTCGGGACCCCTCGCACGCCTTCATGACCTGGTAGAAATATTCACCGCGTTTGGCACCCCAGCGACTTGACCATCGGGACGTGCGCGCTTCTTTCTTCGCCAGGTCGTGGGGGCCGTTGTGCCGCCCCTACGACAAGCCCCTCGCGGTCGAGGTCTTGCTTCGTCATAGCTGAAACCGCGCCTTTTCCCGAAGGGTACAGGTACACCGTCCCCTTCGGCCTGGCGAAGCGTTAGTGTTGTGGTCACCGTCGGGTTTCGTGCGCCATAACTTTGCTCGCTCTTGAGTCGTTTCGTGGTGTGCGCTTTTTCGCTGTTACGCGTGTTTCTCGGCGCCGCCTCGCGTTATGGCGGCCGAATTGGCGCCTATTCCAATGTGATGCCTCGATTTTCGTGCGGCATAATTGATCGCTGTTTGCCACGTGTCTCGTCTTGGTTGGCGCTGGCCTCCTCGTTTTATGCAACTCGGCGGGGCCGCCTATAAATAGATGGCCTTGGGTCCCATGTGCTTCGGTTGCGCCCATTTGCCGATTTCTTCTCCCAGTCGTCCCACGTCCTGCGGTTGCCGAGGAGGTTCGTTTATTGCTCCGAAGGTTTGCCTTCACCACCGCCTTCGTTGGCTGGGGCGTTGTAGCTCGGACTCCGCGCGATTACTAAGCGGGCGAAGGATGGAGGTGGCGCGATATCGTACACCGACGAACTAGGTCGGTCGCTGGTGACTACTTCAGTTCTGCGAGCCTTGCAGAGCGAGGGGAAGATCGCGAACCTGGACGACGTTCGCGCCCCCGGGTTGGAGGCTGTTCCTGCCCCCGAGGAGGAGGAGACTGTCGGGACCCAAAACTACGGTTCGGGACCCTCTGTGTTTAACGCACTAGCCCAGGATCATGCTAGTGCACACAGTGTCAACAAAGATGGCAATCGCTCCATACAAGCGAATAATAACATAAGCGGTTAACTTTGATAATCAAATAATGGTTTTGACCTTAAGGTCGAGTTTACAAATATTGAGCCACGCAGGCTAACATAGGAAATAAACAATGAATGAACATAAGCGGTAGTGGCACCCCATCGATTCGCCACGCAACCGATGGATCAAGACCTCACGATCGGGCACCTTCGATGAACTCGTCCTCGTATCTTTGGTGAAGACTCCTCCTCTGCTTGATTCATCAAAACAAGCGTGAGTACACACCGTACTCGCAAGCCACACCACGAGATGCAATATTTACATGCGGGCTTATTACAAGAGAAAGGCTTTACGGGCTCTTTTGCATAAATGCAACTTTTGCAATTGAATACAATTTAATAGATTAAAGACAGTAAAACAAATAGACAATAATCATTTTAACAAGTTATTTCACAAAGACACACACAGTCTAACGGGTTATTCACATAGCTAAATGATTTATTCACATAGCTCCCTTCCCACACGCTTTTATGAAAATCTACCCTAGTGTCAAATCCCGAGCATTGTCCATGATCATGACGCCATATTCAATAGATTAAGTTACTCTCTGCAGAGGTTTGTACACTTTACCCACAAGATACAATTAGTGTAGCTAACACTAATCATAACAAAGCATTTGAGATACCTTATCTTACTATGCTAGGCAGTCTCAAAAGCAGACATGTGGTCGTCAGAAGCTCAGTTCTTTAGAGCACATGGTGAGGTCCTTAATTGACCAAGGCAAGACTTCCACATGCCATCACACGAGACACACAGATTAATATTCACATAGTCCACACAGTCACACATCCACCCTTTCACACAGTTTCCACCACTTGCCTCGGTTCCAATCCTTTTACCACCCCATTGGTTTTAAGTGCAACACATGTCACAAAGACACATAGTACACACAGTTTTTATCACATAGTTGCATATTCACTTAGTCAAATTTATATAGCAATCTACATGACAAAAGATTAGTGGCATGGCTAAGCAATCTACTCGTATTAACCAACCCACGTTGGTGCTACAATAATTACCAACTAAATATCAACTAGGGTGACAAAGGATCATGGCATAACAATTACACAAGGAAGACATAACAATTTGGAATTAACTACTACACCCAAAACATTTAAATAAATACTTGAATTAAGATGCGATAATTTGAATCAAGATACTTTTATAAAACTGGGAAGCAAGATGGTCAAGGGCATAGCTTGCCTTGAAAAGGATCTAGGAATTGATCTTGGTCTTGGAAAGGTCCTTCTTCTTCAACTCTTCCAAAGAAATAAGTCTACTCATGAAACGACACAAACAAACAAACTAAATAAAACCAGAAGCAAATAACTCCAATAAAATAAATAAAAAGCTCCAATAGATAGATCTGGATTTTAGACAAATTTAGGAATTTGAATGGATGGATTTGGAGTTAGGATTCAAAAGATATGAATTTTACAAGTTTTAACTTAACTCGGAAATTTAAATGAATTTCTAAATTTAAACAAAATCAAATTTAAAAAATTTTTGGTTTGATGAGCTAGATCTTAATTTTATATGAATTTAGAAATTTGAAACACCCAATTTGGAGTTTGGATGCAAAAGTTATGAATTTTACAAATTTAAACCTAAATCATTATTTAACAATTTTCCGAATTGTTTTTCTAAAGGAAATTCTAATTATTGCGCAAGGTGACGTCGTGAAGGATTTCGGAAATTTAAAAGAATTAAAGAATTAATCGACATGTGGGACCCACATGTCGCGACCCGACTCACGTGGACCAAGTCCACCGAGCCATCGATCTGGCGGCACCGACGACCACGTGGGCACTCACGTGGCGCACACGCGGCGCCGACGCGCGCCACTGGCGGACACGCAAGCACGGGCCGAGCCGACGCCGACGTGGGCGGCGGCGGCGGCGCACAAGACGGAACCAAGGGTCCCGGCGAACAGCGCTTCGCCGGCGAGAATGGGTGGTACTGGCGTGTAGCTAACGCTATTGCGAACACGAAGAGGTACCTCCGGGTGGTTGAGGTGGGCGGTGGTGGCGGCGGCGAGGTCGGGCGGCCAGCGGCTCGAGTTTTGTCAGACAGCGCTCCGGTGAGGCCTAAGCGACGGCGAGGGTCCGGAGGTAGAGGAGGCGATGGCGAACTTCGGTGGCGTGCTCCCGACAGACGCGGCGGCTACTGGCGGCAAGCTGTCGAAAAATTCCACCGTGGCGAGGAGCTCTAAAACTCAAATTCTTGGCAAGGCTGGGGCTCGGGAGGAGGTGTGGGTTGGGGTTTGGGAAAAGGAGGCGGTGCGATCCGGGGTGCCTTTATAGGGGCCGGGAGCTCGGGCGGCAGCTGCGTGGAGGTCGTGGCGGCGATTCATGAACGTGGCGCAACCGCCAGGATGATGAGGGTTCTTGAGGTGGCGGCGTGGTCGTGGAGGTCGTGCGCGCTCACGGAGGAACGGGAGGTTGAGGCGCCAGCGCGTGAAGCTTCGGCGTTGACCGCTAATAGCGATTCTTGTGGCGCAGCGTCCTGGAGAAGAACGCGGCGAGGAAGGTGGTGGGGTCCACACGTCGAGAGAGAGAGAGCTGAGGCTGGGTGGAGATCTAACCGCTCGGCGTTGATCCAACAGTGGAGGAGGGTTTAATGAGATGAGCGAGGATGGGCGAAGAATTCGCCCAATTCCATTGGAGATTTAAATAGCTTTTCCTTTTAATAAAATACCGTAAATTCAAATAAGCAATGGAAAATAGCAAAAGACCTTGGAAAAATTCGAGAAAATTCTAGAAAATATATCCAAGCTCATAGAATCCAAATAAAATAGTTTTGACTAATGTTCATGTTGGAATTATTCATATTAAATTGTTTTGTTACTAAAGGTCCAATATTAAGCTTTTAATTTAAATTCAAATAAATCCAAATGGTGGACTCTCTCTCCTACCAACTATTCAAATGATTTTTAAAGCTCAAAAAATTGGGATGTTACAAACCTCCCCTTAAAGGAATCTCGACCGAGATTCAAAGCTAAACTGGAGAAAAGGTCAGAACTCGGCTTTCAACTCTTCTTCACGCTCCCACGTTGCTTCACCTTCCGAGTGGTGGCTCCATCGCACCTTGCAAAACGCAATCGCCTTTGCTTCGGTCCGACGTTCTGCGACATCCAAAATCTTGACCGTTGTTCTTTGTAGGTGAGGTCTTCTTTAGTTCAATTGACTCTAACGGTGCTTGTTCTTCCCAAGACACGAAGACACTTCTTCAAGCGAGAGACATGAAAGACATCATGGACTCCGCTAGCGGCTATGGCGGCTCAAGCGATAAGCTACTTCTCCACGGCGATCCAAAATCTTGAGCGGACCAACATACCGAGGGGCAAGCTTCCCTTTGGCGTGGAACCTTTTCACACCTCGAGGCGTAACTTCGGAGATACACAAAATCTTCGGCTCGGCGAGATCACGGCGGCGATTATCGGCATAACTCTTTTGTCTCGATTGAGCTATCTTTAGCCTCTCTCGATCATGGACACTTGCTCTTCTGCTTCTTGAATAATATCCGGACCAAAGATCATGCGTTCAACGGTTTCACCGGTTCAACGGGGTTACGCAAGCACGACCATACAAAGCTTCAAACGGTGACATTTGTAAACCGGCGATAAGCTGTTGTTGTACGAGAATTTCGCATATGGTAAACTCTTATCCCAACGGGTAGCATTTGCTAGGCGTGCTCTCAACATATCTTCCAATATCTGGTTAACCCTTTCGATCATCCATCCGTGCGGGATGATCGCGATCTTGAAATTTAGGTGAGTCCTAAAGCCGTGCAAACTCTGCCAAAATCGGGAGGTGAACTGAGATCCTCGATCTGACACTATCTTCTTAGGTACACCATGCAAACTGAAAATCTTTGACATGTACAGCTCTGCTAGACGATCTCCTGAGTACGTGGTTTTGACTGGTAAGAAATGGGCAACTTTAGTCAAACGATCTACTATTACCCAAATCGAATCGTAACCCGAGTGAGTCTTGGGTAAACCGGTAATGAAATCCATTCCGATTTCTTCCCACTTCCATTCTGGAATCTTCAAGGGTTGCAACAGACCTGCTGGCCTCTGATGCTCTGCTTTAACTTTTTGACACACGTCGCACAAGGCGACGAACTCTGCGACGTCTCGTTTCAGATTCGGCCACCAAAACCTATTCTTAACATCCTGATACATCTTAGTACTACCAGGGTGAATCGAATACTTTGAGTCATGGGCCTCCTTCAAAATCACCGCCTCAATCCATCAATATCTGGAGCGCAGATCGTCCATTGATCCACAAGATGTCCTGGTCATCCTTTGTGAAGTCCTTGAACTTCCTTCGTCATCTTCTTCTTAATGTCGGAGAACTCGAGTCTTTCTACCGAGCTTAGTGAATCTGCTTCTCCAAAGTAGACCGCACTTCCAAGTTTGCTCTGAATCCTTGAGACACTACTTCTAGCTTCACACGGAATTCTTCTTGTAGTTACAACAAGGCTCTTTCACTTCGAGCATTGCGGTGACTCTTCTGACTCAAAGCATCTGCAACGACATTGGCTTTACCAGGTGGTAATGGATTCCAAGATTATAATCCTTTATCAACTCTAGCCATCTCCTCTCATCTCATATTCAGTCTCGATCGAGTGAAAATATATTTCAAGCTCTTATGATCTGTGTATACCTCACAGCGATTCTGATGAGGTAATGGCGCCAAATCTTCAAAGCATGTACCACGGCTAATTCTAGATCATGGGTAGGGTAATTTTCTTCATGCGGTCTTAAGCGCCTTGACGCGTGGTTTACGGCTCTTCCTTCTTGCATCGGGACACATCCTAATCCTTGACGAAGCATCACAATAGATATCAAAATCCTTACGGATATCAAGCAAAATCAAGATTTGAAATCAAGTCAAACGCTTCTTCAATTCTTGAAAACTTTCCTCACAAGTCAGGTCGGTAAACTTTTCTCTTTCTTCAACAATTGCGTAAGAGGTTTAGCAATTGATGAGAATCCTTCAATGAAACAGCGATAATATCCTGCTAATCCCAAGAAATGCGAATCGAGTAGCGATCTTGGGTCATTTCCCAATGTAATCTGACTTTTACCTTCTTGGGGTCAATCACTACTCCTGCAAATTGTCATTACATGACCAAGGAAGTCCACTTCCTTCTTCCGAAATCACACTTGCTAAACTTAGCATACAAGGCGATGCTCCCCGAGCTTCTCTAGGATTAATCTCGGTGTTCAAGATGTTCTTCTTCGATTTGGAGTAAACCAAAATGTCATCAATGAATCGACTACAAACTTGTCCGGATACTCCATGAATACCTTATTCATCATGTTCATGAAATAGGCAGGGCGTTGGTCGACCAAAGGACATGACTAGGAACTCATAATGTCCATACCGCGTTGAAAGCGGTCTTAGGTATATCCTTGGGACAGATCTTCAATCGATGGTAACTCGATCGCAAGTCGATCTTGAGAACACTCGGCTCCTTCATTTGATCAAGCAGATCATCTATCCGGGGCAATGGGTACTTATTCTTGATAGTGACTTCATTGAGAGCCCTGAGTCGATGCACATCCTCATGCTTCCATCCTTCTTCTTGACAAACAAGACCGGTGCTCCCCAAGGCGACGAACTAGGCCTCACAAAACCTTTCTCCAAAAGTTCTTCTATCTGTTTCTTCATCTCTACTAACTCATCGGTGGCATCCGATAGGGTCTCTTTGAGATGGGGCTGTTCTGGCACTAGATCGATGACAAACTCGATGTCACGATCCGGTGGCATCCACGTAACTCTTCCGGGAATACATCTGGATACTCCTTGACGACCGCACATCTTCCAGCGGGGCGGTCTTGAGCTATTGACTAACAAATGCCCATTACGACCGAGGTAGCTAGGAACTCCACTTTGTTTCCTTTGGTATCCTCGATTATAGCACTCTTGACCACAATCTATGCGGCTTTGTGCTTGGTTAACCAATCCATGCCAAGGATGACATCTATGGTTTGGGTGTCTAGAATAATTAGGTTAGCTAGAAACTCAACTCGACTATGAGTAACAGCCCTAAACAACCCACATTAGAACTTAGCTCTGCTCGGTATTGGACTAACAGAGTACGCTTAAGATGCATAACTTCCAATTTATTCTTGGTTGCAAAACTCGAAAACAAGCGAATCTGAAGCTCGAATCAAACAGCGAGCAGGCAGTCTTGAATTCACTAGGAACTTACCCAAGACGACGTCTGGTGCTTCTGAGCTCCTTCAAAGTGGCGTGATTAACACGACCTCGACAACGGACCGGGCGCTCCTCTGGTTGATCGTTCCTGAGAAACTCCTTGGTTGTTCTGCGTTGGGGTCTTGGCGGTGTTGCTCCAAGGTTGAAGCGACGGGTGTGATAGTTCCTTCGAGGACACCGATTAGCAAAATGCTGGCCGACGGCAATTGTAACACACTCTTGGTTCACTCTGCGGTTGTTGTTCCTGAGGTGGGGTTGGTGGTGTAGGGTTCTGAGAATTCAACAAAAGGACGAGGTTGTCGGTGCGCAGTGTCTGAAAGTACTCTGTGGTGAAAACGATTAAGCTATTTGTGGCACCACTCTTGCCCTCTGTTGTTGTGGTGATGGCTTCCTTCTTTGAATCATCCTCGCTTGCGGTGGTCCTCCAGTTCCTTGCGTTTGTCTTCCATAACCAATGCCTTGTTAACCAACTCACGGAAGTGCAGGAAGGTGTGGGCAAGTAGTGACTTGCGACCACGAGTTCATCCCTTCAAGCGACTCTGGCGAGACACAGCCGAGCGACATCCTCTGGAGCATAGCGAGCTAGTTGGGAAAACTTATTCAGTAGTCGATCAGCGACATACCCCTTAGCTTGAGAGCGCGAACTCATCCTTCTTCAAATCCATGATGCCTTGGTGCGTAATCTTGGCGAAAAACTGCGGAGAATTCTTCCCAAGTGATATTCTGCGGTGCTCCATGTGCCGCAGCAGTTCTCCCACCACTCGCCAGCCTCGCCCTCCATCGATGGGTGGCATACAAAACCTTCTCATGATCGCCGTGCATTGGGTGATCGCGGCTTCCTCTCAATCACGCTGAAGCCAATCATCGACCTCTCTGGCGTGACATGTCGAGAGAAAGTTGGCGGACGGGTCCTCATGAATTGACCAACTTGGATGGTCCCCGATGACGATGAGTGGTGGGGCTCCTCCACGACGATTGTTGTTGTTGTTGTTGTTGTTCATGGTGCGCATCTGGTTCATCATCGTATACATCATCGAGTTTGTCTTTGCCATGAAAGCTCAAAGTTACGCAAGTCAATAGGAGGTGCTTGGGGTGGTCTTGCTCCGTGAGGGTTTGCTCGTTACTGCCGATCCTTGAGCTCCGGATCCACTTGCGGCAGTATGGCGAGTCTGAACCATCTGGTGAGGTTCCATGGGTCGAGATAAGGTAGAGAGCACAAGATGAGTTAAGAACTAGGCGGGAAAGTAGATTAATCCCAACAAACACATCTCAAGAAACTTGAATAAAATAATCTTCATTAATAGCTTAATAGCATGGTCGCAACAAATGCCTAAGGGCTTTTGCACTCACACTTACACACAGGAAAATAAAGCGAACCTAAGCACACAAGCTACCGCCTAAAGGCGACTATGAAAAGGGAAACTGGCTAAGCGACTAGACGGAACTTAAACTAGCTACTCCTCGAAAGCCCCGCATGACCACAGCCTGCGCTCTCACTGTGTAGACTCACGAGTGGTGGCATCCTCATGGCGGATTCGATGCCGGGCTGGTGCGTGCGGGAGGCGAGTGTCTTTGGAGTGCAGTCTGGTGGCTCCTCTGGTGTCTTGAGCTCATTGGATCCTCTGGAATCTCCTCTGGGTCTTCTTGACTTCTTCGGTTCTTCGGATCTTCCTCTTGATCGTCCTCTAGCTCATCTTGACCATAGAGAGCGTGCTCTAGCTGGCGATCCTTTCTTGGCTTCTTCGGGCTCGATAGGCGCACCTCGGCTCGGTGGCGGCCATCTCCAGCGACTCCTCTGGCGGTTGTGAATCGTGCAGATGTACCCTTGTGGCATTGCCCTCCCGTTTGTAGAGCGGAAAGTGCGCGGATAGCTCCCCAAGCGGCTACGGGATGGTAGCGGAAGGCGGTGTTCTGCAGTTCTTCAGCGTAGATGTGGCGAACTCGGAGTATGGCCAAGCGTGATGACTCTGGATTCCTTGTGTGAAGGTGATCCTCTGACCGAGATGTCCAAAGGTGGCTACCTCTAGTGTTCCTCTGGCGTGAGACCGTCGGTGGAGACTATACCACGATCCGTCCATTGACCATGTACTCCTTGCCTCGGTACATCGGGCGTTCGAGCCTCAAGTGTCTGCGAAGAACTTCCACACTCTGCGGCAAGTCCTCGTTGCAATCTCCAAAGGTCGAAGGTAAGGCATCTGTCAAGACAGACAAGAGGTAAGAACCACGTTAAAACAATGGGAGAGGAAAGAAATTGTAGCAATAGATGAGTCAAGAGAGATATAAGAGGAGTTAAGCAATTCATTTAGTCTTGTAAGTTAATTTTCTCTTAAAAAATAATTTGGACACTCGAACGGCCAATCTAACTAAGGTCTAGACCTACAGTCAACCTGGCTCTGATACCACTTTTGTCGGGACCCAAAACTACGGTTCGGGACCCTCTGTGTTTAACGCACTAGCCCAGGATCATGCTAGTGCACACAGTGTCAACAAAGATGGCAATCGCTCCATACAAGCGAATAATAACATAAACGGTTAACTTTGATAATCAAATAATGGTTTTGACCTTAAGGTCGAGTTTACAAATATTGAGCCACTTGAGGCTAACATAGGAAATAAGCAATGACGGAACATAAGCGGTAGTGGCACCCCATCGATTCGCCACGAGCAACCGATGGGATCAAGACCTCACGATCGGGCACCTTCGATGAACTCGTCCTCGTATCTTTGGTGAAGACTCCTCCTCTGCTTGATTCGTCAAAACAAGCGTGAGTACACACCGTACTACAAGCCACACCACAGAGATGCAATATTTACATGCGGGCTTATTACAAGAAAAGGCTTTACGTGGCTCTTTTGCATAAATGCAACTTTTGCAATTGAATACAATTTAATAGATTAAAGACAGGTAAAACAAATAGACAATAATCATTTTAACAAGTTATTTCACAAAGACACACACAGTCTAACGGGTTATTCACATAGCTAAATGATTTATTCACATAGCTCCTTCCCACACAGTTTTATGAAAATCTACCCTAGTGTCAAATCCCGCATTGTCCATGATCATGACGCCAGCTATTCGAATAGATTAAGTTACACTCTGCGAGAGGTTTGTACACTTTACCCACAAGATACAATTAGTGTAGCTAACACTAATCATAACAAAGCATTTGGATACCTTATCTTACTATGCTAGGCAGTCTCAAAAGCAGACATGTGGTCGTGCAGAAGCTCAGTTCTTTAGAGCACATGGTGAGGTCCTTAATTGACCAAGGCAAGACTTCCACATGCCATCACACAGACACCTGATTAATATTCACATAGTCCACACAGTTCACAGTCCACCCTTTCACAGTTTCCACCACTTGCCTCGGTTCAATCCTTTTACCACCCCATTGGTTTTAAGTGCAACACATGTCACAAAGACACATAGTACACACAGTTTTTATCACATAGTTGCATATTCACTTAGTCAAATTTATATAGCAATCTACATGACAAAAGATTAGTGGCATGGCTAAGCAATCTACTCGTACTAACCAACCCACGTTGGTGCTACAATAATTACCAACTAAATATCAACTAGGGTGACAAAGGATCATGGCATAACAATTACACAAGGAAGACATAACAATTTGGAATTAACTACTACACCCAAAACATTTAAATAAATACTTGAATTAAGATCGATAATTTGAATCAAGATACTTTTATAAAACTGGGAAGCAAGATGGTCAAGGGCATAGCTTGCCTTGAAAAGGATCTAGGAATTGATCTTGGTCTTGGAAAGGTCCTTCTTCTTCAACTCTTCGGCAAAGTAGTCGAAGTCTACTCATAAAACGACACAAACAAACAAACTAAATAAAAACCAGAAGCAAATAACTCCAATAAAATAAATAAAAAGCTCCAATAGATAGATCTGGATTTTAGACAAATTTAGGAACTTGAATGGATGGATTTGGAGTTAGGATTCAAAAGATATGAATTTTACAAGTTTTAACTTAACTCTGGAAATTTAAATGAATTTCTAAATTTAAACAAAATCAAATTTAAAAATTTTTTGGTTTGATGAGCTAGATCTTAATTTTATATGAATTTAGAAATTTGAAACACCCAATTTGGAGTTTGGATGCAAAAGTTATGAATTTTACAAATTTAAACCTAAATCATTATTTAACAATTTTCCGAATTGTTTTCTAAAGGAAATTCTAATTATTGCATAAGGTGGCGTCGTGAAGGATTTCGGAAATTTAAAAAATTAAAGAATTAAGCGACATGTGGGACCCACATGTCGGTGACCCGCTCACGTGGACCAAGTCCACCGAGCCCGCTCGATCTGGGCGGCTGGGCGACCACGTGGGCACTCACGTGGCGCACCTGGCGACGACGCGCGCCACTGGCGGACACGCAAGCACGGGCCGAGGGCGACGCCGACGTGGGCGGCGGCGAGGCGGCGCCGCAAGACGGAACCAAGGGTCCGTGACAGCGGCTTCGCCGGCGAGAATGGGTGGTACCGGCGTGTAGCTAACGCTATTGCGAACACGAAGAGTACCTCCGGGTGGTTGAGGTGGGCGGTGGTGGCGGCGGCGGGTCGGGCGCAGGCGGCTCGGGTTTTGTCAGACAGGCGCTCGGTGAGGCCTAAGCGGCAGGTCCGGGAGGTAGAGGCGATGGCGAACTTCGGTGGCGTGCTCCCGACGACAGCGGGCGGCTCTGGCGGCAAGAATCGAAAAATTCCACCGTGGCGAGAGGAGCTCTAAAACTCAAATTCTTGTGGCTGGGGCTCGGGAGGAGGTGTGGGTTGGGGTTTGGGAAAAGGAGGCGGTGCGATCCGGGGTGCCTTTATAGGGGCGGGAGCTCGGCGGCGCGCTGCGTGGAGGTCGTGGCGGCGGCGATTCGGAACGTATAGCCACCGCCATGAGGATGAGGGTTCTTGAGGTGGCGGCGTGGTCGTGGAGGTCGTCTTGCGCTCGCGAGAGCAGGGAGGTTAGGCGCCAGCGTGAAGCTTCGGCGTTGACCGCTAATAAGCGGTTCTTGTGGCGTCCGCGCACGAGAAAAACGCGCGAGGGCGAAGGTGGTGGGGTCCACACGTCGAGAGAGAGAGAGAGGCTCGCATGCATGTGGTGGAGATCTAACCGCTCGGCGTTGATCCAACGGTGGAGGAGGGTTTGAAATGAGATGAGCGAGGATGGGCGAAGGAATTGGCCCGAATTCCATTGGAGATTTAAATAGCTTTTCCTTTTAATAAAATACCGAGAAATTCAAATAAGCAATGGAAAATAGCAAAAGACCTTGGAAAAATTCCGGAAAATTCTAGAAAATATATCAAGCTCATAGAATCCAAATAAAATAGTTTTGACTAATGTTCATGTTGGAATTATTCATATTAAATTGTTTTGTTACTAAAGGTCCAATATTAAGCTTTTAATTTAAATTCAAATAAATCCAAATGGTGGACTCTCTCTCCTACCAACTATTCAAATGATTTTTAAAGCTCGAAAAAATTGGGATGTTACTGAGAGACGATCGTCTTCGTGGCTTACGGATCTTGGTCTTCATCGCCTGCGTCGTCTGTTTAGCCTAGCGATGCTTAATTTGTCTGAGGTGGACTGGCCCGATTGACCCTAACTTTCGATCGTCAAGCTCGGGGTCTTGAGTGGAGTCTTGTGTCTGCAGGGTGGCCAGTAGCGAGTGAGGCTATTCACGTACCTTCACGACGACGGTGTCGGCCCAAGAAGAAGAAGGACAGGGAGACCACGAATTTTGGCGGTGTGAACTTTCAACCAAAGCGCCTTCCTCACTACTGCCTTGCCCGCCCGCCGCAGAGCAGTGGGATCTTGGCCGACCCGGCGTTGGTTCTATCTGAAGTGTTCCGACGAGGCGGGCTTCCCAGGGCCTCTCGAGATTATAGCGGCGCCCGGATCGACCTTTCACCGGGAGGAGGATCTGCTGCTGCGTGCTACTTAGGCCTTGGCGCGCATGTCGACGGAGACTTCGTGAGGAGTTCTGTGTGCTCGGTGTGGCCGGCAAGCCTTGAGCCGGAGGTTATCTTTGGGCGAGCGAAGGATGGGATGCCTGGCTTGAGGCTCGGGGGAGCGTACGGGTGTGTGCCTCATCAATTTTTTTTGTTGCTCTCTTTCTTTCTTTTTAATGTGCATCGCCTGCGCAGTTTTGCCTCTTGTGGAGGCTGAGCGTGTTACGGAGTAGCTCCTTGGACCCTACACGAGGGAGGAGCATTCGAAGCGGGCGAGCAGCGTACCTGGCGTCGGTTGAACAGCGTGCAGACCGAACACCCTTCTACGGGCGGCCCGACCCGACGCCGGGAAGAAGAAAAAAGTTCGAGGCCCAGAGAAATTGAGTCGTAAACCCCCATCGGTGTTGTCTTCTTTTGCTTGCCGTCCGCAGGCGCCCTTGATGGTTAAAATGGGCGTTACATGGCGGTCGGTAGCCAGTGCGAAAGAGGGTGTCACGGAGCCCGTGTTGCGAGTCATGCGAAGCGCCCGCAAGCTTCGTCTCTGAGGTCCTGGTTCCTCCTCCCGGCTCGAAATCTGAGGCGATTAGCGGCTTCGTTTGGGATTGCGGTATGGCTCTTGAGATGTGTCTTGCGGCACCTTCGCATGTTTACGGTCTGGGGCGGAGGATCTTGTGGTAAAGCCCGCACCGATCTTCGATTAGGCGGAGTCGGCGAGGGGATCGTGGTGGCGGCGACCTTATAAGCGGCGCGCGATCGAGGAACCCGTGGATGAGGGCGAAGATGTCGCGGCGGTGCTTACTCCGAGCGAGGCGTGGAGTCTTTGCGACCTTCGAGCGGCGGGTGTCGCGAACACAGGGCCACTCCGCCCTCGACTTAAGGTCACCGGCCTTCTGCGATCTGTGAGGAGGTGTCGAACTTTCTTGCTCCGCGTCGTGTCAGAGCTCTTCGTAAAGTGGAGCACGGAAAGATGTTCCGAGCATGGAGGCAAAGCGATGAAGGTGAGGCTTCGATACCGTCCTCCTTGTTATTGGCGAATTCTTGACATGCTTCTTGGCAAACTATCATTCTATCGCGATCATTGGGCGAGACATCTAGAACGACTCTGGCGGAAATTCAGCAATGAAGTCGACTTGGAGTTCGCTCGGGCGAAGAACCGGCCGCCGCTGCGTTGGCCCTCGGAGAAAGCGGGGCCGGAGGCGAAGGTTGCTCAACTAGAGGCGGCGTCGTGCCCTCGGAGGAGGTTGAGATTCTGCAGCCTACTCCGTGCTTGAGGCGGAGGTTGCGACGGAGCGATGCATCCTGTTCTTGCATGCGCCAGGCCCGGTGGGGGCGCTGGACCGCATGGAGGCGCCATCGTGAGCTTCGGTGTCGTGCCTCCCCAGCGGAGGCATGGCGTGGACCAGGTGGCGGCCACCCTCGGCCGCCGCCTTTGAAGTCTTTCTGCCGCCGCTTCGTGCGTCTGGCAATCATTATCTTGAAGCGGCGTGGGCGGCGGCGTTTGTCTCTCTGCGGTAGCAGTGGTTGCGGTCACGTTGATGCGCTTGGTGCTGGCGCCGTGCCAGTAGCCTCCGCCGCGGAGGTGTCTTTGGGCCAGAGACAGGTGCGGAGGGCGAGCAATGCCCTCGCGAAGGAGTTCTGGGCTTCGTTTGGTCGGGACGCTACCATGGATTCGCTCCGGGCGTCTTTGGCGCAAAAGCAGAAACTGAAGGGTCCTGCGGATGGCGCGAGCGTAGCGGAGCGGAGGGCCGACCCCAGAGGCAAGGTGTGACCCTCCGGCCAACTTCCTGGGAAATCATTTTGGGGTTCGGGATTTCCCCCTTTTTTTTGTTTTCGTGCTGCTTCGTGTGGCCCTGCTGCGTGGGCCAGTTGTATGCATGGCTTATAACCGTTATTTTGTCAATCAATATACACCGAAAAAGGTTGGGGTTTCTTTGCTGTTGGGTGCTTGTTTCACATTGGCGTTTGCTCTACTCGGGAGGAATGTTGTTTAGCCCGTCTGCAGCACGGACGAGTGCGGTTCCTCTGTCAGTGGCGTCACGAAGTCCTATGCTCCATTCGTGATTCGAAGGATGAACGACTGCTGGTTTGGAAGTGGCCTCGGAGGATTTGTTACCGCGGTATCGTGTGCCATGGAGCGAAATGGAAGCGGTGGAAGAAGGAGAACCCAGGGAGGGGTCTATGAAGAGGTTCTTCCGGTTGCGCGAGCGGAAGGCCTTGGAGGCTCGAGATGAAATAGTATCCTTCTGGGTGAATCGCGGCGTGGTGGGTGCGCCTGAGGGGCCGTGTTCTCGGCCTCCTCCTACGATCTCCTCGAGCTCCTCGGAGGAGTCTTTAGGCTGTGCTGCGGAGAGGGAGTATGTGCGCCTGATGGCCACGCACCCGTCTGACGAAGAGCTACTCGAGTGGAGTCTTTGCGGGAGCAGCCATGAGCCTTGGCTAACGACTTTGCTCCGGTGCGGGCGATAGGTCATCACTCGCGGCTCTTGTATGTTGTGTATCCAGATGTCTTGATGTATGATGTATGTGTAGGGTGAATGGGTCAATGCATACGCACTTTTATTTTCTCGCTTCCCGTGTCCTATTATTATATTCTGTTTGATTAGGTAGGGCTCCGGGGAGCCCTAACTATATATTTTTGCAAGGGGGAGGCGGAGCCTCGCGCCGTCCCCCATACTTTTTTAGATAGGGCTCCGGGGAGCCCTAACTATATATTTTTTGCGAGGGGGAGGTGGAGCCCTAACTATGAGTTGAGCTCTTAATTAATGCTAAGTGCTCTAGAGGGTTAGGGAAAAAGACCAAGGATAGATAAGAGTTAAATGGTAAGTGAGGGGATTGAACAGAATCATACCCTAACAAAGAATCAATTAAAAGCTTGCTCATAAGAGCTCATCAATTATCAACGTTCTAACGATCAGCACTCATCAATTGGTGAGGTGACTGAGTATACAGAAAGGGTTTGGGTTGTATAAGCTATATGGTGGGGCTGACGAAATCAGCTTCAGTTCTCGGTCTTCAATAAGCCTTATAGGTTGTCCTTGAAGGGTAGAGACGACGATTGCCTCCTGCCTTCTTCCTGGCTCTCTTCGGAAGCTACTTGCCACCACCAAGCACTGAGTATTAGCTATAAGCCAAGAGTTTGCCTTCCTATCTTACTAGATCCAACTCGTTGTTGTGGGAATCCACCAATCTACAAGTCTTAGAGTCATCCAATTTGAGGCCCAAGTCCTTAATTAATCTCATCTTCTGTGGGCGAGGCTGCACACTTCACAAATTCCTTCTAGGCCTGGATTTAAATAATTCCACAAATTCATGGCTTAGATGGCATACTACTCTCCTGCACAAATCCATAAGAATCCAGCAACTATAATCGTTCCCTTTAATCTGGTAACTCCAAGATCACAACAAAATCTTCAAATCCATCTTGGAATGAAAGTTCTCCCAGGGAGCTTGCTATAAACCGCAAGTTCAGGTTTTGTCCATAAATCCACCGGCTTAAGAGTCACCCGATTGAAAGGATTACTATGATTCAATCAAGATCACCATTTTTGGGAAAGATTACTTAATCCATAATTCCACAAGTCTTCATTATTAAATCTCCCAAAGGACTTATAGCAATCCATCAGTTTTAAATGTTGGTTCGCTGAGTCTTTTCACCACCATTTATTCAGCAAAAGGTTCTAACCCATTCCAAACTGGCAAAGTATTCCTCAAACTCACCTTCCAATATTAACAATTATATAGATTCCAAAATCGGATTCAAGACTTAACTCTCTACTCTGAATCAAGGTTCCTTCCAAACTCAGATTCTCTATTCAATTGTATCTAATGAATTCCCATATAACTCACATGGTCTGATACAAACTCCCAGTCAACAGAGCAATTTACTCCAGATTTATGGGCAATTCAATTCATTCTACTAGTCGAATTACAAACCCATGATATGATCAAGACATTATCAAAAACCTGACCAGGATTTCCTTCAAGTCCAGATTCTGCTATTCAATCAGACTCGAATGGTTTTAATACAACCCACATTTTGATTGTAAGATTCCAATTTACATTGCATTCGATTTCCAATTCTGGAATATTCCATTCATTCCATGAATCAAGACGACATTTCAAGTTCATATCCCCTTCATAGCCCTTAAAAATTTCCTTCACAGATTACTTTTACCAGCACAAGCTATGCAACCCATCATCAAGGGGTAAGCCTCAGATATACATCCAACATTTCATAGCATTTGAATTCTCATTTCTTATTCCTATACACCCTTTACAATTATTAAAATATTCTCCCCTAGGTATCTTCTATAGGCACCTTCTATTCCACCCACCAATATACTCCAGAATCCACTGGAGCTCCCCATAACCATCAATCAAACTCTAAAATCTTTGATTCACGGAAATGGACTCACAAAGGCTCCTCTAAAGCTACTAGCTAATTCTCCAAATGCATCGGTGGTTTAAGCAAATAGGTCTCCTAAGAGACTGGTACGCTCGGAGTCTTGAACCATCTGTATTATCCTTTTCGGGCATCAGTAGCTAGGACACAAGGGTTCGGTTCTATAGAATTTCCCGAGGTAAGAGGATCCATTTACCTTTGTAAAAGCGTTGAGGCAAGCAAAATGATAAGAGGAAATAGGGTAAGAAGAGATCTGAGAGAAGGGATAAGAATAGAAAGATGACTTCGAGATAAGGAAAGAACAAGTTATTTCTTTTGTTGTAAAATAAATTTTGAAGTCCTCACTAACGTCCATTCTACTAGGTTGCGACTGCGATCGTGATGCTCGATACCACTTTTGTAGCAACCCAACTCTAGGGCACCGAGAGGTCCTCAAGACCTCTGGAAAGTCCATCAGGACCTCCCAAGAGGTCCACAAGGACCTCTCGGCAGTCCACTAAGACCTCCCGGGAGGTCGGCCACGACCTCTGGAGGTCGGGAGAAGCTGACCCGAGAGGGTCTTGGAGCCGAGGAGCACCCACGGATCGCCCACGGCTATGAGAGAGAACATGAGGAGGTCGAGGGCACCCCAAGACCTCCGCGACTCTCGGAGGAGGTCGTGGAGGTCGAGGTCACCTCGGGACCGCACATATTCACTCCATTGTAGGGACATGGAGGTCAGAGCTTGCTCCAAGGTTCCTGTGAAACCCGAGCTAGTCCCAGGATCATGGCTAGCTCTTCACAGCAACAACAAGATGATAGCATAGCAACAACACAAGCTTTATTAATAAACAAAGGAGTTGTTTACAAGAGAGCTTACAAGCCATGAGGCAACACATAACAAAAATGAACACATGAGCCACCCGATACACCACGAACCTTGGAGGGCGCAACCCTAGCCGAATCGGACCATTTGGTCCTTGAGTAGATCACCTTAAAGCTTCCATTTCTGCTAAAGGCAATGACAAGCAAGAGTGAGCACAACAACCGTGCTTCATAAGTTACACCGTTAGATAACAAGATGACATGCATAATGGATATCACAATGGAAGGCATATTATGGTTGATTTGCATAAAGCCATGTTTATTTCAAATACAAATACTAAGTTTCAAAGCGGGTTCTTAGTAGATAAAATTCATTTTCTAAACTTGATTTTCAGTTGGATATTCATTCATCACAAGTGGTGAAGGATACCCTCTGTCACAAGGCTCCTGCCCAACCCATGGGGTAGCAATCCCAAAAGCAGTTTAATAAACAATTTTGGAAACCCAAAACCATCATCTAACTCCGAGTGGCCTTTGCCGACGTCCATGACCGCGGACACGGCTATTGAATAGATTTCACTCTGCGAGAGGTTGTGCACTTTACCCACACGACATGATTCCTCTAGTTTGTTTGGCATCTTGTGAGTGCCACCTCTCCTTCCCGAAGGTAAGAGGTCTAGAGTTCATGACAAGGCCTTTACAATGCATTGCTCCACCACACCTCTCCTTGCTAAGGTTTCACCCCTGTGGATAGCAATCCGTGGAAGCCCTTCTTGCACCGGTGGGAGCGATGGGTTATAAAGACCATTGGCCAAACAAGACCTCCCACACCTCCAATGGGCGACATATGGTAGAGTTTTGCAAATTAATCGGCCGAGATCCACGCCCCAGGCCGGAGGCGTGTGGTTGCAGGTTTTGGCAATGGACCATTATAGGCCTAGCATTGGTCGCTCAAAGACCGATCCTCAAATGACTAGGACGACTTCCACAAACCCAAGGGCATCGATCTACCATAAAGGCACAATCCCGTGCATAAACTTGCACCAACCAAGCCAACCAATTTCGCCCCAGTCTAAATCCATTTCATTTTATTTGCTTCCCCAGCAACACTTTCATACCTCCATGACAACCCAATGTCATGGTTAAAATATTTTAACAAAACAGTTGATTATGTTGGTAAAGATTTCCCCAAATCAATACTTTTGGTCTAAAGCTTAACTAAGCATGAGTTTTCAAATGATTCTGGTCCACATTATTGTGTCAACCAGATTTTGCCTAAGGTGACAACAAATTTGGTTCAATGTCAAAGTTGGCCATATGAGGGAAAGTGGTATAACTATGTGTTTAAAGGCCGGTATTGAAATAACTTGGTAGAAATAGGCATGCATGATACTTTGAAACAGGACATAAATAAATTGAAATCTTTGGGTGCAATATGATCAAAAGTGTAACTTGCCTCTTGCTTGATAGCTTAAGATTCTATTTTCTCACCGCTCTGGCTCTCTGGAGCGTCTAGATCTACGGCAAGAAACGATTCAAACAACGATCAAGTAAAGAACCAACAGAGCTCCAAATAAAGAACCAAAAGAACTTGGAGGAACCTCAACACTCAACCAGCGAGAAGAGGTCCAATTTGATTAGGTTCTTAGGGAGGAGGTCTAAGCTTACCGAGGAGGAAGGGTGGTCTTTAGCAAAAGACCCCCAAGAAAGTGATTTAAACAATACATAGAGAGGTCACAGGAAGTAGTTCTTGGGTAAGGTCGAGAGAGGAGGTCCTCATCGAGGGCCATAGAAACCCGAAAAAAGAGTCCACGGGGGAGGTCTGTGAAGGACACAACCAGCTCAAAGCGTGTGAAAATAAGAGTGAAGCGGACCACGGAGGACTTACGAGGGACAAGAAGGAGCAATGGATGGAGGGAGGTCGGGAACACAAGGTCTTCCACGGAAAGCCCTGAGCGAGCCAAAGTAACGAGTGTGGAGAAAGGTGATGTGGTAGAACTTATTGGTCTATTTGTAGTCAAGGTGGTGAAGAAAACTAGAAATACATATGTCAAGGATAAGTATGGAAATAGGTCAAAGATAGGTGAGTGGCGGAAGGGTGTCACTACAATTACAGGCAAAAGTGCGAGGAAGGACAATGTATGTTGCTTGGGAAGGAACAAAGAAAAATGTCGAGAATGCGGTTAAGTGACCCAATTCAAAGTAAACACCACGTATATGGATGCATTTAATGTGACAAGACCGCATTAAATGCTCAATATAATAACGTGGCGGAGGAATTGAGAATGGTTAAGGCGGCAAGTGGGGCGATCAATTTTAAACAGTCGGGTCAAAATAGGGAGGTCTTGCCCATGAAGAGGTCTTTGAGGAGGTCTGAAAGACTTAGGAGGTCCCGAGCTAGGAGGTCTGGGCGGTCGGATCTCCAAAAGAGGAGGTCGACATCCTCAAGAGGCCTTATCGGCTTAGGAGGTCCTAAGCCCAAAGGATAAGGAGTTCAACGGGTGGAGAGGTCCGGACATAGAGAGGAGGTCCTGGACATGGGAGGTCCTAGAGAACACGAAGAGGTCTGAAGGACATGAGAAGATCGGCTAAACAAGGAGGTCCCAAAGGGCGCACAATGGGGAGGTCTTATGGGCGGGAGGTCCAAAAGACACACCCACAAGATAGTCTGAGGACGGGACCCACAAAGGCTGGTCTGACGGTCGAGATCTCACAAGGGAAGGTCGGCGGTCAAGAAAATAAGCAAAGGAGATCGATAGCTAGGACCTCACAAGGGAGATCCTACTTGGTCACGATTGGTCTAAGAGATTCTCGTGAGTGGGATCAACTCATGGGAGGTGCTCGAGCGGAGGAGATCAAGGGCGGAGTGAAGTCGGTCGAGAAGATCTGTTGGTCAAGACCCGCGAAGGAGGTCTTGACGGTCAATATCAAAAGGAGGAGGTCAGGTGGACTAAGATCTCCAAAAGGACTAAAAGGTCATGTAGACCGGGAGGTCTAAAGAATGTGAAGGTCTGATAAAATAAGAAGAGGTCCTAGAAAATGGTAATATCATGAGTGGTGCGGTATCTTGGATTAGCTAAGAGGACCTTTCCAAAGAAAGGCTACAAGGATCGAGCGAAAAGGAATCCAAGTGATCACCGAGAGGTTCAAAACACGAGAAAGAACTTAAGTGGTTATGAGGAAGACCTAGACCCTAAGGAGGTCTAAGCCAGAGAAAGAAATCTGGACCATGGGAGGTCCACGCACTTGGGAGATCTAGACCTAAAGTGCGGACCCTTGGATGATGATCACAAGAGGTGCGAGCAGTTCGAGAGAACCGAAGGAGGGGGTGTCCGGAGATTCAAGTCAACAAAGAAATGGTGCGAACCCCAGCGGGTTCAAACCGACAAAAAGGGGTAGTCGGATATAAGGAAGGTCTAGACTCACATAAGTGTTCCAACATAAGGCGATATGATTTTGGGATATGGCTTCAAGAAATAGCCAAACAAAAGTCTTGTCGGGCATAAGAATATGCCCAACAAAGAATGAGGTCTATGATCACACAGGGATCTGAGATATCCAAGAGATCAAGACAAGGAAGAGATCCGTACCACAGGTGAGGTCCAAGTGGTAAGGAGGTTTGGGCATTCAAAAGGATCTAATCATCAGGAAAATCTAGACTTAGAAAAAGTGCAGACACGAGGAAGGAGAGTCTGAACCAAAGAGATTCAAACCAACAAGATATCCCAAGTGGTCCAAGCCGAAGGAAGGTGCAGACACACGAGGATCGATCTGAAGGAGTACCCAAATAAAAAGGAAATGGTTTAAAGCCACAAGGATGATCTAGACCTCGGAGGAGGTCTAGCTACAAAAAGCCTAAACCTCAAGGGAGGTATAAACTATAAAAGAGAGATTAAGAGAGGTCAGGCAGAAGGTGGTGCGGACCAGCGAGGTCGACTAGACTAAAGGTCTCAATAGAGAGATTTCGAGGAAGAGGAAAGACCGAAAGGACAAGGGAGGCGATGACCACAGCGGAGGTCAAACAAGAGGGACGATCTGGACATATAAGAATGTCCATACATGGGATAGAGGAAAGGAAACCCTTTCAGGAAAAGGAAAGGTAGCTCCAGAGAGCTCAAGCAACACCAAAAGTACCAAGTTTTGGATTAGTTGGAGTTTAGTTTAGTCATTTTAAACTCTTCAAATTCTGAAATTCTCAAGTTAAACTTTGAATTATCATCAAAACCAAATGGTTCTTTTTATTTTGAAAATTTTCAAAAATGCTCTGAAAATCGAGGTGTTCTGGCGTGCACCGGCGCGAGCCATCTTGCGGTGGCCGTTTATACACTCGTGCCCTTGATGGGCATCGGCGTGCCGGCGCGAGCCATCTTGTGTAACCGTTTATACACTCGTGCCCACGATGGGCATCGGCGTGCACCGGCGCGAGCCATCTTGTGGTAACCGTTTATACACTCGTGCCGCGATGGGCATCGGTGTGCACCGGCGCGAGGCCATCTGTGGTAACCGTTTATACACTCGTGCGGACCGGTGGGGGCGACGAGGCATACAATTTTCATTATTAGGATAGATAGATCTCCGAGCGAAGCCGGTTTGCGGCAAAAGTTTACATGCCCCCAGCGTTGCGACCGCTGCGGGGCTATTCTCCGGGCGCGACCGGTTTTATGCTTGCTAAGGGTAGAACTTTCGTAGGGACTTGATATTCGGTATGGCCCAGTGATCTCCGTCAAGGTTGAGATCACGAACACGCCCGCCTCGTTAGTCTGTGACCACGTCTGGCCCTTCCAGCAGAGTCCAACTTGCGTATTTGCTTGGTTGGTGGTGCGTTCGAGGCGAGTCGCCGGGGAAATGTGGCGGGCCTTGACCCTTTGTCATTTGTCTGGCGGCGCCCTCATTGTCTGTTGCATGGTTGAAATAGCACATAGCGTTGCTCTTGAGAAGGTCGGCGAGCTCCGTTCTCTGAGTTTGTCGGCGTTGTGGCTCGGTAGGAACCGGTAGTGAACTCATTGGCGTCATAGCCTCGTCGCGAAGAGGAGCTTGAAAGGGGAAAGCATGTGGCTCACGGTGGGCGATGTGCGTGTCGACGAGAGGGCCTCTGAAGCTCTTGAGACCCGATCCCTAGGAAGACCCACTAGGCGCTTTTTCAGCCCGTCGAGGAGGTTGCCGTTGGCTCGCTCGACGGCTCCGTTGGACTCTGGGTGCCCCACCGACGCGAAGCATAATGTGATGCCAAGGTCGTTGCAAAACTTCGGAAGTGGTCGGTCGGCGCTTTCCATTGTCGTGATGATGTGCCTTGGTACACCGTGGCGGCAAATGATGTTTTCCACACGAATCATTTGGTAGTGCGGTGGTGATGGTGGCGGCAAGCTCTGCCGACCCATCTTGAGAAGTATTCGATGGCGGCGAAGAATCGGAGGCTACCCTTAGGCTGCGAAGTGCAGACCAATGATGTCAAGCCCCACCGTCTGAAGGGCCACCGCCGTGACGCGGTACGCAAAGTAGTCTTGGTGCCCTTGGATTAATGGTGGCCCTGGCACCCAGCACCGTGGGCGAGGTTTTGTGTGTCTCGGGCGCCGTCGGCGGTAAAAGCCTTGGCAACGTCTTCCCTCGAGGCCGGCGCTGGTGTGCACCTTACAAGCCCTCGTGGGCGTCCTTGAGGAGCGACGGCCTTCCTCCGTGACACCGGCAATGGAGGAAGGGGGCACTCGCTCCCCTTATGCGGCTCAGCGGGAGACCATATAGTAGTTTCTTGCTCGGCAACGGAGCCGCTTTGCTTCGGCCGGGTCTTGTGGTTCTTCCCCGGCAAGGTACTTGATAATCGCGTTTCGCCAGTCGTCTGCCGGGGTTTGCTCCGCCGTTCAGGGCGACACCGGTTGTCTTCTTCCTCTTCTTGTGACCTTGCGCTCGGGGAGAGCAATTGTGGTTCGGCCGAGTCTTGTGTGTGGGGCGGAGCCCCTTGTGTCTGAGGCGGAGCGGAGGATTTTGTGAGGACTTCGTAGAAAACCTCCGGGGGGGCCTTCTCCCGCGCTTACCATTTTTGCCAGCTTGTCGGCCGCCTCGTTGCTTCCTCTAGGAATCGCTTGGATTGTGATTCCGTAGAAGTGCTTCGCCGCTTCGCGCATCGCGGCTAAGTAACGACTCATCTCAGGACACCTTGCGACGAAGGTCTTGTCAAAGTCCGCCGCGGTAGTCGCTGATGAGGATCGCTTCACCACGAGGATCTAGCTTTACGGAGGCCAGCGGCGCCTCGTACTCCGATCGTTGTTAGTGGTCGGGAAGTCGGTAGGCGGCGTGTGTATGTTCGCCCGTCCGAGAAACTATGATGGCGCGGCTCCGACACGTGGCGCTACGACCCGTCGTGTACATCACCGGTGTTTCCACCACGGGGCTGTTGTCGCTTATGGGTCCACTCGGCGGCGAAGTGCGCTAGCGGCTGCGATTTGATGGCCGTTCTTGCTCTGAAGGTGGCGTCGAAGGCGCCCGGCTCCGCCGCCCATTGCCTATCCGCCGGAGGCATCTTTGTTTGAACGTGGCGCGCCAGTAGTGGGGCGTGGGGAGCTTGATGGGATCGCTAGAAAATAATGCCGTAGCTTTCTCGATGCCATGAGCAAAGCGTCTGCGAGCTTCTCGAGCTCCGTGTGGCGGATTTTGGCTCCTTGCAAGGCCTCCGAGCACATAGTACCTTTGGTTCTTTGGCGGTGTGCTCTGGATAAGGACCGCTGTTGACCGATGGCAGGGGTGGCGGCGATGTAAACGGCGGCTTCGGCTCCTTACTCCGGTGGTGAGGCTTGGTAGGCTGCGCGAGTGCAACCGAGTCCTCGAAGGCCTTCGGCATTCCTCTGTCGATTTGAATGGCTCCGCCCCTCGGGCGTCTTGAAAAACAGTAGTGCTCTCTTGGCCGAGCGAGGCGAGAGCGGCTAAGAAGCGGCGCGGCGCCGTGAGTTTTTCGCTTCAGCGGGTGTTCTGCGGGGGCTTCATCTCCTGGATGGCCCTGATTTTCTCCGGGTTGGCTTCGATCCCTCTCTCGGAGACTAGAAAACCGAGGAGTTTCCCTGCCTTCACACCGAACGCACATTTCTCGGAGTTGAGTTTTATGCCCTCCGCTCGAAGGTTCGTGAAGGTTTCTTGGAGGTCTTGAGCGTGCGTCCCCGCCAGCTTGCTTTTAATGACTATGTCGTCAACGTACGCTTCCGCGTTGCGCCCGAGCTGGGTGGCTAGAACCTTCGTGATGAGTCGGGCGAACATCGCCCCCGCGTTCTTGAGACCGAAGGGCATGCGCTTGTAACAGTATGTTCCCATCGAGGTAATGAAAGTAGTCTTCGGCTCGTCCGCCTCCGCCATGTGCACCTGGTGGTAGCCGGAGTAGGCGTCCAGGAAGCTCATGAGCTTGCACCCTGACGTAGCGTCCATCAAGCTGAGTCGATCTTGAGGCAAGGAAGTCATCTTTAGGGCGAGCCTTGTTAAGATCGGTGAAGTTGACACATCGCCACTTGCCCATCTCCTTCTTGGCGAGGCCGGGTTCGCCACCACTCGGAATATTTGACCTCGCGGATGACCCGCTTTTCGGCAACCGGGATCTCCTTCTTGGCGACTGGAGTCGGTCGGCCGACATGCACCGCACACGCTTCTTAAGCGTCGCGTCGGCTCGAAGGATAGCTTTGTGCTCTATCGTTGCCCTTGCCACTCTGGGAGGTCTTGGGCCCCAGGCGAAGGCCTCGGCATTGTTGCGAGCACCAGGGATCGCGTCGTGCGCCTCCGGGTGGAGGTCGAACCGAGGCCACCGTCTTCTCCGTGGTGTCCCTTAAGCGCCCACTCTCCGCAGTGGCCTTGGGCTTGTGTTTGAGGCCCATCTCGCGGGGCGGTGCCACCTCGCCCGGTTGGGTCCCACAGGCGTGCGTGGCGCCGCCGATAGTACTTCAAGTTCGATGTGCGTCGAGGTCTTGGTCTCAGCGGACCGTCACGATGCCCGGCCGTGCGGGAGCTTCATGCACAAGTAGTTGTGGTGGGCTATTGCGCCCGGCGTTCAGTGTCTTGACCAAGGATAGCGTTATCTTGGTAAGCCATTTGGACCACGTCAAATGTGGCGACCTCGGTCCGGAGGCGAAATCGTCATGAAGGTGACCATGGCGAATCTGTCCCAATCTTGATATGAGGGTTCCTCGAACCCTAGCGAGGATGCGGAGGAGTCGAGCGATCGCGAGGATCATCATCTGTCGAACCGTCGGCGAAGAGGAGGTCGCCGAGCTCCTCCGTCGGCGAGGCGCGTCTTGCCGAAATCGCGATGTTGGCGAGATGGCGAGGGTCTGGTCGCGGAAATACACCCGTGGCGTCTTACAGTCGAAAGATATGGGTATTTGAATGGCGGGGTGGGCTCGGCGAGTGCGTAGAGGTGGTGGATTTGTCGGACATCGCGCGCCTCTCCTCTTAGAAATGCGGCGAGCCTCCGGTGATCATGTTGATGATCCGCCGGTGTCGCGTCGGTCCGACCACCTACTGCGGGATTGGCGGTCTTTGCGGGGAGTTGGTTGTCGGTGCGGTCCTGCCTTCATAGTCCATGAGTTGGCGCGGCGCATGTAGTCTGCATGGCGGCGATCGTGCGGCACTCTTTGGTGGCGTGCGATCCCTCGCCGTCTGAGTCCGCAAGCTGCGAGGTGCTCGTTCAATTGTCGGTGGCGTCCGCGTTAAAATCCACGGCCCGGCGCGGCCGGAGTCAGCGGCCTCGCGTCTTCCTCGCCGTTTAGCGGCTCGCCGTCCCGTGGTAGACCCGGCCTTTTGCTGTAGTCCTTTATTCCGTGGTTTGCCGGATGCTCCGGCTTGTGCCGCATTGACCGCTTCCTTCGACGTGGTCATGGCCGGCGTTGGAGTCGCCTTCGTTTCCCTCCGAGCATTGTCTTCCTCCGCTCGGGCGTACTCCTCCATCTTGTCGAAGAGTTCGGCCCTTGTCTTGTAGCGAGCTTGCGCGAAACCTCTCAGCGGCCCGTTGCGGAGGCCACACGTTGCTGCGTTGATGATAGTTGTCTCGTTGACGCCTTGTACCTAGCACTTGACCTCCGCGAACTTCATGAAGAAGCTGCGGAGGATTCACCCGGCGCCTGCTTTACTGCGAATAAGTGTCGGCGTCCTTGGCTCCGTGTAGTTACCACAGAAGTTGTTGCGTAGGAGCTCCGCGTTGCTCCCGCATATCTGGAGCGAGGGGATCGTGAAGAACCACGTCGGCCTTCGCCCTTGGCGCAAGGGTGAGGCTTTTGCCTTCGTGTTATCATCTCCTCCGTTGCCGGCGACTGTCTCGTATCTCGGATGAATTGTGAGGGTCAGTGGATCCCTCGTCTGCAACCTGACGTCGGGCATTTTGAATCCTCGAGGCCACTGGTTGCCTCCAATCCGAGCTCAGCGGTGAGTTTGGAGTCGCCTCGAACACCGGGGTGTCGATTCTTGAGGTGAAATTTGCTTTCGTATGGCGGCGGTTGTTGGAAGCGGGGCGGGGGTGGTGCGGTGGCGGGCTCCGTTCTGAAGAAACCGTCCTGGCGGCTGCGGAGGTCTGCCGGCTCCGGAGGTCGCCCGACTCTGTGGAGGCCGTATGATTCTGGCTCGCTCCCCGTCTTGAGAGTTGTTCGCTTCTTCTTTGAAGCTTGGTGAGCGCTTGCCGCTGCGGCTCGGCTCCTTTGGCCCATGAGGTCACCTGATTGCTTCATTGCCGGAGCCTTCTTCGGCCCTCGTTAGGGGCCATCTCGATATCTTGTGCTAGTGCTTGGGCTTACTCCGCCGGTCCCACGAGACGGCGCCAATCGTCGTAGTTACAAGACTAGGCGATAGAATAAAGAGGACCCTCAGTGAGCGAAGGGTCCTCAACGAGGAGGACGGTTGCCAATGAGCGTAAATTGCCAAATAACCTTTATCTGAGAACTTGGAATCGAAAAACTCCAAAGAAAAAAAACACGCCTCCCAAGGGGGCAGGTGGCTACTTATAGCCCTCCCGGGAGGCATCTGAGGATTCTGAGTTTACCCCTTACTAGGCCCTATGTCGATAGGGGGCTGCGAGGACCTTTCACGCCCTAGTGCTAGCTTCTAACACGTGGTGGGCAGCCCTAGACTGGTCTATTCACATTTGGCCGCGGTCGGAGGTGCAATAACCCCTCCAGAGCTCCCAGGTCTTGAGCCCTCAAGTAGCCCTTGAGGCGCCGCTGGGCCTTCCGTCGCCCAGTGGCTCGGCTGGCGGACCCCTCGGGTCCCCCGGAGGGCGGGATCCCCGGGGGTCTCGGGACTCCTTGGGAGGCCTCGAGGCCCCCGGAGGCCTCGGGCGCCGGAGGGCCTAGAGACCCATTCGGAGGGTCTCGGGACTCCTTCGGAGGGCCTCGGGGCCCCGGGAGGCCTCGGGGCCTTCCGGAGGCCTCGGGACCCCGCCGCCTTCATGACTGGTAGAAATATTCGCCGCGTTTGGCACCCCGGCGACTTGACCATCGGGACGTGCGCGCTTCTCTCTTCGCCAGGTCGTGGGGGCCGTTGTGCCGCCCCTACGACACGTATAATCTTGGATCACGTCGTTTAGATGAACAGATCTTGAGTTATGAATGTTACAACACTGCTGTCCATAGGTTCTGTCAGGATTCTGACAAGTTGTAGTAATTGGATGATAAACATTAGTTAAAGAAATAATTAGAGGATCCCACCAACATGGATATTGTAGGTTATTTCATAAGATTTCCAGGTAACTCAAGAATGTAATTTTTGGATAAACCATTAGAAAGTCATGATTATTTTTATATTGATGTCCAGGGTTATAACAGGTTTCGGGCAGAAGTAGTAATCTGTAAATTAAAAATATATAATGAACTAATTAGAGGGTTGGACCTGCACAATTATTATAGATAATTGCCTGAGGTTTCCAAAGGACCCAAGAACGTAATTTTTCGATAAACAGGATGGGAGATACGATTTTTGTAAGGCGACTTTTACTTTTGGGGACGAAACAACGTTCAAGGGAAGCGAGTCGTTTAGGGGCGACGATTAGAACAATCTGATTTATTTATCTATTTTGTATTGTTGTATGATCTGGAATGTCTCCTTAGTGTGGTTATTAATTGTTCAAGTAGTGATGTGAATCCGGGGATAGCACCCTCTTCCCGTCATCCTACTCCACACGGTTGATGCAAGTACAATAGTGGGCATAATATGTTGATTAGTATTCATGGAATATTAATGCTTTACAAATGTGAATTCTTATTCATATCCTTACCGTTGTTGTTACATGCATATGTTAATTAAGTGTAGTGGCTCATGTGCATCATTACATTATCCTTGAGTCTTGGACTACGTGGTAGCTAAATATTGATATATATTCGAGGTCTTTGTCATGTTTTAGATGGGCATGAGGTCCCCACACTCATGAAATATGGGCTTGAGATCCCTGTGTTAGAAGGCACAGGCATGGGTATGCATCGACGGATGCATACTCCGTATTACTGGTATATGCAAAGAGAAAAGTATGTGCATTTGTGGCATTTGCATTGCATGACAATGATAGTTGAATTGTTGCGATTATTATTGTGGGTGATTGATTGGGTTAGACGTAAAGTTTGTTTATGAGATTTGGTCTACTGTCTTAATTGTACTTTGCCGAGTCCTGGATTCACGTTTGTTGCTTGTTTATTTATTTTAGGTACCCTTTGCGAGGATGTCATGCATGGGAAGGGCTAGAATCATCTAATGTACTTTCACTTCAATAAACACCAGTCTTAATAAATCATCAACTTAAGTTTAATTGGAGAAATTCTAGAACGTAATCTTTCAGTTTTTATGTCCACCCTTCGAGGTGTTTTTGATCAATTGTAATAAGAGTCGGATGGTAACTCCATGGTAATCTTTATGATTGTTATCTTTAAGTCTGTTACATTATTATTGTACTTAGATTTCTATTAGATGCTTTTAATCTCCTCAAATGTTAAAAGTTACAAAGGAGATTCTGTCGAATTGTGGAGGAAAATCTTAGTTTATTATTATGTTATGCTTTCTTTAGTAGCATTACAGGCTCATGTGGCCTGGGGTGTTACAATAGACCGACTAATAGATGGGTTGTGCCATTCCAGCCCACGTGTTGGGGAGGCGGCCCAGGCACGGCTCGATGGCCTGTAGTGTCGGGCCAGCCCGAGCCCATTTAGCCCAACAGGCGTTGCGGCCCACTTAGCCCGTTAGGCCCAAAAAATTCAAAAAAAAAAGGAAAAATATGTAGAATTCATAAATTGATATAAAAATTGTAAGAATGAGACAAGCATATTAAAAATATAATAAAAAGCTTTATTAATGTTCAAATGGCTATCTCTTTAAAACCTTTGCCAAGTAAAAACTCAATTTGAGAAAACCTTGATAAAGGAAAAAGAGTACAGCCTATAGCTCTGTATGCATCCTTATTCTACAAGTCGTTATCTAGGTACATATTTTGTAACACTTCCGACAACTCTGGATTTTCCACAGAGTGTTGTGTTCGTAAATCAGCTTATTCCCAGTCTTTCACAATTACAAGTATCTCTATCATCTCACTTATGAGACATATTTTTCTCTCCTCCAATATTCTTCTAGAAAGACTGAAAGCAGACTCGAAGAAAACCGTCGAGACAGGAACAGTTAACACATCACGTGCAAGTATAGATAACACGGGATATGTTAACTTATGGGCTTGCCACCATTGCAAAATTTCGAAGCCTTCTAAGTTGAAATTCACCGTATCAATGTCCAGATATGTGGATAGTTCCCCACTCCTTGGGATTGTTCTTGGCTGAGCAGACGGCGCTGTCGAAGAAGAAAACCTGGACCTAGAGGAAGAGCCACTAAAGATCTTGCCCCACATATTTGTCTTGCTACTTGAGGCGGGGGCTACCGGAGGTTTGGTAAACCTCGTGTAATCGAGAACGAATCTTTGCAAAATAGTTAGTATAGTCTAGCCATGTAGCATCACTACGAAGATCGAGTACATTACCAAATGCTTCAATTTTAGCTATAGGATCTAAAACAAATGCAAATGCATATAGAAAAGGGATTTCTCTCCAATATTTAAGGTATTTACTTTTTCATAGCAACAATAGCCTCACGTAAAACTAAGTTATTTTCATATATTTTCAATTAAGTAGCAATCTGTAAAATACTATGCAAAAAGATAGGAGATGTTGGATAGTAGACAACAGACAAAGCAGTAGTGACCTCATAAATTTTTTCTAAAAGCTGTAGTATCTTCCCAACAACGAACCAATGTTGCTCAGTCAATCGTATACCACCCTTAGTGCTCTAATAGTGCGTTTGAATAAAAACAGAAAAAATGCTCTTATATGGTAAAAGACCCTTAAGTATCAGGTAAGTAGAGTTCTATCTTACCGGCATATCCAAACCGAACTTTTTTGGACGTACACCCATCGCCCTGCAGAAGTTCTTCTAAATTTTGCCAAATTATCTCATAGCGAATTTGAATTTGTACACTAGAGTTTGAAAGAGAGATTGAGGAATGGATGGGTGCTTAATGAGGGGGTATGATGGCAATTTATAGAAAAACAATTTGGGATTTTTTTTTGCTTTTTTTCCTATTTTTAATGAGCTAAACGGTCAAAAACGGGCAAAAATAAAACGCCCAACGGACAGATTCTAGTCGGGTCGTGCCATTGTCAGGCACGACCCGCGAGCCCATTGCGTCCCACCTCCCATTTGCCCGCACCGACCCTCCCATTTCATCCCCCTGCTAGGTGCCCTGCGGCGTCTTGTGATGCACACATCTTGAGCTTCTTGCCTCTCCGCCACGCCTACACGCCGTGGCGTGGCATTGGCGCCCTCCTCCTCCTCCACCTCCTCTCCCTCCTCACACGGGCCAGATGGAACATGCCGGGCCTGGCAGGGCCCGACACTGTTCATGCCATGCTAGGTCGGCCCACCGTGTTAGAGTAGCGGCCCAAACATGGTACGGGCCGTCGTGTCGGATCGGCACAATCCATGAATAGTGTAGGCTAGACCAACAGTGTCGTGCCTCGGGCCGACCCAACCCATTTGCCCAGCTCTAGGATGGGATATTATTCTTCACATATCCTAACTCATATTCAATGATATTTCCGGATCTAGCTAATATCGGATGCAGATCGAAACCTAAAAAATAGTACATCGAACGGATTTTTTTTTAGACACACTATCAAATCGGGTGAGAATTATCCACCTGTTTTCACCCTTCTGCTTATGTTTGCCTCTGAATTTTGGTGTTCGGGGTCAACTCAAAGTCCAGGAGTTGCAATGTACTAGATTTGGGTCCGCGAGTTTGAACGGCTGAGATGGAAACGGGGAAAGCAAAGCATCACGATTCCAACTTTCCAAGCTCTAAAAAAATCTCACAGAACCCCTCGTCCAAGCGTTTGGTTTGAGATGGAACGGCAAAGCAACTACGAGAAGCAGAGGTCCAAATATTAGGAAATCTGATGCCCCGCTTGGACCATGGGAATTTTCCAATAGGAACTGAACCGTTTCATGTGAAATTCCCGTGTTCCAAATGGGGCTGAAAGCAGCTCAATTCACATGGCAACAATCATTTGCACAATTTGCAAGAACTACTAGAAACAACATCCAGGGCTGATAAAGACGCCAGCAAAGTTCGAAGATACTACCAGCCAGACGAACACATATCAATGCTCATGCGTTTCAAAAGTTTAAGCTTAACTGCTTGACAAAGAAAGCATAGTGTAACTGTAACGATCCACTAGCTGATGAGCACAGAAGAGTTCTTAATACAAAGCATCCATGACAAAAGAAACACACGGAAGGAGACGAGTAATTTCATTCTTATTAATCATACAACATCTCGATTGCATGTTATCATCTGGAAAAGGGGAAAGTAAGTTCTTTGCACTCTGGAGGTGCCAAGTCCTGCTCCCAAATGCAGGACTCTTGTTTATGAGTCTTCTTTGCCATAGTTGTAGATGATCTCAATCTGCAAGGGGCATATTACCAATTTAACATTAGTGCAACAATTTGATACACAAAATCCACAATCAAAGGGAATAGAATGTAGCAGCACTAAAACCGGAACAAGTAACTTCATCACAGAAAATGCAGTTAGTGGCAGGCTGGCAGCTAGCCTAACCCTTACTCCCACAATACATAGCAAAACATCACAAAATTTGCCTCTTCGAGAGCAGCATCCATGAGACTTCGCAGGCAGCATTAGCATGTCCATCAGCAAAATTTATCAGTTCTTCAGATGATTTCGCAAAAGGAAATATAAGAGTTGGTCTAAGCACTTCAAATAATTAATTCACTGAAAAGCAATAGATCACATATCTTAAACAAGGTTGCTAATCCATCCATTGGTAAGCTCAAAGATCACATCTCTAATAGCACACAGGAAGGTGCAGTACAAGACACTGTGCATTTTAACAGACAACGCCACTCCAAAGTATTTTTTTAATTCAAGTAGAACTAAAATCTGCATTCTGTAATTTGTTAAACATCTACAGTAGAAAAGCCCAAGGACAACATTATAAAGTATAAACAGCGAGCATCGTAACAATTCCTAACAATTCCCACTAAGACATGACAACTGACAGGTACATTAGACAGATAACACGTTAAAGTCAGGTCTGATATGTTAAACAGATTGAATATATGTTCTTACCCCTTCAGGTGGAGGAGGGTTCCTTGTGAATTTAGTGCCACCAGGAGCCCACGGAACTGCAGAGATTCAAACAAGCATATAAGATACATTGTTTAAGGCTTTAGCATCCCATATACAAAACTTCATTGCTCAGGAGAATCACAGCTCCCAAAAACACAAATCACACTTGCTCAACCAGTATCATACAGTAAAGGGTGATCACATGAAAGGAAAGTAGAGCTATGATGCACATGAGTAGTTCGTTATAAGAGATGATAAAGTATTGACAATAACATTTCAGAAAGTGTTATTGTTCCACTGTAATCTAAGCAAATTTCTTCATAGATAATTAAGTGAAAATGTCTACAACAAAATTTAGAAAATGTCATTTTGCATATCAGGATGCATATTACATTGATGAAGCAGCCTTTTTTTCAGTAGTTAATTGATGGTAAATAGAAATTGACCTGAACCAGAATAAGATGGCCAGCTAGCGCTAAGAAATGTAAGATGATTATGTACATACTTTCAATATTTCTTCTGGTTTGAGGCATTAATGTTTACAGTAAAGGACTAAAGGTGAACGCTGAGTCATTGTGAAGATTATCTCATCAACTGATCACTTTAGTTCGTTGTGAGTTGTGACTACTCACCAGCAACACAGCTCAGTCAGAGAAAGGCACAAATAGATATGAACTGAATGATGATATGTAGCATTGCCATTTGAAAGAAAGTATCTGTAAAACACAGCACTCTTCAGCTCGCAACTTTTGTAACCCATACCCACTGGCATACGCGCTATTTTAAGAGTTCTGAAGCTATCAACTAAACGGTCAGTTACTGAATGTTCAATTCCCTAACCACACAGAAATGCTATCATCCTAGATGATTTACTGCGCAATACTGATCAACAAACCGAGGCAGCATACCAGCATCAGCAGGAACAGAAAGGCGCAATCATTTCAAAGCTTACCAATGTAGGGATCGGGGTGCTGGAAATTCCTGTACTGGCCCTCCGCGTCGTCGATAAGCCTATCGATGACGTCCAGGTCCTCCTGCACCACCCCACACACGAAATCAACAACACACAGAAATCATCATCAGATGCAACTCGTGGTTTCACTCGTCGCCACAACAAACGGAGGGAGATAGAGAGAGAGGGATGCGTCAGCGAAAAGGAGGCGTTACCACATGTCTATTGGCCTCGAACCTGACCCTGAGATCCGACGCCTGCACGGGAGAAGAACACGAGGTCAGATCCGCCAGGGAGGAGGGGGATCGAGAGGGGGGGGGGATGGGGGAGAGACGGGCGCTCACGTCCTGGTAGAAGAGGTGGCGGTGGACGGCCCAGTTGAGGGTGTCCTTGAGCGCGCGGCGGTAGAGCAGCCGCACCCGCTCCTTCTGCGCCGCCCGCCGCGCCAGGTACCCCGCCGTCGTCGCCATCGACCTCGCCGCCGCAGCCGCTTCTTCTCGAACCTTCTCTCCTCTCTGCGTTGGTGTGGTACTGTGGTGGGATTCGGATTGGGAGCGCCGGAGCGGAGGAGGAGACTGGAGACCCGATCTGCGGTTGGCCCGACCTTCTATGGGCTTCGTTAGGCCGGGCCGAATTAAATGGGCTCGATTAGTAGAGAAGATATTAGTTGGGCCTCATTTTTAATGGATTTGTGCTCCCCCTAAGATGAGTACTGCTGCTCCTATCCATTTTATCTAGCATCCGTATCAAGATTATTTGATTCGTATTTGATACGTTAAAACACAAAAGGTGTCAACCGGATCTTGATTATCCATTTTATCTGGCATTCGTATCCGAATTATTCGATTCATATTTGCATTGACACTCCTAAAAAATAGACTGTCTAGCCTTTGTAAGTTGTTGCGTTGAATAAAATGAAATGGGGTCTATTTTCAAAAAGAATGAAATGGACTCTCCCCACCTTCAAAACGGGGCCTGTATAGTTCAAGTCCAAAACCGCAGGCTATTATTATTTGGATTCTCGATAACCCCTCGTCTACATCACTGTTCAATATTTCTTGCCCTACTATTGGCCAGACTACCTGAGCACTGAGGCCGATGTGAGCAGGATCACTCAGCCAAATGCTTCATAACTGAAAAATCAGGAAACATGGAAGCACATGCCACTCAGAGCATATACAATGGACTTATGTTAGCCGTCTATAGTAATTACCACAAGATTTTTGTTGATGTGGATGAAAGAGAATAAAAAGAGAGAAAGATGATGTCTACAATCCTGTAGTCGACTATAGCACAAAAAACAAGAAAAATATTAAAAGATTATGTGTTCTATAAAGACAACTAAAAAGACAGCAACCGTCTGTAACATTGTATAAGCTGTCTTTAGTGTTGTCTACAGGCGATATAGAGGGTTGGTATAGACAACAGTTGTCTATACCATTGTACATGCCCTCGATATAGGATTAGTTTATTTTCCCGAAAGTGCTGTACAGCATCAAACATAGGATAGTAGAAGATGCCTTTTGGTTTGCATCCTCCCAATAAAAATGCCAAGAAAACCTGTTATTTCAGCATCAACCAAACACTCCAATATTTTCTACTGAAGCTTCTTAGTTCGCTATCACAGCTCACATCAGATCAGACAACACTCGGATTCAGGTAACGAGCTTCAGCTATAAGTTGTCAGAAGTATGAAACCCATCTAAAGACTTGAAACTAGACTTGGCTATAGGTGCGCCTCCCCTGACATGATGGATCACCGGTAATTTCAGAGAATCTTTCCCGATAAGTCAAACCGTAATTAAGGCGCAATTAATTAGAGCCTGCAACAGCAACAACGTCAGGAGAGAAAATGGCAGTGGTAAGCACCACGAGGATCGAGTGCGGCCTCCCAAGTTAGCTGCTAGCTGAAGCTGATTTGATTTGGGTCGATTTTATTATGGTAGCTTATGCGTCACTTGTCGTCTGCAGGTAAAATAGTTTGCTAATTGCTTTAAAATGTCGAGTTAATTAGTTGACCGATGAGGCATTAGATGGATCGTCCTACCAGAAATCAGCTCCTTGCCTCAATATGTGGCGTTTTGAGCATGGGTATAGTCTCTGAAACGTAACTTTGACTACCGATTTTTATTGTACTATATATATTTGTGTAAAATGTAATAAAATTGTAATACTATGGAAGTATTTTTTAAGACAAATTTACTCACATGATTTTCTTATGACCTATCTAAATATTCATACATATATTGTTGATCAAAATTGTACTATTTTACGTAATATATATATGGGGAATATCGAGGGTGAACATATGCACATAGAAGATCTAAGCCATCCACTCTAGATCGGCGACGGGGGCAGACCCGCCCGCTCAGTAGCACCTCCTCTTGGATCTTCGCAAAAAGCCCGCGTAGACCATTTCTTCCCATTTCTCGTCCTCACATGCTCGGTTTCTCCCTTTCGGCCCTAACGCGTCGCCGCCCTCCATTCTCCTCCACGACCTAGTGTCGCCCCCGCATCGAGCGACCAAGCGCCCTGCGCCCGCCCGCGTCGAGCCTTGACGATGCCAGCCGAGCCTGCCGCCCGCCCCCAAATCGCGTCCCCGAATCCCCCCAGAGCTAGGGTTGGGGTGGTCGGCCACCGCGCCTCCGGCCCGAGCCTCCCTGCGCCTTCGCCGGAGCCTCCCCCTGCGCCACCCCCCTGCGCCTCGAGGTTTTCCGCACTTTGCTATGTGTTTGTTCTTGTGTATATAAATGCTCCAAGATTGCGTTACACATTGTCTTCAGTAGACAAACAATTTTTTTTTGTGTGTGATCATCCTATCTTGGGGTCCGGATTTAATTTCAGTAGGGCGAATCTGCAATAGTCTTTGGATTTATCTAAAACCACGAATGGTTTTTCCCCATGTTACTTCTCGAAGTTGCGCTTTTGATGTATTGAGCTATGGTTAACTTATCTTGGGTGACTTCGCCAAAATGGGAGCTTCTTGATTTCTTTGCATGGGAAATAAAAATAATCTGAAACTTGACATTCTTATGTTTCTTGTATCTAATTTGCTCTGAGTTCTTACCACATGGTTAAAATGGAACCGGTCCTAATCAAGAAAAGAACCAACATTGAATCATAGTATCATACACTATTCTTTGGATAAGTCGAACGAGAAGGTACATACTCAAAATAGCGGATATGAGGCGCCACTCGGTAGATGTTCCTTGTCAAGAACCTTAGTGCGGCTCAAGCGAGTGAGGTCATTGCGGGATCGACAACAAACTCTTTGAGCAAGTATGCATCGCTTCGACAATATGATCAGGGAGGCGCCTCTAGTAACACACGAGGAGCTAAGCGAATTGACACACCATCAATTGATTGAAGAAGATGGAGATTTAGAAGCTGAAGCTGAAGCTAAAGCTACATTAGTACTACCTAGTTGTACCCGGTTGTACGAACTATGTTTTTTTGTTGTATGAATGTGAATGGAAGCATGAACCTCAATGTGGTTTTCAATGAACTTGTCCATGTATGTATGTATCACTACTACAGGAAGCCTCATCACGACGGTTGGGCGAGTCATCACGAGCAGTTTGAACCGTCTATATTTGTTGATGCTGTGATATGAGGTTATCCTGAGCGGTTCAAAACCATCGTGATCGCACTATCACGAGCGGTTTTTGTTGAAACCGTGCATGAAGGCTATTATCACGAGCGGTTTTCATCAAAAACCGTCAGTGAAGGCTATTTTCACGAGCGGTTCTTGTTGAGCAACCGTGCGTGATGATTTTCCTGAGCGGTTCTTGTTTAGAACCGTCGTGATAGCCTTTTTCGGGCAAAAAAAACCGGCAATTGCTAAAACTTGGAGGCCGTTTAGAGGCCCTAAACGACCTTTTTTGGGGTTTTCACTTTTTCGAGACCTCGCGAAAAAAATCTGACCTTGACTTATGAATTTTCGTTAGCTTTCCAACGAGCCAAAGAACGTCGCAATCGGAGTTCGTATGCAAAAGTTATGATGATTTTACCGAACGGTGCGCGATCTACCATCCATATTTTTGCTCAAACCAAATAACTCAACATGAACTACACACATCACGGTAGCATCACCCACATCACGAGTAGCATCAACTCGGTAATCCACATCACAAAGCAAAGGGAGGGAGTAGAAAGTGAGGTCGTGGGGGCAGGCGGCAGTGGAGGAGGTGGCGGCGACGTCGTGGGAGGCCGGTGGCAGCGAGGTCGGGCGAGTTGGAGGAGGCAGTGGCGACAAGCTCGGCGAGGCCGGGCGCAAGGTGTGAGGAGGAGAAAGCGGCAGAGGAGGAGATGGAGGTATGAGCTGTGAGGAGGAGAGACCGCAGAGGAGGAGATGGAGGTTATATAAGCGAGTTTGGCACGCCCATTATGTTCAAATTTTCGTTTCCGCCTAACAATCGAGAGCGGTTCTTGTTAAGAACCGTCGTGCGATCGCCCTATCCTGACGGTTTTTAATAGAACCGTCAGGATCATCCTGACAGTTCTAATTACAAACCGTCTATGATAATTCTTGGCGATGGCGATCGCGGCGATAGTGGCGATGGCGGTCGGCGAAGGATATCGCGAGCGGTTCTTAATTAGAACCGTGCGTGATATCCTGACGATTCTTTACTAGAACCGTGCGTGATTTGAGATTATCACGACGGATTGTGAATAGAACCATACGTGATAATTCACGAGCGATTCTATTTACAAACCGTCAGTGATATATGACTATCACGAGCGGTTCTAAAAATACCGTCTGTGATAGGCTTCGCGCCACTGTTTGGTGGGACATACCCAACACAGACGGTTCCAAAGGAACCGTCTGTGATGGGGCGTCTACTATAGCCTGTTTTGTAGTAGTGTATGTAGTCTGCATTTGTACTACCCAATGCGTTTGGTTAGTTTCATGAGATTGTTGTATGAATGTGAATGGAAGTATGAACTTGTCCATGTATGGATGATTGAAATTGATATTATGAACTATATCCTGATCTGGGATTTGATCCTGAAGCCTCTATTGTGATTTTGTTTGTGGCAGCAGTCAAAATTTTCTATTGTGATGTTGCTGTATGCCCAAACTTGAACTGACATTTTTTGTGCTTCTGCATGCATGCATTCATCATTCTGGAACATGACAATTTGCTAGTGCCATTTGGTTGCATGCTAAGAAAATAAACAGTACCAGGTTGTTGCTGCTCGGTTGCTAACTGTTAGTTGTTGCACCAATTCCTTGTAGTGTCACGTTTTTAAAAACTTGCACAATGTCATGTTATGTAGTTTCAAATCATCAATTTGGCCAAAACATATGTGAACAATCAGATCATACATTCAAAAACGCAAGCTGATACGTGACCATATCTTCATCAATTAAATTAGTTACAATTCACAACTAAAACACTGGGTTCATTACAACTGAAGCATTCATACAGGGACAAAATGCCTTGTTGAATCTACCATCTACAACAGGAAGCTTGAAGCTACTAGCTACAAGCAACTTGAATCAATCACTTGCATAACAGAAAAGTACAACACAAGAGGAAACTACCAGCTACATCCTTCCTTTCTTTCTCATCCTCTTATGTCCATTGTATGCTTTATCTTCTTCTACATGTCCAACAGATGAATGGAATCCTGGACATGTTGATTACACAACCATACACAACCATACACAGCATTTGCCTCATCTCCAGTATCTGGCTCATTTCCAAGTATCAGCATTTGGCTCAAAGCATACACATGCATCCACTTAGTCAACTATTTTATCCAGTTTCACAGAGCACAAAGAATTTAGATTCATTTGGATTTCTAGTTCAGACATACAATACAAAACATGCACATACATTTGGATCATTCATACAACACAAAATCACTCATACAAGAATTGAAACTTCAATCATTCACACTTCATTAACGATTTGTATCTGATACAACAAAAAAGAAGAGGGAAACAGCTGATCTGAACATCATCTACAGAGTGGTGGCCGCTGCAAATTAATCAAATCTGAACATCATCTCGTCAACAAACACCCAGTGGGTCGTGGGAAAATGAAGAAGCCGGAGTGGTGGCCGCCTTGAAGTACCGCCGTCGCCGCACTGCACCCCGTGGACGCAAACCCTTCCAAATCCGCCACCATCTTGCACCGTCGCGGATCGGGGCAGACAGGGCGGAGCGGGCGTTAGCTCAGCGAGGCCTTGGCGCGGCGGCCTTGAAAGGCAAGCGCCAAGGCGCTTGAGGAGGCGCGAGGAGGTGCGTGTGGTGGTGGCGGCAGCGCAAATGGAGAAGTCGCGAGAAGGGACCCACGGCGGCGCGTGGCGGTGGCTCTCCTAACCTAGCTCTGTCTGGAGGCGATGAGGGAGTTGCGATGGGGAGGAGGGGCGGATTGGAGGAGGTGCAAGCGACATGGCCTTGATGTAGAAGGCGGCGGCGGCGGAGGGCAACAGTCTGACGGAGGCGGCGGCAAGCGCATGGCGAGGCGGAGCATTGGGGAATTGAGGGGAGGTGAAATCACGAGTGGCGTCGGCGAGGCGAACATAAAATAGCGGCAGGTGGGAGGAATGCCGGATCTTGGCATTGGATGAGCCATGGACGGCCTAGATTGTCTATGTGCATATGTGCACCAAACAGGCCTTGTGCACATGATACTTTCCCTATATATATTGAGCTGAATAATTAAGGTGAAAAATGAACTGCATATGCATGTGCCCCAATTTCAACTACTTCTGTCATGTACAATGGGTTTACATCAGCTATCTATAGCCTCTGCCACGTAGGATTTAAGCTGATGTGAATGAAAGAGAATAAAGTGAGAGAAATGTATTGTCTACAATCATGTAACCGACTGTAGCACCAGAACCAAGAAAAACATTAAACCGATTGTATCACCACAACCCATTATATGATATGTCTTTAGTACTATCTACAGATGATATGGAGAGTTGCTATGAACAGCAGCCGTCTGTATCATTGTACATGCCCTTAAGGCGCCTTTAAAAACGTATATAAGCTTCTAACGTGTAGTATATGGTCAAAAATCCATATAAATAACGCCAAATTGCAAATTGACACAAATAGTATTTCTTTTTGGGAGGAATCGACGGTGAGAGAGTTTCCCACCTGAAATTAAATTGATTGACACCAATAGCTGGAAAAAAATCTGAACTATATAAGTCTAATATTTCAGCTCTAGTCAAGCTGACCTTGATACATCAAGAGCTTCTTCTTAGTTTGCGATTTTTTTTCCGCAAAAAGCTAAACTATATAAGTCTAATATTTCAGCTCTAGTCAAGCTGACCTTGATACATCAAGAGCTCCTTCTTAGTTTGCGATTTTTTTTTCCGCAAAAAGCTAAACTATATAAGTCTAATATTTCAGCTCTAGTCAAGCTGACCTTGATACATCAAGAGCTTCTTCTTAGTTTGCTATTTTTTTTTCCGCAAAAAGCTAAACTATATAAGTCTAATATTTCAGCTCTAGTCAAGCTGACCTTGATACATCAAGAGCTCCTTCTTAGTTTGCGATTTTTTTTTCCGCAAAAAGCTAAACTATATAAGTCTAATATTTCAGCTCTAGTCAAGCTGACCTTGATACATCAAGAGCTTCTTCTTAGTTTGCTATTTTTTTTGGCAAAAAACTAAACTATATAAGTCAAATATTTCAGCTCTAGTCAAGCTGACCTTGATACATCAAGGGCTTCTTCTTAGTTTGCTATTTTTCGTACTACCAGTGTTTGTTAGATATCGATAGCCCCATATATTAATTATTGCAAATGGATATCGAAACGTTGATGATAGGCTAGCTGATTGAAACTTCAAATTTCTCAACTTATAGTCAAATTGAGATTGAGTACTTCTAGAAGCTGTATCTAGAATAATATATATCATGCTAATTAGCACAGATGGCCTAATACTAGCTCCGGTTGACTATACGCCAATAATAAATCACTATATAAATTAACACAGGACTTCGGAGAATATATGTATACGTCTCTTATAAATCATTTATGCTTTAGAAAAAAGGAGTAAGTATCTATAAAGTGGATCGAGATCAAGTGCACTGGTATGCATATGACATTTCAAACTGAGCCAAAACTATATTGTTTGGAAGTTTTACAAGACAATTTTCGATGTAAGTGGTGTATTCGTACTATGCAGAGCCATCACTTTTCATTTCTGATCACCCTTTAATTCCTCAATTAAACGGCTGGGAGATTTTTTTTTTGTTTGTTTGTTTTTTTCTTCATTAAGATCGATCACTGTATGCACGGCTATACCAGAAGTTGTTGAGAGTAGGCGCTGAGGTACGTACTTGGTGGTAGTATTTATTGAAAGAATACTACGATGCTACCATTTCTAAGGGAACTAGTACTACTACTCTATGTACATAATGCAGGTAGTTTGTGTTAAGGGTATTTGTGGTATTTTTCTATTATTTTAGGGTTTAGTTTTGTGTCCCTTGTACTCTTTATATTGCCCATTTGGCTATTACAATACATACACAATATTTATAACATGGTATCAGAGCAAAGGTTCAAACCCTAGCCTACAACCTAGCCTCCAACCACTTTCGTCACCCCTAGGAGGAGCAATCTCCGCTCCTAGGGGCAGCCACCATAGCGCCTCCTCGTAGAAGCAATAGCCTCGTCGTTCCTCGAACCTCCTCGTTGGATCTAGCGATACCGAGCTCTTCCTCGTCGAATCCTGTCGCTGCCGCTCCTCCCTGGCCTAGATCCATTCCTTCAGCTCGAACTGCCTCGAATCAGGCCGCGCCGCCTCAGATCGCGCCACCTTAGGCTCGATCATGCCGCCCGCCGCGGATCTAGGCTTCCTCTTCACCGCCGCGCCACCTCTGATCGCGTGGAGCTCGAGTCGACGCTGGCACCGCCCCAAGCCCGCGTTGCCTGGATCTGCGCCACCCGGATCCGCACCTCCCCACCCGGATCTACCGTCATTGCCTACTCCCAGCTCAGATCCCCTCCAAATCTAACCCCGAGTGTTACCTCCTCTGCTCCTCCCTGAGCCCCAAGGACAATAGAACGAAGGAGGGAGGAGGATGGGTGTCGACTACTCACTAGCAGTCTTGCCTTTGGAGCTAGTTGGCGGCCTTCTTGCCCCTCCCGACTCTGGATCTAGCCTGAACCGAGGCATCGCCTGGCTACTCCGCTAGCGCTCGCCCCTGGCCTGAGTCCCTGCCCCTCCCAAGCTCGCCCCCGGCCACACCGCCGTTGTCCTACAACTAAGGGTGAAAACGGATCGGATACGGACGGATAATGGCTCTACCATATTTGTTTTCACATTTTTTTTCCCGGATCCGGATATGAATACGGATACGAATAATATCGAATACGAATCGAAATGAATACGGTCGCGGAAATTTTTCGGAACATGAAAACCCTTCAAATTGTATGCCAAAAAATTAACGAAAACATATAACTAGTTTATTTGATGCAAACATTCATGAATTGTTCATATTTTCAGTAACCACACATAATATTGGCACTAGCAAGCTGCATTAACTAGTTCATCATAAACATAATACTTAGTTTACCATATTTAGCTCATAACTCATAAAGTCACAAGTCATCACACATTCACACTTTGTTCATCACATACATAAAACTTAGTTCGCACTAACATTGATCAGGCTGGATGGTTAATCTTATGCAGATGATTGTAACATTCCAAAGTATGTTACCAAAAATAAAATTAATAAAGTTATTATTTTATTGGATTTTACGAGATTTAAAAGAGTTTTCTTGGTTAA
Organism: Phyllostachys edulis; assembly: GCA_036346405.1. Classification (NCBI taxonomy): domain Eukaryota; kingdom Viridiplantae; phylum Streptophyta; class Magnoliopsida; order Poales; family Poaceae; genus Phyllostachys; species Phyllostachys edulis. The sequence goes on along the minus strand of CM070555.1, from coordinate 4,472,444 downwards.
AAGGAAAAAAATAATAAAATAAAGTAAATTATTTAATTTCCTAGTTTTAATGTCAAAAATAAAATTTATTGAGTTTTCTGGCATTTTATTTGATTTAAAGTGAAAAAGGAATTTTAAATTAATTTCTTGAATTTTTTGGATTTTAAAAAGGTTTTTCCTATTTTTAGTAATTAAAAATAATTTATGTGCAAAAATAAAAACCAACTTTAAGTTGGAATTAATTTTATTAAGTTCAAAATAATTCAAGGAATTTTTGTGATTTTTTTTAGAATTGTTTAGCTCTATTTGCTATTTTCTAAAAGGCTATTTGATTTGTTGCATTTTCTGAAATTCGGAAATCAATTAAAATCACATTTTCTCTGTTGGGCCGGATATTCGGACTTCGTCTTATCTGGATAATCCATATTCGTATCTGTATCCGCCGGGTAGCATGCCTACCGTATTCGTTTCTGTTTTCGACAAAAAAATCCGAATTCATTTCTGATCCGAAAATTATCCAAGAAAAATCCGATCCGAGATAATCCGAATCCGTTTCCATCCGGATCAGTCAGAAACTATCCGATCCATTTTCACCCCTACCTACAATGCTGCTTTCTTGAGGCATTCTTAGATAAATTGCCCGACCTCCGCGCCACAGTGCCTCCTCGACACTACGTCGGCCTTCACTCTACGGAGCCCCACAACCCCCTCGCCTCTTGTCCCATCCGAGGAGCTCGGGGTGGAGGCGGTCTCCTGAGGCGACAAGCCGCGGAGATCTACTGGCGTCCCCTCCACTCGTATTTGGCGACAATAGGGGAGAGGAGATAGGGAGATGGAGGTCGCTCTCGGGGAGATCAGGAGATGTGGCTTGTGAAGAGTGTTGTATAGAGAATGGATTGGGAGAGAAAGTGGGGATGGGAAAATGGCTAGTTTGGTGTGGCCTGGTTGTGTTGGCTGATACCGACGGGTATCTGGGTATTTGGCTGCATGCTGTTAGTTATCATTTGAGTCTTTTCTTTCTTAGTGTCGTTTCTTCCGTTGCGTCCATCCAAATTCGTAACACTTTATCTTTGAGTTCATCTAAGTCGTGCGAGTCCACAAATTCCTGTCAGTCAGTCGATTGCTTTCTGGCTCACGCCTTCCCTTTTGCATGGCAGTAGCCGCCGCTCTTCTCTCCGAGCCACTGCAGATCGTAGAAGTCGTTATGATGCCACCGCTTCTCTCTGAGCCGCCGCCAATATTCATAACAGCTTGGTCATATGCAATACTAATGCATGCTAGAACACGTACGGACACTTGCAATGCAACACATGATAGTAGCAGTACAGTACCCTAATTAGCTAGCAGTGCCTTTTTCTTCTCTGATCCCGTATATTTATTGATAAAGAAGAAGCAAACAATTTACTCTTGTTGCTAGTACCGTTGCTTACTATACATGAGATCTAAGTTCTGTACTCGTGTGAGAATCGAAGGAATTTGGAGTAAGGGTGCGTTTGGTTGGTGGGATGAGGTTAAATAGAATGGGATGGTACAGATAGGATGGGATCGTCCTGGATAGGATAGTACAAGCAGTCTGTTTGGTTGGTTGTATGAGATGATACATGAATGTGTTTGGTTGATTGTATAAGATGGTCTTGGATGGTTCAAGCTGTTGTTTGGTTTGAAGGATGAAGTGGGTTGTGATAACCTTCTCACTGAAGTGGTGAGCTTAACTTCCACATATGTTGGAATGGAATTATTCAAATGCAAGCCTTTCAATGAAATCTTTTTAAATTGTTTTGAATTTGAATTCAAGTTTGGAAATAGTTTTGCACACAATTAACTTCTATATTTTTGAAAATCCAAATTCAAGGCAAGGAAAATATTTTAACTGTTGAAATTCATTTAAAATATTTGGATTATATAAAAACAAAAACAACATTGAATCAACACCAAGAAAAACCTAAAAATTCAAAGTACTTAAATATGCATGAATTTTCTACAGTAGCTAGATAATGATTCTAGATGAATTTCGGTGAAAGAATTATTCAATTTGGAGTTAGCAAGTGAAAGTTGTAATAGTTTTAAAAATAGATTTTGCAAAAAGGCTGAAAAATACATTTCGGTTAATATTCATCCGATTTTAACTATTTAGTGAAACTTTGTAAAATAGTGGTGGAGATAAGGATTACATAGATAAATAGAAAATAAAATTATAGGACCAAAATAACTTGGTTCACCTCAATTGGAGTTGACATGAATTAGTTATGAATTTTCAAAGTTAAAAGCATTTTTTAGTGTAAAAAAATAATTCGGTTTTGGATTAATTTCCAAAAAATATAATTTTTGGGATGGAGATAAGTTTGAAACCAATTCCAAATTAAATTTCACTTAATAAGAAAATTATAAAAATTAGTTTCACTTGATTTGGAGTGAATATCTTAAAAAATACATAACTAATTCAAAGTAACTCCAAATCAAATGAAACCAATTTTGATAATTTTATTATTAGGTGAACTTTAAGCTGGAATAGATTTCAAACGTATCTTTGTCCCAGAAATTATAGTTTTTGAAAATTAATCCAAAAGACCGAGTTTGAAAACAAACCCAACAACTTTGACCGGGTGAGATAAAATAGCAAATAAATTTATAAAAATCTAAAATTTTTCAGAGGAGTTCCTGGGCTAACCTAGAACACATATAAAATTTTAAACCTCACTTTTCATGTTTTATTTGCTTAGTTTAAATTCTTCCAAAGCAAGGGCTTTCGAAATGAGTTTGAATTTTCTGTGGGTTAACTTTGGTTCTAAAATTTTGGAAAAAAAATATATTTATTCACGATAAATATTATAGTATTTGAATAAATTATTTTACGGAGGTCTCTGTAAGGACTTATTTCTGTTTTCTTTGGAGGAGTTGATTTAGGTTATAGTTTAATCTTTGATAAAGATTTTTCAAGTGCAATATTTAGTGCAATACATGTTTTGAGGCACCTTAAAATGAACCAAGCAGTGAGCGCTGGCAGCGAAGCGCACGCAGTGAAAATAAACCGCGTGGTTCACTCATTTTATTCGAACGAGATGGTACCGTATCTCCATAGAATATTCGCTCGAGTGGAACACGTTAGTCCTGAACCGATCGGTTCGCTTTAGCTAACTAAACCCATGAACGTTCCTAATTCCCGAATCATCTGGTACCAGACCAGTCTATTTGCTGATTCAAACACTACCTAAGTGTCAAGCTTTGTCTGGGAGCCCAAGAACAGACAGAAATGGACCAGACAAGAAGCAGCAGCAGGAGGAGGCCATTGGCATCCAGCCATTGTCCATTTGCATTTACTCTGTGCACGAGAGGAAGCAAGTTGGGTGCGAGAGATTTATTAGCCCTTGCGTTCCGGCCCTAGCTTTCACTGACGGCGACCTCACGTCCTCACCCTTCTCTCTCTCTCTGCTCTGCTCTGCTCGACTGCTCTGAAAGTCTGAATAAACAAGAACACAGGTACCTTTTCTGAAGCTTGCAAATGCATGCAGATGCGGGTTGGGTTTTGTTTAATGGCTTGGAACCTTCGTGTGTCAGTCTCTGCAACTGCTACTAATTAATGCTAACTACGAGTAGTAATAGTATTTTACTGCATCCAATGGAGTATAATAATTATATCGCAATGTGGTACAGTGGTAGGAGGAGTGTTTGTTTATGCCAAGGAGGAGGAGGAGATGCTTCTGTAGTACTGTATCTGCTTCCTTGTGCCTACCTGTGGTTTCTTTCGTTCTTTACTCGAGTGAAGTGTCTGCTTGTGGTACGCCATTTCCTGCTGAAGTTTGTGGGTACAATTGTACTTGCTTCACAGTTCATCATCAGACTGGACTGGATTCAAGAGTTCCAACTAAGAACTTTTTTTTTATCAATTAACCTTTTTTTGAATTTTATTTTAAAGTTAACTCCTGATACACTTTATTTTCAATTCTAACCCTTTTAGTCACACACACAGGTGGTGATGTGATAAAACAACACTGTCATGCGCCAGAATAAGTCCCAAAATAGCACTTTTTGTCACGCCACTGGTTGTGGCGTGACCAAATAACACTGTCACGCCACTTCCAGTGGCGTGATAAGAGTTTAACCAGAAATGGGCTGACGTGACAATATTGTTTTGTCACGCCACGGGTGGTGGTGTGACTAAAGGGATCAGAATTGGAAATAAAGTATGCCGGGGGTTAACTTTAAAATAAAATTCAAAAAAAGTTTAATTAATAATAAAAAAATCTCCAACTAACGGTGTTGACTGCATAGTTATCAATATCATTTTGGAGGTCATTCTGGTTTGCCTCTGGGTATGGAATACACGGGTATCGGTTCATTCCGACGTGCCGTTCCGGATTTTATTATAATAATAATATATATATTTATAAATATATATGTAATTATATGCACACATAATTTCATTTGGAATCTCACTTCAAATACATAACCATAGAATAAAAATGACATATCGTTCAATTACTTCACAAATATAAAGGTCGTACGTAGTTAAATAATACAACATGAGTTCATAATTTCATGTATTTTACCATAGTCTAACATAATTTCACTTACCGAATGAATAGCATTGGACTCGGCCTTCCGAACTGATTCAAACAAGTAGTCATTTCAATTTTGAGTTTTTTTTGACCGGTACTAGAATGATCAGAATAACGGAATGGCCGGTATTGAGGCCGGTACGGGACCGAGGCTACATTATGCCGGTTTGGGTGCCGGTATGGCATGTTCCGACCATTCCGGCCGGTACCGAAATGGAATTGATAAGTATGGTTGACTGTTGAATCTTGATTCCTTTATCATCAGTTCATCTGAAAATTTTCCAAATGTCGCTGCATGCGTTTTACTCTGGTTTAGCTATTGATAACTGTATGCACTGAAAATGGCAACTCGATCAGGATCCTGTAGGTTAGTTGGCAATCGCGAAATAATAATACTCCTAGTTGGCCAGCACAATGAGATGCGGATACTGGCATAGCTTGATGCAGCAAATTAATGGACCAAGGCCGCATTTGGAACACCAGAAAAATTTTCTTAGGAATTTTGGAGGAAAGGAACGTCCACTCTTTCCCCCGAATTCTAGGTATGTTTGGTTCGAGACTTGAGAACCGTGCCTTAGAAGAAGTGGTGTCTGAGATTAGCCTGAGAAGCAGATGATTTTTATCTGATCAGGCAAGATTGGATATATGATGTTTAGTTGATGATATGTGTTTGGAGATAAAAATGAGAGAGAAAGAACTAAAGAGAGAGAAGAGATAGCTGCGCCTGAGCCAGGCCTTCGTTTTCTGCGCCTAGTGACTTGATCTTCAAGCAAGCAAGATCCAGGCAGCCATCCGGCTGCTCCTGGCCTGGCCAGGCCTGCCCCTCGCAAAGGTTCAATCCAAACACGCTCTTTATCCTCCAAACGGGCCTAAGATTGGTTTGAAGCAGACTGTTGTACTGTTCTGTGAGGTTCTTAAATCTTATTCGTAATTTACAGGTGGGAGTAATGGAGTTGTTGAGTTGTTTAAGAATGACGGCGCGGTTATCACAAGTTTTCCTTTCGGCGAGTGTAGTGAGCAGGCATTGATTAAGACAGCTTGTTTTGCTGCAAAAAAAAAGTCCAGTTTCGTGCTGTATCAGTAATTCAACTACTCAGAAAAAGTTGTGGCTGTTAGATTGGACAACTGTGGATCATAATTCCTCAAAATTAGGACATGATGCAACTTTTCAAACTATACAGCGTGCTTTATCAAGCAAAAGGTGCAGGTGACATGTAATTTTCCTTGTGAAAAGACAATCCCAACCTGACATCGTGTATAACTAACCTAGTTAATCGCTGATGGAACTTACCCATGCGTGTATCGCGGATCAGGATCCTCTGACATTATACCATAATTAATTGTGCCGTGCAATTACCTCTCTCAATCGTCATTGAATCAAAAAAGTATCGCTCGACAAATTTGATTAATCTGGAGTACATTCCTGTAAAAAAATTATTCCTCTATTTTTTTTTTTGGAGTACATTACAAGTCACAAGTTTGATTTATAACGAGAAATGGGTCAATGAAATTTACGAAGTTTCAAAGATAGGAAGTTTTCGCAGTCTACCTAAAAATCGAAGAAAAGAAAATTAAAAGCGTAATATACACGTACCTAAACACGGTTAGACAACATGGATATGAATCACCGGCGGAACTAGGAATTACAAAGACCCGGGGCGAATCGGTAGTTGGCAACGGCGTTAGATGTTTCAACCGCTTCTATTTAAGAATTGTCATCTACTATTGCGGTTCTAAAATAAGTCTGTATTGATTTAATTTTCTTATAGAATTCCTACAATAAATAAAAATTTACTCATATAGTAATATTGTACATCTGTACTCTAGCAAATCAAAAATCAAAACTCAAAACAATGTTCATTGGTCAAGGCCACAAGGCTCAGACACAGATACGTTAGTGGCTCACCTCACTCACGGCGGTCTGCGCCCGTGGACAAAGTGAGGCTGGGAGGCGGATGCCTCACGCCTCACGGCCGTGACCCGATGGCCTAGCCGCCCAATGCCCTGATCCCACGCCTTGCGCCAAGGCCATGCCCAGCCGAAGTCGCCGCCCACCGCAAGACTGCCACCGCCGAAGTCGCCACACGCCTGACCTGTTGAGTCACCGATCGCCGTAGCCATGTAAGCCATGACCAACGAAGGAATCAAGAAGAAGAACCGAAGAGGTCCAAGAGGAATGGGGAATGGCAGCTTTGTCGGGGAATAGGGAAGAGCCCGCAGCTCGCTCATCAGCTGGGGCGCTAGTCATGGCAATGGCAACCAAATGGGCGCCCGTGGCTGGCCACTGAGGAAGGGGTGGTCTTCCGCCGGGAGACCGGTCACCATGCCTTGCTTGCCCTCTGATAGTTCCATAATCGATATGAATACAAAGATCATGTGACCTAATTGCACCTGGACATATATCAGATTATACAAGAAAGGTGTTAATATCAAACACATCCAAAAATTCATGTCAATTGCATCATGGATGACATTACATGCAATAATTATATTGTACAAGTGCTAAAGTGTCACCATCAGTGATCAACGCATTCGCAGGATTCACACATGTTAGCAAGTAGCCATTGCCTGAAAGCATTAAGTATGCCTTAATAGACGTTGTAATGGTCTGGATTCGCTCATCCATTGCAACGTTTTCTGGATCAAGGTTGATCATAAAAAAGTTTCTGGGTCAAAATGAAGTCACGGTATATATATATATACATCAAGTGGCTAGCGATGTCTTCAGGAAAAGCTTCATGTATATACTGCTGAATGTTCAGAGTAGGAGAAATCCCAGCACGCGTAAATCAAAGATCTCTCTCCTATGGACTATCAGACTAATTAATGTTCTGGATAACAACGAAAAAATTGCTCTGCTTTAACCACCCCCCCCCCTCCTTCTAGATTGTGTTGAAGTTTTTCGTCTGGTAATGAAAGGAGCATTGCTGACACTGATAGACAAGCTATATACGTCCATGGCACTGTGTGCAAAAATTAAGAATATAAAACTTCTCCACAAATTTCAGATAAACCTTTTGCCCATTCTGTTTTATTAATTTCTTTCACTTCAATCATCTCTTGTAGAGCTGTAGTAGTATATATCCAACAATTAAGGCCAACGATTTTTTTTTTCTGAAAGGACCCATCATCTCTCTCTTTTCTTTATCTAGAAAAACGTAAAACCCCTTTTGAAGAGGCCCATCACTCTTCGCCTTGGCCACCTTTGTATCACTGTGAGAGCGACCGAGTGTGTCTAGCCATGGAAATTTTCCCAGCTCTAAGTTTCAAGCCATCATATCTGACATACATCTCGCAACAGATATGGCGGATTCATTTGCATCCACGCACAGCGAGTAGTTTGAGCTGCTAAAAATAGGAGATCTGATGGCGTCTGATGCATCAGCACTAGTTTTTGCTTATCCATTGTCTCATCGATCTCAGTCATCCTACAAATGATGTTTATCTGATTAAAGTTATGTTTTGTTAAATTGCTAGCAAGTGTGCCGGGATAGATTTGTCTGCACTTTTTTTTTTGTCTAACCTAATATTTAATTACGATATGGATTTTTTTTTTTTTTGCAAACATGTGAATTTATTCTAAATTGGTAAATCTGCCTCTAAGCCTCCTAGAGCTCAAGCCAAGTAGTGTGCAGGTGGTTAGGATTATCCGCGGTGTTTGAGCTGATTTTTTTTTACTAAGACTAAAACTTATGGTTCTTGGAACAAGTTGTATATGGTCATTAAAACTAGTCAGGTGGTGCATGACCATGTTCATACACAGCTGCATCATTTGCGCAGTTGAACTTTTCTTTTGGGAAATCAGTTTGTTCATATCAAAATTCAAGGCCTTCTTGTCTTAAGCCGCCAAGCCTACTTATTTGTCAAGACTCGAGTAAATTAAGAGGACAAATTGTTCAACGGATCACATATTAGCTAATCTAGCAAAATGTTCCTGCCCTGTTTGAAGCTCAAGACTGAAAAAAACGACCTTTGATTAATAGTAAGCCTAGAAATGTCAACACTGTTGCATCCAAGGCACGTAACTGCAAGACATCGAAACCAAAAAGGTAACGAACGATTCAGAAAGGAGCACACTCACATGTGCAGTTAAATTGCAAGAACAATCTGCTCTCATCTTTGAATACAAAATTGTCAAGTTACAAAGAAGCAAGGTTATTAAAATTATGATTTTAGTCGTAGAATTGTACGATTCTACGACACCAATACAATCCAAATCGTACCTTGAGACATACCTAGTAGAACCACGCTCCTAGTCATAGAACAGGGTCGAATCAGGATAGAATCGTGTAGAATCATGAATTATCTCAAATTATAAAAGATTTAGGTGTCTTGTTGTGTCTTATCCCTCAATTCAAGTTGTATGATAAATAGTAAGTAATTAGTAGTTTAGACATTAAGATTTGAAGGTTTGGAATAATAAATTTTATTTTAATTAATATGTAAGACGTTCAAGTCATGGCAAGGATGTTAAAATCAATATTCTAGTCGTAGCTCTAAATGACATGTAATCTACGCTGTGATTTATACATTTATCATTCAAATTAGATGCCAAATGACCAAATAAACACTCATATCACTATTGAAATACACAGCACATTAAAAAATGTATTTTTGGTAGAATCAGGTAGAATATTAGATTATACTATTCGATCCTAAACTATGATCATACCAAAATGTCTCTGATCCGATTAAGAATTACAATCCGGACAACTTTGCAAAGAAGTGGTACTACTCAAAGCTCGAAGGTAACTTTCAGAATAACAACCTAGTAATTTTTTAAAGATCAACAATATAGCCAACTAGCCATTCGGAAATGGATAAATCACCTAATTCACCGGTCAAGATTTTGACTGCCTAGCTCAAATTTAAACTTGCAGGGTAATACCATTTGCAATCCATCGTTTCGGAGAAAAAAAAACCATTTGCAATCTACAGACGACCATCTGTTTCCCTAGAAAAAAACGATGATTAATCGAAAAAAAAACGATGATTTGAATGTAAGAACCTACTAAGAAGTAAAAATAGGCCTCTTCAGGCCGGGTCGGGCCTGGAAAAGCCCAGTCTTGAATGGGTATGCTTGAGCTCGGTCCAGCCCGAAAATTGTGTTTTCCTATAAATACTATTAATTTAATTCTTTTTTGGAATAAAATTTAATATTTAATTCATTTCGAGAATAAAATATAGATTTTTTATTTTTATTCTCATTGTCGGGCTTTTTCCGGGCTTCGAGTCAGATCGTCTATGAACAGGTCTAAATAAAAATAAAAAATAAAATAGTTATATGCTTTGTTCTAGCGCAAATCATAGATGTGACTTTGATATTTCCCGACATAATGTTTTAAAGGTTAGAAATACGCACCAAGCAAAGCATGCGGCAACAAAGTACACGACGTAAAAGACGAACGCATGGCACAATTGTGTAAAACGATCTACACATCAAGATATCATGGAGAGCAGGCGCGGAGGCAGCGTCCCTCTAGCCTGGATACTTGTCCGGGCTTCACTTCGCAGTCAGATTTGGAAGACAAACGAGCGGCCGTGGACTTATGGTATAGCCATAGCCGTGGGCTTACCTAGGCTTCAGAAAAGTTTTGGCTCTGCCACGGATGGAGAGAGAAAACATATTCCAATAGAGAATAAACAACACGAAAGGATCTTCTAAAACTATGAATACGACAACAATTATAATCCATTAAAAAGCCAGCCTATCGAAATCAACTACTCCTGTCACTAAAAAAACGGGCACAAGTGGACGAAGACGCCCGCCGTGTTTCTGGAGCGTCTCCCCCCCCACACGGCCACCGAGGATGAGGTTGCCGCACACCAAACATGTGACCCTGTCCACTCACGTCCCTCCACGTCACTCACGGACCCACCTGTCATCCGCTCATATTTGTTACTTGCCATTACCACCTCCTCCTTTTGTTTTGCCCTTTCTGACCTCAACCTTTCCGGTTTCCACGCACGGTTGTCGTACGCATTGCCCTTGTTAATGACACGTGGGGACCAGCGATCAGAATGGCGTTACGCTAAAAGTATTATTTTACTTTCCCCCTACGCAGGTAGGGAGACGATCTCTTCCTCTTTCTCCCGCGCCCTTTTTACGCCTCCCTCCTCCCTAGGGTGCAATTGAGTCGGATTCTTATGGATATTGCTCGCACTGTATTCCAACCCATATTTTTCCCTTGATTCAGAGCCAGATACGAATACGAATTCGGAGTTTCAGACACGGTAGCATCTGAACGGATACATAACGGATTCCGGTCGAAAACGAATAATATAGATGGATAGTACGCACGCATATAAAGGAATATATGCTCAACCGTGCCACTACCACTTCAACTATTCAACATGAGTACATACATATTTATCACACTAACACATAACATAGTATCAGCCAATGCATCATCAGGGGCCAACAAATGTTCCCATCTTGTGTGGCTGCATTATTGGCCCAACAAACTTTCTCTTGGCCTAAACAAAGAAAATATCTCGTGAGCGAGAAGGCAATAGTCAACGGAGCCAAGGATGTTGCTCCCAACCCTATCGCTCGCTCATTCTATTGCTCACACATCCATCGAGCGCCACCTCCAGCCGCCCACGATGCCTAAATCCCCAATCCACTCTCCTGCTCTGTCTTCATGCCTCCTCGGCTCCCCCACCTAGTCACTTACCAACAGCTGCCTCCTCTTCCCCTCTCTAGCACCTGCCTTTACCTTTGTCTGCCACCGACATCCTCTCTCATCCCCTCGCTCAAAGTGCTCCTTGCGCCTAATAGGGCTCTATTGCCGACCATGCATTGAAGACCTCGTATTTGCTTTGAAGGGCTCCCATGGACGCTCCCAGGAGCTTGAAGAGGAGGACGTTGCCAGATATGAAGAGCTCCCCATCTACTTGTGTTGCTGTTGTGCTGCTTCTTGGCGGGCATATGAGCATGTCCGTAGGCCACAGGCATGGGCGAAGAAGTGTGCCCGTTGTGGGTAGCAGGCACGGGGTGTGGGCATGAAAATTTTCTCATAGACATGGTATGGGTGGCACCTACCTGTGTCTGCTGCGCCTGATTGCCATCCCTAGGGCGGAGGGCGCGGCTCCTGATGGTAGCAGTAGGCTGTGGCAACGGGCGAAGGCGGCGGTTCTCGGCGGCGGGTGGAGGTGGTGACAGGGGTAGGCCGTCGGCGATGAGAGGAGGCGGTAGGAGGCTCAGGTATGATTCCGGATATTTGGTTGGATAATATCCGGCTATCCATTTACTGATGCTATTTGTTCGGATATTAGCTCTCCTAATTTCACTACTGAATCCGAGACTAACTATCCAATACAATCGTAGGGGTGCAATCAGAGCGAATATGAATGGATATCGCTCATTATGTATCATATTCCGTATTTTTTCTCTCATAGTCAGATACGAATAGTGTTAGATACCCATTTCTCCATCTCATATTCACTCCGCAAGCCTTCGGTTGGTCGGCCGGACGAAAATTATACGCTTCTTTTGCACCCCTACACATGACATTGGACAATAGGAGTGCAATTAGAGCTAATACGGAGAGACTAGTCGCTGAGATATCGAAGGAAAAACACTTAATATCCCCTGTCTACTCAGATGCAACAACCTATATATCTATTATCTTGTTTCTAAGTAAAGTCATAATATGCTTTCTTCATATCACCTGACATAAAAATATATACACGCGAGTACCGCTCATCTTGTATCATATTTCGTATTTTTTTCTTGGAGTCGGAGTTAAACCTAAATAGTATCAAATATTCATTTATCCACCTGCATTCGCTCTATGAGCTTTCGATGAGTCGGTCAAAAAATTATCTGCTTCGGTTGTACCCTTGCAATCCGGCTCCGATACGGAATTTCCTTCCCCAATTCGATACTACCGACCGTACCCGTACCGTTTGCTCCCCTACTCCTCCCGGCTGTAACCCGACGGGAGGAGAGACAAATTGTAACGAACAGAACAACATTTCTCTCTCTTCCTCTTCTCCTCCTCTTCGCCTTCGCCTTCCCTTGTCGACGAGGCAACGACTCGTCTCTCTCGCGCTCGCGGCCGCGCCTCCGGGCGGCTCCAAACCCTAACCCTAATTCGGGCTCAGCCTCCGTCCGCGTAGGGTAGGCCGAGGCGGGGGTCCGGCCATGGGGCAGTGCTACGGCAAGGGCGCGCCGTCGCGCGCCGTCGAGGACGACCTCGGGGTTGTGCCGGCGACGCACTCCCCGCGCCCGATAAACGGCATGCCGCAGACGCCGACGCGGCAGCCCGCGCCGGCGGCCGCGTCTGGGACACCGAGGCGACGCACGTCCGGACCGACCACGCCGGTGCACCAGACGCCCGGGGTCGCGTGGCCGAGCCCGTACCCCGCCGGGGAGCCAGCCCGCTGCCGGCGGGGGTGTCGCCGTCGCCGGGGAGGTCGACGCCCAGGAGGTTCTTCAAGCGGCCCTTCCCGCCGCCGTCGCCGGCCAAGCACATAAAGGCCACGCTTGCGAAGAGGCTGGGCGTGGGGAAGCCCAAGGAGGGGACGATTCCGGAGGAGGTCGGAGTGGGCGGCGGAGGGGGTGGGGATGGGGTGGAGGCGGAGAGGCCATTGGACAAGACATTTGGGTTCGGGAAAAATTTCGGGGCCAAGTACGAGCTCGGGAAGGAGGTGGGGAGGGGGCACTTCGGGCACACCTGCTCGGCCGTCGTGAAGAAGGGCGAATACAAGGGGCAGACCGTCGCTGTCAAGATCATCTCCAAAGCTAAGGTGAGGGCTCGGTGGTGGTGGGGGTGGTACGCTGATTTCAAGCTTTAATTTCGGAAATTTTAAAATTTCAAATGTTGTTGCTATCGCAGTAACCGCTATGCGTTCCGCGCCATTTCTGAGGTAGTAACGAAAATCTACGGTAGTTTGATGATCCAAATATTCGAGATTGTAGGATAGGGGTACTATGGGAAACCTTTTTTTCTTCAAATTTTTGGATTTTGCTCTTAGATTTTTCAAGGAGGATGCTGTCACATAAGGGAAGATATGAAATTTCAGGATCTGATGTGGTAGTTCTCAGTTGGTGATGCTCTTGTGCAATTTCTAGAGTAAGATTATTTCATTCTTTTTTCCTGGTTTGAGGATTTGAACTTTAAGAATGTAATATTGAACCAGGGATGTTTAATATTCTACTGTTCCATTGTTAAGTCTTACTAAAATTTCTGCAGTATTTTTCTCGTGTGGATAGTTAGATTGGGGAGGGAATAAATGGTTCGAGAATGGTTATTTTTCACTTGCTCTTCATGGTATGAATAAAGATTTTTGACTGTTCAAGAAGGTGGTTTCAATTCTTGCTGGAAATTACCCTAGTCTTAATTGGCGTTTAATGGCAATGCATGTAGTAACTTTGGATGTAGGCTAGTACAGTGGTTTAAATTCTTGGTGACCTACCCAATCCTTGCTAGTGATAAATGATATTCTAACCAATCAGCAGTACATGTCCTAACCTACCTTTTCATCTCTCCTTTTTGTTTAGTTAATTAAGGCCTGTATATTTCGAGGTGGATTATGCGGCACCTTTTGTGGAAAGCTGATATGGTTATACTGGTCCCAGTAATCAATTATCTGGAGTATACAGGAGCTTATATTCGCAGCCCTGTAGGTAATATTAGCTTTTATCGCAGCATAGGAAAGGGGGGTATCAGGTATTGCAATTTGCCAGCCACAACCAGTGGGATGGGTATGTATGTAAGAGGTTTGAAGTGAACAAAGATCTAAGGAGGCTACAGAGCCTATAGTTGATTAGGAGAAAAGACACCAGAGAGTGGCATTGCTTAATTGAGGGATACGACAAAGAATGATCTACATTGCCTTTTAGGTGGCATTAGTTGCAAGGGGCTACATAGAACAGGCATTGCATAATTTGAAATTATTCATGATCTAAATCCTGGATTGGACTGATTGGCTAGAAAAATAACAGATGGTTTACATAGCTTCTTAGAATATCAGAGATGTGGATTGCCGAGGGTTTGGTGGTGTTAATTGGTTCGCTCGTGGAATCAGAATGTAATGTTCTGCATTGGTGGGCTGCTTTACTTTTAGCCTTTTAGGTGATGCATTCATAGTTTGGAATTTTCTCTCGTAATTTTAATACATTCTGGACGGTTGTCTAAATACTTAAATGTGTCGGACATAGTCTCGCTGGCAGACCGCGTTATACTTTCCAATAACTGGCATCTGGTTAATAACAGGCGATTGTTAGACTAACTTAGGAGGACTTAGTAGCAGGTCCAGAGGCAATAGTGGAGGCTCCTACTATTAATCCTGTCATTAAGTTGGTGACCCATATGTAACAGAGGCACAGAGCTCTGACTTGCCCAAAACATCCTTCCTCCAGCTCCTGCTACTAACCATATTAGTTTCCAATGAACTTATTATTTGATTTATCCTCTCTCTTTTTCTAAATGAATCTCAATGAACTTATTCTTTGATTTATTCCCTATCGTTTTATGGGGATAAACTGCAATGATGCATGTAGCCTTTCCAGAATGCCACCTGTAATCTAATATAGTCACTATCACTTCTGGAAAATAACACCATATATCCTTACTAGTATAAGCCATTTACTCAACAGAATAATTATTTTCTGGGACAGCATTCCTCATTTGGATGTGCTTTGCGATGCTCTCGTCTCTTTTAAGATTTTGCCACGTGGATTACTTAAATTTGCTCTTTTCATGGATGATTTAAATAGCACTACTGCTTTTAACTGAAACAAAATTCTTAGTAAGCTCTTTTAGCAATTCGCTCTTGTGTTTCACAGATGACAACGGCCATATCCATTGAAGATGTTTGTAGGGAAGTGAAGATTTTGAAAGCTCTATCAGGGCACAATAATCTTGTCAAATTCTATGATGCATGTGAGGATGCCCTCAATGTCTACATTGTCATGGAGTATGTTTTTTTATGACCTTTTATATGTGACTTTAACCGCTTACAATTAAGCCTTCTCTAGAGATGACATTTGATTTCAAATTGCTTCTGATATGCCTGAAAAACAGCTTCTCTATCAGTCATGCATTTACTTAATCACTTGTTGCTTATTTTATCAATCTTTCGACGTTTGTAGTATCTACTATTGCACATAACGGTTAATTATCACATTTTATGTAACATGCGCTAGCATTATTTTTCTCATCTTGTTTCCCTTTAACAGATTATGTGAGGGTGGAGAGTTGCTGGACAGAATATTAGCCAGGTACTTTCTACAATTTCTTCATCCCTAGTAGCAAACTAGTAGTATCTTTTGTTAATGCTTACCAAGGATGCAAACTTGAACTATTGAAGAGGTGGGAGATACACAGAAGAAGATGCTAAAGCGATTGTTGTACAGATTTTGAGCGTAGTGGCCTTCTGTCATCTTCAGGGAGTAGTGCATCGTGATCTGAAGCCAGAGGTATACTTTGAAGTCTTAAACTATTTTCTGTATAGTGTGTATGCGCGTGTGTGTATGTAATCATATTGTTGTTTGACTGGGTTCCTTCTCCGCCTTCTTATATATGTATAGTTTACTGTTCTTTCTTCTAAGTGACATCTATTGTATTAGTAGTCTTCAAGTCTTGTAGAATACTAGACTACCTTTTATGACATAGTTATGTTCATTTGGACAGAATTTCCTTTTCACAACAAGAGATGAAAGTGCTCCTATGAAGTTGATTGATTTTGGTCTCTCCGATTTCATTAGACCAGGTACAGTAGATTGATCTTCATCTGCATACGTAATAACATGCTTACATGCCATACAAGCTTACTAGTTTTATTGATCTGTTTTTCTATTGTCTAAGGGATCATCAGCATGGTCAAGTATTCATTCTCATTTTCAAAAATTATCTATCTTTCCTGTTTATTGGATATCTCCCTTTCCTGTTTGTTGCTAAAGGAAAGTGCACAGGATGTAACTAACCAAAGAGACATTGGATGCAGTTTGTTGTGCTACGCTGACCATTTTCCTTGCATGATTTGATATGTCTATCACGGTAACCAAATAGTACATCTCGTAGTATATCCGTAACTGACCTAGTCACTTGAAGAAGCCAAGATTCCCGTGCAACAACACTTGGCAACCAACTTGCTATATGTCATGTTCTCAAACTCACAATATGAGTAGCCCTTACAGTTAAACTTTATCCATGAAGGTTAAATCACATCCTTGTAAAATGTTTTGATCAGAACTGGTATTCACCAGTACCACATTGCATAGTCACATATCTGCCCGTGCTGACATTAGCATAAATGTCGAATATGTTGCTTTCTGGGATAGATAAATGTTCAGTTTAATTTTGTGATTGTTTTGGATTTACACGCCATGGTTTGTACTGCTGTAGTTTTAGTAGTACCTATCAGTGCCTGACTAGCCTATATGATTAAAAATATATATAATGTAACATACTAGAAAGTATTATGTTAAGATGAACTCTCCAGGAACTGAAACACTCTGTTTGGCCGAAGCCATATTTTTTGGCCCCATTTATTTCTTTGCTAGTTACACTGTAAAACGTTTCATGTTGCAGTCACGTTAGCCTGATTTTCGTGTACCAGCCAGACAGCATAACATAATATGCTTAAGTTGAAACAATTTCAAAAATCTTTTTGAGGGAAAGCATGGTGCCTGGTGCTTTTAGACATCATAGACGGAGAGGATGCATTCTTCAGCATACATTTTTGTGTTAGCTTTTCACGTGTTGTAGGATAAACAAGATTCTCATCTCCATATGTTGACATCTCTTCCTTTTGTATGTGGAGCTATATTCTACGGTGTGCTTAGTGTGTTAAAGGTTCTGGTGTAAGGTCTTAGTCAAATCATGAGGTTCAATTGGATCTTCTCTCAAAATGCGAAGATCTACCCTCTTTACAGACCATTTTAAAATTCTCCACTCTTTTATCATGGTGAACCTGTTTCTGTGATCAGATTGTACAGTCTGTTCACATAGATCTCTCAAAATTTAATTAAGCGACTTGTGCATGTTTTGGTTTATATGGAAAACCTTTGCTTGTTGGTCATGTATTGTAATTGTTTACCTTCTGTGTGCATGATATAATTCTCCTAATGTTTTTAGTTTGGCAGAACTCTCTATATTCCAGATCAATAGTGAATGCATTCATATCTGACAGTTACTGTTGGCATGTTTCCTGATGCTTGGAATGGACTTTGTGTTTCCTGATGCTTGGAATGGACTTTGTGCTAATTGTTTTCCTGCTCACTGTTGGCTAATTGTTTTCCTGCTCACTGTTGCTTCATATTTCATTAGCTTACCAGATACAGTTTCTTGTGCTATATAATGCAGATGAAAGGCTTAATGATATTGTTGGAAGTGCATATTATGTTGCCCCCGAGGTTCTACATAGATCATACAGTATGGAAGCAGACGTTTGGAGTATAGGTGTCATAACATACATTCTGCTCTGTGGCAGTCGGCCATTTTGGGCACGGACAGAATCAGGAATCTTCCGATCTGTGTTGAGAGCTGACCCCAACTTCGATGATTCACCATGGCCTTCAGTGTCAGCTGAAGCTAAGGATTTTGTGAAAAGATTTCTAAACAAGGATTACCGCAAAAGAATGACTGCTGTTCAGGCATTGAGTAAGTCGTCAGCAATGATTATTTTGTATTTTTGGGTGGTGTCACAATAGTCATTTGTATTTTTCTTTGTTAAGCATTTTTTCATATAATTTATTTTATGAAAAAAATAATTATATACATCATATACGAGAGTTTGAGACCCTAAATACAAAAGATACTTGCTTTTTCTGGCAGCTCACCCTTGGTTGCAAGATGAACAAAGGCAGATTCCGTTGGACATACTTATCTACAGATTAATTAAGCAATACCTTCGTGCTACACCTCTGAAACATTTGGCATTAAAGGTACGTTATAGACTTCCATGACCTTCTCTGCATCTGTAAATGTTCTTTTGATGTTTTCATACTTTCGTTGATCTTACTGATATAGTGGTACACAATTGATAAATGTGCATGGGCTGGCTAAAGACGCTAAACATTCTGTGGCCAAGATGTTTGCTGTACTGCCAAAAAGAAAAGGGGAAAAAAATCCCACATTTAGGACAAGTTAACACCACCCAGCTGTAAAACCTAAAGAAGATGTGTGCATGTGTGCGTGTGGGTGCGGGAACGGGAATCTCTTTCCTGTTAACATATATGCTTTGTCTAAGTTTTTTACCAATACAATGAATTGTATATTTCACTTGATGATCCCATACTTCTTAATGTATTCTTATAGGGGTTACATCAGATGATACTTTTATTGGTCATGGTAATGCTTAGAAACTGTTCCGACCACAGAAGTTCTTGCTATGAATTTGCTCGTACCAGCAAATTGTGGTGTAACTTGACCATAAGCAGAGCTTCACTCTTACTGAAAATCTAAAGGTTCTAATAGTTAGATCTTTATCACAGGCACTGTCTAAGGCTTTAAGGGAGGAAGAACTCTTGTATCTTAGGCTGCAGTTTAAGCTGCTTGAACCTAGAGATGGATTCGTATCACTTGACAACTTTCGGACGGTGAGTTTATTATGCTCTTGCTGATTACTGTACCTCATACAGATGAAGACATGCGGAAACACTTGTTCTTGTCTTCATACGAAATGTCATGATAAATGATCTCCTTATATTATAGTTCCAACCTTTTAATCTTAATGTTTCATGGTCGTATCCAGGCTCTAACACGATATTTAACTGACGCAATGAAGGAATCAAGGATTCTTGAGTTTTTGCATGCGGTAAGGATATTTCATTACTGACTGTAAGCAATGGATGAGCTCTCTCTCTCTCTCTCCTTTGGTTGCTCTGGTTGTGCTATTAAAATGTTGATAACGTGTTGCCCTGTGTTTAAAGTAGAAGACGTGCAAAGCTATTGCAGAACATACTTGCCAGGCTAACCTCTGCTTCTATAGAGACAATGAGTTTGGTTTTTATGGTGTTTGAGATTCATATTCTTCTTATCTTATGATATATGGTGTCTGTATCACGGAGCTTTACAGCAAGGGGAGTTATTAATTATCCTGTCATCATTGGTTCAATTGATGGCTTTTCATTTGACATGCTATGGTTGTGGATTTTTATTGATATGTTACATTTAGACTCAGTTTGACTTTGTTTATTACTATTAATTATAATTCTAACCATAATTTTATTAGTTTATGCTGGACAGAAAGAATTATACAATTGCCCGGTTATCATATCTGTTGGAATATTGATAGTACTGGACAGATTCCATTTGTAACTGTCATGGTGAAAGCCATATGCTGAATAATAGGGATAAAAGCTACTATTCTGATGCTTGATGCTTGATGTTACTTTGTTTATTTTAGAACATCTTTTGCATTTTATGGTTTGAGTTTCCATCTGTTAACATTTGTGTAATTGGTGGTTGAAGTTGCTGATCTCATTCTTGTCTCTATCTCAGTTGGAACCACTTGCATACAGAAGGATGGACTTTGAAGAGTTCTGTGCTGCAGCGATCAGCCCTTACCAGCTTGAGGCTCTGGAAAGGTGGGAGGAGATTGCTGGAACAGCTTTTCAGAACTTTGAACAAGAGGGCAACCGAGTTATATCAGTTGAGGAGTTGGCACAGGTATGTAGGATGACAGTAATTTGACAGAACAAGCGCCTTAGTTGGGAGGGGGTAATCTTTGTGTATCCATATGATCATTGCAATTTCAACATCGTGAATTGGGGTCCTTGTAGAAAGTCATATTCTTTTTGGTGCTTCTATACTATAATGGCTACCCTGACATTCCTTTTTGTATATAGGAACTAAATCTTGCTCCAACTCATTATTCCATCGTGCAAGACTGGATCAGAAAATCAGATGGCAAGCTAAACTTTCTTGGGTTTACCAAATTTTTACATGGTGTCACAATTCGGGGCTCAAACACAAGACGACATTAAGTGACCACAAAAAATGTATTTGGTTCTAATTTTAAAGCCGCTCATCATTTGGCCCTGATTGTTGTCCCTGCTTCTTCTGTTTTCTGGTTAATGATCATTCTTCTAGTTTGTGATGTTGTCAGTTGTTGTTGTCATAGTTTTTGTAGAGAGAATACATGTAAAGATCTTTTGTAATGAAGGCGATCATACGGTTTGTTCAAGAAATATAGTGTCATGTTCTTTTTACTCAACGCTTTCGAACCCCCATCCATAACCATTCGGCGATCAGTGCAGAGTTGAAGTTGATCGTATTACTCAGCTTAATAACATTTTAAGTACATGTAATCCACAACTGTACAGCACCCTGAGAAGAATATGAGCTGAACATTTTTTGTTAGGCTCTGGTAATCCTTGAACTGCATGATCATAGAAAGCTGGCCGCAACAATTATTTGAGAGCAGAGAACGCAATTTGTCCTGACAAGTCTTCACCCCACTGGTCGCAGGGCTTGGTTTCTTATGGTTTCTGTTTGGGCTGTCGGTGCTTCCTGCAATCCCAGTAGCCTGAAAAAAAAAGCCTTTTTGGGCTTGTATTGTGGGGTGTTTTCCTCACATCTGAAGGCTGCATGTTACGGTACAGCCGCTGAGCCACGTTGGTTGTTAGTGTTGAAGCGCTTGAAGAATCTGTTCACGGCTCCATGTTGATCACGTAGTCACATGCCTAACTGCCTGTCACTCGAGCCTGTCGCTCAACTAATAGGGATACTACCAATCAATGTGGTTCTCGACGACACTGTTTCGATTCATGTCCTGTCTTAGGGATCCGGATCAGAGAATCACTGTGGCGATTTTACTATGTTTCTCGGATGCTGTAGCACTGAGACCTTGAGGAGAAGAGGCTAATACGTGTCACTGCGCTTCTCTGCATTAGCACGCAGAGCCTATGCTAAAGCCTAGGATCCGCTTCCCTGTTTTAGATGGCATTCTTATTCCTATTATTGCACATAGGGAAAAAATAACCAGTCGGTAACCGTATGGGGGTCGGGATTCAAAATTCCGACAGGTTTTACTGGGTTTTGCAATTTTGAATTTCGGCTGTTTTTAAACAAATTCAAATGAAATTCAACCGAGTTTTTTTTTCTTCAAAAAAACCGATAACCGGCCGGTTATCGTTTCCAGCCAGCCACCGGTAAGCAGCTCGGTTCCGGTTCTTTGTTCCTTGATTGCACCAACGTCTACTGCACAGCACGAGTCATTCCAATCTGCAGTACGTGCTTGCAAACTGCAATTGCAATTGGAACCAGAATTTCTGTGCTGTTCTCGCCATCTTGCTGCAGCTCCCTGGGAGAAGATCTGGGAAAACAGCTTTCGCGGTATCAATTAATATTATCATGATCTAGGCACGCCGTTCTTGCTGGAACCGTTGGCTATTTTCGCTCATTCAGGGTTTCCACAAATCGTTCGGAATTAACACAATCCTGTAGTTTAACAGAATCCTGTAGTTTCCAGCTGGATGATCGGTACCCGGCCGTCTCAGGCTACTTCTCGCTGCTGCTGCTCATGAAGGAGCTCAGTTCCTCCTCGTTAATGGCATCGTTACGATAGAGTGAAAAAAAGAGAAATTTTATGGTATATTTTACTAGCAATATATGGTAGTAGTATAAATTAAATCTGATACAATTCTACCTTATCAGAATTCTACTGCTCGTACTACTAAATGTAGTATAAATAAATCATAACTAATCTAAGCCATTGTATCTTATAGAACAGATAATTCGTATTAAATTGAGTGTAGTATAAAAAAGCTAAAAAAAATAATGAACCGTGCCTCCTTAATTTTTGTGGCTGTTTCAGCCATTGGTTTCCTTGTCATGAAAAGGAGATGGCATTTAGGACGAGACAAACTAAGAAGATGCAAGTTGCTCCATCGCTCTCCTCCATCTGGCAACACCTACACGGCTACACATGTACACACGTACGTATACACACATACATACAGATAAAGATTCCTCCAGTGATCTATAGATCAAACATGGCATCATCGACGCATCCGCTTTTGCGGCCAAAGTGACCATAGCATCTTTGAAAGGATGATACTATCTTGGCCTGCAGGTTCGCTTTTCGTCGAAGCTGTAAAGACCGTATCTTTTCGTGCTTAAAGCGAAGCCAGTTCTGGATATTCGTGAAGTCCCAATGATTTGTAATGCTTAGTCTTCCCATTGACTCTAGCATCACAAACAAAATATCCCGTGCCTCGAGATACATATACTTCCTAAGAGCTTGCAGTACACATACCCCTTTACAAAATTATGCATCAATTCCATTCAACACATAGAACCGAAACACAACTAAGCAAATCAAAAGGCATACAATATAGAGTTATTACAAAAGGGGCCGACCGGCCAAATAACATCTAAAGAGTTAAATAAACAGCGAAAGCAAAAGCCATAAGATGACGATAAACAAGAGCCAATTAGTGTGCCTTTAACCCCCAAGGCAACCAACCGCCGCCAACCTAGTCACAAACCAAACAAGACAACACAAAAGTGGATCCCTTAGGGATCAGCTTCCTCATCTACAACAATTAAGCAATGCCAATGAGTACAAACATATACTCGCAAGACGTACGTGTAGTGTAACAGCCTATACATATCTACATACAAGATTAATCAAAGGAGAAGACTCTAGGCTTATTTTCAGCATAAAGCAAGTTTTCATTTGCAATAATTGAATAGATTTAAAGCAGTTTCATAATCTGTTTTTATTTGACAAAATAGCGAAATAACAAGTAACAATAATAACAAAACATCTTGGAAGTGGCTAACCCAATAGCCACCACAACAATAGCATGAATTACCCATTCGTACCACCCACAACAAGTTTTAATTAAATGTTATAGTCTAGTTCTTGCACGACCTTACCAAGCATGTCTATACCTAGGACGAGGCTATTCGAATAGTTTGAACCCTGCAGGGGTGTACCAATGTACCCACACGTTAGACTGTCTTTGTTGCCACTAGATCAAGCACACTTCCGAAGGTATGCTGGCAAGGCTAAGTCCTACGAGACATTTCCAATATTGTGTATTAACTACGAGTCGCCCGTATGGATAGAAACCCATACGTTGAGACAGAGTCATTGTAAAGCCGAAAGTCAACTACGTACCACTATAGGGTAAAGCTCTCGGACAACTACAATGCCCTTCTATGTGGAGAACCTAAACAGGATTCCACTCCCGCTGACCCACACATAACCACAAGTTTCTTTTTCAACACAACACATACACACAACCTCCTGCGACTCGGAGCTAACACACGCCAAAGTACTAAGTCAAGAGAGGTCCCATATCCCCCTCGTGTGGTTAGCACGCAATAATCGCTTGGCTTAGTGGCACAAGTAACTTGGTCCTTATTGACCCGGGCACCATTCCAGTCACACCATAAGATCACACCATCAACCATTGTGCCCAAGTCTCAAACATTTCATTTTTAGTTTCAGTTTTTAACTTTACAAAGTAGCAAAGCACAAAGTGTTGAGCATAATGATAATAATAATTTTGTGTGATCAAAGTTATCGACTAAGTCGATAACCGCCCAATTCTACCGGTAGCTAAGCATTTCTAAGCATGACACCGTAAGGACAATAAAAGAGTATAATTCAACCACCGGGCTCTAATTCACCGGCGAGATTAATAACTTAAGTTTAGTGGCAGGGGATGAATTTAAGGGCAACAATGCAATAGGATTAGCTACCTCTAATCGGAAAAATTAACTTTGACACAAAAGCATGTATACATACAATTTGTAAACAAAGTATTAGACTTTAAAAGTAATGGGATTAGTATGATCAAACTGCTTGCCTTGTTGGAGTTGCTCAGTTTGCTGCAGAGGAGCACTTTCGTTATCAACGGACTCGTCAGCACTTAACGAAAAGAACGAAAAGAACCGATAAGAACGAAGAACACCGAAATGACTCAAAAACCAAAGTCAACCAAAATCCATGAAATTTACACAGCAAGTAGAGCATGATTTTTAAGGAATTTAGCAACAATAATAAATCGAATTGGATACTTGATGCTAAAGTTATGGCCAAAACAATTTTGGTCGGCTGGAAAAAGGCTAAAAAATTCACTTCGGTTACTATTCATCCGAAATTAAATTTTTGGCACAAATTTCTAGAGAGGTGGTGCACCTAAATTTTTTATGGTAAATAGAGCACCTCATAAGATGAACAACACAATTTGATTCACCTCATTTAGGGCTAGGATGCATTTTCTATGATTTTTCAAATACATGAAAAAGGGCATGATACAAATGCAACCCCACAAACTTAAAATACAGTAGCATGCCTAAAACCTATTTTAAAAATAAGCTTACTAACAGAGGAAACCAACAAAGTTGATTTCACTCAAAAAGGAGCTACAGAGAATTACTTATGCATTTTTCAAGTTAAATGAATTTTTAATGCAGCAAATAAAGCTAAACAAATTTTAAATCCTTTAATACAATTTTATGGAGCAAAAATAAGCTTACAACCATTTTTATATTAAATCTTAGTTAAAACCAGAATTAACAAAATTTGAATCAACCGAAAATGATTTAAAATGAATTAGTTATGCAATTTTGAAGTTTAATACAATTTTCAATGTAGAAATAAAGCTTACCGGGAATTAAACAAACTTAACTCAACGGAAAAGACGTGGCAAAATATGGGCCTTTGATTTGAAATCAGACGGTCCACGCGAATCAAAGCGCACAGCCACGCGCGCACAAAAATGCAAACGAAACCGTTGGATCTAGATGCAACAGTCCTCGTTGATCGAACCTTCGGACAGTCCGAACGTTCAAACGAACATTGGCTGTTGATCTAGAGATGGATGGCTCAGATCAAGGTGACATTCAGACGGTCCGAACGTTCCAACGAATCTGAGTCGCAGATCAAGAAATGAACGGCAGAGGTTCGGTGGTCCGAACGTTCACAGCGATCTAGATCGTTGGATCTAAATCGGACGGTGAAGGTTCAATAGTCTGAACGTCCCACACGATCTAAGCCGTAGATCAAGAAATGAACGGCTGAAGTTCGGTGGTCCGAACGTTCACAGCGATCTAGATCATTGGCTCTAGATCGGACGGTGAAGGTTCAATGGTCTGAACGTTCTATGAGATCTGAGCCACAGATCTCAAAACGAACAGTGCACAATCAACCAAGGTGTTGCGCACGTGTTCGCGGGGTTCAAAGACGAGGGGCCCCACTGTCAGTGACTCGTGGCACCGCACCTGTGTTTAAAGCGCCCGGGGGGATTTAAATGCCGAGCCCACTTGTCGGTGACTGTTAAGGTTATTTAAGACAACCATTAAATGTTAAGCCAATGATTAACATTTATTAATCAATGATTAGCATTAATTGAGTCCTAACGAAAACGCACAGTGACAAGCTCGCGTTCGACAACGAGTCCAGAGCAAAGAACGGCTTACCGCCGGCAATGAGGACCTCGCCGGCGCAAACCAAGGGCACCACTGAGTCCGCAATAGACTTGTGCACCTGCCGGTGACCTTCTCGACTGCGGCGAGGGTCTAGAACGCCGGCGAGCCGGAGAAAACGACGGCGACAAACACGACCGAAACTTGAAAACAGCAAATAGCTCCGCAGCAGTCCATAAAAGCGAGTGCCCCAGCTTCTAGGGACTATTAGGGAGCTACCTTAACACTATACAGGCTAGGAGATGGCCGGAGGAGCTCCGGCGACGAAGAAGCTTGCCGGCGCTGAAGAAGATGAAGAGGAGAACACGGCCTGAGCAAAAATAACCAGACCGGGTCATCGGGTTAGCTTCATTAATGCTCAAGGAAGGTCCATGAATAAGGAATTGAAGAATGAAGCCACTTACCGGACTTGAGGAAGAAAGGGGTGAACTTCGGCCGAATTTGAACAAACCCCAAATTTGACACCCTCTGTGAATGTCAAACAAAATTAAGTTAGGGGATTTGTATAAGATGATAAGAGGCTCAAAAGGATGCGAAAAGATTTGAAGAAGAACCACTAGAGCGCTGTGCCGACAAAGCTTGCTTGTCGGCCGACAATGGTGGTTTTGGGGATTTTGTGAATTGAGCTCAACCAAGCACAGAGGAAACTAGGTTAAGCAAGAGGGGTGTTTAAAGAAAGCAAAGGAGGAGCTTAAGGGCTTTTTATAGCCAGAGGGGCACGGGTTGAGCTAGGGTTAAGCTCCATGGTGAGCTTAGTCCACTGCTTGGTTCACAGCTCTGCCAAGGACACGGAGGGGATGGGAGCTGCAGAGGAGGGCGACTTTGGGGGTAAAGCATTGCCAAGCATTAATTAGCAGCAGCAAAGTGCCGTTGCAGGACACTTTGGAGTGGACAATGCACTGCGTCGCCCACGCCATGCGCTGGCCATGGCTCTCTGGTGCGCACTCGAGCCAGAGGAAGAAGGAGAACAGGTGCGGGCCCACTTGTCAACGAGCCAAAGCAAAAATGGGTTGAGCCAAACCCATTTGACCCGAGTCAAAGCTTGCTGACCGTTAGATGGAGATCCAATGACCCACAGGCACGCACCACTTTGGATTGGCTCGGTGCAGTTAGGTGGTTGGGCTAGACCAAGAAGGGGGTTTAGGCTCGAGTCTGACCTGAGCCCAAACAGGAGTTTGACTTAGGGTTTGAATTACAAGCTGAAACTTGGAAGAATTATTAGAGGTAGCAAACTAACTCTAAAAATTCTGAAATTTTGACTGAAGGTTCCTCACTCCAGGATAAACCTTACATAAAGTTTTCAGAGGTTTTTATGCACAACATTTTTCTCCAGAAATTCTGCAAGGTTTGTTCTAGGGTTTGACCAAGAGTCAAACTGGTTTGACTGCCTCTTAAAAATTATCCAATAATTTCTAAAAATTATGAAATTTTTTAGAGGTGTCACAGAGTAGCCCTAGAACCAAGGAAAAATATTTCCATAGGTTGACTACAAACTTTTCTTAAAAGTTTAAAAAGGGTCATGACTTTAGTCTATTGGAGATTTTGGTTTTTGAATTCCATAATTCTTTTAAAAGAATTACAGAAAAGTTCAAAAACTACAAGATGCAAGAAAAGTTTTAATTTCTTCTCATTTTCTTACATTTGAAACACAACCCTAGATTTGGGATGTTACAAAACCGCCCCCCTTTACAAAAATCTCGTCCCGAGATTTGGCTCACTCGAAAAAGAAAGAAGGGTAGTTCGCACGTAGACGATCTTCCCGTTCCCAAGTAGCTTCATCCTCGGAATGATTTGACCACTGAACTTTAAGGAATTTGAGGGCACGGTTCCTTGTTCTTCGTTCAGCCTCTTCAAGGATGTGAACAGAGTGCTCGCGGTAAGTCAAATCTTCTTGGAGATCGAGATGTTCCAACTGAGCTTCCTCGGTCGAAACATGGAGGCACTTCTTCAATTGGGACACATGGAACACATCATGTACCCCGTCAAGTGCAGCAGGCAAATCCAACTTATAGGCAACAGCTCATTTCTTCTCGATGATTCGGTAGGGGCCCACATATCGAGGAGCTAACTTGCCCTTAACGCCGAAACGTTGATGGCCCTTTAAAGGAGAGACTTTGAGATAAACAAAGTCATTGGGCTCAAAACTCAACTCACGACGACGACGATCCGCATAGCTCTTTTGCCTTGACTGAGCCGTGCGCAAACGATCATGAATAAGCTGAACTTGACTCTCGGCCTCATTGATCGAGTCCGGACCAAAGAAAGGCCTTTCGCCGGTCTCAGACCAATTCAACGGGGTTCTGCACTTCCTCCCATATAAGGCCTCGAAAGGTGCCATGCTAAGACTGGCTTGAAAGCTGTTGTTATAAGAAAACTCGACGAATAGCAAGCATTTCTCCCAATGCTTCCCATAGAAAAGAACACAAGCACGGAGCAAGTCTTCCAAAACTTGATTGAACCTTTCAGTCTGGCCATCAGTTTGAGGATGATAAGCTGAATTGAAAGAAAGACGAGTTCCCATAGCCTCTTGCAGACTATGCCAAAACCGAGAAGTGAACAGAGAACCACGATCTGACACAATCGTCTTTGGCACACCATGCAAACTCACGATGCGGGCTATGTAGAGATCCGCCAAAATACCTACACGAAGGTCGGTCTTAACAGGAAGGAAATGAGCCACTTTCGTCAATCGATCAATGACAACCCAAATGGCATCATTTTTCTTCGGTGACCTGGGTAGACCGGTGATAAAATCCATTCCGATCGAATCCTACTTCCACTCAGGCACTGGCAAAGGCTGAAGCAGGCCTGCTGGACGCTGATGTTCGGCCTTTACACGACGATACATGTTGCTCTCGGCAACGAATTTTGCGATCTCCCTCTTCATTCGGGTCCACCAAAATCCCTGCTGGAGATCTTGATACATCTTCGTGGCCCCAGGATGTATGGACAAAGGAGAATCATGGGCTTCACGGAGGATCAAATTCCATAATTCCATGTCCTTTGGAACCATAAGGTGCCGTTCAAACCACACAACACCAAGATCATCTTCCGAGAAGCACTTGGCTGTGCCGTTCTTGACATTCTGCTTGATTCGGTTTACTCCAACGTTCGATTGCTGAGCAACCTTGATTTGATCTACCAAGGTTGGTTGCACAACCAGGGCAGCAAGGGACCCATGCTCAACCAATTTCAAGTTGAGACGCTGAAATTCTTCAAGGAGGGCGGGCTGCTGCTCCTTGAACAACAAGGTATTGCAATGCACCTTTCGACTAAGTGCATCGGCAACAACATTAGCCTTGCCCGGATGATAGTGAATACCCATGTCATAGTCTTTGATCAATTCCAACCATCTTCTTTGCCTGAGGTTCAAATCGGGCGGGTGAACAAATACTTCAAACTTTTGTGATCCGAATACACTTCACAACGATTACCGATTAGGTAATGTCGCCAAATCTTAAGTGCATGAATCACAGCAGCTAGCTCCAAGTCATGGATTGGATAATTGAGTTTATGAGGTCTCAATTGTCTTGATGCATAGGCCACTACCTTGCCTTCTTGCATAAGGACACAACCGAGTCCTTGACGAGAAGCATCGCAGAAGATGTCGAAGCTTTGATGAACATCAGGAAGAATGAGAACGGGAGTTGTGGTCAAACGCTTCTTGAGTTCTTGAAAACTCTCCTCACAATCAGCGGACCACAGAAACTTCTTATCTTTCTTGAGCAACTCAGTCATCGGCTTCGCGATCTTGGAGAAATTCTTGATAAAGCGACGATAGTATCCCGCTAAACCGAGAAAACTCCGAACTTTGGTTACCGACTTGGGCCGACCCCAAGAAAGCACATCGCTAACCTTGTTAGGATCCACAGCTATGCCTCCTGCTGAAAGAACATGGCCCAAGAATGCCACTTCCTTCAACCAGAACTCGCACTGGCTGAACTTCGCATATAGCTGGTACTCACGCAGCTTTCCCAACACAAGCCTCAGATGCGCAGCGTGCTCTTCATCGTTCTTAGAGTAGATAAGAATATCATCAATGAAGACCACCACAAACTTATCCAAATACTCCATGAACATCGAATTCATAAGATTCATGAACAGGGTAGGAGCATTTGTCAAGCCGAAAGGCATGATGGTATACTCGTACAAGCCGTAACGGGTAGAGAAAGCCGTCTTTGGAATATCTTCAGGTCGGATCCTGGCTTGATGATATCCCACTCTCAAGTCAATCTTGGAGAAGACTCGAGCTCCGGTCAACTGATCGAAGAGATCGTCGATGCGGGGCAAAGGATACTTGTTCTTCATCACACTTCATTAAGCGGACGGAATCGGCCTTTATCAAATTATTATCCTTCTTCTTTACAAAGATTGCTGGACAGCCCCACGGAGATGAACTAGGGTGGATGAAACCCTTCTCTTGCAGCTCACCAAGTTGCTTCTTCAACTCCACCAACTCGTTCGGTGGCATCCGGTATGGCTTCTTTGAAATCGGGGCGGTACCGGGCGCCAACTCGATGACGAACTCGAGGTCTCGAACTGGTGGCATCCCAGGAAGATCTTCGGGAAAGACATCAGCGAAGTCACAAACCGTTGGGACTTCATGAATATCCAGAGCTGGATTCGCTTCAAGCGCGAAGAGATGCGGTCCTTGCAGCTTCGACGAAAAGCGAACCTGCTCACTGGAGGGACTTGTGAGGTAGACGAACATCTTGGCACAATCGATTTGTCCCGAATGCTGGGACAACCAATCCATACCAAGAATCATATCCAAACTCGCTGAATTGAGGAGGATAAGATTTGCCAAAAATCCTACTCCCTCGACCTCAACAGAAACATCTCGACACTCAGTTTCAGCCCTCAACTCCGAACCGGAAGAACGAATGAGCAACGGGACCAACAGAAGAGCAAAAAGAAGCTCACTAATAGCAGCAAAAGACTTAGATACAAGAGAATAAGAAGCTCCTGAATCGAACAAAATAGTAGCAGGATGAGAGTTAACAAGAAGTGTACCCAACACGACGTCAGGCGTCTCCTGTGCTCCCTCGGTTGAGATGTGGTTGACGCGACCGCTTCCCACACCTTGGGTCACTGGGACAACCTTCTGATCCTGGGGATGTCCACTTCCTTGCCCGCGTCCTCCATTAGGACGAGGGGCCACTCCAGTCTTCTTAGGGCAACTATTCACATAGTGACCCTTGACGCCGCAGGAGAAACAAGTGACCTCGGCCGCCGGATTGCGGAGGCCACCTTGCTGACTCGCAGGTGCACGTAGTTGAGACACTACTGCGAAGACGAGGTGCAGTCTTTGGCTCGAGGATGGGGCACCTGGGCTTGCCCGAAGTGGGGATGGGAGCTGGCCTTCGACGACTTTTGGGACTCCCACTTGCGCTTGCGGGACGCTCTCAGCGCTCTCCCTTGTGCTCCACGACAATGGCCTTGTCGACCAAGGTCTGAAAGTCGGGGAAGTCAACGATAGATAGCTTGTCCTGCAGCTCCTCAGACAAGCCATCCATGAACTTCTCCTGCTTGGCCTCATCAGTGGCCACCTCTCCTGGAGCATAACGAGCTAAGTGGTTAAACTCGTACAAATACTCCGCCACTGACCTGTGCCCTTGCTTGAGCGAGAGAAACTCCTTCTTCTTGAGCTTCATCAAACCGGCGGGGATGTGAGCCCGACGGAAAGCAGTACGGAACTCCTCCCAAGAGACGACGTGGCCCTCGGGCTGCATCGCCAAGAAACTCTCCCACCACGAAAGTGCTGCACCTTCCAGCTGATGGGAGGCAAAGAGTGCCTTCTCCTGATCCTAACACTGAGCAACGTTGAGCTTCCGCTCCACCAGACGTAGCCAGTCGTCTGCGTCAAGTGGGTGCTCAGACTTGGAGAAAGTGGGCGGCTGAGTGCGAAGGAACTCCGAGAGTCCCCCTCGCGGCTGATGTCCACCTCCTCCCCCTGATCCGGAGGCAACAGAAAGAGTGGAGGTATTGCGCGCAATAGCCTCCAAGATCCTTGTCTGATCCATTCGGTTGCGCTCGATCTGAGTGAGAACCTCGGCCATGGTCGGAGGAGGTGGGAGCTCCTCATCCGGACCAGCTGATTGGCCTTGACCGCTACGAGTCCTTCCAGCCATCATGTTCCAAGGAGATGGGTTAGCAACACAACCCAAAAACTGGAAGCTAAAGAAAGCAAGAAGAAAAGCCAACGACTAGGGGAATGATATATCCCCTAACCGAAAGCCAACAAGACAGCAAAGAAAGGAACTCTAGAAGCTTACAACAGGCACAGGAAACAACAAGAAGCCACAAGACTTAAAACCAACTTCCCGGCATGACTAACCCGTATTGAAAGAACAAGTAATCGGTTGAGAAGATAAAATTTCAGAACACAACTTTAGATCTAACACATCCACAAAGCAATGTAAAACCAGCAAAAGAGGTGTTAGATACTTAGCCAACTAGTATCACAACTTACCCTTTTATTCCCATAAGTTTTAGTTGAATTATCCTCTCATTCTCTACCTTATTTACTAATAGAAGCTTGTTGTCCAAAAATGCTTGCTTGCTGTCCAGATTTGAATTCCAGCTCCAAGCACTTCTATTCTTCACCAAAGGGCAGCCAACACTTCAACATTTCAACTCTCATTGGTTTCCCAAAAACACGACTTAAACAATATCAACTATCTTTTGAAAGAAGGAGAGGAAAACAACTTTTTAAACTCAATTAAGAGCAAGGTGAGATAAGCAAGCTAAGATAGGTAAGAAGTAAAAT
Organism: Phyllostachys edulis; assembly: GCA_036346405.1. Classification (NCBI taxonomy): domain Eukaryota; kingdom Viridiplantae; phylum Streptophyta; class Magnoliopsida; order Poales; family Poaceae; genus Phyllostachys; species Phyllostachys edulis. Next base: position 4,439,742 of record CM070555.1, on the reverse strand, counting down.
CTGAGAACTTACTTAAGCTTTCATAAACCATTTGATATTTTGAAACTAAGTTTTCCAAAACATCCTAAAGACGACCAAGCTCGAGCTTTCTATGGTCAGTATGGCTCTGATACCAACTTTGTGAGGACCGGGAAATTCGGCTTGTAATGCTTAGTCTTCCAATTGACTCTAGCATCGCAAAAAATATCCCGTGCCTTGAGATACATGTACTTCCCAAGAACTTGCAGTACACATACCCCTTCACAAAATTATGCATCAATTCCATTCAACACATAGAACCGAAGCACAACTAAGCAAATCAAAAGACATACAATATAGAGTTATTACAAAAGGGGCCGCCTGGCCAAATAACATCTAAAGAATTAAATAAACAGCGGAAGCAAAAGCTATAGGATGGCGATAAACAAGAGCCAATTAGTGTGCCTTTAACCCCCAAGACAACCAACTGGGCCGCCAAACTAGTCGTCAAACCCGCCGCACAGCTCACAAAAGTGGATCCCTTGGGGATCGACTTCCTCATCTGCAACAATTAAGCAATGCCAATGAGTACAAACATGTACTCACAAGACTTACGTGTAGTGTAACAGCCTATACATATCTACATGCAAGCTTAATCAAAGGAGAAGGCTCTAGGCTTATTTTCAGCATAAAGCAAGTTTTCATTTGCAATAATTGAATAGATTTAAAGCAGTTTCACAATCTGTTTTTATTTGACAAAAACAGCGAAATAACAAGTAACAATAATAACAAGACATCCTGGAAGTGGCTAACCCAATAGCCACCACAACAATAGCATGAATTACCCATTCGTACCACCCACAACAAGTTTTAATTAAATGTTATAGTCTAGTTCTTGCACGACCTTACCAAGCATGTCCATACCTAGGACGAGGCTATTCGAATAGTTTGAACCTGCGCAGGGTGTACCAATGTACCCACACGTCGAATCGTCTTTGTTGCCACTAGATCAAGCACACTTCCGAAGGTATGCCGGCAAGGCTAAGTCCTACGAGATATTTCCAATATTGTGTATTAACTACGAGTCGCCTGTATGGATAGAAACCCATACGTTGAGACAGAGTCATTGTAAAGCCGAAAGTCAACTACCACTATAGGGTAAAGCCCCCGGACAACTACAATGCCCTTCGGTGTAGAGAACCTAAACAGGATTCCACTCCCGCTCACCCACACATAACCACAAGTTTCTTTTTCAACACAACACACACACACAACCTCCTGCGACTCGGAGCTAACACACGCCAAAGTACTAAGTCAAGAGAGGTCCCATATCCCCCTCGTGTGGTTAGCACGCAATAATCGCTTGGCTTAGTGACACAAGTAACTCGGTCCTTGTTGACCCGGGCACCATTCAAGTCACACCATAAGATCACACCATCAACCATTGTGCCCAAGTCTCAAACATTTCATTTTCATTTTCAGTTTTTAACTTTACAAAGTAACAAAGCACAAAGTGCTGAGCATAATGATTATAATAATTGTGTGTGATCAAAGTTATCGACTAAGTCGATAACCGCCCAATTCTACTGGTAGCTAAGCATTTCTAAGCATAACACCGTAAAGACAATAAAAGAGCATAATTCAGCCACCGGGCTCTAACTCACTGGCAAGATTAATAACTTAAGTTTAGTGGCAGGGGATGAACAATTTAAGGGAAACCATGCAATAGGATTAGCAACCTCTAATCAGAAAAATTAACTTTGACACAAAAGCATGCATACATACAATTTGTAAACAAAGTATTAGACTTTAAAAGTAATGCGGTTAGTATGATCAAACTGCTTGCACTATTGGAGTTGCTCAGTTTGCTACAGAGGAGCACTTTCGTTATCAACGGACTCGTTAGCACCTAACGAAAAGAACGAAAAGAACCGATAAGAACGAAGAACACCGAAACGACTCAAAAACCAAAGTCAACCAAAATCCATGAAATTTACATAGCAGGTAGAGCGTGGTTTTTAAGGAATTTAGCAACAATAATCAATCAAATTGGATACTTGATGCTAAAGTTATAGCCAAAACAATTTTGGTCGGCTGGAAAAAGGCTGAAAAATTCACTTCGGTTACTATTCATCCAAAATTGAATTTTTGGCACAAATTTCCAGAGAGGTGGTGCACCTAAAATTTTTATGGTAAACAGAGCACCTCATAAGATGAACAACACAATTTGATTCACCTCATTTGGGGCTAGGATGCATTTTCTATGATTTTTCAAAGACATGAAAAAGGGCATGATACAAATGCAACCCCAGAAACTTAAAATATAGTAGCATGCCTAAAACCTATTTTACAAATAAGCTTACTAACAGAGGAAACCAACAAAGTTGATTTCACTCAAAAAGGAGCTACAGAGAATTACTTATGCATTTTTCAAGTTAAATGAATTTTTAATGCAGCAAATAAAGCTAAACAAATTTTAAATCCTTTAATACAATTTTCTGTAGCAAAAATAAGCTTACAACCATTTTTAGATTAAAGCTTAGTTAAAACCAGAATTAAGAAAATTTGAATCAACCGAAAAGGATTTAAAATGAATTAGTTTTGCAATTTTGCAGTTTAATACAATTTTCAATGTAGAAATAAAGCTTACCGGGAATTAAACATACTTAACTCAACGGAAAAGACGTGGCAAAACGTGGGCCTTTGATTCGAAATTGGACGGTCCACGCGAATCAAAGCGCACAGCCGCGCGCGCACAAAAATGCAAACGAAACCGTTGGATCTAGATCCAACGGTCCTCGTTGATCGAACCTTCGGACGGTTCGAACGTTCAAACAAATGTTGGCCGTTGATCTAGAGAAGGATGGCTCAGATGAAGGTGATGTTCGGATGGTCCGAACGTTCCAACGAATCTGAGCCGTAGATCAAGAAATGAACGGCTGAGGTTCGGTGGTCTGAACGTTCACAGCGATCTAGATCGTTGGATCTAGATCGGACGGTGAAGGTTCAATGGTCCGAACGTCCCACACGATCTAAGCCGTAGATCAACAAATGAACGACTGAGGTTCGGTGGTCCGAACGTTCACAGCGATCTAGATCGTTGGGTCTAGATCGGACGGTGAAGGTTCAATGGTCCGAATGTTCCATGAGATCTGAGCCACAGATCTCAAAACGAACGGTGCACAATCAACCAAGGTGTTGCGCACGCCCTCGCGGGGTTCAAAGATGAGGGGCCCCACTGTCAGTGACTCGTGGCACCACACTTGTGTCTAAAGAGCCTAGGGGGGATTTAAATGCTGGGCCCACTTGTCGGTGACTGTTAACGTTATTTAAGACAACTATTAAATGTTAAGCCAATGGTTAACAATTATTAATCAATGATTAGCATTAATTGTGTCCTAACGAAAACGCACAGTGACAAGCTCGCGTCCGATAACGAGTCCAGAGCAAAGAACAGCTTGCCGCCGGCGATGAGGACCTCGTACAAGAAACCAAGGGCAAAGATCGAGTCCGCAATAGACTTGCGACCGCCAAATGACCTTCTCGACGACGGCGGGGGTCTAGAACGCCGGTGAGCCGGAGAAAATGACGGCGACAAACTCGGCCGAAACATGAAAACAGCAAATAGCTCCGCAGCAGTCCACAAAAGCGAGTGCCCAAGATTCTAGGGACTATTAGGGAGCTACCTTAACGCTGTACAGGCTAGGAGATGGCCGGAGGAGCTCCGACGACGAAGAAGCTTGCCGGCGCCGAAGAAGATGAAGAGGAGAACATGGCGTGAGCAAAAATAACCAGACCGGGTCATCGAGTTAGCTTCATTAATGCTCAAGGAAGGTCCATGAGTAAGGAATTGAAGAATGAAGCCACTTACCGGACTTGAGGAAGAAAGGGTGAACTTAATTTGAATTTGAACAAACCCCAAATTTGACACCCTCTGTGAATGTCAAACAAAATTAAGTTAGGGGATTTGTATAAGATGATAAGAGGCTCAAAAGGACGCGAAAAGATTTGAAGAAGAACCACTGGAGCGCTGTGTCGACAAAGCTTGCTTGTCGACCAAACAATGGTGGTTTTGGGGATTTTAGAATTGAGCTCAACCAAGCACGAGGAAGCTAGGTTAAGCAAGAGGGTGTTTAAAGAAAGCAAAGGAGGAGCTCAAGGGCTTTTTATAGCCGTAGGGCACGGGTTGAGCTAGGGTTAAGCTCCATGGTGAGCTTAGTCCACGGCAGTTCACACTACTGCCAAGGACACGGAGGGGATGGGAGCTGCAGAGGAGGGCGGCTTTAGGGGCTAAAGCACTGCCAAGCATTAATTAGCAGCAAAAAAGAGCCATTGCAGGACACTCTGGAGTGGACAATGCATTGCGTCACCTACGCCATGCGCTGGCCCTAGCTCTCTGGTGCGCACTTGAGCCAGAGGAAGAAGGAGAATAGGTGCGGGCCCACTTGTCAATGAGCCAAAGCAAAAATGGGTTGAGCCAAACCCATTTGACCCGAGTCAAAGCTTGCTGATCGTTAGATGGAGATCCAACGACCCACAGGCACGCACCACTTTGGACTGGCTCGGTGCAGTTAGGTGGTTGGGCTGGACCAAGAAGGGGGGTTTAGGCTCGAGTTTGACCTGAGCCCAAACAGGAGTTTGACTTAGGGTTTGAATTACAAGCTGAAACTTGGAAGAATTATTAGAGGTAGCAAACTATCTCCAAAAATTCTGAAATTTTGACTGGAGGTTCCTCACTCCAGGATAAACCTTACATAAAGTTTTCAGAGGTTTTTATGCACATCATTTTTCTCCAGAAATTCTACAAGGTTTGTTCTAGGGTTTGACCAAGAGTCAAATTGGTTTGACTGCCTCTTAAAAATTATCCAATAATTTCTAAAAATTATGAAATTATTCAGAGGTGTCACAGAGCAGCCCTAGAACCAAGGAAAAATATTTCCATAGGTTGACTACAAACTTTTCTTAAAAGTTTAAAAAGGGTCATGACTTTAGTCAATTGGAGATTTTGGTTTTTGAATTCCATAATTCCTTTAAAAGAATTACAGAAAAGTTCAAAAACTACAAGATGCAAGAAAAGCTTTAATTTCTTCTCATTTTCTTACATTTGAAACACAACCCTAGATTTGGGATGTTCTGACCACCTCGCCCATTTGCTTCTAGCTTGGCCAATTGGGCGCTCCCCTTTCCCTACCCATGCCACCTTAGCGCCCAACAAGACGCTGGGCATGTCATGCGCATACGCCGTCGCACTCTATCTTGCGCCAAGACCGCCTCGCCACGCTTTCACGACGCCTTCTCCTTTTCTCGGTGCATTCCACCATCACATGACTTAGTCGCTGCTTATGTTAGCCTTGCCCAGCTCCATCCCCCTGCCTCCCTTCCTCTTCCCTAGGTCTGGCTATAAGAGAAGCCCAGTGCATTCCCCCTTGCCATTGCTCTTCTCCCCCCCACCATTTCTTCTCTGTCGCCGAGCAACACTGGAGCCGAGCTCCACTGCCGCCGTGCACCCCCGCCGTTGGTTTGCCGCCTTCGATGAGTTACTGAGTTACTCACCATGCTGACCCCGTCACCGTGCGTCCCCAACCCCCCTTCACTCTTTCCCCACCTCTCCTCTTCCTCCCCACCGCCGAGAAGCGCCATCGTTGCCACTCTTCCTCCTCCGCCCCTGGTCGCCGCCACCCCACCACCACGGCCACCCCCAAGCTTCCCTGACCCCACCACCGGTCTCCCTACCCCCGGGCGCAGCCCGTGCGTGTGCCCTCCTCCTCCCCGCGCCGCCCCAACGTCGGCACCGCACAAGGCCCGAGCGCCTGTCGCCGCCTTTTTGCCCCGCACCGCCTCCACGACCTCGTGGCGCCGTCCCTCATGCGACCCATTTGCCCTTGCCCAAAGACTGCAGCACTCTTTCCGTCGGCGGTGAGCTGGAGCCGCGCACGCCAGAGCCGCCTCTGCCTTGTCCGAATTGGACAGCCCCTGTAGCTCTGCATTTAAGCCCCTAATCACTGTATTTAGGGCTTAGGTAGTTAATTTATGTGTGTTTAATACTGCCTGATTCCAATACCATGGGGCCGAGAGCAGCAAATGCCAAGCTTTAATCCACCTCTAATCTTTGTCTTAAGGATTATCTACTAATTAGCTTAATTAAGTACCAGACTGATTGAGGTTTGAGAATTCAAGGGCATATGGGCCATTTAATTAAGCTTTGGACAAAAGGACTCGGTGATTCACTGCCTTGATCTCAATGTCGTGCAGGCCCAAGGCTTAGTATGTGGCTAATTAAATAAAACTCAGTTACCTCTTTGGGGTATCAATGACAAGTGGGCCCGGTGTGCAGTATGCACCCATGGACCACATGCACAGTGCATGTTGATCTCTGGTCCATGCACTGTACACATGGATCAGGCCACTGTTCAATAGGTCCCTCATGTCATCGAAAGATTTTCGCACACCCCCCCTTTTTTTTATTTTCTGGTTTTTATTTCAAAACCAAACTTTGGACATCCCGATCTCCCTCATTTTAACTCTAAAAATTATGAAATTTGTTTCTAAAATTGTCTAAATTCAAGATCTTGCTAGTGGCTGAGGTTTTGTTTATTTTGGAGTTCATTTGATCTTTCTCTTGTATTTATTTGTTTTTGTTGTCTGTTGTTTCTTTTTCCGGCGTGACCGCCCGAGTAGAGTTCGAGAACGCGGAAGAGCCCCAGATTGAGCAAGACCAAGAATACCAAGACACTCTTGCCTTAGACCCAGGCGAGTCAATACTTTGATTATATTGAACCTATATTTTGTGCAAATTTATATTCTTTTTAAATAAAATAAAATTGCATGCTAAATTCATTATGTAAATGTATGTCAAACCCTTAAGGTAGTTAAATACCAACTTGATAATTAATAAATTATTATACCATCCTTGACACTTGAATCACTTAAGCCTTGTCACCCTAGATAATTATGTGGTAACTTACTAACTATAGTCGTACTTAAGCAAGACTAGGCCATGCTAGTCTTGCTTAAGTACCGGGGTATTTATTTACCCCAATCACCATTTTAAAATTATAAACTTGTTTTGGGCAGTCATTATGGGTAAATGACTGGTGCATTTAAGATAATGTGGTTTTCCCTTCTCAAAACCCTAATAACTTGCTGTTGCCACATCTAGGCAGATGGTATGTTGGTGGTGGGTGCTGATGTAGCCCAAATAAATGTTGGTATGTGGAATGTTGGAAATGTGGTATGAACCGCCTAGATAACCCTAAGGACTTAATCCTGTAATAACCTCCCAATGTAAAATAGTACAACCACAAGTCTATAATGGTGTTGACCTGGCTAAATAATTTGTATCCATCAGTACGGGTTGCACCAGGTAGATGACCTGCGATGTCGTATGCCTTTGTGGCTACGGGTTGGGGTGCACCGCTTACGCACCTGTGTGGGCATAAGTCGTGACAGCGCAAGAGGGGGTCTGGGTAAGGGTTGACGTAGCTGTGGGAGCGTAACCCTTCTCAGGTGAAACCTTAGTTGGTGTAACTAATGCTGGGGCATGCATTGTAAAGGCCTTATGGTAATCTCCCATTGATTCACATGTCTAAGGAAACGTGTGTACATATCAAAATGATTATCTCTTGTGGGTAAAGATGTACAATCTCTGCAGAGTATAAACTGTTCGAACAGTCATGCCCACAGTCAAGGGCAGGCATGGGAACTTACATGAGTTAGTTCTATTTATAAAACTTTGTGGGTGGGATGAAAAACTTGTTGGGATCACCTAGCCCTGAATTTGGATTTCCCTGGGTAGTCTTACCCAGTGTTGTGAATCGGTGGATGTAACCCCACTCAAAATAAGCATCAGGTGGAGGTAACCTCTGCTGTTATAAATATTGCATAATTAATCTCTTTAATAAAATGTGATTTGGTCAAAATGCTAAGTGATAAGAATTTCTATCTACAATAATTGAAAATGTTGCTTTAGCAAATAAAAGAACCCGAGCCATCCTTGATAAAGCCTTGCATCTATAAATATTGCATTGCGTATTGGCTCGCGAGCACGGAAGTTGTGCTCACTCTCGCTCTCCCCAAAACCCTTTAGAGCCCGTGGATCAAGGTCATTATGCATACTACGAGGATCTAGACGTTGAAGGCCAGGGAGTTGATGAAGAGTAGTTTAGTCTGTAGCGGTTCTAGTCTTGCCCCAGTCTAGCTGACTCCATCAGTACTCATGTACTACTAATATTACCCAAGTCTTTGGATAATATCGGCCCTGCATTGGTTTCCCCAGTCGCTTGCCTGTGGAAAGATGTGCTCTACCTCTTTTGCTTCCGCTACCGCTTCCGCTTTTATGTATTGTAATCATTTGGCCTTGTTCGGCCCTACTGTAAAAATTGACCCGATGCGGTCTATGTAAAATATGATATTATTTAATTAATGTATGGTTTCGTCTACGATATGTGTGAAATGATTCAGCAATATATTCTGTGAGCGCTATCTACTAATCCAGGGAATAGCGCAGTATTGTTCACAGAGAATTCTGGATAGCGAAATCCGGGTCCAACAGAGCTGGTATCAGAGCATACGACTGTAGGAGCCTTAGTTAGACTGGTCGAGCCTAAGGACTTCAGTCTTATTTTCAAAAACTAAGAAAGGCTTTGACAAAATAGAGCGTACTAGCCGCTCTTACGCATCACTCTTAGCTCTTTTTCTTATCTACACTTCACTTGAGTTTGTCCCTTGTTGCTGACTCACTCTTATTGTCAAAACTGTAGATGGCTGGTGCTTCATCCGATGCCCTGTGGGACTTCTTCACCCACGGAGAGGACTTCAGAGAGTTTGTGGATATTCTCTGCCAGCTCATGCAATACCTGGGCTACCGTCGCTAGCCTATTTTCAGAGGCTAGAAGACTCAGGTTCTGGACCGTGAGTCATGGACGATGGAGGTGTACCTCTACGCGAGGGTTGGAGAATTCATCTCCCACACCTTCAATGCCTAACTCCCCAACCGCTGTTCTGATGTAGTTCAGGGCGCAGCACGCTTCGCCTCCACCCGCTTGTGCCAAATGCACAAGGACCTTTTGTTGAGGTGAAAGCATATAGGCCCCTAATAGTGGTTTTGGTAATTAATATCAACATTGTATTAAGGGACTAACATGTATGCTAAGATGTTTTAACGGTTAGTCCTAAAGGATGAATGATGACATGGTAATGGCAATGCAAAGGTGATAAAGATCAACTTGGCTCAAGCAAAGGTATCAGTATCTAGAGGATCCTTTTGTAGTATTTTACCGATCTAGGTGTTTGGAGAAAAGACAAGATTTGTAGGTCAGACGTCGTACTATTAAGAGGGATCATAGCTAGTAGTTTGAGGATCTAATTCTTGTACCATTTTGATCAACTAGGAGTCATACATTGCATTTGTTTTTGCTTTTGGAAACATGTTTGGAAAAATCGGTAAGACCGCAAGTATTGAGCGGTATTACCGCAAGTCGGTAATACCGAAATATTCATGGCGGTATGAATTTTCCAGAGAGCCAGTTTTGGATGATTTTCTTGAAACCCCAAATTCGGTATGACCGCAGTGTATGAGCGGTATTACCGCAAGTCGGCAATACCGAAATATGTGGCGGTATGTTTTTTTTACAGAGAACATGTTTTTGGGAGCCTTTCTTGGAATCTTGAAATCGGTAAGACCGCAAGTGTAAAGTGGTATTACCGATCAGTGAATGTTCGGACCGTTCGAACGTTGATCCGATCGTGCGGTTATAACAAGCGGTCCGAACGTTCAAATGAATCTGAGCGGACCACGTGTCAGTCTGATCGTTTGATCCGATCGGAAGAGCTGATCGAGTCGGACTTTGGGTTCAATCAAAATCGGTATGATCGCACTTTTTCAGCGATATTACTGATGTACGGTAATACCGAGGTTTACACGGCGGTACAATATTTCCAGAGAGGGTGTTTTTCTGTGTTTTCTAAGTCTCTGGAAATCGGTTATATCGATATATCTGAGCGGTATTACCGCTGAGAGGTAATACCAAATTTTAGGTGGTGGTAGTACCACAAATCATTTTGTAACGGCTAGATTAGAGCATTTAATGCTACTGTTCCAACCGTTGAGCAGAAATCGGTAATACCGGGTTTGAACAGCGGTATTATTGCAAATCCTGATCTTTTTCAGGGTTTCGACTCAAACGGCTAGTTTTGTTGGTGAGAGGTACAAATACTCCCCCACCAGCACCAAGCCACAGAGGTTGCTGAGCATATGCACTCTCATTGAATACTCTTGTGCTCTTAGACACTCTCTACTACTTATTTGCTTTGAATTCCCATTTTGAGATAGTTGAGAGCATTCAAGAGCATTGCATCATTAGTTGATCTTGATTGGCACTTGATTCTTCCTCAAGCAAACACTTGGTTTATTACTCTTGGTGCTTGCTGGCACCTAGATGGCTTTGGAGGAAGATTGATCGGTGAGCTCTTCAAAGAAGATTGTGAAGAGTCCTGACAACGGATTGTGAAGTGGTTGCGTGCTCACCATCTCCAGAGCGGAGGCATAGCAACGACAGTGATCAAGGGTAAAGACTTAATTTGTGGAGCCGGCTTGATTAGTTCAAGCTTCCTCAACGCGGACTAGTGAAGACCGACAAGTCTTCAATACCACGGGAAAAACACCATTGTCTCCATTGTGGGGTATTCTTGTCTTTACTCTTCCGCATTTACATTTCTAGCAATTTTCTTGTGTAGAGTTGCTTAGTTGGAATTGTATCTAGTTTAGACTTAGTCCATAATTGTCTTAAGTTGTTATTTAGTCGAAAAGTTTTGAAACCTCCTATTCACCCCCCTCTAGTCGGTTATCCTTGATTCTACAAGTGGTATCAGAGCTTGGTCTCTCATTGATTTAGACTTAACCATCTAAGAGAGAAAAAGATGGCTAGTAAGGGAATTGCTATAGGAAAGGCTCATTTATTTGATGGCTCAAATTATGCTTATTGTAAAATTAGAATGTCTATCTATTTAAAGGCCATGAGTCCGAACATATGGAAAATCGTAAATGAGGGTTACGTTATGCCTCTTGATCCATTACATCCCATGGAACTTGAGGGGCGTAATGCTCATTTAGATGCTCAAGCTATGAATGCTCTTTTTGAAGCTTTGAACACGGATGAGTTCAATAGAGTGAGCAATTTTGAAACCGCTCATGATATTTGAACTACCCTTTCAGAAATCCATGAGGGAACATCCACGGTCAAAGAGGCTAAATTGCATAGGCTTCGGATTAAATATGAGATATTCACAATGTTGGCTCATAAAAACATCACTGAGATGTATTTAAGACTCAACAACATTATGAATGAACTCAAAGGTTTTGGCACTAACCTTTTTAATGTTGATATTGTGAGCAAGATACTTAGGGCTCTACTGGACAAGCATGAGACGTTAGTGACGCTATTTCTCAACTCTTCTGAGTTGCCAAGAATGACGCCAACTGGACTCTTGGGCAACCTCATAACAAATGAGTTGTATAAGAAAGACAAGAAAGAGCTTTTGGAGCCATCTTCCTCAAAGAAGAAGATTACCGCTTTCAAGGCTAAAGCGGAATCAAGTGATGAAGAGGATGAAGAAAAAGCCTCTGAAGAGGAATTCGCTCTCCTCGTGAGGAGAATGAAGAAATTCATGAGAAGACGCCCATATCGAAGTTTTAACTTTGACAAGAGCAAGAAAGGGCAATCCTCCAACGACAACAAGCGATATAGCAACATCCGTTGTTATAAGTGCGATGAGAAGGGGCATATTGCCTCTCATTGCCCCACAAAGAAGGATGACAAGGGCAAGTCGTCCAAGAAGAAAGAATTCAATGGCAAGAAGAAGCCTTTCAAGAAGCTTCATAAGGACAGCAAGAATGAAGCTCACATTGGAGAATGGAATTCCAATGAGGAGTACACCGACTCCGACTCCGATGAGGATGAGTCCCCCAAGAAGAAGGGACTTGTCGGTATTACCATCAAGGAGGCTCCATCACTCTTCTCCACTCCTACTTGCCTCATGGCAAAAGGAGATAAGGTAAAATACATTAATGATAATTAACCTTCATATGATGAATTAATGAATATGCTTCAAAAACTAAATGAACATATTGGAAAAGAGAAGTCAAAATATAAAGTCTTAAAGAAAAAGCATATCTCTCTAAAAGACTCCTACGAGGAGCTAAAGTAAGCTCACGACTTTCTTCTTCTAAAAGATATTGAAAAATCTTATTCGAATGTTGGTATTACTTGCAATTTAATGAATGAGATGCCTAGAATAGAAGTTGCTTCAAAAGCTATATCTATGTCTAGCTCTTCTACATCATGTGATGACTTGTTATCTGTGCCATGTTCTACTAAAGTTGATTCAATTGCTAATATGGCTAGTACATGTGATCCTTTGCTCATTGTTGAAAATCATGAGCTAAAAGAGTAAGTCACCAATCTAAGTAAGAGCTTGGAAAGATGCTTCAAGAGTAAAGTAACTCTTGATAAGCTTTTGAGTGAGCAAATATGCTCATTCAACAAGGAAGGACATGGGTATGTGCCCAAGAAGGGTAAGAAACCGGTTAACAAGCCCACAAGGTTTGTTAAACAAAATGGTAAATATTGCTATAAGTGCCGGGAAATAGGACATTTGCAAAAAACTTGTCCTATTGGTAAGACTTTATCCGTAAGTTTATATGATTCATGTTATATGCTTGAGAAAACTAAGGATGGTAAAGTTATTGAAAGATTTGTTGGCACTTCAATTTTTGGCGGTAAAAAGAATGCTATTTGGGTGCTTAAAACCTTGGTCACTAACGTCCAAGGACCCAAACAAATTTGGATACCTAAAAGAACTTGATTCTTGTTTTGTAGGTGAACTACAAGACCGGTGAAAAATATTGGGTGCTTGATAGTGGATGCACTCAATATATGACCGGTGATAGAAAAATATTCACCACATTCGAGAATGGAAAAGGAGTTAACAAGATCACATTTGGTGATAATAGCAAAGGAAAGGTAATAGGATTGGGTAAACTTGCTATCTCAAATGACCTTTCTATTTCTAATGTATTTTTAGTTGAATCGCTAAATTTCAATTTGTTTTTCGTTGCTCAAATATGTGATCTTAGCTTGATTTGTTCATTCTCTAATGAAGGTGTTTTAATTTGAAATGAAAAGGATAACTCTTTAGTTTTCAAAGGATTTAGATTTGAAAATCTTTACTTGGTTGATTTTTCTTCAAAAGATTTATGCTTGAAAGCATGTTCGATTGCAAAAACTTTCTTGGGTTGGCTTTGGTACAGAAGGTGTAACGTCCCGTTTCTCCTAGGTTCTTGCCCTGTTTTCAAAATAAAAATAACCATTTGGTTTTGATGAGAGTTCAAAGCTTAACTTGAGTTTTTAAAAGAGCTTTAATTGATTAAACCAAACTTGAACTAAATCATTGATTGCCTTTCTTTGTTTAATTTGAGTTTTCCCGTTCTCCCTCTTCCGGCTCTGTGTGCCCTTGTGTTTGGTTTCTCCTTTCCAGACCTCTTTTGTGACTGGAACTCCTTTCTCGTTCTCCCTCTCTGTTTTTGACCTTCCCGTGGACCTCTCACCTCTCTTTTGAACCCCTCGTGAGTTCACTTGGGCGTTCCAGTGTTCCATTTGGACCTCCCAGTGCCCTTTTACAACCTTCCTCGAACTCCCTTTGTCCTACGGACCTCCTCTGTGTCTGTTAGGACCTCTCCTTGCCTATTTGGATCTTCCCCGTGTTCCAATAGACCTCCCCTTGCTTTGGTTTTCCTGCTGGGGATCCAGCTCTGGTTTGTGTTTCAAAACCCCTTTGATCTCTCAAAGCCAAGCTTGGCTTTGTTCCCTTTGGACCTCCCCGTGGACCTCTCCACGTTCATTTGTAACCCCTGAGTTCTTTGGGGGCGTCCCAAGTCCCTCTGGGCTTCCCCGTGCCCGTATGGACCTCCTTGTATCCATATGGAACTCCTTTGGACCCTTTCTGCGTCCTTTAGGACCTCCCCCTTGTTGAAATCTGGCCGTTAGGACCTCCTCTCTGGAGATCTTAACCGCTCAGACCTCCCCCTTGTTGAGATCTGGCCGTTAGGACCTCCTCTCTGGAGATCTTAACCGCTCAGACCTCCCCTTGTTGAGATCTGGCCGTTAGGACCTCCTCTCTGGAGATCTTAACCGCTCGAGACCTCCCTTTGTTCGAGATCGCCGTTAGAATCTCCTTTGGAGATCTTAGGCATCGAGTCCTTCCTTTGTTTGGATCTAAAGATATCTGAGCCTCCTTAGGTCCAAGACCTCCTTAGCACTTGAACCCACTGTTGGCTCCTGCGGTCATACCGCTTAAGGCTTTGCCTTCCTCACCTAAGGACCGTCCGATGTTGTTGGGATGGCGATCCTAAGGGCACGTTAAGCTTGGTTGAATGTCCCTTTCCTCCTAACCGTCCGATTTAAATCGAGCGGCCTAGTCTCGTTAACTGTTAAGCTCGGTCGAACGACCCCTTTGTTTTGCGCCATTCGATCTTGATCTGACGGCTCAACTGTGAGGTAACGTTTGGATGGTCCGAATGTTCCTTTCCTTTCTGGACCGCCCGATTCCAATCAAACAACTCTGCTTTGCTGCGCGTTTTCCTTTGTTCCCAGGACCTCTTCCTGACTGTTTTGCAAGGACCACCTCCTCGATCCTTGCTGGTCTTTTTGTAAAGACCACCCTCCTAACCCAGAGTATCCCTGTTGGTCAGGACCTCTCTGCACCCTTTTGATCTGGACCGTTAAGGTCCTCCTCTTTGAGATCTTGACCGTTAGACCCCCCTTTTGGAGATCTAACCGTTAGGACCTCCCTGCACCCTTTTGATCTGGACCGTTAAGGTCCTACTCTTTGAGATCTTGACTGTTAGACCTCCCTTTTGGAGATCTAACCGTCAGGACCTCCCTGTACCCTTTTGATCTGGACCGTTAAGGTCCTCCCCTTTGAGATCTTGACCGTTAGACCTCCCTTGTGAAGATCTGAGTGTCAGGACCTCCTCTTGAGTCCTTGGACCTCCTGTCCAGGGCCTCCTCTTGAGTCCTTGGACCTCCCCTCCAGGACCTCCCCCTTGAGTATTTTGGACCTCCTGTCCAGGACCTCCCAGTGGTCTTTTGCGGAGACGACCCTTGCGGTGGGGTCACCTCTTTGACCAGTGGTGCACCCTTTTGACTGGCCCCACATGCCAGCCTCACTCAACCTTGTTATTATTGCTCCTGCCTCAGAACTTTGTGCGCATTTAATAGGTGTCGGGTCACATTAAATGCAGTCACATCTGAGTACCTTATTTAATTCTTTAAGGGCAAGACACGCCCTAGCTGCCCGATTGCCAACACGTCATTGAACCTCTTTCTTGGTGCACTTCACCAACTCTGGTTATATATAGCCTGGGTGGGCAAACCCTTGTAACCTTTTGCTCACTTGCCAACCTTGCTCCTGCCTTGTTCGCTCGAGGCTTGTGCTCGGAGCTTCACCAAGAGTTAGGCTGCGAGGAGTTGGCATCTTCTCTGGAAGACCTCCTTCTGAGATCTTTCTTTGGTCTTTTGCTTAAAGACCACTCTCTCTTCCTTGGACCTCCTTCTCGTTTTGGGTGCCTGCTTTGGTTTGGTTTTGGTTGAGTTTTGTTTAAGCTCTTTTTAGTCTTCTTTTGAAGTTCTTTGGCCTAGTGTAGATTTGCTTATTTGACTTTTCTTGACGTGTAGATCACGAGTTCGAGGAGTTCTTGGATCCAGCTCTTCGGTAGAAGGTTCTCCTTTGCTTGACCAAGGCAAGCCATAGACCTCCTTTTGATCATTTTGAACCTAGTTTTGCAAATATATTTTGGTTTTACTTTATCATGCATGGCTATGTTTATAAGAAAATGTTTGGGTGTAGTTACTCTCCTACTTGTCTTTGTTATGCCTCCTTTATACCTTGTCCCAATCATGTTGACATGTTCACCTTGTAAGCCTTAGGCTGGGTATTTAGTTGGTATTCCTTGTTATTTGCCAACATGGGGCCGTAGGTTATGTATTGCTTCGCTCTAGAAATCGTGGGACTGTGAATCATGTTTCATTCTTAATAATCTTGATTAATGAGCTATGGAACTTGTGGTCGGTGCCACTGTTAAGCAGCTATGGCAGGATGCCTAAGTTGTGTTGACTGTGGTGAGAGGCCATTTTGTTAAAACTAGTGTGCCAAGACTGGGTGGTCTTTTGGCTAGGGTAATTACAAAAGGGTTTTGCTGAGGCAAGAAGGCAGGGAGTGAGTAGTGGGTGCTATGCACATCTGGGTTGGTGGAAGCCTTGCCTTAGCACAATTAAGGACTTAACTTTGTGTCTGTTGATCTGGGCCAAACAGTGCAACCACAAGATCATTTTATGGGAATGGTGCAGGCTGAATAATTAGCAATGAGATGGCTTGGGGCTGTTGTGGTTGGCGTGTGATTCGTTGGCGCAGAGGGGCACCCCATAACCTGCGGACTTCTAGACCAAAGGGGAATTATGAAACCTTAGTGGGCGCTCAAGGCAGTTCAAAGCTTTGTAAAGGCCTTGCCACGCTCTCTAGGCGCTCACCTTGAAGTGAGCAAGGGTGGCCGGAACCCGCCCCGCTAGAGAGATCGTGGATTGTGGGTAAAGTTGTACACCTCTGCAGTGTAAAATCTATTTGAATAGCCAAGTCCTTGGTCATGGACATGCTCAGTGAAAATGGTGCAAGGGGTAGTTGTTTCAAAAGTTTGTGCCACTGGACACTTCAGTGAGATGCCTTGGCTTTGCCTCGAAGAGACCTTGGCCGGCTCCAGAGGTGTCAGGGTTGGCTCGGGTAGTGGTCCATGGGCTGGTTCGGACCTCTGGAGTGGGTGCTCTAGAGTGGTTTTTGGGTGAGGACCTGGCCACTAGTGTGACCAGACCTCCCCCATTTTGTTGTGGATGTGAGTTGGTGCTCACTCCACTTTTTCAAGCATCATATGTATTATGTGCTATTGTTTTACCTTGCTGCTTTTCAATCTATTATTGTTATTATTGTCAAAACCTGGCTTTGCGCAAACTAACCATACAACTGTCATTTGGTAAGCCCTTGCATGAATATTATTGCACAAATGCTCCCTGTGACTTGCTGAGTATATTCAAAGTACTCATGGCTTTAAGCCCTGTGTCAAAGCAGATTACGAAGATAACCAAGTCTTTGGGCGGTCAAGCAGACCTCTTTGAGGAGGAGTTCTTGACGATCCAGTACCTAGGGCGTCCTCCACCCGACGACTGTGGGGCTTGTTGGATGGCCTGCGTGCTTTTGGTGTTGGAGCTTTAGAGCTCTTTGTTGCCGATTGTAAGTCCTTGTTGGTTTTGTAAGCCCTCGATGCAGAACCTCTTGTTAACAAGCTTGACCATAAGGTCTGTCTTTTATTAAGTTTAATTTATCTGCTTCATCTTTGTGTGACCTCGTGGTTGTGATATTAGCTTGTGTTCTGTGTGAGAGCTAGATCTTTGTTGTCCCAGGACTAGCTCGGATGCACAGGGGCAGGACCTCCAGGAGGTCCTACGGGACTTAGCCTGCGAGGACCTGTCGGACCTCTCTAGTGATATACCTGGAGGTGCTACGGAAGGGTTGCGAGCAAAGACCTCCAGGAGGTCTTAAAGACCTCCTAGGAGGTCGGTTGCGGGCCAAGACCTCCAGGAGGTCCTGAAGACCTCCTGGGAGGTCCTGGTGGATCTCCTCGGGAATGCACCGAGCGGTGCTACCACTCCTCTCTGTGGTGGCACCGCAGCGCAAAAGAAAAAAAAAATGGTCCTCCCGGACCTCTTGCGGTATATCACAGGGTGGGTCATCACAGAAGGCTAGCTCATATTGGTATGATTCAACTTAAAAAACTTTTCAAACATGATTTAGTTGTTGGCTTGAAAGTTGTGAAGTTTGAGAAGAATAGACTTTGTAGTGCTTGTCAAGCCGGTAAACAAGTCACTAATTCTCATCATTCCAAAAGTATCATGTCAACTTCTAGACCATTAGAACTCTTACATATGGACTTGTTTGGGCCAACAACCTATAAGAGTATCAGGGGTAATAGCTATTGTTTAGTTATTGTGGATGATTACTCTAGATATACATGTGTATTCTTCCTAGATGACAAAACCGAAACCTCTAGCATTTTCAAAAGTTTTGCAAAAAGGGCTCAAAATGAATTTGATTTCAAAATTAAGAAAATCCGTAGTGATAATGGTTGCGAGTTCAAAAACACTAAAGTTGAATATTTTTGTGATGAACTTGGAATAAAGCATGAACTTTCCACAACCTACACTTCGGAGCAAAATGAAGTTGTAGAAAGAAAAAATCGAACATTAATTGAAATGGCTAGGATAATGCTTGATAAATATAATACTTCCGATAGTTTTTGGGCAGAAACAATTAATACCACTTGTCATGCCATAAATCGTCTTTATTTGTACCATCTTTTGAAAAAGACTTCTTATGAGCTTCTTGTGGAAGAAAACAGAACGTCTCTTATTTTCGTGTATTTGGTTACAAATGTTGTATTTTGAAAAAGGGTATTCGTCTTTTAAAATTTGCAAGTCGATGTGATGTTGGGTTCTTGCTTGGATATTCATCAAATAGCAAAGCTTATCGTGTCTTCAACAAAAATTTCGGTTTAGTTGAAGAAAGATATGATGTTCAATTTGATGAGACTAATGGCTCTCAAAAAGAGCATGAGAATTTGAATGATGTAGGTAATGAAGCCTTAAGAAAAGCCATAGAGTATATGCAAATAGGCGACATCAAGCCTAAAGTCGATCTAATTGAAATATCATCTAATCAAGTAGAACCTCCTTCATCTTCAATGTCAATACAAATTCAAATAGGAGAATAGGATAATAAGAAAGATGATCAACCATCGAACCTACCACTAAGAATTTATAATGTAATTGCAAAAGATCATCCAATAGATCAAATATTGGGTGATGTAAGTAAGGGTGTTCAAACTCGATCTCGTGTTGCTTTTTTTTTGTGAACATTACTCTTTTGTCTCTTCTATTGAGCCAAAGCATGCAGAAGAAGCACTCGATGATCCGGATTGAGTGAATACAATGCATGAAGAACTCAACAACTTCATCCGAAATAAAGTTTGAATATTGGTGGATAGACCCAAGGAACACAACGTAATCGGTATAAAATGGGTCTTTAGAAACTTAGCCATTTTCTTGGACTTCAAATCAAGCAACTCAATGATGGAACCTTTGTGAGCCAAACTAAGTATGCAAAAGACTTAATCAAGAGGTTTGGCATGGAAGAAGCAAAACCCATCAAGACTTCCATGGCAACCAGCGGTCATCTCGACCTTAATGAGGGAGGTAAATTGATAGATTTAAAACTTTATGGATTTATGATTGGTAGGTTACTTTATCTTACTACATCTAGCCCCAATATCATGTTTAGTGTTTGCATGTGTGCACGATTTCAAGCAACACTAAAAGAATGTCATTTGGTGGCCGTGAAAAGAATTCTTAGATATTTAAAGCATTCCTCTAGCATTGTCTACGGGATTTTTAGGTTTTTCTCGATGTTGTTTTTGTTTTGTATAGAATCCAAATATTTTAAACGAATAAAATAAACTTCAATTAAATTCAAAAATATTTTATTAAATTTTTATGTAATTTTCTAGAAATATCATTTTTTTAAAAAATTCGGAATTATTTTCCTTTTCTGTCCTCTCTCTCCCCTGCCCCTTCTCTTGCCGTGCCGAAATTTCACTTTTTGAAGGGTAATCTCACCACCTCTAGTGAGAGGGTTATAATACCCACCTTTATCCATTAAATCAAACACCAGCTTGAACCATCTAGGACCATCTTATCCAATCAACCAAACAAAATATAGTATCATCACATCAAACCAACCAAACACTCTACTTGTACCTGTTGGAAATATGCCCTAGAGGTAATCATAGAGATGATTATATTTCATTATGTTGATAATATTGGATAATATGTTATCTTGTTCCTAGAATAATATTGTTAATATTTATTATCAAGTATGTGACATGATTGTGAAACTCTATATTTCTGCGATAATTATTCTTAAACGTTTCCTAGTCGGAAACATATGAGAACACATATGAATAGACTAGCATATGCATTGGTTGGTGACTATGTTTCATAGGTAATAGATATGGAAATATCAAACCAATAATATGGACACATGTTAGAGAACATAGTGTTGGTTTGACACACCTTGAGACACTATTGAGATTGTTATGATTTCATGTGTCACCAGTTGGTCTCAAACAATGATGATGTATAATCCTTAGACCTGAGATTAACATGGTTTCCTACATGTGTATTAGTACTCTTAGTGGTTTCCAAACGCTACTACGTAACTGGGTAGTTATAAAGGTAGCTTTCGGGTATACTACGAAACATGTGGAGGAATATGACTGGTCGGATATGAGATTTGCCCCTCCTATCATAACAGGAGAGATATCTCTGGGCCTCCCGTTGTGGTCGGATAAAGAAAGTGCATGGCCATGTCACTAGTAGTCGAAGTGTCGACCACATGATGTTATTCGACACTTGATCGAGAAAGTATTGAACAGTCCATGGATGACATAATATCTCACCTAGAGTTCAACCAGATATCGTGAGGCAAAGGGAGAATTCACGAGTAGGTCATTCAGTTCGATCAGATACGAACTAGTCGTATGGAGATACAAGCTGGTCATAGGCTGATCGAACATGATCACTAAGTGGTCGAAACCTGGTCGTAAGGAGTTACGAACTAGTCAATACTAAATATGGACTGGTCGTGACTAGATATGAGCTGGTCGTAAGTGATAAAGACCTGGTCGTAGATCATATTGTATTAAGGTTCATCTGATATATTCTATGTGTGTTCGGGAATCGTTGTGTCCTGCTAGGTACCGCTAACGAGTCGTGGTCAGAAAAGAGTTTCTGAGTCACAACCGATTACGCATGAACCTATAGGGTCGCACACTTAGAGGGCTAGGATTTGATTTGGATCGTGATCCGAACTCTTGTAGTCCACGAGTTCCTAATGGGCCTGAAGTTCGAGACCCATCATGGATGCCTATATATAGAGGGGCGGTGGCATGGGGTGGAATGATCATCTTTTGGAAAGAACTCCCAAAACCCTAATAGCCATGCCTTCCTCAACCACGCCGCAAGCGCTAGCACTCCAGCGCGTGGTGTTCCTACCCTGTATGTGTGGATACCTTGGAGGTGTTGTTGCGAAGCATCAACACTAGGACGATCCGCAACTCGTGACGATCACAGGAGCAGGAGGAGAAGACGCATGGCGAGTACAACCACTACTGCATCAACTTGCTACATCAACTCTACTTCCGCTACGAGTCGGCGCGTCTAGTGGTAATCTCGTGATCTATTACTAGCGGAGGTTCCTTGGTTGCATGGTAGAATTTTTATTTTTGCGCTATCATAGCCTACCCGTATCCCAAAAGTGGTATCAGAGCCATCCCGTCTAGTTTTAGATTCAGATTAGATGCATATTGTGATATGTGG
The DNA here is from genome assembly GCA_036346405.1 of Phyllostachys edulis. Lineage (NCBI taxonomy): Eukaryota > Viridiplantae > Streptophyta > Magnoliopsida > Poales > Poaceae > Phyllostachys > Phyllostachys edulis. The sequence continues at coordinate 4,418,251 of CM070555.1, read as the reverse complement.
GAGTCATAGATGTGATCTATTTCTGTTTTTTTGTTGGTCGTAGATTGTTTTTGGCGATGGTCAATATGATCGTCCATGCATGGTAGGCACAAGATGGGTTCATGATCGTTATTCCGTGATCGTATGTTCATGGTCGTATCATGACTTGCCTCTACCGATCGGTTTCCGCCATCGAGGCAGACAGTGGTCGTAAATCCATGGACCACACGAAGAGATTTGAAGTTGCAAATTAAACTAGACTTTATAATAAAATTGGGAATTACATGGCACACAGGATTTGGTTACGTGCATAAGAAACAACATGCACGATGCGACAAACCAAAGTACTCCTATGATACATATGCACCTTTTTGGAATGAAAATAAATCCGACCTTCAGGGGACTAGTATGGAATAGCCCGACTTACTGCGTGGAACGGGGTCACTTTCCCTTCTCAGCGAGCTCGACGTTGAACTCCTCGCCGGCCTCCTTGGCCTTGGTTGCAATTTCTCTCTTTTTCTCGCGCTTCCTCTCGCGAGCCTCGTGCTCACTGCACTTGCACACCTCGAGATGGGCCTGCGTCTCTCGCCAGATACACTGGTTGTGCTCTTCGGTGCGGCGCTCCTCCTCCCTCCTGTCACAGTCCCTGTTGGCATCCCACTCCTCGCAGCCGAGAGTCCACTGGTCATGTGGGTGGATCTCTAAGTCTATCCACTTGCGGTAGCCACATAGCAGATCCAGGGACTTGCGGTAGCCACATAGGACTCCGAGGACTACATGACAACACTCTGCCTCGCCAGCAACTTTTCTGAATGACAATACCACACGATTCAGAGGGAAATGACAACTCTACCTCTCCAGCTTTTCAGGACGATATGACCCGATGAGGCTGCTTCCCATAGCGACGTGACCCAACGAGTCTCCCCAGGGCTTGTCGGGACCCAAAATATGTAATTCTGGACTCTTTGTGTATAATGCACTAGTTCAGGATCAAGCTAGTGCACACAGTGTCAACACAAGTGAATATCGATCCACACAAGCGGTTAATAATATAAACGAGTAATTTGATTAACAAATAAGGGTTTTGACCTTATGGTCGAGTGTACAATTATTTAGCCACGCAGGGCTGACAAAGAAAATAAATAGCAGCAGAACAAAGAAACTTCACGGAATCCCATCAATTCATCACAGGCAACTGACTGGGATCAAGACCCTACGATCAAGCACCTTCGATGAACTCCTCCTCAAAAGCAGGCGATGACTCCTCTTCTGTTGCATGTTTTACAACAAGCATGAGTACACAACCGTACTCGCAAGTCATACCACAAAATGCAAATTATAGATGCAGGCTTATTCCAAAGGAATGGCTTCTGTGGCTCTTTTGCAGAAATACAGCATTTGCTGTTTGAATACAAGTAATAGATTGAAAGCATAATTCAAAACAAATAGATAATAATAATTTGACAATTTTATTTCACAAAGACACATAGCCTAAACAAGTTATTCACATAGCCATATGACTTAGGTCACACAGCTCCCTTCCCAAGGTTTTCATGAAAATCTACCCCTCGTGTGAAATTCTCGAACATTGTCCATGACCGCGGATGCGGCTATTCGAATAGATTGGTTAACACTTTGCAGAGGTTGTACACTTTACCCACAAGATACAACTAGTGTAGCTAGCACTAGCCGTAAAAAAATAGTTCAAAAACTTCATCTCGACATTGACACTCCCAGTATGCTTAGCCGCCACAGATGCACACCGTTGGATAGGGAAACGGCGAACCGCCCCGTGATGCAACTACTTGGTAGTACACACCTCCACCCAATCCGACACAGCTAACCTACAACCTGAGTAATCAATGTCAAGAATCCATAGCTTACTAAGTTAGGCCCATCCCATACCAGGCATGTGGTTGTACGAAAGGCCCAGTTCAATGGTGCACAAGGTTAAGTCCTTAATTGACCGAGGCAAGACTTCCAAATTCTAACCTATCATTCCCGCCAACACAGATCCACCATAAAAGCACACAGGACCACTTGCCCCCATCTAAAACCTTTTCCCACCCTGTTGGTTAAGTGCAACACATGCCATCAACGAGTAATGACACATAGTACACACAGTTTTTATCACATAGTTCCATAGTCACTTAGTCAAGTTTATATTTGCAACTTACATGAGATGATGACTCGTAGCATGGCTAAGCAATCTAATCGCATCTAACCATCCCACGTTGGTAATACAATAGCACCAACTAAGTGAACCAAACTAGGGTGATAAAAGATTATGACATACAATCAGACAAGGTGGTCATAACAAATTGGATATTAACTAATCCCAAAAACATTGAAATAAATAATTAAAGTAAATGCAATACTTTGAATCAATATAACTTTTGAAAACTGGGTTCAATATGATCAAAGGTATAACTTGCTTTGAAATAGATCTGAGTACTGATCTTGCTCTTGAGGTGCTCCTTCTTCTTCAAATCTTCCCGAAGTATCGACGTCTACTTGCAAATGAAAGCAAATAAACAAACAAATAAATAATAAAGGCAAAACAAACTCCAAAAATTAAATAAAAATCTCAGATAAATAGATCTCGAATTTAGATGAATTTAGAAATTTGAATGAGCTCAATCAGAGTTCGGATGCAAAAGATATGAGCTTGGGAAGATTGAATTTGAAGAAAAATCCTAAAAACTGGATTATTGAATTATCCGAATTATTTCTCTGAAGAAAAATCGGATTATTGCGCAACGATGACGTCAGTGCTCGGAATAAAGGAATTAAAAAGAAAATCTGACATGTGGGACCCACATGTCGACCTCCTGATAATTTGGGTTCACCGAATCAGTGTTGGATGGAATCTGATCTGCCACGTATGCTTGTGCGTGGGTGCTGACTGGACTCCACGTGGCTGACACACACGCAGAGAGGATGATGCTGGCGCCGACGTGGGCGACGGCGAGATGGGCGGCACTCAGATTCCAACGGCAACGGCGGCTCGCCGGCGAGAGCGGGTGGTACCAGTGTGTAGCTGAGACTATTGCGTACCTCCTGGTGTACTCCCGGGTGGTCGAGGACAACGGTGGCGGCCAGCGGCGAGGTTCAAGCGGAGAAGAAGACACGGTGGTTGTCGGACGGAACCTCCGGTGAGATTTTGATGGCGAGGATGGGTGCTCCGGGAAGCTCTGGTGACAAGGAGGACGGTGGTGTAGTCCACGACGACGCAGTGGCGACGGTGGCGGCGCAATTCGAAGAAATTGAGCTCCGGCCGAAAACCCTAAATCACGGATTACAGCGGCGCTAGGGCTCGAGAGAGGGAGAGGGCTGGAGCTTGAGGTTTCGGGTGACAATGCGATCCCGGGGGTCCTATTTATAGGGTCTGGGGAGGCATGAGATAGAAAGATCCCAAATCAAGTCCGGGAGGAACACGAAAGAGAAATCCGGGATTTCAGAAGATAGAAACCGAATCAGGATTTGATTTTGGTAAATTTGGATGCGGGATAGCTAGAGATAAGATCTACGCAGTTTTCTAGAAGGACTTTAGTTGGAATTGCTTCGTTGTCGTACCGAACTCGGAGACTTGATAATGGCGGATAGGCGCGGAGCTGCGCAGAGAAGAAGACGAGTCGGAGACGACGATGGTGGTGGGGCCCATGCATCAGCGAAAAGAAGTGAATGGGGACGTTCGGACCAACTGATCTGACCGTCGGATCTTGATCGGATGGCTTGATCCGGTGATGACTTTCGGACCGGGCGATACCAAAGTCCATCGGACCGTCCATGCGTGATCGAACGGCTGAGAAGGAATCTGAGTGCGCACAGAGAAAAGAAGAGAGAGGCTGACATGAGAGGCCCGCATGTTAGTGGAGGCTGGGGCGCGCGTGGGAGATTTGGGCCGCACAGGATTGGGCCGAATTTGGAACAGGAATGGGTTTTGGCCCAAAGAGGAGACCAAGATTTTAAATAGTTTTTTTATTTTTAGAAAATACCAGAAATTCAAATAGGCAATAGAAAATAGCAGATGAACATGGAAAAATTCTAGAAAAATCTAGAAAATATATCCAAGCACAAAGAACCCAAATAAAATAGTTTTGACCCTTGTTGATGTTGACTTTAATCATATTAAATTATTTTGATGTACAAAGTCCATGTGTAAGCTTTTGAATTAAATTCAAATAAAATCCAAATGGTGAATTTTCTCCTATTAACTATTTAAAAGATTTTTTTAAAGCTCAGAAAATTGGGATGTTACAGGGATGCTGCCTTGTGGACGCGAATTTCCTTCAACCGAATTACAATTCAGTCGCGTACGTAGCGCCGGCTCGACATATAAGTACTACCCCTTCCATGCCGGGTTCTCTTGTATTCAGACTTCAACACAATCTCGCTCAGATGGAGAAGCACTTGGATGAGATCCGCGAACTGCGAAGGGAGTATGCGGCCCAAGAGGAACAAAGGGAGCGTGCCAGGAGGCTACCTCCCCGCAATGGTGTCGTCCCCCATAGCAGCAACCCCTACTAGAACATCCGAACTAAGTATTCGCTGCAACACCCACCCGAAGGGGAGACGCCGTCCCTCTGTTGGTGCATGGACAGATGCAAGTTCTTTATGTCCAAACACCGGCTCAGCCTGGGCATGCATTACTGGGGTTGCGCAAACTATTCCTGCGACTATTCCGACTACCGTTGGGACACGAGCCACTATCGGCAGCCGGTAAGGACATGTTATAGTATGTTCCCTTACCACTTCTCTTTCAAAGTCCGCACTAACAACCTCTCCCGTCTACACGTAGTCCTCGGATCCGCTATGTGGCTACCGCAAGTGGATCGATCTAGAGATCCACCCACACGACCAGTGGACTCTCGACTGCGAGGAGTGGGATGCCAACAAGGACCGCGAGAGGAGGGAGGAGGAGCGCCACACCGAAGAGTACAACTAGCATATCTGGCGGGAGGCGCAGGCCCATCTCGAGGCATGTAGGCACAGGGAGTGCGAGAAAAAGAAGAAAATGGCGGCCGAGGCCATGGCGGCCGGTAATGAGTACAACGCCGAGCTCGCAAGGAAGGACAAATAGCCCCGGTCCATGCAGTAGTCCGACCCTCTTCGTCCATATGTCCTATGTATTTCTAATTCTCTAAAGGCATGCGCGTACCGTCCTAGGTTCGTTAGCCTGCGTGCCATGTAACCCCCTTGTCGGATCAACTATCGTGTTGTTATCGTTGCGCAATTTCTCCAAAGTTCTCCATCGTGTATGAATTTCCTGGCGCGTCGCAATATCACCTACCTTCATACTTACAAATCATTGCTACCTCTATCATTCTCACAAAATTCTTCAGAAATTTATCGCACTACAACAACATACGATGATCACAAAATGTTATTGCCAGTCTAACAGATAGTATTCCAGAAGTAGGGAAAAATATAGCATATTTAGAATATCCTATAACCTCCTCTAGACCGCTAATATACCTTGCTGTCAAGACATGTATAGCACCAAAATATAACCTGGGATGTTTACATACAAGCATGCCTCCTTTGAAACATTAGCAAATCTCAAATACATTCCAAGTCACATGAAATCATGAAACCTTAATTTCCGAAATCTTTCGTCCTAATTTTCGAGACCTAAACCCTTAATTTGTCGAGATAATTTCAGAATATATAAAATTATAAAAAAATTACACAATCAAGTACACTGTATAAGGAGCTTAGAAAAAAAATCATAATGTTTGGACCTCATTTTCTATATTAGAAAATTCCTACAAATAATATACTTAAATGAATTTTTGAGAAAAAAAATCAGAGCGGATAAAATTATGAAAACAATACACAAGCAATTACACTGTATCGAGAGGCTCCATAAAGAAATTTCTTAATTTTTTGAGCTTATTTTATATATTTAGAAATTTCTCAAAAATATACTTAAATGAATTTTTAGGAAAAGATGCTACAGTGATACAATGCTACGAGCTCCTGCGTTAGGGGACCGTAGCACCTTGCTACTACGGCAGGGGGCGCACTTCCTTGCTGCAAAGATCTGTGGCCTTGACAGAGCGTGTTCTTGCGCTCCGGTAGCGTAGCAGACGGTTCTGTAGGGCTAAAAATGGAATTTCGAAGATAAGAAGGTTAGATCTGGAATTAATGTAGTCTAGATGTTAATAGTATCCAAAATTCAAGAATACGAGTCACAGTAGTACACGACACTATGCCTCTGTCTTTGTCTAGAGGGATAGATGTAGCTAGTATAGCTACAACGGATCAGTCACTTCAACGAACCCAGCGAGAGATCAACGTGTGCATCGCTTCGCTCGTCCGAAAACTGTGGCCTCCACTTTGTCCACTTCATGCTTAATTTACCCGTGCCGTACACAAAACCTGCGATGGTTTAGCGGCTCAAAAAATGGACCACACGGGTCGGTCTCAAGTTGTTCTGCTAAACGTTTCAGGAGGGCTGTGTACCATTGGCTAAAGAAGAAAGTTTTATTTTATTTTACATCACTGTGACTAGATGGTTGCACATGGTGTCAATCTTGTATATATTATTATTATTATTACAAGGAAGACACCGCCACGCACGCACGCTGAGGCGAGTATTTTGGTGATATGGTCTAAGAGATAATTATGAAGATGATTGTATCACGTCTATATTTATGAGTTATAGAATAATTGTTATTACGTTCCTTGAATGAATTGTTAGATAAATATTAACGGGTATGTGACTTGTTGGTAAATCTCTTTAATAGTTGTATGAATTATGATGTCATTCTAAAAGTATCCCTGATCGGATGTCACTGGTTAGGACACTAGTGACTTATCGACTAGCACATGTATTGATTGATGACCATGTTTCGCCGGTCATAGATATGGGGACATCGAATCAATAATGTGGGCACATGTTAGAGAACATGGTGTTAGATTGACCCACCTTGAGACACTAATGAGATTGTTATGATTCTATGTATCATCAGTTGGTCTCAATTAATGATGGTATATAATCCTTAGACCTGAGATCAGCATGGTTTCCTACACGCATAATAGCACTATTAGGGGTTGCCAAACGCTACTTGTAACTGGGTAGTTATAAACGTAGCTTTCGGGTATGCTATGAAGCATGCGGAGGAATGTGACTGGTCGGATATGAGATTTGCCTCTCCTAACATAATAGGAGAGATATCTTTGGGCCCCTCAATGTGGTCGGATAAAGAAAGTGCATAGCCATGCCACTAGTGGTCGAAAAGTCGACCACACAAGGTTATCCGACACTCAATCGAGAAAGTAATAAACAGTCCATACATGACATGATATCTCACCTGGAGTTCAACCAGATATCGTGAGGCAAAAGGATAATATACGAGAAGGTCGTTCAGTTCGATCAGATACAGACTAGTCGTATAGAGATATGAGCTGGTTGTAGACTGGTCGAACATAATCACTAAATGGTCGAAACCTGGTCGTAAGGAGTTGAACTGGTCGAGACTAAATATGAACTAGTCGTATAGAGATATGAGCTGGTTGTTAGTGATAAGAACCTGGTCGTAGATCATATTGCATTAAGGTTTGTTCGATATACTTTGTGTGTATTCGAGAATCGTTATGTCCTGCTAGGAATCGCTAATGACTCACGGTCGAAAAGGGTTTTCGAGTCACAACCGATTACGCTTGAACCTACAGGGTCACACACTTAACGGATTGGAACAAACGTGTTCGGATAGGATCCGTTATGGGGTCTATATAAGGAGATGCATGAGACTATTGGGACGTGTGTGACAGAACATGAGTTGCTCCACTAAAACCCTAGCTGCCATCTTTTCGAGAGAGCCCTGCCATGCGAGTTGGTGCCAGCACATCGGCGCAAGGTGTTCCTTCCTTGGACGTGTGGATACCATAGAGACGTTACTGCGGTTGCTGTTGTGCTTGAGAATGATCCACGACCTTGGCCACGAACGCAATTGGTTGTTGGAGGAGACGATCATCTACGTTGGACGTTTGACGACGCTGGACGATCAACTACGACCACTTCATTGACGAGCTCTACGTTGGATCAGGCGGCTCTAACTCTTCTTCCACTGCACTGCGCGTTTAGTGGTAACGATCTATGATCTCTTGCTTGCTTGGCTTCCTGGTTTACATGGTAGAATTTCTGAATTGCCAACTAGTGTAGCATACCCGTAACCCTTCAATGATGTCATTATATGTTGATGAGCATCAAGATAAGATTATGAAGTGAAGAAGATCATCACATGTTGATGATATTAAAGTCAAGATCCCGGACTTGGAGTGGAGATATTCGTCATCAAGTGATCACTTCAAGATGGATGCTCAAGGCAAAGGTATGACTAGCATAGGCTAAGGATGTGTGTTCCTAGTCTTTTACCTATCTCTCAGTGTTTGGTGTGGAGACCGCATTACTAGTATAGGTTGTCGTACTATTAACAGCAGTCTCGACTAGTATCTTGAGTGTGTTATGTGTTGATAGCTCCTAGTACTTGCTCTAGCTCTCTTTAGTATGTTGCCGATATTTGCGAATGTGTTTTGCAAATAGTTGAGGCTCATGCATAATCCTTGTAGCATGTGATTTTAGTTTGTGAACATATTTTGCAAATGGTTTAAGTCCATGTACCAAATTCCTTGTGGCGTAATTCTAAAAGTTGGCAAATATGTTTTGCAACTTGTTGAGAATCATGCTTTCATACCTTGTTTGCATCGCATATCAATTAGCAAATATGTTTTGCAAAATCGAGTTGAAGCAAGATACAAAATCTGTTTTTACTGTCTCTGACGGTATGACCGCAGCGCAGCCTAACGGCGGTCTGACCGGCCCCTTTTGGGTGAGACCAGTGGTGGAGCTAGAAATTAGATGATGGGGATGCGCACTTCACACTCATAATTCTATAGTTTGTACCTTCACTTCTCGATCCCAAAAAAAAAGAGAGAAATGATGTCTCTATTCCCCTTCATATCTCTGCAATCTACATTGACATATTGTAGCAAAACTTTTAAATTTCCATTCACAATTAACATACAGAAAGAAGTAACAGAAAGCAACCACTTACCACTAGTCCACTACTCAGTACTCCACTGCTCCCGGACTACAACAGTCCAATCTTCAAGTCTCCAAACTTCCAAAGTCCAAGTGTCCAACCAACATAGTTACATACAGAAGTATCAAGTAACTTAGTAACAGAAAGCAAGCAAGCAACTTACTCACACACACACAGCTCAAAGCCTCGAAGCATTAAGCATTAAGTAGCTCAAGTCCATGCACGCACGCTCAGGCGAGTGTGCTGGTGATATGGCCTAAGAGGCAATTATGGAGATGATTATATCACGTCTATATTTATGAGTTATAGAATAATAGTTATTACATTCCTCGAATGAATTGTTCGTTTATAAATATTAACGAGTATGTGACTTGTTGGTGAATCTCTTTAATAGTTGTATGAATTGTGATGTCATTCTAAAAGTATCCCTAATCGGTTGTCACTGGTCGGGATACTAGTGACTTATTGACTAGCACATGTATTGATTGATGACCATGTTTCGTCGGTCATAGATATGGGGATATCGAATCAATAATGCGAGTACATATTAGAGAACATGGTGTTAGATTGACCCACCTTGAGACACTACTGAGATTGTTATGATTCTATGTGTCTTTAGTTGGTCTCAAGCAATGATGATGTATAATCCTTAGACCTAAGATCAACATTATTTCCTACATGTGTAATGATATACTTAGGGGTTACCAAACACTACTTCGTAACTAGATAGTGCATGGCCATGCCACAAGTGGTCGAAGAGTCGACCACATAAAGTTATCCGTCACTAGATCGTGAAAATATTGAACAGTCCATGGGCGACAAATATCTCACCTAGAGTTCGACTAGATATCGTGAGGCAAAAGGAGAATACACAACCAGGTCATTTAGTCTGACTAGATACGAACCGGTTGTATGGAGATACGAACTGGTCGTACATGATCACTAACTGGTCGGCAAACTAGTCATGACCAGATGCGAACTGGTCGTATGGAGATACGAACTGGTCATATGAAGATACGAACTGGCCGTGAGTGATAAGGATCTGGTCGTAGACCATATTGCATAAAGGTTCGCCTGATATAATTTTTATGTGTATTCGAGTCGCTATATCCTACTAGGAACCGCTACTGACTTGTGATCGGAAAGAAGTTTTCGAGTCATGACCGATTACACATGAACCTATAGGGTCACATACTTAATGGGTTGGAACAAACTAGTTCAGATGTGATCCGTTATGGGCTCTTTATACGGGGAGACGTGGGGGCTTTTGGACACAAGAGTTACACCATCGAAACCCTAGCCACCACCTCCTGAAGGACCCCGCCGTGCGTGCTGGTGCTAGCACACCGACGTTCCACCCCAGGACATGTGGACACTGTAGAGGCGCTACTGCGATTGCTGCTGCGCTGATCGAGGATGTTCCACGAAGTTCATAGGGAGCTCAAGAAGCTACTGGAGGAGATGGTCGACGACTGAGGACGTTGGATGATCGACTACGACCACTACATCAATGTGCTCGACGTTGGACCAGGCTGCTCCAACTATTCTTTCGCTACACTGCGCATCTAGTGGTAACGATTTATGATCTCTTACCTGCATGACTTTCTGGTTTACGTGGTAGAATTTTTGAATTATCCGCTAGTGTAGCCTACCCGTATTCCTTCAGAGTGTGGCCCCTTAGTGCACGCTTAGGGAGACAGAGGCTGGGGATAACTCATAAAATTCCGACTGAAGCATCCTCGCCTGTACGTAAAGGTGAGTACCAGGATTTGAATACTGGTGGGTAGAGTTGTACACCCATAACTCCACTACCGCACCAAGAGGTGGTTCCCAACTTTGTTTATTCTATTTGTTCAAAGAAAGAAAAGAAAGGAAATTTGTCTAGTTTACCAGCAGAAGACTTACTCGGGATGTAATTATTCTACTACTAGTAGCTTAATTTCACACGTACGCTAGCTTAAACAATTTTTTTTAAAGAAGGCCAAGCCCAGCTTTTATAGAAAGCTCTTAATAGGATTACAAAGTATGAATACAGAGAATAGAGCTGGGGTTACTAGCGTACAAGGTACAGCAAAAGGAAGACAACATCACCAAGGTAATCGACAACAATACCAGGACTAAGAGCACCCCGATACAAACATCTTAACGACTAGAAAGGAGCGAAACAGTAGAAGGAAACTGAAAGCTAAATCCTGTCTAGAGTGCAAAAAGACTTCATCCAATCTCCAATCGTACTCATCAAACCCTTCATCTTTGTATGGTCATCTTTTCTGGTCAGAATACTCCACCTCTGCAAACAAGATACAAATTGTAAGATAACTTCAGTTGGACACTTAGGAAAGGTCTTCTCGATGGCACCTTTGTTTCTGACTTTTCAAAGTGTCCAAGCAAATACTGCAAAACTAAATAAACCAACATTATGGTTATTAGCACCCCTGGTTTAACCAACATATAAAAGTCATCTAGAGAATTAGGAGTTCTCTCCCAATTAAAGATCTCCTTGAAACAGGACCAAGCAAACATGATTCATATCTTCTAATCCTCCACAAAGCCAGCATTTGTTATCATGACCTTTCCAATTCCTCAGAATCATTTGATCCAGAGTGGGTAATCTCTTCAGATGAGTTTGCCAAAGGAAAATTTAAATTTTCAGTGGAAGCCTGCTAGTCCAAATATCAAGCATTCTCTTATCAATGACCCCCCCCCCCCAAAGCTACATCCATGTAAAGAGACTTAATAGTAAACTAACCTGATTTTTCCAAACACCAAATCATCTTATCTTGATCAGAAGAAAGATCAACCTCTTAAAGCACTTCTTTCATATCACTCCACAGAGCCACTTCCTCCTTACCAAGATTTCTATTTAATCTAATATGCCACACCCCTTCCTTCAAATAATCAGCAATTCTTGCATCAGGGTCAAGGCATATATTAAACAAGCCAGAAAACCTAATATAAAGAGGACAGTTATTTAACCAAACATCCTTCCAAAAAAGAATAGTCTCCCCTTCCCAACTTGATAAGAAACACCCCTCTTGAAGATATTTTGTTTTCTAGCTTAAACAAAATTGAACATTGAACCGCGCGTGCGTAGCTTGAAGAATTGCGCATCTCTGTGACCAACCTTGTGTGTGTGTATGTGTGTATCGTGCACGTTTTAATTTGCATATCATTCTTGCTATTGAAGCCTAGGCAGAACGTAGCAGCTAGCGCACACACACATATATACACACACACATATATACATATATATACATATCTAGTGCTAATGGGTAATTGAGTGTTAAGGTGCTAATGCCAATCTTGACCGTTGGATTTGGATTGAACAGCCAAGATTAATACGGGCTCCCACCTCCAAACCATTTAATCACCCTACATTCTCTCACCTCCAATGCGCCTGCACTAAACACCCTGCAAGCTCCCACCTCCAATGCCCTGCATTAAACACCCTGTATGATCCAACGATTAAGATTGTCATTAGCACCTTAGCACTAGCTATGAGAACATATCTAGTGCTAATGGGTAATTGAGTGCTAAGGTGTTAATGCCAATGTTGACATTTGGATCTGGATTGAACATCTAAGATTAATGCGGGCTCCCACCTCCAAACCATTTAATCACCATGCATGCTCCTACGTCCAATGCCCTGCATTAAATACCCTGCATGATTCAACGGTTAAGATTGGCATTAGCACCTTAGCACTCAATTACCCATTAGCACTAGATATGTTCCCATATATATATATATATACACACTCTCTCTCTCTCCTATTAATTACCAAAAGTGATGGAGAGTTGGCAGGGAAGATCTTCAATGATGGGAACAAAAAAATCAACACGGTGAATAATTGAGGAAGCTAAGTACTGCCAGAGGTACTAGGATGTTCTCTCTCCCTTACCTTTTTGGAATGCGATACATGTCTCAATTATGCCACTTTCTTTTTCTCCACATGCACGTTGTAAATTTTCACTCATGCATGTCTCTCAAAGCTGTAACACATGCCGAGACTCACAATTTTTTTTCTCAAATTGCTGTCATGTTCGATTATGGGACATGCATCGTTTTCACCCATTCAGGGGATCATATATAACAAGAGAGGGTTTCACTGTTTCACCAAGGAAACTACTCCACTACGTACGTACACAAACTAAGGACAAGATCGAAGAAAAATTTACCAAGAAGAAATTGAATAAACAAGTCTACTCTATCTGCATGCGTGCCCCTTGCCTTCTCGTACTGCGCATCCTTTTTTTTGACCAAGGAAACTGCTATGCATACCAACTTTTGCTGTACGATAGTCTTACGATCCTTGGAAGCACTTGAGTTAGCAGTCGGTGGGACCCGATAAAAGCGTGGCCCGGAGGAGCTATCGTACAAGGGTCGTACCACCAAACGTACGTCGTACGCCACTCCATCCACCCTTCTTCCCTGCTTCGCCGCCGCCCCACCTGTCAGCCCCAAGATAGATTCCTCTCTCTCCCTTCCCTCTCTCTTTCTCTCTCACTTTGCCAGGCCTCTCTGGCGCAAGAAGCTCTGTGAACTGTTGCGGTACCAGGTCTCTCATTCCCGGAATGGAGTCGAGCTTTAACTTAATTAATTCCACATATGTATTGTTCTTCCTTTAAAAAAGGGATATGTGTGTTGGGTTGTTGCTAGCTCTTGGACAGCATGTGTATATGGTGAAGTATGCTTGTTGATTATTAGCGGAGTGCTAGTAAAGTTCTAGAGAATAATAGTGAGTGTAGCTTTCAACAGCTAGCACTAATCCTCTGCTCGATTGGTGGAAGAGAGCAGATGGGACATGGGATAAAAGAAGGATAGAACCCCAAAAGAAAAGGAACTTTTTCTAGCTAGCTAGCTCCCTCTTTCCCTTGTCGATGAGTTCTTTTTCCTGTTGTTTCTGAACTTTTGCTTGGAAGAGAGTTAATCTCTTTTAATTTCATCCTTAATTAATCCTTCATGCTTGCGTATGAATCTTGATGAGCAACCAAAAAAAAGATTCTTCTTGAAAGAGAATACTACCAGCCACACAATCTGCAAAGAAAAGGAATTGACAAAAGAAAAGGAAGAAAGCATCTGGTTTAAGCACTGAAACGTGATCCTTTTGATCTCCATTTTCATCATCATCATCACAACCTAGAACAAAATCCTAATTATCCATTAATCCCAGCCTGCAGATCCACGGGCTACTCAAGCATGCATGATCCTTCGATCCTCACCATCTAAACTCTAATCAAGAAAACCCTAAAGTATTATTGATTGATCGATCAAGACGGGAGCGACAAGCTAAGCAACTGGAGCAAGATCCATCCATATCCATCACGCCCTGAAGCAGGCGGCGATGTGGAAGTGGTGGTGCCCCGACCCGTGGTGGCCGCCGCCGGAGAGGAGGCCGCCGCCATGGGAGTGGTGCTTCTGGTGGTGGATGATCCCCTGGACGCGGCGGAAGTTGTCGACGCCGCAGGGGATGGTGATGGCGCCCTTCTGCTGGAAGCCGTACTCCTCCTCCGCCTCCTTGAGCAGCCCCACGAAGAGCGGGTGCTTCAGGTACCCCACCGGCACCACGAACCTCTCCTCCTCCGCACCGCCGCCCGGCCCCACCACTCGCACCGCCATGCACCCCTTGGGCGGCATCGACGAAGCGCCGCTCAACCCCCCTCCGGCCGCCGACGCCGACGAGTTCTGCTTCTTCAGCAGGTGAACGCCCATCCTGTCCAGCCCAAGAAACGCTAGCTAGCTCCAACGACACGGACCGACGGACTACGAGACGACGACGTCAGAGCGACGGCGCCGAGGTCGAGCGGCTGCACGGTGGGTGCTGCATGGCGAGGAGGTAGGAGATGGATGGTTTGGTTAGGGTTGGTGTGGTGGGGTGTGCTTCTTGGCTTGTTTGGGTTCTTGACTCGCCTGCCTTGCCTTGCCTTGCCTTGCCTGTTTGTGAGGATCGGAGGAGGAGGCGTGTGTATATCTGCTGGAGAGGAGGACTGGACTGCTGCATTTGTTGTATTGTATCTGCGATTTCCCCCCCTTCCTTTTCCATATTTTCTGTATCTACTAAATCTTTGATCATAAATGAATGCCACCAGGAAAGAATCTCGTAATCAATTAGCTTATTTACGAGTATTTGTCTCCTGTTTATGCTGATTTTTTTGTTTTTCTAAAAGAAGTTTTCCCCATTTTTTTTAATTGTGTCCGTGTTGTTAATCATTTATATCTTCAGCTCTGAGAGAGAGAGTAGCGCACACATAGTTTTTTTTTTGTGTGCGCGCGCGACGTGCGTTGCATAGTTGGGGGTGTGTGAAGGGGCCAGACCAAGTATTTGAGAACGAATGGAGTACATGTATGTATATATAATTAGGTAACGGGCTGGGATATTATTTGAAAGAGATTACAATTTTCATTTCACGCAACGGATTATTATTTTCATTTCGCGCAACAGATAATTTTTATAGTTGCGTAGGAATTATTTACTGTACTCATTTATACTCAGTCTCTACGGTTCTTTTCTCGTATAAATGTCAGCACAGTTCATACGAAACCCATGTGGTCTTCTACATACGACGATGGGAGGATAGGGATTCAATGTATGCTACCGCCACATGTTGCGCCCATCGGTCAACATAAGATGCAAAGGATAGGGGTCCGATGTATGTTATCGTCACACATGTTGCACCCAGCAGTCGGCATGAGACAATGCGGCCTCTTACAAACAACATAGGATATGGATGCAATGTACGATGTTCTGACATGTTGCGCCTCGCAGTCAAACGTGGCCCCAGTATTCAGTATGGGACGCATGCCTGTGGTCTCTCGCAAACGGCGCTGAAACGTTGCGCCGAACTGCTATCCACGTATGACAAAAGAAAGAAGTTTTCGTAAAGCGTGCCAGGCTGAGCTAGGTCTCTGGCTGCTAGGGCAATGATCCAAAGCCTATGATCAAAAGCTCATGTCGATAGCCTTTTGCGTAGCCAAAAATACAGATCATGCAAAAAAAAAACAACCAGTCCAGCCTGAGATTTAGGCTGTCCCTCTCTGTTTCGTCCCTGCTGTTAGCTGTATAGCGTGGATGATAAAAAGGAGGTTTTCGTAAAGTGGACAACTTCCGTACGCATGTATGTACGTACTGTATGGGCATATATAATTAATTATATAGTCACTAGTCCTCCCTGAAAACTCCCTAATCTGGCGGCGACACGTCGTATTAGCACAACCAAGCCGAATTGCTAGCTTGTATGCAAGATAGTATCCACGTATGGCCTATGGTATTAGCAACAGTGATAAAATATAAAACTATAGCTAGTTTTATTTATTGGAATCGTGAAGATATAGCTAGCTGATTGGAGAGTCCTTTTTTAATGGCAGTACGTTTAGTGGGGGCAGCTAGGAGATCGAAGCTGGGGATCCTCACGAGGACGAAAGGACAGCAAGGAAGGACACAAGGACAAAACACGACAACGCAAGACAATAATATTTTAGCGCCCTTCGTTTTTGTTTTGGGACTGCGTCCTCCAACGACTTGTGAACCACCTCCACAGCTCCACTCCATGGCTGAAAATTGCATAGCTAGCTTTGGTAGCAGAGGCTAGAGCACTGCAGTGCTTCTTATGAGCTTTATATGTTCGCTTTTGCCAATAAATTGCTGTACAATATCAAGGACTCAAGGCTCTAGCATATAGCTATGCATGAAAATCTGAAATATGTTACGGTCTTCGCTGATCACAAAATTGTGACTTTTACTCTTCAAAGTCAGTAAGACGCCACTTTAACCCTCGGAGGGAGCAGTGAACTGTGAATTACCGACAAAGACTCGAAAGACTTTGTAGTAAGCAACCTCAAACTACTTACGCTGGGATTAAAAACCTCGAAAGACTTGCATCAAACTAAATCTATACCATTCTACCCAAACAAAATCTCCGTAGTATCATTTAGATTGGCTAGATCGAAATTTATATATCCCGGCCTGGCCTCACTGAAAGTCTGAAACTGTTAAACAGTTGCAAAAGTACCATGAAGGACAAATGGAATCCTGGATCGTACTGCAGGGCAGCAGCAAACCAAAGACCATCAATTATGGTCTGGGGTCACTCATCACAATCACTTTGCTTTGCTTTGGTTCTAATAATTCGGCCAAAGTTAGCTGGAGAAGCAAAGAAAGCAGCGAAGGGTTTTCGTTGGTGGGTGGCAGTCAAACATCGAACCCCTCATGCACCTCCATTATTAGGAAGCATCGGATTGATAGGCCCCGGAAAAAATGGTCAGCGACAAAAATTATTCCCTTCCGGATGGGGACTTTGGAGCTGTATGTTACTATAAGGTTTGTCAATGCGCACCTCATTCGTTTGCGAAATTTCCCAAAGTACAGAAAGTACAGTACTGTGGTTTACGGGCAACTATATACGCCTCACCTTGCACAAGAGAAGAGAGCTCGATCAGTACAGTGTGGTTTACGGCCAACTATATTCGTTTTGCACGGATCCTAGCTAAATTAGAGTGTGCGCGCGGTTACTTATATATTGATCAATTGGCGAAAGTGAAACTCAGCTATTTGGTTATTCGTCAGTGTAGCATATACAGAAGCATCTATGTCGATGCACAGGACTGGACCTTCTATCGAACTTATGAAAATAATAGAAGGACAATAATACACAGCTACTTTATTGTCATGGTCAATTAATTTATAAGAGGTGCAAAAAGAAAGTGTTCTGCTATTAGGAGCCACGTAGGCCCCTAATTTATATCTAACTAAGGGGTGACAGTTAATATCGTAATAGGCGTCTCCTAGCTTCACGCATATGTCTTCGTTATATCTTGAACCGTTGCGTCCATTATCAACCGTCGCGCCTTGTCATAACAACCGTTAACTGCTCTCACGTGTTCAATTAAACTTTCACATGGTAAACCATCATGACTTCGACCAGTTATATGTATATTCACTGGTTGGGGAAGTTGATTATTACCCCTTATCGGTCGTTAATAGCCTAATAGGTGTAACTGGTCGACGACCGATTATGTTAAAATTTTCACACACCACACACACACACACACACACACACACACACACACACACACACACACACACACACACATATATATATATATATATATATATATATATATATCACTACTACAAAAATACTATCTTCGGGCCTTTCGATCACGCAGCGGTTCATCGAAACCGTCGTGTTAAAATAATCTTAGACGGTTTTTGTTTACCGACCGCCTATGTTATCTTCGCGCTAAAAACCGCTCGTGAAGAGGTCATATCACAGACGGTTCATGTTTAAAAACGTCTGTGAAGTATCACAGACGGTGCTGACCAAAAACCGTCTGTGATATTACTACATATCACAGACGGTTTTAAACATGAACCGTCTGTGATATTATTACATATCACAGACGGTTTTTTTGTTATAACCATCTGTGATAATATCGCTACAGCCCAATGCGTTTTCTTCTTCGTCGCCATCCGCTTCGGCTCCCCGATGCGTCTCTTCGTCGCATCGATCCGCTTCGGCTCCCCGATGCGTCTCTTCGTCTCACGCTCCGAATTTATACCTTGTTTTATAAAAAGGATCATCTGCCATTGAAGATGATCATCCCCACTACATACTTATAAAAAAACAAAAATGGCTGCCTCTTCCTTGTCGACGGCATTGATGGCCTACTGGCAGCGCCTGCATCGAGTACCTCTCTCATTGACGTTGAACCGTGTTCTTGAAGAACACTGTTTCAACAGTGTCTTCACTCGTCGGCCAAGAATTTGCGGAGAGCGGTGACGGCGACCTTCGCCGTCTTGACATCCTCCTCCGTGTATTCCGGTGATCTCCCACTTTCGACGAGTTTACCGCATCATCGACGTGGTCCTCCAAAACGATGTTGCACGTCTCCAGGAGGCTTGCCGTCACAGGATCACAGATCGAGGCGGCGGCGGCAAAGTCGACCAAGCCGAGACCTCTCAAGCAAGGGAAGAGAGCCTATGGGCTCAATTCTTCTTGGTTCAATAGTCTGAGGGTCTTCGGGAGACACTTTCGAGCAAGCGTCGTGGATGGGCGATTTCGAGCTTCGTTCGCTAATGATCAGGAACCGTCCGATGCCGACGCCGTCGCCTATGAAGTATTGAAGACGAAGATAGCAGCCTATCTCCACCACTAGAAAAACTTTGTTTAATTATAGGTTTCTACTTTTTTAATATTTTTAATAGCGGTAGCCACTATTGTTTGGCCATATGAAAATTCCAAAATGAAAAAAAGTTTGGAGGTGAAGTTAATTACTATATTAATTATATGTTGATATATATATATATATATATATATATATATATATATATATATATATATATATATATATATATATATATATATATATATATATATATGAGAAGCAGTTTTTTGGAAAAAAAACATCTAGTTTGGAGGTGAAGTTACATTAATTAATATTAATTATATCGAGAGATGGTTTAGTGGAACAAATTAATTATATATATATATATATATATATATATATATCGATCTAAGATATATATATATATAGTTAAAGCAAATTTTTAGCGATATTTAAATGACAAAATTGACATGTAAACATGTAATTTCTTCATGTCATGTAAGTCTATAATTATCACGACGGTTCCATAATAGAACCGTCGCAGTGATAAGTCTCATTATTAGTAGGAGCCGTGCGCTAGGGTTTGCACTCGCCCTAACTCGTCACTCCTCAAAGACCGCTTAGGGTTTGCTTCGCCCTAACTCGTCACTCCTCAACATTTACTCTCGTCTGCATTCCCCCCTCCTCGACGCCGCCCGGCCCGTCGCCGTTGCGCAGTTGTGACACCACTCTACTTGCACAAGATCGCACGATAGTCGTAGTGTCTTGTGCTTGATCGTCGGTCGTGCCACAACTACGGTGACGCCGCCACCCCGCATGTCCCTGCGCGCCATGGCTTTGGTTCTCTGCTTTCGACCTCCTGGCTTTCGGGCCTGGCCAGGCTTTGCTTTCCCATCCTCCTCTATTCTCCTCTAGATCTGTTAGCTTAATGTCTTTTGTTGAGTTTGATTTTTATGCTTGAGCCTTAAGTTGTGTCCCGATATTTGTGTGATTTATGCAAGGTGAAGGAGATGGATGAGGGTTGTCTTTGGTGGTGGGGTCACTTCTGTAGTTGCTTATTTAGATTGAGGTATCATGTCGGGACCCAAAAATACAATTATGGACCCTCTGCGTTTAATGCACTAGTCCAGGATCACGCTAGTGCACACAGTATCAACAAAGATGGATATCGATCCACACAAGCGAATAGTAACATAAACGAATAGTTTGATTATTAAATAATGGTTTGACCTTACTATTCGAGTTTACATTTATTAAACGCGAGGTAACAGAGAAATAAAGCGGCGGAAGCGAAGCAGCAATGCATCCCATCGATTCACCACAGGCAACCGACTGGGATCAAGACCCCACGATTAGGCACCTTCGATAAACTCCTCCTCGAAAGCTGGCGAAGACTCCTCCTCTTCTGCTTGATTTATTTTAAAGCAAGCGTGAGTACACACCGTACTCGCAAGTCACACCACAGAAATGCAATTATACATGCAGGCTTATTACAAGGGAATGGCATTTTGTGGTTCTTTTGCAGAAATGCAACATTTGCAGTTGAATACAAATAATAGATTAAAAGCAGGTAAAACAAATATACAATAATAATTTTAACAGTTTGATTTCATAAAGACACACACAGCCTAAACAGATTATTCACATAGCCATATGATTTAGATCACACAGCTCCCTTCCCACACAGTTTATGAAGATCTACCCCTCGTGTGAAATCCCCGAGCATTGTCCATGACCGCAGACGCGGCTATTCGAATAGATTATTTACACTCTGCAGAGTTTGTACACTTTACCCACAAGATACAACCAGTGTTGCAAGCACTAATCGTAACAAAGCATTCCAGAAACTTCATCCTAACATAGATGCTCCCGATGTGCTTACGTCATACCAAACCATACACAGTGCATGGTACAACACACACACCGTTGGACAGGGAAGCGGCGAACCGTCCCGCGATGCGACTACATGGTAGCACGCACCTCCATCCTATTCACATAGCCTAACCTACTGCCTGAGCAATCAATGCCAAGAATTCGTATCTTACTATGCTAGGCCCGTCCCATAACAGGCATGTGGTCATACAGGAGGGCTCAGTTCAATGGCGCACAAAGTTCAGTCCTTAAATGACCGAGGCAAGACTTCCATTGTTCTAACTAAGGCACACAGATTAATTTGACACACAGATCCACATTCCCATATCACATAGCCACCATGTCACACAGTTCCCTCCACTTGCCTCAGTCCAAACCTTTTTCCCACCCAGTTGATTTAAGTGCAACACATGCCACAAAGACACGTACTACACACAGATTTTCACAGAGTTACATATTCACTTAGTCAAGTTAATAATTGCACTTTACATGAATAGATGATTCGTGGCATGGCTAAGCAATCTAATCGCACTAACCAACCCACGTTGGTGCTACAATATTTGCCAACTAAATATCAACTAGGGTGACAAAGGATCAAGGCATAACAATTATACAAGGAAGGCATAACATATTGGATTTAATAACTAATCCCAAAAGTATTTAAATAATTACTTGAAATAAAATGCAATACTTTGAATTAAAATAACATTTAGAAAACTGGGATTCAATCATGGCCAAAGCATGACTTGCCTTGGAACAGGTCTAGGAATTGATCTTGGTCTTGATGTGTTCCTTCTTCTTCAAATCTTCCCGAAGCGTCGAAGTCTACTCGCAAACGAAGCAAACAAACAAACTAAATAAATAATAGAGGCAAAACAACTCCAAAAAAATAAAATAAAAATCTCCATTAAATATATCTTGAATTTATAGGAATTTAGAAATTTGAATGGACTGATTTGGAGTTAGGATGCAAAAGTTATGGGCTTTGGAAGTTTGAATCTAAAGAAAAACCCTAAAATTGGAATTATACGAATTTCCCGAATTATTTCTCAATAGAAAAATCAGAATATTGCGCCTTCTTGGCGTCATCGAGGGTTGGTTGTCGAGTGCCCCCACTGACATGTGGGTCCCACCTGTAAGTGGCGGGGTGCACCGTGGACCGGGTTCACCGAGGCGTGGGATTTGGTTCGTGGCGTGGCGCACTACGCGCATGGCATCGACGTGGGCGCCTACATGGCTGACAGGCACGTGCCACGGAGGCGAGGGCGTTGAGGTGGAGGATGACGTGGACGGCGGCAAGGGTGGCGGCGCACGGGAACCGATGGTTCCAGCGAACGGCGGCGAGTCGACGGCGGTGGTTGGTCAGGAGGTAGAGGATGACGCGGGGTCTCGAGGTGTGCTCACCGGTGCTCAAGGACGATCGAGCGGCCGGCGGCGAGGTGAAGCGCGGCGGGGCCGGGCTTAATGGCGGCAGTGCTAGAGAGCTCCTCCGATTTAAACGAAGGTGTCCCGGGGTTCCCCTTGCTCGCACGATGCCTCTGATGTAGGTGTCGAGGCTCCAGCGGCTTTGGGTGCGATGGAATTGCTCATCGGAGTTGCGGCGGCGAGATTGGGTCTTGAGCTCTGCGCGGCTAGGGTTGGCCAAGCAGCGAGGAGGCGGCTAGGGTTGAGTTCTGGGCGTTGAGGCTTTCCTCCCTTATATATGCGGCGACTTCGGGAGAGTCCAGGCGCGACGCCCCTGAACGGCCAATGGCGCAAGAACCAACTCCCGACGGATTCGGAGACGATAAATGAATGAGGTGGGGCCAGCTTGACAATGGTGAGGCTCGGGTGAGTCTTGAGTGGAAAAAAGCGCTTGCTGGTGGATCAAGGGGCCGCAAGACGACGCAATTGTGTCCTCACTGCAACCTGGGCGTCTTGAGATTGGGCCGAAAAGCGGCGGATGGGCCGGCATGAGTTGGAAATCGGCCCGAGCACTATTTAGGAGATTTTAATTGCTTTTCTATTTTAGAAAATACCAGAAATTCCAAATGGCAATAGAAATTAGCAAATGGACTTGGAAAAAAATTCTAGAAAATTCTAGAAAATATATCCAAGCACATAGAATCCAAATAAAATAGTTTTGACCATTGTTCATGTTGACTTTAGTCATATTAAATGATTTTGCTACTCAAAGTCCAATATTAAGCTTTTAAATTAAATTCAAATAAATCCAAATGGTGAATTTTCTCTCTACTAACCATTCAAAGGATTTTTAAAGCTCAGAAAATTCGGAGGTTACATATCACCCTACCTTACTCTGTGATGTAACGATGTTAATAGTCTTATGCTGAAATTGAATTGATAATTAGTTCATATTAATAGTCCCCTTGCTCTGTGATGTAATGATGTTAATAGTCTTATGCTGAAATTGAATTGATAATTAGTTCATATTAATAGTCCCTTACTCTATGATGTAAACCGAGGGCTATTGGTGTATGTGCATACTGTGCATCTTGCTTAGTTCATCTTTGTTTGGGTTCGGATTGACAAAAATGAATGGGGCAAAATGATGGGTTTGGTTAATGCTCTCGATGGGTCTTGAGGGTTATTGATCTTTGGTTCTTTGTGCTTGGTTAGCTTACATGGGATTGATGTGGTTCGGATGGGGCTTGGCGCAATTAACTTTTCATATTTGTGTTCGTGTCAAGTTCTCCTCCCTTGCGTCCCGAATGCGTATCGTCCTACCATTCTATTCCTCATCTCTTCTCTATAAAACCTCCAAGCGATGGTCGCTTGTGCCTTTAAACCGGCTTCATATATATATATATATATATATATATATATATATATATATATATCGTTTGTAGTCTGACCCTTCGATTGGAGTCGTGAGGAGGATGAGAGGCAGTGCCACGGGCAACCTCTCATCGAGCCCTTGCAGATTCAAGAAGTAGGGCTGCAAGGGAAGGCACGTGACATTACAATTACCCTGGATGTCGTCGATAGGTAATTGGATTTGACATCAAGAAATGGTTGGTTCTCGATACATGAAGCCAATGGTTGGTTCTTGATACATGAAGCCACTTGGCTTCATGTATCGCTGAACCAACTATTTCTTGATGTCCATCAATTACCTATCGACGACATCCGTGGTAATTGTATGTCCACGCCGCTTCTCTTGCAAAATTTCACTTCATGAATTTGCGGGCTCGATGAGAGGTTACCCGTGGTAACCGTGTCATCCTCCTTCACGACCCCTAATGTGGCCGGAGACTACAAACGATTATATATATATATATATATATATATATATATATATATATGCCATTGCTTGATGTTTTATTTATATATCACAGACGGTTTGTGTTACGAACCGTCTGTGATAGATAGTTATCACAAACGGTTCTTAACACGTATGCATGATAGACATTTATCACAGATAGTTACGAACATGAGTAAATGCATGATAGTCATATATCGCGGCGGTTACGAATACGAACCGCCTGTGATAGTCATATATCCTGAGCGGTTACGAGTTAATAACCGTTTGTGATAGCATACATCATGAGCGGTTGAAAACCGTGCGTGATGACATCATGTCATCATGACCCATAAACTCGACGGCTCACGAAACCGCTGCGTGATGACGTTACGAACCGTTTGTGAAGACCTTTTCTGTAGTAGAGTATATATATATATAGGACGCCTGTTTCGTACTCTTGGGAGTATGTACCCCTACTTTCAATATACCTCTTAAACGAAGATATTATACTTTTTTTTATCACTTTCACTATACTTAAATACCAATTATAAGATACTCCAATGTGACTTGATTGAAAAAATTTCATTTGAGCCCTTTATTTTTTGTTATTTACCCTTTTTCATATATAAAAGAAGTATATACACAAATTTTGCTATAAAAGTGGACTTTAATGAAAATTTTCATGCAACTCACTTTGGGGTATCTTATAATCATTATTGTAGTATGTTCAAATAGATAAAGAGGTATCATCATATGATTTAAGTGATATATGAGAAGTGCTTGATCGTACTTTTTCATATATAGGGCCTTGGTTTACGTACTCTCGGGGAGTATGTACTCCCACTTTCAATATACATCTTAAATGAAGCTATTATACTTCTTTATCACTTTTAGTATACTTAAATACCAATTATAAGATACTCCAATATGACTTGACTATTTTTTTTCATTAGAGCCATTTATTTTTGTTATATACCCTTTTTCATATATAAAAGAAGTATATACACAAATTTTGCTATAAAAAGTGGATTTTAATGAAAATTTTCATGGAACTCACTTTGGAGTATCTTATAATCATTATTGTAGTATATTCAAATAGATAAAGAGGTATCATCATACGATTTAAGTGGTATATGAGAAGTGAGAGTACGTACTCCCAGGAGTACCATACCATTTTCATATATTCTGGCCAAGGCTTTGGTTGGATGGTGACAAGGGTATAATAATCCTCATTTATTTATTTATCTGTAATTCACATTATAGATAATAATACAGTTATATGGTCCTTGAGTATACCCCTTATTCATAAGGGAGAAGCTGGAGGTCGTAAGTTCTTCTATGACCACCCTATGGTCGTAAGTCCTCCTACGAGGCTACGACCACCACATAGTCGTATGTCTTTCTACGACTATCCTGTGATTGTAAGATCTTCTACGACCACTATCTGGTCGATAAGGCTTACAGACATGTGGGCCTAGTCGACTAGGGAATCTTCCACACCATATCCAATGATATGGAGCAGTAAACTACGCTGTTATCCTCTGGAATAATGGCATGATTTAACTCCTTTGTTAAGGTGATAACTGCTTGGTAACGTGGGGACGTTACTACTCCCACAATAATCTCCATCAATGGCTCCACGATCTGGTACATTAAGGAGACCTTTATACTGGAGATATAGCTATACACATCGAGGACTGTATAAAAGGCGGGATCATCAGGACAATGGGGAGGAAGAGAGATTCAGAAGCACAATACTCTAGTCTTTAGCTTCATCATGTAATCCAGCATACTCAATACATACACACAGGAGTAGGGTTGTTATTCTCCCAGGAGAAGGCCCGAACCTGTATAAAAATCCTCGTGTCTGTATCTCTGTGTGATTTTGAGCCTAGAGGAACCCTTGAATCAAACAATCTTTACGTAAGTTTGGTTGTAAAACACTGATAGTTGGCGCCCACCGTGGGGCCCTCGAGTCATCAGCTTTCCTTCAACTTTTCCAAACTCTCATGCCCTCATGGCAGAGAGTGGAACGAGGAGAACTGGTTCGACTTGGTCGATTACGCAGATATCGACATGGATGTCGGTTTCGACTACGAGCCGAGTGATGCATCATCCGATGGTGATGTCGCCTCCAGGGATCATTCTCCAGGAGACCATCCTATCGATGGAGTTGAGGAGGGATCCTTATCCCCCGCAACGATACGTCCAAATAAGGAACCAGCTTTCTCAGAGGGCAAGGGTCAATCTGACCACATCAAGGACTGTCCCAAGGCAGGCTCAGAGCATGACGAGGGTTCTCCCTCCGAATGTTCAAATCCACCTGAGGCAGTCCGACCTGGCACGACAACTCTTGGAAGTCGTAATTCCGGATCTTCATCAGAACCTGGTAGTCCTCTCTCTCCGGCTAGCCCAGCCAGGGATGCAATCGAACATGCTCTTCCTGCGAGTTCGACCATCCCAACGCAGGGCTCACTTACGGACGGAGATGGCTATAACCCGGAATTCCCCTTCCTGGAGGGGTTTGCTCCAAGTTGCCAGATGGTGTCATTCGACGACTCCTCAAGCGAGGAGGCCTCAAACGCAAGTGGAGATCATCAACGGGAGGTATTCGTCCTTCCCTCAGGTAGCAATAACTCTCCTAGAGACAGGACTGAGGACGCTTCCGGACGATCACACCCTACGACCGCTCGTGGCAATGGCAAGGACACCTGCAGCGATGACCAGAGTCAATAGTCTGATGAGCGTGCGAGAAATTCTCGAGATCATCGCACTTCACTGAGGCAAGCTCAAGGATTAGGTATGGATGATTCTGAAACAATCTGACGGAAATGAGTTGCAGCGCAGAGAAATTTGCCTAGGCGCACTCAATACTAGTCGGAAGAAGCTCAGGAACTTCAACATATCAACGACCTGCTTGAGAACCCATCTCAAGAACTTGCCTGAGCACCTGACTATGACCTCTTCACTGAAGAGATTGCACGAAGGTTACGAAGCACGATGAGCAAGCTCAAACGTCCTCGCTGACATCACTCTGGAAGTCCTGGCAGTACGACTCCATCAGCTTCCAGTCGTTCGAATAACTCACCGCATGGAGATCGACGCAAGTTGCATCGTTCCCCAAACCGGAAAAGGGTTCCTCGAATGCCTAACGATCAAAAAATTCCCAGGAGAGGTGATTGTTCACCAATCTGACCTAGAGGTCTGCAACAGCAGGCAAAATACGAGGAGTATTACCCTCGTAGGATCGAGACTTATCATAAGTTAGATTCACCCATT
The DNA here is from genome assembly GCA_036346405.1 of Phyllostachys edulis. Lineage (NCBI taxonomy): Eukaryota > Viridiplantae > Streptophyta > Magnoliopsida > Poales > Poaceae > Phyllostachys > Phyllostachys edulis. The sequence goes on along the minus strand of CM070555.1, from coordinate 4,390,725 downwards.
GTCGGGTATCGTCGAGTATGATCGCCTGGCGACGTCAACCCCTCTTTCCTGCAAAGGAGACATTACGACGTGATTACCGGATGTCGAGCATTCTTGCCTGACCTCCGATCAGTTCACTGGCCGCCGTGGTTTCGACCAGGGAACATGGAGAAGTTTGATGTATCTCAAAATCCCATCGAGTTTCTCTAGATCTACACGACTGCTATCCGAGTAGCAGGAGGAGGAGAGCGCGTCATGGCGAATTACCTTCCGACTGTGCTTGAAGGGCCCGCTCGATCGTGGTTGTTAAACCAACCACTCGAGTCGATCTACTCGTGGCAACACCTCTGCGACCTTCTACTGGCCAATTTTCAGGGCACTTACCATCGCCCCGGGAAGGAGGACGACCTATACAGGATGAGACAGAACGACCACGAGACACTACGCCAATTCATCAGGCGTTTCAGTCAGGTTCGCAACTCAATTCTTGAGGTTTCTGACTTATCTGTTATCAGAGCCTTCAAGCAGGGAGTCCGCAGCAGAAGAATCACAAAGAACATCGCTTTGAACCCTCCGGCTATTGTCGCTGAACTCTTCGAGACGGCTGATCGGTACGTGATTGCTGATGAAGCAGTCGAGTGGACCAAAATCATCGATCGAGATGACCAGCACCCTCAAGAGGTTAGCGAAGGTGGCAAGAAGAAGGATAAAAGGCCAAGAATTCTAAGAATAAGGCAAAAGGCCAAAAGCCTCAAGCCAATAGTTCTAAGGAGGTCCTGACCGTAAGAGATAAGGAGCCATGAACTGCTAAGCAATACCCTGATCGAGACAAAGGTAAGCGCCCCGAACGGAAGAATGATAAGCCTAGGTGGTGCCCTTTCCATAAAAAGGAAGGACATGACCTTCGCAACTACTGAGTTTTCCAACGAAAACTCGAGGACTACTACAACGGCAAAGGGCCACTTCCTACCCTCGAAGAGGTAGGGCAAGCTAGTTGTCGTACATAGTCGGACGACAATGAGGAGATGCCGTTTCAAGATCCTGAGCACACCATCGAGCATATCTTTGGGGGATCATCGGCATACGAGTCAAAGTGACAGCTTAAGGCGATCAAACGCGAGGTAAACTCTATTGACCCTCCTCTTGTCAATAAACTACCGAAGTGGTCGGAAGTCACCATCTCTTTTGAGAAGGTTAACTGCCCGATCCCTTCGACTCGACTAGGTCACATTCCGACCGTGGTCGAACCCACCATCAACAACTGTCGAGTAAATCGAGTGTTGATTGATGGTGGTAGTTCGTTGAACATTCTGTTCACGAATACCTTGGATGAGATGCAAGTACCTAGGACCAAGGTAAGACCGGTAAGATACTCTTTTTATGGTATTATACCGGGGTCTTCGGCCAAACCCATTGGTTAAGTTTATCTTCCTTTAACATTTGGTTCACCAAGTAATTTCAGGACAGAGAAGATCTCCTTTAATGTGGTCAATTTTGATACGGCATATAACACCATACTCGGATGACCAGCTTTGGCAAAATTCTTAATGGCAACTCATTATGGGTGTCAATGTCTTAAGATGCCAGGTCCCAAAGGAGTAATCATAATTCATTGTGATAAGAAGATGGCGCATACATGTGACCGTCGATCCCTTGAGATGGTTGATCAGATACCAACTCGGGAAGAAAAAAGACAGCCTTCGACCAAACAGTCGAAGCCTAAAGCTGCACCTATGCCGAACAACCACGTCAAAGAAGTTCCCTTGGATCAGGAGGAGCCTTCTAAGACTGTTCGCATTGGGGTACTTCCGACCCCAAGTAGGAAGACGCTCTCATCACTTTCCTCTGGGCAAACGCAGATGTCTCCGCGTGGAAAGCATCCGACATGCCCGGAGTCCCCAGGGAAGTGATCGAGCACAGGTTAGCTCTACGGCCTGACAAAGTACCCTTAAAACAAAAATTACAAAGATTTGCCCCTGATCGACGAGATGTTATAAGGTCAGAATTGGACAAGCTACTTAAAGAAGGCTTTATAAGAGAAGTCGACCATGCAAAGTAGTTGGCCAATCCTGTAATGGTTAGGAAGTCTAATGGCAAGTGGCGAATGTGTGTTGACTTCACTGATCTTAATAAAGCTTATCCAAAAGATGATTTCCCTTTACCTCGTATCGATCTGTTGGTTGACTCTACTGCTGGTTGCGAAACATTAAGTTTTCTAGATGTATATTCTGGCTATCATCAGATTAATATGTGTCTAGAAGATAAAGAAAAGACCGCGTTTATTACACCATTTGGTATATTTTGTTATGTGAAAATGCCATTTGGTCTAAAAAATGTTGGCGCTTCTTTTCAACGCTTGATGCAATCGACTTTTTCACCTTAGCTAGGCCGAAATTTGGAAGCCTATGTTGACGATCTAGTCATAAAAAGCATCAAACGGCTTGATCATGTTTCGGACTTACAGGAGACATTCGACAACCTCAGAAAACACCGCCTGAAACTCAATCCTGAGAAGTGTGTGTTTGGAGTCTCTTCGGGAAAATTGTTTGGATTCCTGGTCTCTATACGAGGGATTGAAGCAAATCCCGAAAAGATAAAACCATCATGCGATGCACCCTCAACCACGAAGAAAGAAGTCCAAAAACTCACAGGGTGTATAAGCGGCTTTAAGTCGCTTTCATCGCATCGATGGGAGAAAAGGACTACTCTCTTCAAACTTCTAAGGAAGCATGAGGGTTTCGAGTGGTCTCAAGAGGCAAACGCGCCTTTGAGGATGTCAAGAGATATCTTACAAGTGCTCCTATTTTGGTTTCTCTGAAACCAGAAGAGACGCTCTTAACTTATCTAGCTACCACGCCACAGGCAGTGAGCGCAGTACTAGTCATAGAACACGAAAATGTCCAACGACCAGTGTACTACGTAAGTGAAGTTTTGCACGGGCCTAAGGAGTGTTACCTCGGGTCCAAAAACTTCTATGCCCTCCTCATGTCTTCGAGAAACGCAACATTATTTTCAAAGACAAGATAATTGTGCCGCTCGAAGTTTCCCTTGGGAGTGATCCTCCGTATTATGGAAGTAGCGGGGCGCATGTCTAAATGGTCAATGAGAACTTGGGAGTTCGACCTCCATTTCGTGTCCCGAACGACCATTAAATCCCAGATCTTGGTAGACTTTGTCGTCGAATGGACAAATCTTGAACCTGTTCAGGATCCCCAGTACGATACCCACGGCCAGTGGACGATGTACTTTGACGAGTCACTTACTTTAAGTGGCTCGGGGGCTAGGGTGCTCCTGGAATCTCTTAACGGAGAGACCTTAAAGTATGCCATACAATTAAACTTTCAGGCCACTAACAATGTGGCAGAATACGAAGATTTGCTAGCGGGCATACGAGTTGCGAAAGCACTCGCGATTCGACGACTGCTTGTGAGAGGAGACTCTCAACTAGTCGTGAATCAAGTCAGAAAAGGGTACCAGTGCTCTAATACGACTATGTCTCGGTACCTATCGGAGGTTCGAAAGCTTAAAAAGCATTTTTTTTGTTTCGAGGTACAATTCATCCCTCGAAAGGATAATTTCCTCGCAGACCAGCTTGCTCGGATAGCTTCTTCCCGATCACAAGTACCAAAAGGAGTCTTCTTGGAGAAACTCCAGAAGCCTTCTTTGGTGGAGACACCAGAGACATCTTCTGTTGAGACAGCCTATCTAGAATACGAGGATACTTGGATGAATCCCATCTATGAGTATCTTCAGACGGGTTTCTGTCGGGACCCAAAATATGCAATTCTGGACCCTCTGTGTATAATGCACTAGTCCAGGATCACGCTAGTGCACACAGTGTCAACACAAGTGAATATCGATCCACACAAGCGATTAACGACATAAACGAGTAATTTGATAACAAATAGTTGTTTTGACCTTATAGTCGAGTTTACAATTATTAAGCCACGTAGGGCTAGCAAAGAAATAAAATAGCAGCGGAACGAAGAAACTTCAGCGGAATCCCATCAATTCACCACAGGCAACCGACTGGGATCAAGACCCTACGATCAAGCACCTTCGACGAACTCCTCCTCGAAAGTAGGTGAAGACTCCTCCTCTTCTGTTGCATGTTTTACAACAAGCATGAGTACACACCGTACTCGCAAGTCATACCACAGAAATGCAATTAAAGATGCAGGCTTATTCCAAAGGAATTGCTTCTGTGGTTCCTTTGTAGAAATGCAGCATTTGCAATTTAAATACAAGTAATAGATTGAAAGTATAATTCAAAACAAATAGACAATAATAATTTGACAGTTTTATTTTACAAAGACACATAGCCTAAACAAGTTATTCACGTAGCCATATGACTTAAGTCACACAACTCCCTTCCCAAGGTTTTATGAAAATCTACCCCTCGTGTGAAATCCCCGAGCATGTCCATGACCGCGGACGCGGCTATTCGAATAGATTGTTTAACACTCTGCAGATGTTGTAGACTTTACCCACAAGATACAACTAGTGTAGCTAGCACTAGCCGTAACAAAACAGTTCAGAAACTTCATCTCGACATTGACACTCCCAGTGGGCTTACAAACCGCCAGACAACCCCACACAGGAAGTCAGTCTGACACACACCGTTGGACAGGGACACGGCGAACCGTCCCGTGATGTGACTACTTGGTAGCACACCTCCACCCATGCCCACAGCCTAACCTACAACCTGAGTAATCAATGTCAAGATTCCATAACTTACTAAGTTAGGCCCGTCCCATACCAGGCATGTGGTTGTACGAGAGGCTCAGTTCAATGGCGCACAAAGTTAAGTCCTTAATTGACCAATGCAAGACTTTCAAATAAACTACAAATCCCTATACACACATGTTATTAATCCCACGCACATAGCTCCACTAAAATATCACACAGTCCACTTGCCTCCATCTAAATCCTTTCCCACCCAGTTGGTTAAGTGCAACATATGTCATCAACGAGTAATAGCACATAGAGCACACAGTTTCTATCACATAGTTCTATAGTCACTTAGTCAAGTTTATATTTGCAACTTACATGAGATGATGACTCGTAGCATGGCTAAGCAAACTAATCGCATCTAACCAACCCACGTTGGTAATACACTAGCACCAACTAAATTAACCAAACTAGGGTGACAAAAGATTATGGCATACAACTAAACAAGGAGGTCATAACAGATTGGATATTAACTAATCCCAAAAGCATTGAAATAAATAATTAAAGTAAATGCAATACTTTGAATCAATATAACTTTTGAAAACTGGGTTCAACATGATCAAAAGTATAACTTGCCTTGGAAAAGGTCTTGGTATTGATCTTGGTCTTGAGATGCTCCTTGCTCTTCAAAACCTCCCGAGGTATCGACGTCTACTCGCAAACGAAACAAACAAACAAACAAAACAAATAAAAATAGAGGCAAAACAAACTCCAAAAATTAAATAAAAATCTCAGATAGATAGATCTTGAATTTAGATGAATTTGGAAATTTGAATGGGCTCAATCGGAGTTCAGATGCAAAAGATATGAGCTTGGGAAGTTTGAATCTAAAAGAAAACCCTAAAACTGAATTATTTCGAATTTCCGAATTATTTCTTAAAAGAAAAATCAGATTATTGCGCAACGATGACGTCAGCGCTCAAAATTAAAGAATTAAAAAGAAAATCTGACATGTGGGACCAACACGTCAGTGAGATGGTCCACGGTGCACCAAGTCCACCGAACCGATTGGATCTGATTTGGCTGAACCGACACGCCAGCGCTACGTGTTTATACTTGACACGGCGCCACGTATCGACACGAGACGCCGAGGTCGATGTGGTTGCCGATGTGGCTCGCCACGCCGGATCGGCGACGGCGAGGCTCGATCGGCGCCGACACGGGCGAAGCGGCGCTCGCGGGTGTGGATGGTACCAACAAGATACCGAGGCTATCACGCACCTCTGGGCACTCCGGTGGTTGAGGTGGATTCGGTGGTGGCGGCAGCTCTCAAGCGGTGAGGTTCGGTATTGTTGGACGAGGCCTTCGGTGAGGCTCCGGCGACGGCGAAGGGTCCTGGATGTAGCCCACGCGATGCTGATCACGATGGTGCCGTCGATAACGACGCGGCGACACTGGCGGCGGCGCATTTCAAGTTCTCACCGACGGCGGCAAAAACCCTAAAACTCGAATTGCGGCGGCGCTAGGGTGATTGGGGCTCAACGGGTGGTGGCTTTTGATTGCGGGGACGATGGCGAACCTAGGGGTCCTATTTATAGGGTCTGGGCGGCACGAGATAAGAAATCCCCAAATCGTATCCGAGATGAACACGAGAGGAAATTCCTGGAGATAGAGGCCGATACGAGATTTGATTTTACCAAATTCGGGCGCGGAAGAGATAAGGGATAAGATTCGGCGCGTTTTCTAGAAGAGTTCAGATGGAAATCTCAGTTGTCGTAAGGAGCTTGGAGGTTTAACAATGGCGGATGGGCGCGCGTGGCTCCGCGAGGGTGAAACCGAAATGGAGACGATGACCTCGGCGGGCCCACACGATAGCGGCCGCGAGGGCGAGGACGCCTTGTGGCGAAGCGGATGAGTGATCCAAGCGTCGCGTTGATCCGATCGGCGGAAAATCGAATGGGTCAAGACAAATGATCGGGCGGCTTGGAAAGAGTTTAGGTTTAGGCCCAAAGGAAATATCTGAGATTTAAATACTTTTTCTTTTTAAGAAAATACCAGAAATCCAAATAAGCAATAGAAAATAGCAAATGAACTTGGAAAAATTCCAGAAAAAATCTAGAAAATATATCCAAGCCCAAAGAACCCAAATAAAATAGTTTTGAACATTATTGATGTTGACTTTAATCATATTAAATTGTTTTTGGTGTACAAGGTCCATATTTAAGCTTTTGAATTAAATTCAAATAAAAGCAAATGGTGATTTTTTATCCTACTAACTATTCAAAGGATTTTTTAAAGCTCAAAAAATTGGGATGTTACAGTTTCGTACCCGACGATGATCTTGAAGCAGATCGTTTATCCCGAAAGGCCAAAATATATATTATGGTCGAGGGAGTCCTCTATAAACGAGGCACTCAAGGGGTACTCATACGATGCATACTACAGAGAGAAGGACTAAGAGCCTGCTCGCTTCGCTCCCTGGTGACGATGTGCCTGGCCGGAACACCTCCTAATTGCTGTCGGTTTGTTGCTTGGTTTGCTGCCTAGGAGCCAGGCGTAGAAAATGAGCGCCTGGCTCCCAGGCCTCCCAGACCACCCAGATCTACGTTGATTGTTTGATCCAACGTTCTATTTTTTATTCACCAACTCTAGGCACATGCTTCCAACCAAACAACTCATCTTCAGGTCTGCTTGGCCAGGCAAAAACCATCTACTTTTCAGGCTACCTCCAGGCACCACTTTTTCATAGGCATGGAATACAGGGCACCGACCAAACAAGCCCTAAACCTCCTTCACGACATACACGGGAGCATATGTGGAACTCATGATTCCTCTGAGAATCTTTGTCGGGTCGAAAAGCCTTCGACAAGGATTTTCTTGCCAACACTCTCACGATGCCAAAGAGCCGTTAAGAAATGTGTACAATACCAGTTTCATAGCAGGCAAATACATCAACCAGCTCAGGCATTGCAAACAATTCCTCTATCTTGGTCTTTTGCAACCTGGGGTCTCGATATCCTAGGACCGTTTCCAAAGGCTCCAGGAGGTTTCGAGTTCCTTTTTGTGGCTATTGATACGTTCACAAAATGGATTGAAGCTGAACCTGTGACTGGGATAACAACGAAAGCCGCAAAACGGTTCATGATGGTAAACTCGCTTCATTTTAACTGGTCGGAGGAAGTTGCAACACCTAGTCGAAGACTTTCCTCTTTGCACGTGGTTCTACCTACTAGAAGGAACTTCCTAGCATCGTCCTGTTTCTAACTCTTGCTACTAGAGCAAACCTATTGAGTGCATTGGAATAAGTTGAACAAATTTTTAAAGGAACTCCAGACGTTTATCTAATTCAAGTTGACCGTTCTTGATTTGATTAATCTGGTCGGAGATGGCAACATCACCTAGTCGAAGCCTTTCCTCTCTGCACGTGGTCCTGCCCACTAGAAGGAACTTCCGAGTGTTGATTCGTTCCTACTCTTTCAACCAGTGCATGATAATCATGATCGAAAAACTACAAGTTAGCTAAACATCTCTTTTTAAGAAAACCCATTTCACACTATTTACTTGGTTTATCTAAATAAACCAAGCAAATAGTCGGGGGTTAGGATAAAGTTATTAACTTGACTTCAATTCTTAGTCTTGTTCTTTTTTCCGTTCATTATCTTATGAGTTACTAACTAGTCGACAAGATGATTTTCAGGAATGAGGAAGGATTATATATCAACATCAACAAAAAATTGTCTTTACAGGACTCAGGACTCTGGTACAGACTACTCTGGTGAAGGAGATCTTATTTGCATATCCTCCGTGACTGTATCGGGCGATCGATTGCATTTTTAAATTAGTCGCTTCCGCTCATACGCTTGAGGCGACGAAGTTATCTATGACGAAGTTGCTTGATTAAAGTTTGGGTCGTGGGCTCTAAGTTTTGCTAAAACAAATCTTATTCCCTCTTTGACCGCATCCTTTATCGACTTCGAATTAGTTCACCTTGAGTAGTCACCAATTCCTCGCAAAGTTCGACTTGTTCGCCAATGGCACTCGAGTGAGCAGATATCATGTCTTCACGAGGAGTGACCCCCTCAGCATGAAGCCCACCGAGTACATTGTTCAGAAGTAAAACATTGTCTTGGAGGTTTCCCTTCACAGACTCTCGGAGTCGTTTTATTTGTACTGCTTGTTCTGAAAAGAATAAAACCAATCAGATAAAATGACCTCGAGAGGAAAACACAATCAATCGCAGGTAAAGATTTGCTTACCAACTAGTCGAGAATCTAACTTCTTGACTTCCTCAACGTGAGAGGCAGCTTCTTTTATGTAGCGCTGCTCCCACGTTTGGACCTCTTGGTCTTTTTCTGAAAAGGAATTAAAGTCACACAAAGAAAAGAAGGTCCTAAATGGTCTTAAGTTCAGCACTTACCGTTCAATCATCCCTGCAACCTTTGGATTGCAGAGTTTGCCTCCTGAAGCTTATTCAGGAGGTCTTTCATTCTTGTCACTTAGCTTTTTCGTCTCGGCTTTCTCATAGTCGAGAGAATCAGCTAAGGTCTTCTCGTCGCTCTTGAACCTACGAAGGGAAAGAGTAGACGTCAGCATAAAACAAGTGGTCGTAAGTTCTTCTATGACCTAAACCTTGTCGTAAGTCTTTCTACGACAATACCCTGGTCGTAAGTTCTTCTATGACCTAAACCTTGTCGTAAGTCTTTCTACGACAATATTCTGGTCGTAAGTTCTCCTACGACCAGTACCTAGTCGGAAGATTTTCTACGACTATCCCTGCAAGTGCTGTGTAAGTAGTCGAAACGTAAAAGACTACGAAAAGCAGTTACTTACCACCTCTCTGCCTGCCCACAGAGTACCTCCTTCTTCTGTCGGAGTTGGACAAGTTGTCTATTGTACTGAAGAATAGTGACAATTTGCTCTAAGGCTTTTTGTATAAAAAGACAGTAAGAAGAAAGAAAAGACATGTATGTAAATACCGATCAACAAGTACTTACATTCAGAGTCGTTCGAGCGAACGAAGATAGCACACGCGTGGGGTTCTTAAGCTCATCGATCTCCTGGACTCGGTCCCAGCACACCTTTTCGAGACGTTCGTCATCGAAGACATCCCCTCTATTGGGAATGTCCTTAGGGTGAGGAACCCGAGCGAGAGATCTGAACGCGCGAGATCCCACAATGGTAGGAGGGTCGAAAAATCCAAAGGAATGTTCAAAAAACCAACATTCTTCTTCTTCTTCGACACCAGCTGCATCAGTAGCTCCTTCTTGGGAACCGGGAGAAACGTCCTCGACAACCTCCTTCTCGGTGCGATGGACCAATGATCCATCGCCTTGGCCTGATGCCTCTGCAGCATTAGGCGCCATCCTCACTTCAGCCTCTACGACCACTCCCGTGGTCGCATGTGCTTTTGGCTCTACGACCATTCCTGTGGTCGTAGACGCTTCAACACCAACGACACCCTCTACCACTCGGACGGTGGACGGCCCTTCGACCACCACCACTGTTATTTCTCCGATTGCCGGAGAAACAACGGTGGGTTCCCCGGCAGGAACATCCTTGATGGTGAGAGGAGCTGGGCTAAGATCATAAAGGAAAACACGATTAGGTGGTAAAAAGCAAAAGGTAAATGCTGTTCTTACACTTTTGTCCCTTTTACGTACCTTCGATTGTCGGACTTGATCTTGAATTTGGAAAAAGCCTTCCCTAGGGAAGATTTCTTTGACTTCTTCTCAACCACATCTGGTCGAGACTCAGGTTAAGGAACGGCCACGACCACGTCTGGTCATGAGTCTTGAACGAGTGCCATCGCTCCTTGAGCCTCTTAGCTCTCTGGATGGTCGAAACCAGTCTCGACCACCTCAAGGGCAGCACTGCCCTCGACCACAGGTACTACCGGCACAACAGTCTCCTTTACAAAAGACATTAAACTCTTCCAGTTCTCCTTTTCTAGTAGCTTGATAAAGCCGCGAGAGGCAGAAACTGCGAAGGTTTTATTGTCATAGTAGAAGGGTACCTTGGTCTTGGGGGCTGTATGTTTGAATACTTCAGCTACTCCTGCCGCAATTGCTTCCTCTGCAGCAGCTATTTCTGCCGCATATTTAGCGAAAGGTGCAGACGATGTAGCAGGGCTCAAACTTGCTCCGTACTTGTCGGCGACTTGCACGAGCTTCCTCCTCTTGGTCTTAGGAGCATCTGCTTGCTCAACAGCAGCACCAACGACCATCAGTTCGACTTCTTAGTCGTCCCGACAGTTCTCCATGCCTACTTTCTGTAGAGATCAGAAACAGAAGATATTACAAGTCAGTCATAAGTTTTTCTATGACCATCTCCATGTTGTAAGCTTTTCTGTGACAACCCCTTGGTCGTAAGCTTTTCTACGACCAGTACCTAATCGTAAGCTTTTCTACGACCAATATCTAGTCGTAAGTTCTTCTACGACTACAAAATCCTAAAGACAAAATTAGTTCTCGATTACCTTTAGACGCTCCACCTTGTCCTCTGGGAACAGGTCAACCAGGATTGGAGGTGCCACCACATGGGCTGGCGCTTTCACACAAATGAGCTTGATCCGAGCGTCAATCTCCTCTTGTGAGAGGTCTGCAAGGATAAGAAAACTTTCAATAAGCCAATTTTGAAATTAATAGAAAGAAGGCTAAGCCTGAAGTTTACTTACCCTCCTCGTAGTCCCTGGTCGGGTCTCGTAGCCCCGAATACCTCCACATTTGATGAGCCCTCTTCTTCAGAGGATTGATGCGGCGCGTGATGAAGTCCTTCACCACGTGCCATCCGGTAAGCCCTCTTCCTTCAAGTCTGCAATGGCTTGAATGAATGGGGCGATCCGACTGAGATCCTTGCAAGTCGAATCCCAGGAAGAGATCTTCTCGGCCGGCTTCCCAGCGAAGGAGATGCTATCCTAATTGGTTATCTCCCAATAGAACCACCTCTTCTTCCACCCTGGCCACGACGACTGGGTAAACATCTGAATATACTCCTTCGACTTCCCGTCGTGGAGCTTCAGACTGCAACCATCGGCAACTCTAGCCAGCCTGGTTATTCTGTAGAAGTACCGAAACAACTCCAAATTGGCCGGAATCCCCAGGTAGGCCTCACACAGGTACACGAACACCCCCAACATTGTGATATAATTGGGAACGAGATCCACCAACTCCACCTGAAAGTATTCGAGCACCAATGTAAGAAAAGGATGAGCGGGCAATCGTAGACCACACTCACAGAACGCCTAGAAGACAAGGATTTGCCCAATCTCCCCCGACGGCCAATGCTGCCCCACAGCCTCGATCCACTTCACGAAATTCCTCTTCGGGATCTTCTCGGCAGCGACCAAAGCCTTGATCTTGGTCGCGTCCATCTCCAATTTGGCCCACTGAGAGGCGGCTCCGGCCATCTCTCTCAGGAATCGAAGACTTGGATTTGGGAAGATTTCGGGAGGAAGTTCTATTTGGTCGGTGGCGGAGAACTCAAAAGTTTGAACAGTGAGAGCGATTTGGGGAGAAGGTAAAAGACCTTAGTCTCACCCACGGTGAATATTTATAACCGCACACTCGAGTTAAAGACGTGGCGACCCAACGGTTGCCACCGCTTCGGGAAGCGCTCCTACAGATAGGTCTGTGAGAGTCGATTGAGATTCTTAAATTTGTCTGCTCGAGGAAGTAAGCTCATTCTTTACACCTCAAGCGAAATTACCTTCTTGGCCAAGTCTTTTTCTGGTCAAATGTAACAACGATCGGAAAGATTTTACTTCCGACCTCAGTGCTGCGACCACTCGGTGATTGTAAGATCTTCTATGATCACCAGGTAAGTCGTAAGATTATTCTACAACCTTCTTGACCAAGTTAATTTCTGGTCAAATGAAACACAAGTCAAAGAGTTTTTCCCTCGACCACTACTATTCTACGACCACTACTGGTCGTAAGGTCATCTACAAACTCCTTTTTCAAGTAAGTTATTTTCACTTGAAGCTGGGGGGGCTAGATGACGAGGATATAATAATCCTCATTTATTTATTTATTTGTAATTCACATTATGGATAATAATGACATCATATGGTCCTTGAGTATACCCCTTATTCATAAGGGAGAAGCTGGAGGTCGTAAGTTCTTCTACGACCACCCCATGGTCGTAAGTCCTCCTACGACCACCCCATAGTCGTAAGTCTTTCTACGACTATCCTGTGATCGTAAGATCTTCTACGATCGTTACTTGGTCAATAAGGCTTACAGACATGTGGGCCTAGTCGACCAGGGAATCTTCCACACCATATTCAATGATATGGAGCAGTAAACTACGCTGTTATCCTCTGGAATAATGGCATGATTTAACTCCTTTGTTATGGTGATAATCGCCATCGTAACGGGGACGCATTACTACTCCTAATAATCTCCATCAACGGCTCCACAGTCTAATACATTAAGGAGACCTTTATACTGGAGATACAGCTGTACATTTCGAGGACTGTATAAAAGGCGGGATCATCAGGACAATGGGGAGGAAGAGAGATTTAGAAGAACAATACTCTAGTCTTTGGCTCCATCTTGTAATCCAGCATACTCAATACATACACACAGGAGTAGGGTTGTTATTCTCCCAGGAGAAGGCCCGAACCTGTATAAAAATCCCTGTGTCTCTATCTCTGTGTAATTTTGAGCCTAGAGGAAGCCTCGAATCAAACAATTTTTACGTAAGTTCGGTTCTAAAACACCAACAGATGGAATTTGGTTGGTGATGATATCGAACCAAACCTTAATCCAGGTCGCATCCCTCTATTTAGTTCTTTCGTTTACTTGGGCTTTGATTTACCCAAAAATGATTTCTTAACCAATGTTCTTGAACATTATAACTTGGAATTGGTCCACTTGGGCCCAAATTCTATCTTAATTCTTAGTGTTTTCTCACATCTTTGCGAAGCTTTTCTTGGTATTCCTCCTTCTATTCGCCTCTTTCGCTGTTTCTATCAATACACTCCCAACAATAGAAATCATGGTTTATGTGATAGTGTTTATTTCAAACTTTATGACAACACTACCGACTAGTACCCTACTCATCCAATTAAGGATTCATGGAGTGATTACCACAAGGAGTGGTTTTATTATGATCTCCCAGAAGGTAGTCGTCTGCAGTATACCAAGAAGACGCCACCAACTTGGACGAAGAAACATATGGACAGGAGAAATCTTTTGCCCTAACTGCTGAGGAGAAGTGTGTGGTCGGACTTATTGCGACCTTAGTGGAGAATGGTCTTACTAGTCGTAAGATCATTTACGACTTCCTCAAGAATAGGATCAGCCCTTTAAAAAAGAGGGTTTATTTAGCATGTGACATAGAGGAGTCAAACAACCCCACCAAAGATCAAATTGGAGGTATATTCTCCCCATTTAATTTAATTTTTTTAAGCATTGGATTTGTTAACTTAGAATTTTGTTGCCTTCTTTCAATGTTACCAGATACCCAAGTTTTGGATAGGGCATCGAAAATTCTAAAAGATGCCAAGGATAATTTTGAACCAATTCTACTTGAGAGGCAACCAATTTGCCTCATTGGAGCTCCAATAGCTGTTCGGAGTGAACGAAATAAGCTAAAACAATCTTTAATCCGGAAAGCTATTTAAGATTGAGATGATTGTTTATTTATTTATTTTAGATTCTTAACAGGAAACGACATGTTGACCAAATTGGTTTTAGTAGTCAAGTTCCTGTTGCAAAAAAGGCCAAGGACACTAGTATGAGTCCTTCAAAAATAGTGGTCGGGGAGCCTATGACCAGGAGCTATGTTGCAGCAGCAACTCCGACCAGTACTCCTACTTCTTCTACACCGCCATTCGGTCTAAGAGTATACACAACATACCACAAGCGCTGGAAAAATTGGTAAAGGCTGCTAAGGTCACCTAGGTAAGAAAAAGACATCTTTGGGCTCCTTACAAAGATCCATTTCAACATATTCCTCCCCCGTTCACAATTGTTCAGGCACAGGTGAAGAATTTGTAGAGGAAGAAACTCCTCTACTAAGATTGGAGAGACAAAGATTAGCATAGTCTACTTTTGAGGTCTCTTCCAATGAGAAAGGCAGTGGTAGTTTCACTTTCCATACTACCAATGCTTTGATAGATATTGGAGGAGACACCGGTCTCTACTTTAGGTAAACAAGATTTCTTCCCTTTTTTATCTATGATCTAGGCAAGATTTTTTACTTTTGTCTTTAGCAATCCTCCAACCACTTCTGTCCTTGAAATTGAGAGACAAGAGAAGGATAAAGTGGTCAAGCAAGCATCATTGCCTTCTGCTACAAGACTGGTTGAGGAGACTCCAACTATACAGGGGTCAACTCTTGAGACGGTGGCCAGAGAGGTTTCCACCATAGTAGAAGAAATAGCAGTTGAAAAGGTGGTTGAGAAGGCTCTGATCACCATAGAAGAGACAACTACTAAGGAGGTGGTCGGGGACACTTCGAGCACCATAGGATAAACAATTGTTGAAGAGGTGGTCAAGGAGGCTTCGATCACCATAGAAAAGGCAACGATCAAGAAGGTGGTTGAAATTTCCACTGAACTTCAAGATCAAGGCTCTAAGCCTATTATCCTGCTAAATTTCTCTATCATTACTTAAGATGATTCATAATTTTTTAGTCTTAAAGTTGCTTTTTACTAGAATAAAATTTCTCTTTTATAAAGTGACCAAGATTGAATAATCCCCAATTAATGAGGTTATTTATCTATAATATTCATTATAAATAATGATATTCTAATAGCCCTCCAGTATACCCCTGGTCGGAGATGCTTGTCTCAACCAATTTAGGTTACGACCACCCCCTGGTCGGAAAGTCAGTTATGACCAAGTCAAATCATGACCACTCTCTGGTCGATAAATCTCGCGGACTGATATGTGGGCCCTATCTTATCAACTAGGGACCCTATACACCATGCCCAACTATGAGTGGTAGCAAATATGACACGTGGACCTTTGTGTCTCTGACATAACTACATACGCCTCCCTCTGTTTCTAGCAATAATTGTCTAGCGAACGTGTGGGGAAGGCGTCTCATTGACAACAACCATCATCAATGTGCGGATTCTAGCAACTGTCATCAACGTGTGGATTCCAGCAACCGTCAAGGCGTCTCCTGATGAACAACAACTGCCACCCCTTCGACGCTTTATAAGGGGCGGTCTCGGCAAACGGAGGAGAGAGAAGATAGAAACCATTGAGAACAATCATAGTTTCGATGACAAATTGTGCATTGTAATCTAATTCAATACAAGAACACAGGAGTATGATTGTTATTCTCCCTGAAGAAGGCCTAAACCTGTCTAAAAACACCATCTCTCTTCTTGCGTGATCTCAAAAGCTATGTCCCTGCATTTACTCACAAATATCTATAGTAATTCATCAACAGTTGGTGCCATCCGTGGGGAAACTACAGTGATCTTCGTCTGTTCTACTCAGATGCCTCCATGGCAAACGAGTGGAATGAGGAGAATTAGTTCGATCTCATGGATTACGCAGGACTCGACATGAATGTCTGCAACGAATATGAGCCGAGCATCTACTCATCCGAGGGCAACACCTACTCCAGGGACTCATCACCTAGCCTAAGAGACTGTGCCACGAACATGCTGCAGGAGGGCATGCTATCGCCGACGCTCTCAACAGTCGGTCGCATAATTCTCAACGTAAGGGACAACAAGACCTCCCTCGGCTTGACCCATCCCCTGGTCAATCTCGCAACCATGATGGTAGGCGAAGGAGGGACCAATGTATACCTCCCACGACTGGTGGTCGACAAGCTCCTCGGAGGAGTGGGCAACCATGACTTCCTCAGAGAAATCTGCATCAGCAGATGGGACACGAGGAGGATTACCCTTGTAGGACTAGGGTCCATGACCGATCAGGTCCTTTTACCATTGGGTTGCCCCGCTCCTGCTCCACACGTGTTGCTTGTTCCAGGGCCTCATGTTGTTCACGTTTTGCCCGCTGTTCTGGGGTCTTGCCTACATTGATGGCTACGCATTCACAAAACTCTGAGCAAATGGAGGGTGAGAATGTTTTGTCCTCATCGAAGGACGGGCAGTACTCAAGATTCCATAGTGGATGTTCTGCAGATGGCTCTATCGTAATTTTATCATGGACACCGTTAGCGATATCACCAGTAAACACCACGGTACCAGAAGGGTTGTCACCTGCCTCTCCAATTGAGATAGTTTTGGGAACATACTCACCCTTGAAGTTGCTTGAGGGTGTTGGTGACATCTCCGTCGCCCTGGTCCCAATAGGTTTGGCTGAGGACAATGAAGGTTCTTCCTCGAGAACGTACTCGATATAATTATGAGCCATTTTAGGTGTTTTTTCTCGATTTTTGAGTATGCTAAAACGACCATGCTGGGTGAAGGGGGATATATTTGATTGGCAGTAATACTAAAAATGACACCTTGAAAGTAAATGAGGCGGATGAGCCAAATCATGAAGCACGCCATGCCGGGCGAAGGGGGATATTTTTTTACTACTAACATGGCTGACGCATGATTTATTTATTGACAAGTTTTACTGTCGGTTCCGAGGAATCGATTTTACTGGCGGTATGGGCGATTGAAGAATCTAGGCCCCATTTGTAGTGTTTTAGTAATTATAGACAACCATATGTTTTGTACTAACTCATTTTATCAAGAAGCTACTAGGGTTATTCTTGGACTAAGACGGAAGAGCTCTAAAGGATCTCATCTCACTCAAGGTAAATGTATCTAGTTGATATGACCTTTTCTTAGTTTTACCGGTCTAGGAGAATGAAGGATAAAAGACCGAATTGATAGCGTAGAAAGCCGTACTATGAAGAGGGATTAGATGACTAGTAGCTTGAAAGAAAATTATGCCACATGTTCAATCTTACTTGGTTTAAATCTCGGTTTCATTTGGATTAGTGTGGTCATAATTTATATGGGTTTTAATTTTCAGTGAGATTGAAACTCAAATATCTTTTGTTTAGTTGAAAGTTTGAGAAACCTATGAACACGAAAATGATCATGAATATCCATCTTTAGGTTTTTTCTTTTGGGATCACTATCAAATTCCTTTTGAAATAGAATTTGTATAAAAATTTGATTTTTGGTCAAAAGCAAGATACTTAGGATCATGGTTACGCAAAAACTGACTTTTTCATTTCAAATGGATAATTTTTTTGTTCTTTCCAAACAAAAACCTTTGAAATACAAATGTGATATGGGATGGTTGGATTTTCAAGATTTTGGGTTTTAATATTCAAAAAATTGACTTTTGATCAAAAGGGGTTGATTTTGGAAAGCCATTTTAGCATGATTTTCAATATGTGCACAAATAGAGATATGATATACATGTTGATTGTATAACATTCCCCCTAAATGTGTTTCCCGTATTAGTTCTTAAATCAAGAAAGCCACAAGAGAATTACGAATCCAAATAAGATTTCAAATAACTGAGATCAAATGACATTAGAAAGATCTATGACATTTAATTCATTTCTCAACTTGCAAAAACGGCTTTCATTTAGAGGCTTTGTGAAGATACCTGCTAATTGAACATCGATTCTTATGTGGCCAATTACGATATCGCCTTGGCCTACATGATCTCTAAGAAAATGATGGTGAATATCTATGTGTTTAGTTCTAGAGTGTTGAACTGGATTATTGGCTATTTTCACTACATTATCATTGTCACACAAAAGAGGCATTTTAGGGAAGTTTATTCTATAATCTATCAAGGTTTGCCTCATCCATAGCAATTGAGCACAACAACTACCCATGGAAACATACTTCGCTTCGGCGGTGGATAGGGCTACAGGGTTTTGTTTCTTTGAGGACCAAGATACTAAAGATCTTCCTAAGAATTGACAACTTTCGGAGGTGCTTTTTCTATCCACTTTACAACCCGCATAATCAGAATCAGAATATCCAATTAGATCAAATTTAGCACCTTTAGGATACCATAAGCCGATGCAAGAGGAATGCTTTAAATATCTAAGAATCCTTTTAACGGCTATAAGATGACATTCTTTTAGAGATGCTTGAAAACAAGCACACATGCAAACACTAAACATGATATCGAGCCTAGATGCGGTAAGATAAAGCAAGCTACCAATTATGGATCTATAAAGCTTTAAATCTACCGGTTTACCTCTCTCATTTAGATCGAGATGACCATTTGTATCCATAGGAGTCTTGATAAGCTTTGCATCTTCCATGCGAAATCTCTTGAGTAGATCCTTCACGTACTTGGATTAACTTATAAATATCCCATCTTTGAGTTGCTTGATTTGAAATCCAAGAAAGAAGCCAAGTTCTCCAATCATAGACATCTCAAATTCCCTAGGCATCATATTACCAAACTCTTTGCAAAACTCTTGATTAGTAGATCCGAAGATAATATCATCAACATAAATTTGACAAACAAAGAATTCATTATCAATGATTTTTTTTGTGAAAAGAGTAGTGTCAACTTTCCCAATTTTGAAACCTTTTGAAACAAAGAAATATCTAAGTCGTTCAAACCAAGCTCTAAGAGCTTGTTTGAGACCATAGAGTGCCTTCGATAGTTTATAAACATGGTTAGGATTTTTAGGATCCTCAAAACCAGGAGGTTTTTCAACAAAGACAAGTTCGAAAATTTTTCCATTTAGAAAAGCACTTTTTACATCCATTTGAATTTTTTTTATTTCAAAACATGATGCAAATGCAAGCAAGATACGAATAGCTTCCAGTCTAGTTACGGGAGCAAAAGTTTTACCAAAATCCAAACCTTCAACTTGAGTATATTGTCGGGACCCAAAAATGCAATTTTGGACCCTCTGTGTATAATGCACCAGTCCAGGATCACTGTAACAGCCCAAAAATTCATAAAGGCAAAAATATGGGATTTTTAAAACTTTTTGTCTAACGTCTGTTGTCGTTCCATTCGCCTGCATTTTTGAGAGTTGCTTGAGTGCCTATCTCTTTTCTGCTATCCTGATTTTGTCTATTTTCGCGTAAGAGTTCCTTAAAGCTAAAATCAGAATTTTAGCAAGTCTAAAATTCTGTTGTTCTATCTCTTCCCATTTCTTTCTAGCCCTCCTTCCTTCCCCCCACTTCTTCTTTGGCTAAATACTGATCAGCCTAGTGCGGCTCACACTTTTGTGCTTTTCCTCTCTGTTCCTCCGACCGATGCTGGTCCGAACCCTTAGAAGCCAGCCTCCCTAACGGAGACACAGGCAGACGTGCCCTCACCGTCGCCGCATGAAGCAAGAGGGAGCTTCAGCACGGTGTGGTCCGACAAGCCAGTAATGGCAGTCATCCAGGATGTCATTCCACTGCCCTATGCTGCCCATACCGTCAACTGCACTAACCACTCCTCCTCGTTGGTTGTGCCAAGGTGCATGCACATATTCACTTCAAGTCCCATATTGCCTTTCTTTGCCATTCTAGTGCCAACCTCACTTTCTTCCTCCTCCAAGAGAGCTTGAGCTCCATTCAGGCTCAAGCGCTTGCCTCGGTCGAGCGCCGCCGCATCATCCCCGCCTTTGCCGCAGGCACCCATCGATAAGGCCACTGCCATGCAGTGCGCATTTGCTCACACCCATGCCCCAAGTGGTGTTTTCCTCAATTAAGTCTACTCCTTGATTCGTAGGAATAGCCTTGGAGACCACTCTTCTTTCCCCTCCGACCAGGACATTTCAAGACACCTGAGTAGGACCATTCATTTGCTTTCAGGGAGCAACCTTGAAGACCGAAGACCACCCACCTTCCTCAAGCTATTGCAGCACAGAGCTTCTCCCGTAGTTGTGGTCCACGTCGCCAGCTCAGCTCCGGCTAGCCCCTTTCCCCCAGTTTCGTACTGGTAAGTTTCTAGTGGTCAAATGCTCTTCCTAGTTCGAGCCGCCTTGTTCTCTCTTGGCTTTTCCTTTGGCTCTTCCTTTGGCTTTTCCGCTGGTTCATTTGATTGCATCAATACAATCAAACTTTTGCTTCTTTTGACCTCTGTTGTGTAGCTGAATATTCTCCCATTCGACTATGCACAGTTAACACCTCCATGACCTCCCCTGGTTGCAACACTCTCATGACCTTCCCCTGGTCCTGGTATCTCCAGGACCTCCTTTGCGTTCATCTTGACCGTCGGGACCTCCTTTGCGTTCATCTTAACCGTCGGGACCTCCTTTGCGTTCATCCTAACCGTCGAGAACTTCTTTCGTTTAGATCTGAGGGTCCAGACCTCTCTTCGTTTAGATCTAACGGTCCAAACCTCTCTTCGTTTAGATCTAAGGGTCCAGACCTCCCTTCTCTTGGATCTGAGGGTTCAGACCTCTCTTCAATTAGATCTAACAGTCCAGACCTCTCTTCGTTTAGATCTAAGGGTCTAGACCTCCTTTCTCTTGGATCTGAGGGTTCAGACCTCTCTTCGATTAGATCTAACGTTCCAGACCTCTCTTCGTTTAGATCCAAGGTTCTAGACCTTTCTTCATTTGGATCTAAGGGTCCAGACCTCCTTCCATTTGGATCTCAGGGTCCAGACCTCTGTTCGTTTAGATCTAACGGTCCAGATCTCTCTTCGTTTAGATCTAAGGTTCCAGACCTCCCCTCGCTTAGATCTAACGGTCTAGACCTCTCTTCATTTGGATCTGAGGGTCCAGACCTCCCCCTCGTTAGGCCACCCTCATGATCAAGACCATCCATCTAGCCGCGCCCTTACCTCTTGTGGACCATCCGATCAGATTGGATGGTCCCACTTCGCTGCGCTTTACCTCCTTGACCTCAAGACCTCTTTTTCAAAACCGCTCTCGTGGTCTTTTGCAAAGACCACCCTCTTGGCCTTTTTCAAAGACCACCTCGTGGTCGCGACCTCCCTTTTTACAAAGACCACCCTCTATCGCACGACCTCCCATTTTGCAAAGACCACCTTCTTGGTCTTTTGCAAAGACCACCTTCTTGGCTTTTTGCAAAGACCACCCTCTAGGTCATGATCTCCCGTTTCGCAAAGACCACCCTCTTGGTCATAACACTTCTACGACCTCCCCAGGTCATAGCTTTTCCCACGACCTTCCAGGTCTTAGCATCTCCATGACCTCCTCGGGTCGTAACACTGTCACGACCTCCTTTGGTCGTGGCACTCTCAGGATCTCCCCGATCTGAGATTTTCAGACCTCCCCAGTGCAAGATTTCCAGACCTCCTCGTGGTACAAGATTCTCGACCTCCCTGGTACAGTAACTCTAGGACCTCCCACGGATACTGAGTGACTCGTGACCTCCCTAGATCTGATGACTCGGGACCTCCCTCGATCTGAGACTCCCACGACCTCCTCAGGTCGTAGCGTTCCCACGATCACCCAGTTTTATCCTTCTACGACCCCTATAGCCTATACGACTTCCATAGCTTCGACCACCGTAGCTACTACGACCCGTCCCTAGATGTAAGCTTTTCCACGGCTATCTCATAAATCATAAGACCTCTCACAATCCATTTGTGGTCGTAAGCTCTACTACCACCACCACCTGGTCGTAAGATTCCTCACGACCAGTACGTAGTCTTAAACCTTTCTACTGACATCTTCTGGTCATAAGCTTTTCTACGACCAGTCTATAGTCGATGGGGCTTACAGACGTGTAGGCCTAGATGATCAGAGAGTCTCCCACGCATATTTAAAGATATGGTCTGGTCATCCCGATGAGCTGTCGTTAAATATGTTTTCTCTCATTCGAAGTGTTTT
Source organism: Phyllostachys edulis (assembly GCA_036346405.1). Lineage (NCBI taxonomy): Eukaryota > Viridiplantae > Streptophyta > Magnoliopsida > Poales > Poaceae > Phyllostachys > Phyllostachys edulis. The sequence continues at coordinate 4,368,363 of CM070555.1, read as the reverse complement.
CGTTCGTTTGAATGCATTTGGATTTATTGGAGTTCCTTTGGTTATTTTCAGTCGCTCGAGAGTTCGATCGTATTATGCGTAATTAGCATCTAGAGATATCATGGAACTGCAACCCCAACAAGGACAAGATTGTCAGAGCATTGTACAGGATGACTATCAACATATTGAGCAAAATTATTACCAGGATATTGAGAAGGTCGAATATTAGGATATAGAGCTTTATCAGAACATTGGCTAAGGCGAGTCAACACTTTGATCATATTGCAGCTACTTTTTCCAAATTATGTTGTTTCAAATTAAGAAATTGCATTGCTATGTTCTATCAAACTAAATTGGCCTAGATCATAGTTAGTGCCTTAACAAATACTTGTGTATGAACTTTCAAATCCTTGAACTTGGACACTATCCTTTGTCACCCTATACTTAATGGATTACCTGCTAGTTAATAAGTCTGTATCTAAGTGTCATGCTTAGCCTTGCTTAGATACAATGTCATGCGGGCATTAATTTGCCCGACAACAATCCTTAAAAACTTTGGAAAATGATTTGGCCAGTAAGGCTGGGAGCCTGGCTGGTATGTTGAAGTAAATGGTTATTTTCCAAAACAATAAAACCTAAAAAACTGTTTTTGACTGGGGCGGTTGGAAAGAATGGCTAGTGCCGGGGGCACGAGAAGATGCTGGTATGTGGATGTACCACCCTGGTCAAGTAAGGACCGAATCTTGTGATGACCTTTCATGCAAAAACAGTGCAACCACAAGTCCATTATAGGTACGACTTGGCCGACTAATTTGCTCGCCTCGGCGTAGAACCACCGTCGGGTTGATTGCGGGTGGATAGCCAGGGGAGAACGAAGCCACAAGAACCATATTGGCACAAGAGGGGGCCTCCTAGAGAGCCTAGAGAGTGGGCTCAGGGCGGTGGAAACCTTAGTGAGCAGATGGAGTGCGTTGAGGTTGAGCATTGTAATGGCCTTGTGGTAATCTCCCCTTGATTCACATGTCCAAGAAAATGTGTATATATATCAAGGCGATTACCTCTTGTGGGTAAAGTGTGCGAACTCTACAGAGTAAGAAAACTATCATGATAGCCGTGCTCACGGTTAAGAGCGGTACTGAGAACTTGCTTGATATAGTTGTCATTTTTACAAAAATCATTTGTGTTGAAAAGGGAAGGCTGGGGTGGGACCTCAGGGATTTGAGAAAGGCCTGGTCGGGGACCAGTGGTAATTACAAGAATACCCGAGCATTGAGTGGATGTAACAGCCCCAGTTTTAATAAACAGCAATAAAATGCTCTTCATAGCATTTCTGGTCATTTTGAAAATTGGGCAAACTTGTTACAATTTAAAAACCTCCATTTTCGATTCACATCTTAAACTTGTTTTGAAACTTCAAAACAAAATGCAAGTCAATGATTGTATTGAGACCGGAGAAGTATTTTTATCAAATGCTAGATAAATTATTTTGAATAAAAATGAATTTTGTCAAAGTTTTAGAAATTATTTTGACCTTTAGAAAATCTTTGATCAAATCTATTTGGTCAAAGTATTAATTGAGGTATTTCAAAACGAGAAATGGTGGTTTACAAAATTTATCTGGGACATATATCATCCCAGTAGCCTCTCTACAAAATTTCATATTTTTACAAAATTATTTTGATATTTTTAAACCCCCAGTCAAAGTTTTGAATTTGGATTTTGGGTTTAGTCAACTTTAAACCCAAACCCAGTTTCCTTGGCACTGTAGCGACTCGAACCACTTGGGTTTAAGACCAACACGTGCTTTTGAACCTGACCTAGTCACGTTGGGGTTAAGCTCGATCTCGTGGTTCATTGTGAGCCCTCCGATTCAAAACGAGTGAACCAGATGCCTTAGGCTGTTTGGACAAACCTAAACTACCCACGCAATCTCTGAAACCATGGATTCAAACTCAATAGACCAGATGCATTGGGCCGTTCGAACCGTTCGAACGCGCCATGCAATCTGGACCGTCCATCTCAAATCGGGCGATGCGCATTTTAGCGGGCTAAGCAAATTGCAATTGGAAAAGCCAAAGCGCGCGTGAGCCCTTGGATTTAAATTCCACGGCCAGGATCAATTGGGCCGTTCGGACTGTCTGAACGCGCCTTGATTGTGAGCCGTTGGATTCAAAATCAAGCGCCAGGATCAATTAGGCCATTCGAACCGTCCGAACAACCCATTGATCTCAGCCGTTTAAATCTGATCCAACGGTGCCGCTTTTAATGTGTTCGAAACTCATGTCATGCAGTTTCACGTGGCCATTGGATTTCAATCGTGTGGTTCACATGAGTTGGGCCGTTCGGACCATCCGAACGCCCCACTCAATTTGAGCAGCTCGTTTGAAATCGGACGATCCACTTTTGTTTGAGCTCGCTGTTTGTGTCTTTGCTGAGACTGATAGTGGGGCCCGCGTGTCATCGACTCACCTTCGTCTCTTCTGTGCCTTTGCGCCAGCACCGAGCTCGTCGCCGTTGAGGTGGCGTTGCGCCGTGTAGTTGGCAGCAAGCAATCGACACTTGGCGCTATTTCGCTGCATGGAGGACACGCACGAACTCGCCTCATCTTCTCCGACGAGCAAGTATATAAACCCTTGTTTCCACTCTTTGCCATTTTTGGTGCCGCGGTGCTTTCTTCTTTAGCTCCGGCTTAGCTTCTCGTTCTCACCCTTGTGTTCATCTCTTTCAATGCTTTATTATCCTGTTAACGGGAGTTTTTGGCATTGATTGTAGACTGAAACGCAAGCTTGCCACCTGGGTGTCCAGAGCGTGCCTGGAGCGCAGCCGTGGTGCATTTTCTTTGCTCCGATGAGTTTTTCTTTGGTTCTTTCGCGTCACATTGTGCCATGTGAGCTAAGGAGCAAAAACCCTCATTAAACTTGTCTTTTGATTCACATGATTGCTGGGAATCGAAAATTTCCACTTTTTTTGTTCTTGTCGGTTTCTTCACCCTCACTCCTAATCTGGTGAGACTTTGTCAATCCCTTCTAGTAGAGCATTTAGGATCTTTGCTTAAGCTATCCTGGTCACTAACTCCTCTTGTTTTGATCTAGGATCTCTTATCACCTTGAATCTCCATTTTGGTCGTTTTCGGTCTTTCTTATCATCGTCAAGTTTAGAGCTTCTATGATCATTTTCAAAGTCTAGGTAGCTCCCTTTTTAACCCCAGTAGCTTAAGCAAGAGTCTGTTTGCTTAATGTGCTTTCTTTTCAACAAAGCTCTCACTCTTTGCCCTTGCTGTTCTTGTTGTCGGTCAGACCGACAAATCAGTAGCAAGGTCTTATTTGTTAATCCCTGTTAGTTAATGCTATTGCAGGGTAAGCTAGGTTATTATTGTCACATCCCCAAATTAATTAAGAGGATTACTATGCATCTCATTAGCATGCATCATATTTTGAAACATTTTCTTTAAGTATTGCACTTGGAAAATCTCAAAACAATTATTAAACATACACTTTAATTTGAACTCCAAAAGAAAAACTGAAACAAATGCTACTGCAGTTACTCTGGAAATAGTTTATTCAAATACTATATTAATTATCATGAATTAATATAATTTTTCCCAAATTTTTGGGATTTGTTTCAGCCCTTAGAAAATTCAAACACAATTCAATGTCACATTTTAAGTTTGAATTTAAAATGCATAATATATAACATAAATAGTGAGGTCTAATAATTTTTATGAACACTAAACCTTCCCAGTAACCTTGTGATTTATTTCACATTTTTGGGAAATTTATTTCTAATTTTAAGACCCCAGTCAAAATTGAGAAAACAAATTAATTCTCACTCAAACCCTAGACTCAATTCAAACACTGTTGGACCGACTCGAGTCTGACTCGTGAATTGACTCATTAACCCCTAGTTTGCACCATGCATGGGCCGTCCGATTGGAATTCAACAGCCCAGATCTCGCAACCATTCGGAACGGCCGAACGTTCCTTTTGATCTAAACCATCGAGTCCAAATCCAACAACTCACACTGACCCACTTACTCGGGCTCTCGCGCGCGTGTGCGTTTCGCTGATGAAGCAAGCCCGCTGGTTAGACTTGTCTTCCACCTCCCGCTACGACGCACAGAAGTTGAGCTCCACGCGGCCGCGACGCTCCGACGCGCACAGAACGACGCCAGGCACGCCGTCAATCCACCGCGTCCGTTGGCCTATCCTGGAGCTTCACCTTCTAACGCTGCCTTCATTGCCGTCATCTCTCGAGCATAATACCCCTCTGAACCCTAGTTTTCCCTCACTCCTCCTCTTTTCGACTAAGGAGAGGGAAGCTTGTGTGTGTTCATCTCTCGGGTGAGCTTCCTCCGCATAGTTCCTCTCATCTCTATGATCCATGCCGTTTCCATTTTTGCTAATCTTGGACCTTGGTTCCGCTTGTAGCTCCCAGACCACGGTGGTGCCATTGGAAGCTTTAGAGCACGCGCCCGAAGACCTCTCTGTGTCAACCCTTGTCTCCGAGAGGTATTATCCTCAACTGAGCGCGTCACCTTGCGCCTTAGGACATCATTAAGCTTTCCCCTCAACTAATTTGAGCAATGTCTGGTAGGATCTTGTTGATTTGAAGTTTGGACCCATTTCAGCTGAGGAACAAACTTTTCGTCTTCCACTAAATTCGGTAAGCCATTATCAGATTCCTTGCTCCTTTAGTATGTTCTTAAGGTCCTTGAACTATCCTGCACATTCACTCGTCCTAGATCTTCTCAGGGTCACTTCTCTGCGTGAAGTCGTGCTGCCGCCATCATCTTCTTCGGCTCTGACTTTGCTCCAGCTGCTCCAAGCTTCCCCGAGCACTCATCTTCGCTCAGGTAGCTTTCTTATAGCCCCTAGGACCTCAGGAACCCGCTGGATTAAACGCTGCAGAGCTATATTGCTGTATGCATGGTTGCCGTATTCTCGCCATCGCTAGCTCGGCTAGGCTGCGGTAGTCCACCTCGAACAATCAAAGCACCTCCTTCTCGCCATGCTATTGCACACCTATCCCAGCCCTTGGCGGCTCATTGCGTAGCGAAGCGCCATGCGAGCCATCGAGAAGCCAGCTCTCGTTATCGGATGCCGATCGCACTGTAGCAAAATCATTAGGCGTTAATGGTAATGATTAGCCTTAAATGATGTCTTAGCCGCCCTGTTAATTTTAATTCTTCATAAATTTTATACTAAAATTTGTTTCAACCTTGTCTCTATAGCAGAGAATATTATTTTGGAAATGGATCCATTAACTCCATTATTTTTACAAAAGAAAAAGGCTGATAACTTAGAAAATTCATAACTAATGCATAAAAATTCCAAATGAGGCAAACTCAACTATTTTGGTCTTGTAATAATATTCCCTATCTATCCATATAATCCTTTGTCCCACTACTGTTCTGCAAATTTTGCCCAAATAATTAAGTTAGGTGAATACTATCAAATTGGATTTTCTGGAAATCTAAAATTCAAATTGCTATAACTCTCACATACTAAATCCAAATGGAATAATTATTTCATCTAAATTTATATAAAATCATGACTTAGATACTGTAGTAAAATCATGCATTTTTGAGCATTTTGTGTTTGAGGTATTTCTCGATATTTATTCGGTGTTGTACTTATATAGATTCCGAGCCTATCGATATTGACTTGTACGCTACTGAGGGAGAGCAATTAGACTACTAGCAAGGCAAGCATCATTTGAACTTTCTTTTGCATCATATTTGATCCCACTTTTGTTAAGTTAGTGCAATGATAATTGCTTGCATGCTATTTTGATAATGTCGCTATTTTTGTGATGTGTAGATTAGTTATCTCCTATTCATTGAGGTTGCCCTTGAATTATTCCAGTACCACATGCTTAAGTTATATTTATTGGAATATATCGTTCGGGTTTGCTTAGCCATGCAAGTATAGAAATAGTAGTCTGATTGTCGGGAATAACCCGACAATTATGGGAAACACTCAATTACTTATCTTCATTTTGTTTTAGATCTTTGTATCTGTTTATTAAGTTAAATTTTGTCGATTTAAAAGAGATTTTGGGTCTGGACAAGTGTTTTCTAGTGAGGGTGCCTTCGTGCACGAGATTGGGTAGGTGATTGACTTGTCTAGACCAACAAGGACCGAACTTTGGTAACGTCGTTGATTCAAGTAAAACTCGTGCTATTACACGCGGTATATGGGTACTGTACGGTTAAGTAGGGGGAAGGTTTTATTGCGTTAAGTCTCATGGTGGTGTAAGGGCATTTGTGTTGATCATTTGTTCTTAGGAGCCGGTGCAAATTTTCTATAATGTGCAAGCTAGCACCAATTATCATTTTCCTTGCATCGGTATTTCCAATACAACTTGTGAGCCCGCTTGGCAAGCGCTATATGTCACTTGAACTAGGTATGGGAGCCACTCATAAGGGGGACTTAGCTCAATAGGATCTTCTTACTAAAAGCAACCGTATCTCGATTCTCCCCGGCCGGCATACCAAAGGAAGTGTGCTATTTTCGGAGGCATCTGGAGGCTTACGGGCTAATCAAGTCGTGTGGGTAAAGTAGTACACCTCTGTAGAGATAAATCTATTCGAATAGCCGTGTCCACGGTTATGGACAACCGCTTGAGTTCGGGAGTTACTATTGTTAGACTTTGAAATTAAATGGTGATTAATCTCGGTGTTCTGCATGAATGGGATGTTCATGCATTTTGTTATATCAAAGTGGGCTGCCACTTTTTTGTTTGTTTGATTCATTCGTTATTCAATTTATTACTCTATCACATGATTTACTTCTACTTCAAATCCGTTTTTTAAAGGGCACTTGAAAAACTAGTATGTGTAGGTTGTAAATTGTTGCGTCTCTTTTGCAAAACTAAGCCAATATGAGTCGTCCTTTGGAACAACCTCTAGCATAACTAATTTTTATTTGTGTAAGACTTGCAAGTACCTTTGTACTTAACCCAGTTGCTGCAATTTCAGGTGAGGAAGGTTATGAGCCCGATGAGCTCGTTAGCGCCGATTTAGGCGACGCTGATGAGTAGTGCTATCGTTTAACTCCCAGTCGGTTGCTGATGGGATATTGGCATACCATTGTTAGACTTTTGGTTTATTTACTTGCTTCCGCTGCTACTTTATACTCTTATTTGAATTTGGTCGGTCGGCCACTTGTAATAGTTGTAGACTTAAACTATTATGATGTATGTCTTTCGAACTATTAATGTATGAATGTTGTATGGATGTGATCAACGTTGCATGAGAGTATGAGCATATTGGTCGTTGATCTTGGGAGCCAATATGATTTCATGCTCACTATTCGTGGCTTTCCATTTAACTCACTAAGTGTAGTGCTTGGCCGGTTAGAGAACCGACAATCATGTAGTGCTCGCAGAGGAGCAGTGCACATGATCCTCAGGGCTCTAGTTTTCAGTTAAGCCTCTCGCTTAGATGGAGTTAAGTTGGAATCCATTTATTTGAGGCCCAGATTTATGTCCATAAGACCATGCTTAGTCTCGGTCTTAAGGAGATAACCCGGGGGTCTTCACAATTATCTTTACTAATAATAGTTGTAGCTTTGGCATTTTGCTAGCTTGCACATTAATAGTTTGATCATGCATCTTTTCAGCATTTTGTCAGTTGGTATTTTCTGGATGTTTATTGCTATATTTCTGTTAGGATCAGATTCTACCAACGTGAGTGAAAATCCTGCTAAGCAGCAAGAACCTGAACAAGTGATTTATTATTACCAAGGCAAGCATCCTCTTTGCACCATGTTGATCCTAGATTTTTATACTTTAGAATTTCAAAATATAGTGATAATGTTGCATGCTATTTTTGAAGTATTTGTGATCTGTGATTAGTTAGTTATATCATAATGATTGTGGCTTATCATGAACTACATTCATACACTTATGCTTAAGTTAGAATCCTTGTTCTGGTATTTTGTTCTGTAGATCGTTGCTTAGCAGTGCAAGTCTGTAGAACGTTAGTGATTGACAAGCTTCTCTTGTCAGTCATGGGCAACACCAGTTAAAACTTTTACTTTCGATTCTTTCAATCAGTTTGGGTAAAACTGAATTTTGAGTTAAGTCCTTTATGTTTTGATGAAGTTTTGGCTTTGATCTGGACAAGAGGTTGCTAGTGATGGTGCCTTCGTGCACGAGATTGGGTAATGTGGTAGTCTTGTCCGGATCGTTAAGGACTGAAATTTGACCCTTTAATTCTAGTACCTTGCGTACTTCCACACGCAGTGTGTGGGCGCTGCTTGGTTAAGTAAGGAGATGGTGTTTTTGAGTTGAGGAAATGGTGGTGTGAGGACATTTGTAAAGTTTACGTGTTCGTAGGGTGCTGAGTTCAATTCTATAATGTGCAGGGGAACACTATTTTATTTTGTTCATTGACTCGGTATTCCCGACACAACTTGCGTGCTCGTTTGGTTAGTAGGTGGTATAGCTTGCACTAAACGTGATTACGTCGCGCATGGGTGATTCAAATCAATAATATCAACTTGCTGAAAAATACCGAATCTTAGTTTACCCGGCCGGCATACCAAAGGAAGTATGTCATCGTTCGGAGGCATCCGAAGGCTTACTGGCTGACTAAGTCATGTGGGTAAAAATGTACACCTCTGCAGAGTTAAAACTATTCGAATAGCCGTGTCCACGGTTACAGACAACTCTGGATTTGTTGGTTATCAATGTATAGACTCTGTTTTTAAAATGTTATCAGGGGTACTATTTCGGCATGAAGGTGTATTCATGCTAGTTATTTATTCAAAGTGGACAGCCACTTTGATTTTGTGAATGTTTGTTGAATAATCTTTTACTTACTGTTGTTTTAGTCCAAACTTGTTTATAACCCTGCTTTAGCAAAACTTAGCAAGTGTAGGACTGAAACACGCTTCATGCAAAACTATTACCTTACAACCTTCCTTGTTGTCGACCTTATGCATGTAAAGTTCTAGTCCTTTGTTTAGGTCTTTGCTAAACACTTTCTTTTAGTAGTTTTGTGTAAGTCTTATAGTACCTTTTGTACTCGTGTGTTTTAACCACTTGTTGCATGTGAGGGCGATTACTTATCTTTAATGCCCGTTAAGCCGATCGTATGACGCTAACGAGTGAAGCTATTTCTATCCTCCACTCAGTTGCCTGAGGGTTATGAGGGCACACTTAGTGGCTTTTTGCTGTTTATAGTTTGTTTCCGCTGCACTAAATCTTTTGATGTTTGTTGCTGTTCGGTTGCTTCTGTGAACCGAACTAACTTGTAAAGCTTTGTATGTATTAATGTATCTGTATGCCTTGTATGACATGGTACAATATTGTTGAGGATATATGTACAATAGTCTTTGATCTTGGGAACTATTGTGAGACATATATTTGGGAACCTGGCATTGGGTTTATTCCTTGTTGAAAATTATGCTTTCGGATGTAATTATTTAACTTGGAATATATTCAATACCAGGGGTCCTCACAGTGGATGGAGCCACTCAATGGTATAGAAGGTGGGACCTCCACTAATACTTTACAAATGAAAATTCATTTATGAAAACAGATTTGTTAAAAATGCTAAGTCTCAAGATTTTCTACTACTCCTCTATTTCAAATTTGGCTTTTTGCAAATAAAAGAAACCTAAAGCTTCACTTGACTAGCCCTGCATCTATACAACTGCATTGTGTGTTGGCTCGCGAGTAGGGTTGTGTACTCAGGCTCTGCCATTATAATCTTTTCAGACCCATATGATCAAGACCCCTGCGACCACTACTACCCAGAGGCTGAATTGGATGGCGTGGAAGAAGATGAAGCTTAGGCTGGAACCTCCAGTCGCTTGCCTGTGTGCAGAGTGAATGGATCCACTACGACTTGTTCTGCTTCTGCCCTGGTCTTTGTTTTTGTATCCTGGCTTTTGTAAGATTTCTGCCTTATGACTCTTTTGTAAAACAATTGGCCGTATGGCCTAATATATATATATATATATATATATATGATATATATATATTATGTTATATATATTGCACTATTCTTACGAGCACTGTCCCTATGAGCACTACTCGCATCAAGCATGGTCTATACTATGTGTGGTCATATCTCCCACGACCGGGTGCGGTCTCCAGGACCTCCTCTTGGACCCCCCCCCTTTAAGACATCTCGAGACCTCCTCTCAGACCTCCTCCGAGATATCTCCAGGACCTCCCCTTGGACCTCCTCGGAGACATCCCAAGACTTCCTCTTGGACCCCCTCTAAGACATCTCGAGACCTCCTCTTGGACCTTCTTTGAGACCTCTCCAGGGCTTCCCATTGGACCTCCTAAAATCACCCAAACCTCCTCATGAACTACAGGACCTTTTAGGATCTCCCAGGACCTCCTCATAAACTACAGGACCTCCTCCAGATCCCCAGGACCTCCGTAGGATCTCCAAGACCTCTTAAGACCTCCCCATGCACTGCAGGACCTCCTCCGGATCTTCTAGGACCTCCGTAGGACCTCCCCCTCTGGACCTCCCTTAACCTCATCAGGATCTCCCTAGACTTCCAGGACCTCCTTAGGAACTTCCAAGATCTCCTCAGGACCTCCACAAGACTTCCTAAACCCTTTTGTCGTATCCTCAGGACCTTCTCAACCCCTTTTGTCGTATCCTCACTACCTCCTCAGGACCTCCCCAGCCCGTCCCTATAATGTTCCTCAAGACCTCCCTAGCATGTCTCTACAGTGTTCCTCAGGATCTCCCTGCACGTCTCTACAGTGTTCCTCAGGACCTCCCTAGCGCGTCTCTACAGTGTTCCTCACGACCTCCCTAGGATGTCTCCACAACATCTCTTAAGACCTCCCCAAGACCACTACAGGACTCCCTTAGGACCTCTTCTAGACCTCCCCAGGATCTCCTCGGAACAACTCTAGGTTTCCCTCGGGACTTCTTTAGAACTTCTCCAGGATCTTCGGGACTACCCCGAGACCTCCCTAGAACCTCTCCGGGACCACCCCACGACCTTCTCTACAACCAGGTGTGGTCGTACCACATCCATCAGCCATTACCAGGTCATAGGCCTGCCTTGGGCTGGCTTTGAGGACTGATCAAGACTGAAGAACTAGACGACTACATGGTCAGTTATGGGTGTTGTGCCAGACTGAAGATCAAGAAGGCCAATAACTAGGTCGCGGGCCCACAGTCGATTGCCGGTGGGCACATCGTGAGGGATTCCACATGCTGTGCTTTGGCACTTCTTCCGCTGCAGGCTCCCTGAGTGTATTTGGCCTGTTCGGCCATTCCGCAAGGCAAAAGCTGTAAGGTATGTTTGTACTTTGCTTAGTATTATGTATTAATTGAACAATTCCGAGATATGCAGTTTGAGCCAACAATGTAACTGTGTGTGTCAGCTACTGATGCAGGGAATAACACAACTATGCACAGTGGATCCCAAGATCCAAATTTGGGGTTTGACAATCACGCTAGTACACACAGTGTCAACACAGATGAATATCGATCCACACAAGACAATTATAGAATAAACGAGTAATTTGAATAGCAAATAACCATTTTGACCTTATAGTCGAGTTTACATTTATTAAGCCACGCAGGTCTGGCAAGAAGTAAATAGCAGCGGAACAAAACTAAACTTCAGCGGAATCCCATCAATTCGCCATAGGCAACCAACTGGGATCAAGACCCTAACGATCAACACCTTCATAGAACCTCTCCTCAAAGGCAGACGAAGACTCATCCACTTCTGTTGATTGATTATAGCAAGCATGAGTACACAATCGTACTCGCAAGTCATACCACATAATGCAATTTATAGATGATGGCTTATTCCAAAGGAATAGCTTCTGTGGTTCTTTTGCAGAAATGCAATATTTGCAATTTGAATATGAATAATAGATTAAAACATGAAGTAAAATAAATAAACAATATTAATTTAACAGTTTAGTTTCACAAAGAATGCAAAGCCTAAACAAGTTATTCACACAGCCACATGACTTAGATCACACAACTCTCTTCCCAAATGTTTTATGAAAACTACCCCTCGTGTGAAATTCCCGAGCATGTCTATGACCGTGGATGCGTCAATTCGAATAGATTGATTTAACACTCTGCAGAGTTTGTACACTTTACCTACACGATATTACCAGTGTAGCTAGCACTAATCATAACAAAACATTTTAGAAACTTCATCTCAAATATTGATACTCCCGATGTGCTTTACCGGCAGACTAACCCACACAGAAAGCCAGTCCGACACACATCGTTGGACCTGAAGACGGCGAATCGCTCATAAATGTGTACTACCTGGTAGTCCACACCTCCACCCATTCATACAGCCTAACCTAATTCTTGAGTAATTAATGTCAAGAATCCATCACTTACTAAGTTAGGCCCGTCCCATACCAGGCATATGGTCGTACAGTAAGGCTCAGTTTAATGGCGCCCAAAGTTAAGTCCTTAATTGACCAAGGTAAGACTTCTAATTTCTAACTATGCCACACAGATTATCATTCCCAATCACACAGCCACCAAGTCACACAGTATCCACTACTTTCCTCAGACTAAATCCTTTACCACCCAGTTGGTTAAGTGCAACACATGCCATCAATGAGTAATAGCACACAGTACACACAGTTTTATCACATAGTTCCATAATCACTTAGTCAGATTCATATTTGCAACTTACATGAAATGATGGCTCGTGGCATGGCTAAGCAATCTACTCGTATCTAACCAACCCACATTGGTGCTACGATAATACCAGCTAAATAGTGAACCAATTTAGGGTGACAAAAGATTATGACATAACAATAGACAAGGTGGATGTAACAAGTTGGATTATTAACTACACCCAAAAGTATTTAAATAAATAATTAAAGTAAATGTAGTTGTTTGAATCAAAGTATTTTGAAAACTGGGTTCAATATGATCAAAGGTATAACTTGCCTTAGAATAGGTCTAGGTACTGGTCTTGATCTTGAGGCACTCCTTCTTCTTCAAAGTTTCTAGAAGTATCAATGTCTACTCGCAAACGAAGCAAATAAACAAAACAAATAAATAACATAGACAAAACAAACTCCAAAAATTAAATAAAAATCTCAGATAAATATATTTCGAATTTAGAAATTTGAATGGGCTCAATCGGAGTTCGGATGCAAAAGATATGGGCTTTGGAAGTTTAAATCAAAAGAAAATACTCTAATTAGGATTTATTGGAATTTCTGAATTATTTTCCAAAGGAAAAATTGGATTATGACGCCAGTGTGACGTCAGCCCTGGGAATTTTGGAATTAAAAAAATAAAAGAAAAACCGACATGTGGGGCCCACATGACAGTGACTCGGCTCACGGTGAACCAAGTTCATCGAGCCTTTGGATCTAGGGCTTGGTGGACTGGACACACGGGCGCTGACTAGGCTGACACGCACGCGACACGTTGGCACCGGGAGTGAGGTGGCTGCACACGTGGACGTCCACGTCGGATCAGCGATGGTGAGGGTCGGGATCCTATGGCTCCGACGAACGATGGCGTGTCGTCGGCGGTGGATGGTACCGGCGTATAGTGGGTGCAAAGGTGAACTTGATGGGGTGCTCACGAGTGCTCAAGGGCGATTGTGGTGGCCAGCGGCGAGCGTTGAGCGGCGGAGAAGACACGGGCTCGACGGAAGTAGGGTTACGACAACGCTCTGGTGGAACCAAGGCGACCACGAGGTAACCCTTGCTCTTGCGATGCCAACGGTGTAGACGTCGAGGTTCAAGCGGCTTCGGTTGCGATGGAATCGCTCGTCAGAGCTGGCGGTGGTGCAGATCCTTCTTCGAGCTCTCCCGGTGACTAGGGTTTGGCTCTGGCGCTGAGGCAACTAGGGTTGAGGTGCGGACGCCAACGGCTCCCTCCCCTTTCATATGCGGCCGGCTCAGAGAGTCCAAGGCACGGACGCCCAAATCGGCCAGCGGCGGAGGAGTCTAGCTTGGAAACGACATGGAGACGAAGAACAGTAACCCTAGGTGGGGTCCACCCATCAGCGACTGAAGCTTACATGAGTCTGCGTCGCACATGACATTGGTGAGGCTGACTGGTGGGGTCAGGCGGCTGTGCGTGGAGAGAAGGGGAGAGGCTGGCATGTGGGGCCCGCATGTCAGTCAGAGGCGGGGAGCACACGCGGGAGGCTGGGTTGCACAGTGCTGGGCCGGAGGTGGAATAGGGTTAGGTTTCGGCCCAATCCATTTTCTAAGATTTTCTTTGGTTTTTGTTTTTAATAAATAGCAGAAAATCCAAATGCCAATTAGAAAATAGCAAATGAACTTGGAAAAATTCTAGAAAATTCTAGAAAATATATCCAAGCTCGTAGAATCCAAATAAAATAGTTTTGACAATTGTTGATGTTGGGATTATTTAAATTAAATTCTTTTGGTACTAAAAGTCCAAGTTAAGCTTTTGAATTAAATTCAAATAAAATCCAAAGGGTGAATTTTCAACTACTAACTAAACAAAAGTATTTTTAAAGCTCAGATAATTAGGATGTTACATATATCCTTGTGCCACCAACCTTGCCTCGTTTCTTGTCACAACTCCATTTTCATGTTGTTTGTTCCTGAATACCCATTTTGTGCCAATCATGTTGTGATCCTTGGGCCTTTCAACAAGCGTCCACACGTCGTTGCGAACAAAGTTGTTTAACTCTTCATGCATAGCATTTGCCTAATCCGAATCATCTAGTGCTTCTTCTACATATTTTGGCTCAACAGAGGAGACAAACGAGTAATGTTCGCAAAATGAAGCAAATAAACAACTTGGAGTAGATTGATTTTGATGGGAACTACACAGCCCACACAGCGCTGCCTTCATTGATATATATAGGCATCGTACATGATTACAACAAACCTCAACCATATATATTTAGATCCTAACAAAAGCTAACTAATCCACATATACACATGTGATAACCACGTACTCTACCACCCTCCCTCAATCTTAACTGTGTCTAACAGATGAAGATTGCGCTTGCACGCCTGAAACAATGGCAATGGCAATGGCTTGGTGAAGATGTCCGCAAGTTGATCTTTAGAAGAGATAAACTTGATGTGGAGTAGCTTTTGAGCAACACGTTCTCGAACAAAATGAAAATCTACCTCAATGTGCTTCGTACGAGCATGAAACACAGGGTTGGACGATAGATACGTAGCGCCGATGTTATCACACCATAACACCAGAGGATGATCTTGTGCAATGCGAAGATCATGTAACAGGGACTGAACCCAGATCAACTCCGCCGTCGCGTTTGCAAGAGCCTTATATTCGGACTTAGTGAAAGGTTGGTACATGAGTTGAAAGGGAGAAAGGCAGTTGATGGCTTTTGCCTTGCTAACAAGCATCACACACTGCATCTAATTTATTGGACTCCAAGGGAAGCTCATTACGGTGAAGGACATGTTGAACAACTTGCAATGCCAGATGACCTAGGCGAGCATGCCACTTGGCGGGTGACACTTTAAGACTGCTGAAGACTTGCTTGATGGATGGTTTATCAATGGAGTAAAGACCACTGCGACACCAACCTCTAAGAAGTGTTGCCCTCATATGCCGATCCTTTACAAAAAAATTGTTAGGGTGGAATTGAACAAGGACATTATTATCGTGTGTAAGTTTACGAACAGACACTAGATTGCGAGTGACTTCAGGGACATGAAGCACATTGGTACGATGAAGAGGCTTTGACGATGGAGTAGGTAAGATAGATTGACCAACATGAAGTATACGCATACCTAAACTGTTGGCAGTGTGGACCTGCTCCTTGCCCTGGTACGGCTCCTTCATGTTCAGCTTCTCTAGTTCGCCGTTGAGATGGTCGGTGGCCCCTATAACCATGTACCAGTTGGCGTTAACGGGATACAAGGGGTGTGGCCTTGCGTAGCGGCAGCGACTTGGCGTTCCGTGGAGCGCCCATCATTGCCAATACCGAGAAAGCTCCGATTAAACCTCTTGTAGCAACGAGAGGCGATGTGCCCGACCACATTGCACAGTTGGCAGACAGGGTGGTTGCCCGTGTTCTGCCTGTTGTTGGCGTTGCCGTTGGTGCCGCTTGACGAGGACTTGTCGGTGTTGTTGTAGACGGGCTTCGCCTGAGTGTTGGTGTTGGCGCGGTGGAACTTGCCACTCGTTTTGGCTGCGTTCGCCGAGTGAGTGTTGACGTTGAACTCGGTGGACCGGGGCCCTTCGACGTGATGGTCGGTACTCACGAGGCGAGCGTACAGGTCACGAAAGGGCATCGGAGTGTCATGCGTCGTGACCACCTCAACAAGAGGATCATATTCCTCGTCGAGGCCGTTGAGCAGGAAGGAGGTAAACTCCTCATTGCGAAGAGGTTGACCAATGGACGTTAGCGTGTCTGAGAGGGTCTTAACCTTGTTGAAGTACATGGTCGCCGACATATCATGATTCTTGATGGCGCCCAGTTGACTGTGGATCTACATCGATCATGCTGTCGATTGGGAAGCAAAGCTACTCTCAAGAGTAGACCATGCCTCCCTTGAAGTCGCAGCGAACATCACCATGCCGATTACCTCAACGGTTAGCGAAGATAGGATCGCCGAGAGGATGGCTTGGTCCTGTTGGACCCAGGTGCCGTACGCTGGATTAGGCTCGAAGACCTCGGTGCCGCCCTCTGCAGTCTTGGAGATGGTAGACACAAGACATGGCAAGGTGTCGTCGACATAGCCCATGAGTAGATGGCTCCGAAGAAGGGGAACCACCTACGCATGCCAGAACAGGTAGTTGTCTGACGTGAGCTTGATCGTGATCAAGTGCGCGAAGTTGATTGGTGACATCACGCCGACGCTTGCAGAAGGTGAGGAGACGAGCACGCCGGTGGAGGAGTTGCCGTTGGAGGCAGCGGTAGTCATCGTTGCGTCGAATCAAGGCTCTAACACCAAAATAAACAACTTGGATTAGATTGATTTTGATGGGAACTACACAGCCCACACAACGTTGCCTTCATTGATATATATAGGCATCGTACATGATTACAACAAACCTCAACCATATATATTTGATCCTAACAGAAGCTAACTAATCCACATATACACATGTGATAACCACGTACTCTTAACAGAAGCAACACATGATCAAGTTAGAACACCCTTATTAACATCACCCAAAATTTGATCAATAGGGTGATCTTTTGCAATGGCGTTGTGAATCTTAGGATAAATGATTGGTTCTTATCCATCTTCCACTTCTTTAATTTGATCTTGACTTGGCGTAGCGGAAGTGGGAGGTTCAACTTGAATGGAAGAAGATGGATCATCGTTGTCTTCTTTTGGCTTGATATATCCTAGTGTCATATTTTCGATTGCTTGTCTCAAGCCTTCATCACCTACATCATCCAAGTTTTCTTGCTCTTCTTGAGAGCCATTAGTCTCATCAAATTGAACATCACATGTTTCCTCAACTATACCGGTTGTTTGATTGAAAACACGATATGCTTTACTATTTGATGAATAACCAAGGAGAAAACCAAGGAGAAAACCGACATGGCAACAACTTTGAAACTTTGAAAGACAAACTCCTTTTCTTAAGATAAAACATTTGCAACCAAATACTCGGAAATAAGATATGTTTGGTTTTGTTCCAATAAGTAGTTCATAAGATGTCTTTTTAAGAAGGTGATGTAAATAAAGACGATTTATGGCATGATATGCGGTGTTAATTGCTTCCACCCAAAAGTCATCAAAAGTATTATACTCACAAGCATTGTCCTAGCCATCTCAATCAGTTCGATTTTTCCTTTCTACAACTATATTTTGTTCCGTAGTCTAGGTAGCAGATAATTTATGCTTTATTCCAAGTTCATCACAATAGTCCTCAATCTTGGTATTTTTGAACTCGGAACCATTGTCACTTCAAATTTTCTTCAACTTAATCTCAAATTCATTTTGGGCCCTTTTTGAAAAGCTTTTGAAGATACCATATGTCTCGGTTTTATCATGTAAAAAGAAAACCCAAGTATACCTTGAGTAATCATACACAATCACAAGACAATAACTATTTTCTCCAATGCTCTTATAGGTTGTTAGCCCAAACAAATCCATATGTAAGAGCTCTAATGGTCTAGAGGTGGACATGATACTCTTTGATGGATGAGAACTCGCTACTTGCTTGCCGGCTTGACAAGCACTGCATAGCTTATCTTTCTCAAACTTCACATCTTTCAAGCCTAAAACTAAATCATATTTGAAAATCTTTTTAAGTTGAATCATTCCTACATGAGTAAGCCTTTGATGCCAAAGCAAACCCAAGGAGGCTTTTGCAATTAAACAAGTTTTGAGGCAAGAGTCACTTGACGAAAAATCTACCAAATAAAAATTACCAAAATGAAAACCTTTGAATACCAAGGAGTTATCTTTTTCATTTGAAATGGAGTTATCTTTTTTATTTGAAATAGAAACACCTTCTTGAGAGAAAGTGCAAGAAAGTCCAAGATCACAAATTTGTGCAACCGATAGCAAGTTAAAGGTAAGAGATTCAACTAAAGATACATTAGAAATAGAAAGATCATTGGATATAGTGATTTTACCAAATCCTATTACCTTTCCTTTGCTATTGTCACCGAATGTGATCTTTTCATTTTTCTCATTTTCTGTTTTCAAATGTGGTGAACATTTTTCGGTCTCCGGTCATGTGTTGGGTACACCCACTATCAAGTACCCAATGTCTTCCACCAGTCTTGTAGTTCACCTACAAAACAAAGTTATACTCTTTCAGGTACCTAAATTTGTTTGGGTCCTTGGAGGTTAGATACCAAGGTTTTGGGCACTCAAATGACATTTTTTTATTTCCAAATATAGGAGTCCCAATAAATATAGCTAAAATTCTACCATCCTTTGATTTATTAAGCATATAACAAGATTCAAAAACAAAGGATTCAGATGAGCTATGGATTGTGCAATATTTGGCTAAATGCCCTACATCATGACATTTGTAGCACAAGTTATTATTTTTCTTTACAAACTTTGTCGCATTGTAGATTGGCCTTTTTCCTTTTTTAGGAATGAAATCAACTCTCTCCTTGTTGTATAAGCACCTTTGCTCACTCAAGATTTTGTTAAAAGTGCCTTTACCTTTGAAACATCTATCCAAGCTTGATGACCTCTGTTTTGGTCGAACATTGTGCCGACAGATCTCCAGACGATCACGTACTTTCGTATGCGCAACAGTCTTTAGATCAAATACACTTTCCCACCTCAGTAACTGCATACTCATTGAAACTGTTAGGAGATGAGCGTTGGGAGCTAAGGCGAAAAGGAAGAATCAACTCAGGAGAATGAGTATTGCGTCGAGACGCCATGGTGGACAGCGCGGGTGAATAGTCATGATGAATAGTATCACGATGAACAGTACCATGGACAGGGTTTTGGCGCAAGGGAGATTGAGAAATAACCCAATCCTTTGCTAGTTTTTCTATTACTGCATATGCTCCTTATATAGGGGTACAATCTGAAATAGAAGGTTAATCCTTCTCTGGACTAGGACACTAACTCTTATTTGTAATAGAAGGTTAATCCTTCCCTGGACTAGTACTCTAACTCTTACTCTTTCTAATACAAACTTCCCTAATTGAAACTTTCCTAATGCAAACTTCCTTAATGAGACTTTCCTATAGTAAACTTGCCTAATTGCAACTTCCTAATTTGAGGATTCCTAAATTGCTGCTAAGGCTGGCTATGCCTTCTCCTAAACTGCCGCACATGACATCTCTCCCTCCGTTGACAAACAGCTCATCCTCGAGCTGAAAAGAGGGATAAGGTGCCCGAAACGCGATAATGTCTTCCCATGATGCATCAGTAGCGTGAAGTCCTTCCCATTGAACCAGAATTTGCCACTTATCTCAAGACATGCGGGCATGGAGCACTGTGGTCAGCGTGGGAATAACTCGGCCATGAGGGAGGGGTGGTAATGGTGATGGCTCGTCAAGAGGAAGGCCTTCATACGTCTGAAGGAGATTCACATGAAAGACATCATGTAAGAGTGCAAACGCGGGCAAGTCCAATTGGTACGCAACCCCATTGATCTTGGAGAGAACGCGATACGAGCCATAGTCGACGCAGAAATGACAAGATGCGTCCTTCTTTTTTACCATGAGCACAGACGCCGAAAATGCCGAGCGGCTGCACCGAATGATGCCCTGCTCCAACATTGCAGTGCATTGGCGCTCCAACTCATCCTTTTGAGTAGCCAGGTATCCATATGGTTGAACCACCACATCACTAGTACCGGGGAGGAGGTGGATGTGGTGGTCATAGCTGCATGGAGGTGGAAAGCCACGAGGCGTGTCAAAAACTGGTGTGAATCCCGCGAGTAGCTCCTCCGTGAGATCTCCCGTGGCCGAGGTGGTGTGGAGATGCGGTGCTGGCCGGGATGGGACCATGCTGCGCCAGATGATCTCCCGGTCCTCGCATTGGAAGTGCATCGTCAGGAGGTTGAAATCCCAAACAATTGGTCCCAAGAAGCAGAGCCACTGGACCCCAAGGACGATGTCGATGCCGCCTAGTGGTATGGTGCACAAGTCGAGGATGAAGTGTTCCTGGTCGATGGAGAGGGGTGTCACGTAGCACACCCCAACGCTCGCCACCTTGTCATCGTTCGCCACAGCCACGGAGAGGCCCGTGCATGGTGCCAGTGTCAGCCCAACTTGATCGACGAGCTCCGCGGCGATGAAGTTATGGGTGGAGTCGGAGTCGATCAGGGCCATCAATTGGATGTCGTGGATCATCACCAGGAGCTGCATCATTTGGGACTTGCGAATCTCAGTGAGAGTGAGGAGGGAGATGGTGGCCTCCACCGCAGGTTCCTCTTCCTTCGACTCAGGCTCCACATGTAACGAAAAAATATGCTTACAGAGTTTTTGATGCCCTAGGTGGAATTTTTTGTCACAACTGTAGTAGAGTACTTGGCTTCGTCGTTCTTCCATCTTAGCAGGTGTTAAGCACTTGAATGGGCACTCAATGCTTGACGCGCCTGTCGACGTCATGGACGAGCGTGCCGCTCCGGACACGTCAGTCGATGTGGCGCTCCCTACGGTGGTGGGCGCCGAAGAGTTGGCGCCGGTAGCCGTTGGGTTTGGCCGTGGCGACGTCGATTTGAATGGAGCTAGTCATGGTGCGGCGGCCAACCCTCCTATATCACATGGTAAGGTGGCCAGGCGTTCGTACGCCCGTGCTAGGTCCATGGCCTCCTCCATGTCGCTGGGCTTCTGGAGCTCGACGTGGGGTTTGAGTGGCTCGCCCAAACCTGCCGTGGATAGCATTCGCTGTTGTCCGTCATCTAGCTGGCCAAGGCATGCTAGCAGCATCAGAAATTGTTAGATGAAGTTGTCCGCCGTGCCAGTCGAGCGAAGCGCCGTTAACTCGCCTAGGGGATTATGGTGGGTTGGCGCCCCAAATCGTCGAGAGACTAAGTCGGTGAAGTGTCGCCAGTTTGGTGTGCCCTCCATGTGCTCTAGACGCATGTACCAGAGTTGTGCCGCCCCTGTCAAGTGATACGTGGCTAGCCATACCTTGTCCTTAGTCGGCTTTTGCTGACCTTGGAAGAATTGTTCGCAGCGATTGATCCATGGAAGCGGGTCTTCCTGACCGTCAAATGTTGGGAAAGTGATCTTGGCATAGCGTGGCGGATTTCAAGGGCCTCCTGCCCGACTGAAATCACCCCGGGGTGGAGGCTGGTATGGCTGGGGTGAAAGTCCCCAAGCCCCGTCTTGACCGCACGCGTGCACAGTCGTGGCCTCGGTGGCAGTGGCGATGGCAGTCGCCCGAGTTGTTGTATCCTCAACAGTGGCGGTAGTAGAGGCTATGACGTCTCATTCGTCATGATCAATGGAGCCCTCTTCACTACCGGGCTAGCCCTCCAGGCGTGCCAACCGTTGGTCATGGCGGTAAAGATGGCTCCCGACTGCTGCAAGCTAGTCGGCGTGAGTGTCGAGCCGATCCAAAATTTCAGGCAGCAGCTTGAGTTGGTTGCTGGTGTTCTCCATGAACTTCATCATCATCTCCTTTAAGTTGTCGTCGAAACCCCCGCTGTTATCCATGGAAGAAGGAACAACGTTTGGCTCTGATACCAAGATGTCAGGAGATGAGCGTTGGGAGCGGAGGCAAAAAGGAAGAATCAACTTAGGAGGATGAGGATTGCGTCGAGACGCCGTGGTAGACAGCGCAGGTGAACAGTCACGATGAATAGTATCATGATGAACAGTATGTGATGAACAGTACCGTGGACAGGGTTTTGGCGTAAGGGAGATGGGAAATAACCCAATCCTTTGCTGGTTTTTCTATTACTGCTTATGCTCCTTATATAGGGGTACAATCTGAAATAGAAGGTTAATCCTTCCCTGGACTAGGACGCTAACTCTTATCTAAAATATAAGGTTAATCCTTCCCTGGAATAGGACTCTAACTCTTACTCTTCCTAATACAAACTTTCCTAATTGAAACCTTCCTAAAGCAAACTTCCCTAATGAGACTTTCCTATAGTAAACTTGCCTAATTGCAACTTCCTAATTTGAGGATTCCTAAACTACCGCTAGGGCTGGCTACACCTTCTCCTAAACTATCGCACATGACAGAAATGGGCATAGAAATCATTCATCAAACATCTCCCTCATCGAATATATATGGAAGAAACAACCTGAATCTAATATCCATCCATGAGAAGTATATACCTGAATCTAGAATCCTCATATGTCAAGGGTCCAAGCGATCATGACCAACGCTGGCTGGTGACAGGCTCCAAACACACTGAGGCCCCCACCTACGAACGCTCAAGCCTGTCCGAGGACAGCCATTGCCTTCAGAAAGTCCTGGAACACACGATTCTTGGGGTCAAACGCTACCTGCTAATCGTCACTATGCGGTTACCATTACCCGGGGCGCGGTTGAACACTCTATAGTTGCGAGTCCGACCACACACTTGACGAGTACACCTTCCACTGAAGACGATTATAAGTCATGTCCCCACATTCACTCACAAATATCTATATTAATTCATCGACAATTGGTGCCGTCCGTGGGGAAACTATGGTGATCTTTGTATGTTCTACTCATATGCATGTATGGCAAACGAGTGGAATGAGAAGAATTTGTTCGATCTCGTAGATTACGCAGGAGATTTCTGAGCTTTAAAAATCTTTTGGATAGTTTAGTATTTGGAAAATTCACCTAGGAGATTTTATTTGATTTTTAATAAAGCTTAACGTGGACTTTTAGTATAAAAACAATTTAATATGATTAATGTCAACATCAATAATTGTCAAAACTATTTTATTTGGGTTTTATGTGCTTGGATATAATTTCTAGATTTTTCTAGAATTTTTCCGAGTGCATTTGTTTTTTTAATTGCTATTTGCATTTTTTGGTAGTTTCTAAAAAGGAAAACCTATTATAGATCTCAGAAACTCCAATAGGCTGAATCTCCTTTTGTTCGGCCCATTTTCTCTTCCGTTCATCTAGCCCGCTTGGCTTTCCTTTTCGCTCTAGTCCGAATGCGCGCTCGCCTCCTTTCTCTCTGACCGGTGGGCCCGCATGGCTTTTCTCCCTGGTCCGATCGTGCACATCCGCTTGCTCTCGCTGACGTGTGGGGCCCACACATCAGTCGTCCCCAACTTGACCTTCATCTTCGTCACGCCCGAGTCCTTCTCATATGCCATTGCTGCCCTTTTGTGAGCTCCGTTCAACAACGGAGTTTCCAACAGAAAAATCTCACGACGATACGATTTCTAACACCTTCTATCCCTCCGCAACTAAATTTGGTAATTATCTCGGTTGAATCGTATCCAAATCCCGTTCAAATCTTTTTCTCTCTTTCGGTTCCAGAAAGAACTCTGCCGCCAATACGCCTCCTTAGCCTCACCCATACCCTATAAAAGGCCCCCAAAGATTCACTCTCGTCCCCCTCATCCCGAAACCCCAAGTCCCCTCATCTCGAGAACCCTAGCACCACTGCAATTCGAAGTTTAGGGTTTCGACCGAAACTTCTTGTTTTACGAATTCTACCGTCGCCGTGGACGCATCGTCGACGTTGACTACACCATCGTCTTCACCATCGTGAGAGCTACCTTCAGCACTCATCCACACCGCCAGAGCGCCACCGGGGCTTAATTCTGACAAAACCCGAAGTGCTTCTTCGCTCAAAGCTCGCCACCGGCCATCACCGTCGTCCCCGACCACTAGTGAGCACCTCAATATGTTCGCAATAACATGCTCTACCTACTGGTACCACCCACCACCGACGAAGCGCAGCCGTTCGCCGATTGCCATCAGGTCCAGAGCCCCATCGCCGTCGAGCCACCGTGGCGTGCCACGTCTGTGCCAACTCAGCACCACATCAGCGCATGCGCCTACGTGTCGCTTGCGTGGCATTCACGTCAGCGCAGATGTGTGCGGTGCACCCAAACCTCAGATCCAAACCCAAATAGATCTAGTCCACCGTGGACCGTGTCTCTGACGTGTGGGTCCCACAGGCCAGGAGGTTCTCATTTCAACTGAAATCTCAGGGCTGACGTCATTAACCAATTTTTTCAGTTGAAAATAAATCAAGAAAATCCAGAAATTTCAATTTAGGTTTAGATCTTCCAAAAGCAATATCTTGTTCATCCAAGCACCGATCGAGCCCATTCAAATTTCTTAATTCATCTAAATTCAAGCTCTATTTTACTAAGATTTTTATTTAATTATTTAATTTTGTTTTCTCTCTGCTATTTATTTATTTGCTTCGTTTGCGAGTAGACCTTGATACTTGGGGGAATTTTGAAGAAGAAAGATTTCACCAAGATCAAGACCAGTACTAGGATCTATTTCAAGGCAAGTTGTACCTTTGATCATATTGAACCCATTTTTTAAAATTACTTTGATTCAAATTAATGCATTTACTTTAAGTATTTATTTAAATGCTTTTGGGTTTACTTATTAATCCAATTTGTTTATATCCACCTTGTCTATTGTTATATCATGATCCCTTGTCACCCTAGATTGGTTATTTATTTTAGTTGGTATTATCGTAGCACCAACGTAGGTTGGTTAGATACGAGTAGATTGCTTAGACATGCTATGAGTCATCATTTCATATGATTTGCAAATATAAATCTGACTAAGTGATTATGAAACTTTGTGATAAAATTGTGTGTTGTGTGTCATTACTTGTTGGTGACATGTGTTGCACTTAATCAATAGGTTGGGAAAGGATTTAGACTGAGGCAAGTTGTGGATACTGTGTGATATGGTGGAGCTTTGTGAACGGGAATGGTAATCTTCATGGCATAGTTAAAAATTAGAAGTCTTGCCTTGGTCAATTAAGGACTTACCTTTGTGCACCATTAAACTAAGCACTACTGTACGACCACATGCCTAGTATGGGACGGGCCTAATGTAGTAAGTTATGGAGTCTTAACATTGACTACTCAAGTAGTAGGTTAGTGATGGGTAGAGGTGTGGACTGTTCTGAAAGTCACATCGCGAGACGGTTTGCCACTTCTATATCCAACGGTGTGTGTCGTGCCAACGCACTGTGTTTGGGTTGGACGACGGGAAAGCACATCGGGAGTGTCAATTGTTGAGATGAAACTTCTGAAATATTTTGTTATGATTAGTGCTAGCTACACTGGTTATATCGTGTGGGTAAAGTACAACCTCTGCAGAGTGTTAAACAATCTATTCGAATAGCCGCGTCCGCGGTCATGGACATGCTCGGGGATTTCACACGAGGGTTATATTTTCATAAAACATTTGGGAAGAGAGCTATGTGATCTAAGTCATATAGCTGTGTGAATAATTTGATTAGACTTTGTGTTCTTTGTGAAAACAACTGTTAAATTAATAATGTTTATTTGTTTTAAATTATGTTTCAATCTATTATTTGTATTCAATTGCAAATGTTGCTTTTATGCAAAAGAACCACATAAGCCCTTTTCTTTAGAATAAACTATCATGTATACATTGCATCCTGTGGTATGACTTACGAGTACGGTTGTGTACTCATGCTTGCTATAATCAATCAATACAAGTAGAGGAGTCTTTATCTGCTTTTGAGGAGGAGTTCTACGAAGGTGTTGATCGCTAAGTCTTGATCCCAGTCAGTTGCCTGTGGTGAATCGATAGGTTTCCGTTGAAGTTTATTTTGTTCCGCTGCTGCTTATTTAATTATTAACAGCCATGCGACGCTTAATAAATGTAAACTCGACCATAAGGTCACAACAATTATTTGTTATTCAAATTACTCATTTATTCTATTATTTTGTCTTATGTGGATCGATATTCATCTATATTGATACTGTGTGCACTAGCGTGATCCTGGACTAGTCCGTTATACACAGATGGTCTAGAATTGCATTTTTGGGTCTCGAAAAATATGGATTACAGCCTAGGATAGGTTGCCTGGTCGAGTCCAATACCAATCGGAAATTGCTCTAGAACTTCAACAGATTAGCGATCTCATAGAGAAACCAAGCCAAGAATTTGGAGGAGCACCTAGCTACGACGCCTTTGCCCAAGAGATCACCCAATGACTTCATGATACGATGGCCAAGGTCGAGCGGTACCAACAGTAGTGTTCCTGAGATTACACTGGGACGACCACGTCAATCGCCAGCCGATCGCACAATTCTCAGCGTAGGGGACAACAAGACCTCCCTCGGCCCAACCGATCCCCTAGTCGATCTCCCGATCACGATGGTTGGCGAAGGAGGGACCTATGTATACCTCCACGACCAGTGGTCGGCAAGCTCCTTGGAGAAGTGGGCAACCAGGACTTCCTCGGAGAAATCTACATTAGCAGATGGGACACGAGGATTACCCTCACAGGACTAGGGTCCATGACCGATCAAGTCCTTTTAACACTGAGTTGTGCCGCTCCTGCTCCACACGTGTTGCTTGTTCCTGGGCCTCATGTTGTTCACGTTCTGCCTGCTGTTCTGGGGTTTCGCTTGCACTGATGGCTGCACATTCACGAAACTCCGAGCAGATGGAGGGTGAGAATGTTTTGTCCTCATTGGAGTACGGGTAGTACTCAAGATTCTAGAGTGGATGTTCTGCAGATGGCTCTGCCATAATTTTATCATGGACACCGTTAGCGATATCACCAGTAAACGCCACGGTACTGGAAGAGTTGTCACCTACCTCTCCAGTTGAGACAGGTTTGGGAACATACTCACCCTCGGAGTTGCTTGAGGGCATTGGTGGCATCTCCGTCGCCTTGGTTCCAACAAGTTTGGCAGAGGACAATGAATATTCTTCCTCGGGAACGTACTCGATGTAGACATCGCAGCGGGTTTGACTTCTCTTGACTGAAAATGTTGACATAGTCAAAGATCCTCGTCAATCTCTCTTTCAATAACATACTGTTGTGTGATTTTATTCAAAGAATTATTGTTGAACAATTTCATAGATACATTTCTGTGTAAGAAACTCTTGTTAAAGATACAAATCTGCTGAACTACTGTAGTTTTGGGGTACTGCTATGTTTATGACTATATCGTCTAGAAATAGGGGAAATCCTTGGTCTTAATTTGAAAGATTACAGAAAGGACATGGCTGTGTGATCATATAACAGAAAGGAAGACCAGTCTAATAATGAGAGACTAAGCATGGAATGAGACCTGGCCATGGTCACCATAGGTGGTGTCGGTGTTAGCCTTTAGTTTGCACTTGCAAATAATGGCCGGGAAAGCAAAAGCTCCCAGCCATCCATTTGCCAACTAGCTAGTACTAGCAGTAGTAGACAATGCTACTGCATCTGCATCATGGCTGGCTGGCCAAGCTAGCTCTCAACAACGACAATTCTTTACTCGATTGATCCTTAGCCCATGATCTATATATTGCTAGCTCCTCCAATGGATTGTATCTTGATGTACGGATGCATTTGGCGAAAGGAATAATTGATCATTTGCCACTACAAAAAAAGTGAATTTTATGATTTGCCACTGTATATGCCTGTGACATCTGGGTCCGGAGCCATATGTCATAGACACATAAGTGACAAATCATCATTTACCAATATTTGGCAATGGCAAATGATCGAATCTCCTTTTGCGAAAAAGTGCAGCAGCTTTGTCGATCGAGCTTACGCTTGTCCCTCTCTTCAATCCTCGATTCGGTTTATTTGGGGGAGATCTTTTGTTGACTAAAGGCAAATAATTGGGTGATAGATTTTGCAGGGCCAATATATATAAGCTCTTGCATGCATTCTTGTCGTTTAAAATGGACGGACAAATAAACTATAGGAAATTAGAATTTCCCTGTTGGGAGATCGAGAGTACAAATTGGATTATTGAATACAAGAAGATGCCATAATTAAGCGTGTGATTCTATCTTCATGAATTGTGATTCAGAGAGGAGCAGCTGAAATGTGTAGTGAATCAAGTACGAGTGCAGAAGAGAAGTCTGAACCTGTATACACCATATAGTGAGCAGACAGACTCCAGAGTGGTCATTTTGCACTGCAAGCTTCATAAATCGCGTGGTCAGATTGTTCACCTTCTCTTTCTTTGCCACGTTCCAGTTCCAGAATACATACCTCGATTAAGAAAGCAGATTTTGTAAAGATCTCCAGGAATATTGAAGCAGAAACGAGAACACCATCAAACTGAAGATTGATTGGGAGGAGCAGCCTGAATATCTCCTTGAAACCAAAACAAAGATCGATGGATCCATGCCTCGATCGATCTCGCCGTGCAGGTTGGCAACCGGAAGATCGGCCGCGAGGCATCCAGGGCGTGCTGGTCGCAGGCGGCGGAGGAGCGGCAGCGGCGTCGGCCTCGGCCGTTGTGTCCTCGCCTCACGCTGACGACTGGGCCCCATGCCTGTAGCCCACATGTCAGCGAACCCATCGCCCTGGACGTCGGTCGGTATTCCGTCCCGATCCTATTAGAGCATTTTAGTGTATTGAACCGACGTCAATTCAAAGTTATACCACGTAAGTATTCTAGGAACCGAGCTTGTTTTTCTCCAATGTATTGAACCGATTCCTATTAATAACTGGGACCCACATTATATTAAAAAACCACAAAATAATAATATTCTCTCTCAAACGCATTCTCTTCTATGTAGTTGTTTAATGCTCATATGAATTGTTTAATGCTTTGAATCGATTCCTAAGTAGAGTTCGGTTCCATGTATTTTTTGGTTAGAATCGACTCCTGCAATGTATTGAATCGATTCAATGTATTCTCTCTCCTCATTTGAACCTGCTAAAACACAACATTGGAGATGGTCTTATCTGTGAGCCTTTTTCACGAGGAGCCCTTACCTTATTCTGTATTATCCGTTCGCAGCCTACCAGATTTGGATCGCCCGTGGCTCGGTATTCCGTCCAGCTCCTACTCTCTGTGAAACGTCTGATCGAATCTTTGCGGCACGGATTGAGTTGGTAAATAGAGTGGGCGCACTTTCTCACGAAGGGCCCTAGCCTTATTCGTTATTATCTGTTCGCACCACAGGCTTGGCTTTTGGGCCTGAAATCCGAAATGGGCCCGCTCGCCAGTCTATCAAAACGCAACAATTAATGACTGATGCGCCACTGCGTCGGTTCACCAAATAGCTGCCTTGCTTTACTAACTCAATGATTTCTGTAATTCAATTAATATATGTGATCGTATAAAAAATAATCTCTGTGATTAGGCAATTTAATTTAATTATCAGCCAATCCAGTGCGTACATTTGATGTTTCTGTAGTTAGTTGAGCATGGAATTAATTTTACAGGGATTGTTTTCCTTATCAACTCGATCGATCTCTGCAAGCACACTTGCATCTCGGCATCATTGGTTCCTTCATGCATTGCTGCGTAATGGCGGATCCAGAATAAAATCGATTGGCTGTCACTATGCATACAAATCGATCGGGTGTCATCATACATACTACCACATGTAAGTGCAGTGAATGGGCAAAAACTACGATGTACAGACTCAAACAACCCAAAATTTCAAATTTCAAAAGTTTTTAAAACCTTTTGTTTGATTTTGGTTTTCTTTCCCTTTTTGGAAATCCCCCTCTTATTTTCGCTTTCCTTTTCGGGCATTCCAGTATTCCTTCCCCGGTGGCGCATTTCTCCCTGGCCGCCACCCTCTTCTTCTTCCCGCATCATCCCTGACACCGAACCACCTCACCTCTCCTTCGTCATCCCCGCTAGCACCGCCTCCGTCACCTGCCACCTCCCGAGCCACCTAGCTTCGCCATCAAAGCTAGCCCGCGCCCCACCGCCACCTCACCTCGCCCAGCGCCGTCCACGAGCGCAGCCAACCACGCTCGCACGCCACTGCTCCCACCGCCTCTCTGAGCATATAAAAGGCCCTCCCAGAGCGTCCCTCCTTCGTCACCTTCCCCTCCGCCACCTCCCCTTCCGTCCTCCCCCTCTAGAGCCAACGAATTTCCGAGAATCGCCGTTTTCCCACTCTTCTTCTCCGACGAACTCGACGCCGAACCGCCGCCTCCGTCCACCTAACCTTCGAATTGAGCTCACGGTAAGCAGCGCCCCACCTTCCCGGTCTTTCCCCCACCATCTTTTTTCCCCAATCCCACCGGAGCTCACCTCCACTGAGCTCCTCCCCCGCGCCACTCACGGTCGCCGCCGCCAATCAGCCACAGCGCCTCCCCCACTCCACCCAAACCACCCTCGTGGTCCCCACCGCCCGCTGGTGCTCACCGCACCACCCTTTTTCCCTGCCAGCCGCCGGAGCGCCACCGGCCTCCCTCATCCTCTACTCGGGTGAGCCGCAAGCCATTGGCTGCGCGGCTCAAGTCACCTAGGAGTTGGCCTGTTATGGCCTGGCCTTTTGGGCTTTGGCCCATCTATGTATTGGGCTTGGCCCAATACTATTCCAAAGCCCAACACTATTTCAGCCTAAACACTATTCTATACTGTTCATTCTTTCAGCCCAATTACTGTTCCAAAAATAGTAAAAATGATTGTTGTTCATTCGATGAAAACAGTAATTCTAGTTACTGTTCACTGATCCATTTTCGTTCAAGAATATTAAATCAGCACTATTCATCATCCGACACTTTTTCGTCCGAAACCCTAAATAGACAAATTATATCCATTTCGACCATTTCGGGCCCGTGAATTCATTTCTCGACTCTATTCAGGCAAATTAAGTACCAAATAAATCTCCACCACTCCACACCACCTTTCTTTTTTCTTTTCTGAATTTCTTTACTGGCATGTGGTTTCAGCTCATTCCTTGTCGAGCTAGATTTTATTTGGATTATTTTTCACGTTAGGTCACGACTTCGACAACCAGGCTCCAGAAGACGTCGGACAAGACAAGCTAATAGAAGAATTTGTACAAGGAGGCAAGTCGCATTCCTTTGATCATTTTTAGCCTATAATTCATATATTTATATTATTAATTTCATTATTGTATTTGTGCCAATTACTTTAAATATTAAAATAATACTTTTGAATGCCATGATAATTAGATAAATCCTATTACCCCATAGACAAACCCACCTAGCACTTGTAGGTCATATTCACCTTGACAAGTTCACATAAAATGATAGCTATATAAGTAGCTTTATCACATAAAATGAATGCAGTATTGGTGGTTTGCCATTGGTTTTTGGTGGAGAGTTGAGGGTTGTGTCCAGGAAGTTGGACAATCCAATAGACTGGTGTTAAAAGTGAGTCAAAGGTGGGGCCAAGAAAGTGGAAGGCCACGAGCCACGAGTTGGTTGTAAGTCCATTTTCCCCACTAAAGACAAGTAAGGACAAGAACCTTGTGCCAAAGTAGCAGACACAGAAAATCGCTCAACCACATGTGTGGTCTTTCCTCTCTGGCTTAGTACACTGCTCTTTCGATTCAATATCTACAGAAACTAGAGTGGGACAAGAGTGGGCCTGAAGGAACACTAGCTGGTCTACACAACGGTAGATGCCGTCAGCATTGGGCCAATAGATCCACTGTGGCTGGTGGAGTCTCCTGAGGGCTGTGTGGTCCATCACCTACCGGGTAGAGGCTAAAAAGGATTAGCAGTGAAAATACTTTGTTATCTCAGCTCAGTCACACACTATAGTATTGCGTGTATATTGCATGGCAATATGAGTTTGAGATATCTTGTGGGTAAAGTTGGGCAACTCTGCAGAGTGTATAATTAAAGGAATTCGAATATGTCGTGCTTCCGGTTAATGAAGCTGTGTTATGGGTGATTCTGGTACAGGAGGCATAAGTAGAGTTTTTGAGATGTTAAGTTGGTACGGGTAAGTGTTGAGAAACCCCTGAGACTATTAATTATTATAGTTTTACTGTTTTAAAGATGAACTACTTTAAATACAAAATTCATCCACATATGCCTGTTATGGTAAACCTGTACCATTCCATTGATAACCCTAGCATGTAATTAATTAGGGCTTCCATGTGGCTTGTTGAGTACGGTAGTAGTACTCATTCTTGCAATATCTGCAAATCATCTACAGGGGAAATATGAGAAAATGTAGAGGATCTTTGTGAGCAGGATTTTGGTGGACCCACAGATGGTAGTGATTACTGTTATTATGTCTCGATCGCGCTCAAGCATGCCTGTGGTAGAAGTTCTTTAGTCTTATATTATTTTAACTTTGGGCTTGGATGTCTGTGTCAGGTTAAAACTGGTTGTTAAGCCTTAATCTTATGTAATAAAAGTCTGATTTTTATTGTAATCGGAAGCTTGCTTGAGACACTACTTATTTCGCAACTACACATCCAAGGTGGTTGTGAAGAGTTTAACGATCCCAGATTTTGGGGACATTACAAAGTGGTATCAGAGCTTAGCTTCACCATAAATTGAGACCTTTGGTTGACTTTAGGAAATTAGGAAATGAAGACCTTCAAAAATCTTAATTTGAAAAATTATTAAAAAAATTCTTTGAAAACAAAAATATAAATATTATTTTTGTCTTTTCCCTTCTGTTGCTATCTTGTCTAAAACTTAGATTTATAAAATCTCAATTTGTTTTTACAAAAGATTTATCTCCTTCTTAACTAAATTCAACTTTTCGTCGGAAGTTGTAGTGTGGAAGAAGCAATGTTCAGAGTATGCTGGAGTAGTGTTAAATAGAGTAAATCCTAATTAGACGATCTTTTGGTTGTAACACAAGTTGTATTATGTACTCTAAGTAGTAAGTATACAACTCATATAAATGGAAGAGTTATGTTATTTTTTGATAATTTGATTTTCTATCACCTGTATATCATCCTTGTCAAAAATTCAATTCCTTCTTTTCGTCTTAATTCTTACCTTAATCTTTCTCCACTTAACTTAAGTCTGGATCTTACGTACCTCTCTGTATTTGGTCAAAATCGCTGCATAAGTACATTCCCAAGATGTCCAAAATGAGAACAAGAAATAACACCAACAATGAGGCCGAATCAGCATATCATCAGCCAAGCATGGTAGAAGTAATGGCCATGATGGAAAGAAATAGATATGAAGCGGAACAAAATCAAACCAGAATGATGAAGCAACACACTAGACTCCTAGAACAAATAGCAACCAGATCACCAGTACCATCTGCACCCTATCCTGGAACAACAAATGGAGGAATCACCGTAGGATCAAGATGGGCATATTTTCATAAAACAAGACCACCAACTTTTACAATTGCACCAGAACCACTAGCAGCCGATGATTGGATACGAGATATGGAAAGAGAGAGTTAGACACTATCCAATGCACTGATCAAGAGAATACCCTTTTTTTTCTTCCTATCAACTTCAAGGACAAGCCGGAGCATGGCAGATGAATCACCAAGCACTCCACCCTGGAAAATATATACCTTGCCAAGAATTCAAGGATACATTTCATAAGGCACACGTTCCCACTGGCATGATTGCCTCTAAACACCGAGATTTTCTTACTCTCCGACAAAGAGGACTTACTGTGACAGAATACCTTCATCAATTTAACTACCTGGCTCGATATGCCCCAAATAATTTTGATGCTGAAGAGAAAAAGATGGAGAAATTTTTTGAAGGATTACAAAAGTCACTGAAATTTCACATTTCGGCCCTTGATTTTAAAGACCTGTCAGCTATGGTAAATAAACTGCTGATATCAGAAGAAGCCAGAAGAGAATTACAAGACATCAGAAAAAGAAAAGCAATATAGATGACAACTCCACCAAGTGCACCCAGGAAAAGAATGATGACAGCACCGCCAGTACAATTTCAGCAAAGACCACTTATCAATCCAATTCCAACACCGCAATACAGCATGGGTCAACCAGCCATAGTTCAGTGCTACATGTGCGGACAAAATCACCACTAAAGGGAATGTCCACAAAAATCAACAAACTGCTACCACTGTGGGCAACTAGGCTATTTCAAGCTTCAATGCCCAATGAGGGGTATGTCAGCAGAAGTAGCCGAAGCTCAGGCAAAAAGCCAATTACAGATTAGCAAGACACCACCAACACTATAAGCTAACAAAAGAGGTATGCTACGACCTAGAGAACAGCCAAAATTTTAGCAACCAGGACAAATTCCAGGAGAAGTAAGACCAACAACAGGACAAACTCAAGGTAATATCAATTATGTCACTACCAATGAAGCCACAGAGGCCACAAACATATTTGACAGTACGTTGTTTCTCCATACAAGATCAACATTGATTTTGATTAGTCCAGGAGCCACTTTTTCAGAATTTTACGACAGAAAAAGAAGCAGGGAAAAAGGAATCGAAAATGCAACGTGATTTTCCCAACCTGTCCCTTGGCTTTTAGTGAATCTCTAGGTCGTGACTCTTTTTAAGGAGGGTAGGTTGAAACAACCCAAAATTTTGAATTTCAAAAGTTTTTGAAAACTTTTCCTTTATTTTGGTGTTCTTTCCCTTTTCGGAAACCCCCCTCCCATTTTCGCTTTCCTTTTCGGGCATTCCTGTTTTCCTTCCCCGGTGGCGCATTTCACCCTGGTCACCTCTCTTCTTCTCCCCGCGTCATCCCCGACACCGCACCACCTCACCTCTCCTTCGTCGTCCCTGCCAGCACTGCCTCCGTCACCTGCCACCTCCCGAGCCACCTAGCTTCGCCATCAAAGCCAGCCCACGCCCCATCGCCACCTCGCCTCGCCCAGCGCCGTCCACGCACACGCAGCCAACGATGCCTGCACTCCACTACTCGCACCGCCTTACTGGCGCCACCGCCTCTCTGAGCCTATAAAAGGCCCCACAGAGCATCCCTCCTTCATCACCTTCCCCTCCGCCACCTCCCCTTCCCTCCTCCCCCTCTAGAGCCAGCAAATTTCTGAGAATCGTCGCCTGTAAGATCAAGGAGGCCGACTAGAAGGGGGGTGAATAGACGGTTTTAAAAACTTCTTTGGCTAAAACCGATTTCCAATGCGGAAATGTAAATCAAATCGGTTTTGCACAATTAAAGCCTAAATCAACTAGTCTTTACTAAGTGCACCAACAATATAAGACTATTGATAACAAAGGCAATCAAACAAAGATATGTAATCAATTTAATTCTAGGAATATAAATTGCAATAGAGTAATGCACAAGAAGGCAAACCACAATGATAAGACGATATTTTACAGTGGTGTTCGGAGACTTACCGGTCTCTCCTAATCCACGTTGAGGTAAGCCCAACCAAATTGGACCAGCTCCACAAATGAGCCAACACCTCCGAGGTAAGTCCAACCATTTGGACCAGCTCCAACACGAACCAACACCTCGATCCACTCGGGTTTGCTCTTCCTCCACTCTGGAGATGACGAGCACCAAACCACTCACAATCGCCCGAGTCTTCTCACAACCTTCTTGTAGAAGATCACCGGCGCAATTCCTCCAAACCGTCTATGTGTCGGCAAACACCAAGAGTAACAAGTCGGAAATGCTCATTTGAACGAATCAAGTGTCTAAGCTCAATGGATACACAATCCACTACCTAATGCAACACATGCACTTAGAGTTTGGTCTCTAAGCTTGCTAAGTGCAACACATGCACAAAAGAGATGAGAGGGCTTGCACTAGCTCAAGAGAATAGAATGGAGCATCAGCTGACCTCCCACAACTGGCCAATGTGGGTATTTATAGTCCATACACAAAATCTAGCCATTTGGAAGAGATTTTGCCGAAAATCAGCCAAGTCCGATCTGACCGCCAACCAATGGCTGGTCAGACTGGCCATGCTCCAACGACTATAAAACTAGTCGTTGGACCATGTCCGGACTAACCGCCAACCAATGGCCCGTCAGTCCGCGCCAACCCGGTCAGACCGGCCAACACATGGCGGTCAGACCGCACAGTAGAACAACGAGCATTTCCAGAAAAACACATTCTCTGGAAAGGTTGATCGGTCATCGACCGAGGTCCATCGGTCCGATGACACATCTTTAGTCGATCACACCCAAAATCCAAAAAAACACATTCTCTGGAAAAACCTGACCGAGACACTTGACCCGAAGGTCCGGTCAGACCGGCCAACACATGGTGGTCAGTCCGACACCCTCGGTCAGATCGGTCAACCAATGGTGGTCAGACCGCCAAAACAAGGAACCGGCACACAGCCCAGTTAACCTTTCAAGGGCCGATCAGACCACCCAAAAGCCTGCGGTCAGATTGGGCTAGGACACAAAAGCTGATCTTTGCAAATTACTTTAACTCAATTTGCAAAACACATTTGCCAATTGATGCAAGATGCAAACAAGGGTTGAATGAGAGATTCTCAACAAGTTGCAAAACATATTTGCCAACTTTTAGAATCACACCACAAGGAATAAGGTGCATGGACTTAAACCATTTGTAAAACACATTCGCAAACTAAAGTCACATGCTACAAGGATCATGCATGAGCCTCAACTATTTGCAAAACACATTCACAAATATTGGTAACATGCTAATGAGAGCTAGAGCAAGCACAACGAGCTATCAACACATGACACACTCAAGCTACTAGTCAAGACCCCTCTTAATAGTATGACAACCTATACTAGCAATCCGGTCTTCCATCCAAACGCCAAGATTGGTGAAAGACTAGGAACACATCCTTAGCCCTAACTAGTCATACCTTTGCCTTGAGCATTCACTTGAAGCTTGATGACGCACATCTTTACTTCAAGTCCGGGTCAATGACTTGAATATGCATTAACCTATGATGCACTCTTTACTCTAAGCTTTTTACTTCAATATCATCAACACATGATGATCTTCTTCACTTTGATATCTTGACTTGAACATCATCAACACATGATGATTTTCTTCATCCCCTAGTCTTGACTTGATGACGATCAACTCATGATGTCATTAAAAGTCTTCATCATCATGGAACATAACATATTCATCCAACTCATGAAAAATGTTAGTTCCAAATGATGATTGTCATTAATTACCAAAATATACCATTAACTCATAATAGAGGGTCTAGATTCTTCAATCTCCCCCTTTTTGGTGATTGATGACAATCCTCTTGCAAATAATTGAAATTGAATTAATATTAGTATATATCAACTACACAAGCTTTATATACTCAAGGATATATTTCAAAGTAGAGATCCTTAATATGAGTGGATGGAAGAATATGATCAATACTAGTGATATGAAAAAACATAGAGTGAACTCCCCCTAAATGTGTGCATTCAAATATATGGAATGAAACAAAATGCACATATTCATATTTGACTCTTGGTGGAGTTCATTCTATATTTTGGATCCAAATAATGCAACAATTGAAGGATATGACAATTAGCTCATGCTTATGAGAAAACGTGCATTCAAAAAGATCCATAAGCCATTTTGGGCAAATAGCAAATTAGGTTTTCCCATATAATAGTTTACCCCTTTTTAAGTAAGCCAAAATATTTAATATGTTTTTCACAAAGAAAAACTCCCCTTTACATAAAGGTTCTTGTTGACATTCTTTTCTTCTCCTTTGAC
Source organism: Phyllostachys edulis (assembly GCA_036346405.1). Taxonomy (NCBI): domain Eukaryota; kingdom Viridiplantae; phylum Streptophyta; class Magnoliopsida; order Poales; family Poaceae; genus Phyllostachys; species Phyllostachys edulis. The sequence goes on along the minus strand of CM070555.1, from coordinate 4,330,528 downwards.
ACACAAAGGATTTATCCATCTAATCAAAATCTCCCTCTTTGTCATATCTTTGAAATATATCCATCCAAAACTTATGATGACTTCAAACTCTCTCTTGACCATTATTTGCAACCAAATTCCCCCCCTTTGACATTAAGCACCAAAAAATATCTCTATGTCTCTATGTGGATCACACTTGAAAGATAGTTATTAAACATCACTTGGATACCACGTGTCGACAAGACTTGAATTTGCAAAGAGCTTGAACTTCTCTCGCAAAGATCTTCAAAGAAAGCATCCAAAGAGAAGAGGGAAAGAGAATCCATTTATACACGGAGAGTACATGAGCTTGGTCAACGGAGGTAAGATCGGCAAGGAATGAAATTAGATACAACTTGAAGGGATAAATTGATATCATTTGCAAAGATGAATCTCATGCCGAGGTCAAGATGATCCAAAGGAGCTACCACTTAAAAGAATATTACTTGAATGACAAAATTGCATTTGTAAACAAGGAAAAACAGTAGAGAGTAGCTTGCAAGGATAACAAGGATCAACTTGGCTTTGGGGAGTAAAGAGAATGGCTGAGGGACTTGAAAAACAACAATTTTGGACAAAACAGCCAAGCCTTTGAAGGTCCAGTTAGACTGACGGCAATGATGCAGTTAGACCAGCGGTAAGCATGCGGATCGACCGACCAAGAAGAGTGTAGTCAGTAACCGAGACCGAATTTGTCGTGATTCATTCTGGATTTTGGAGAGAAGAGAGAAATGTTGTATTTTGTACCAAATTTTCACACAAACAATCAAATAAACATATTTGGAGCATTTTCAACTTATATAGCCATTAAAAATCCTAATTTTAAATAGTTTTTATGAATTAAGCTTTTGTTTTCACAAATGAAACTTTATTTTCATGAAACTTCTTCAAATGAGCCAAATTCAGCATATGAAGATATTAAAGCATCAAAAATGCATGTATGAGTCATTAATACCATTATGGACTTATTCATGTGAATAATTTTGGCTTAAATGGCAAAACTCACTTAAGTGCTTGAAAGTGACCGCTTAGGTCAAGATAGGATTTTGGATGAGTTTTGAAATCAAATAACTTTTGATAGGTTGGTATTTTGAATACCAAAAAGGCTTAGAGTAGCCAACTCTAGGATTTTTCTTTAGGGACCATTTTCAAATTTATTTTAGAATAGATTTTACACAAAAATCTAGTTTATGTCAAAAACAAGATACTATAATCTAGAATTTTGGCTAGAAACTCATTTTCCCTTGAAATAGGTTTTTCTTGAGCCAAAACCTTTGGAAAGCATTTGTATACATTTTGCAACTAGTTTTTCAAAGGATTGCTAATAGTTATGAAATATTTGACTTTTGGCTAAAAGGCTCAATTTTGAAAAACATTATTAGCACTTAATTTATTTGGGCCGACCTCCCTCCTCCTCTGCTCGGGCGAGCGCGTGGGCCTTTGGCCACGCGGCTCAAGCCGCCTGGGAGCTGGGCCCTTATGGCCTGGCCTTTTGGGCTTTAACCCATTTAGGTATTGGGCTTAGCCCAATACTGTTCCAAAGCCCAGGACTATTTCGGCCTAAACACTATTCTATACTGTTCATTCTTTCAGCCCAATTGTAACATCCCAAAAATTTGGTCTGTTTTAAAAAAATAACCATTTAAATTTTTCTGCTAAAGTTAAAGCTTAATTGGAATTTTTAGAGTTCAAAAATAATTTAATATGAATAATATCAACATCAACTATTATCAAAATTATTTTATTTGGATTCTGTGTGCTTGGATATATTTTCTAGAATTTTTCCGAGTGCATTTGCTAATTTCCTTTTTTATTTGGATTTTCTGCTATTCTCTAAAAAGAAAAACTAATTAAATATCAGATTAATCTCTTAAAATCGCTTCGCTTTCACCCAATCCTTTTTCGAGCTGGCCCGACTTCCTCCGTGGCGCATCCTCCTTTCACTCAAGGTTGCCTACCATCTCCTTGGCCTCTTTCCTTTTTTCTTTGTGCGTGGTCGAACCCAAGCCGCATCCGCCTTCCTTTTTCTTTTTCATTTGTCATCTTGATGCGGATCGCCGCCACATCCCCATCGTCTTCTAGCATTGCAGAACCAAACTCCTTGAGTCCGAGAATTTCACGCGTCCTGCGCCGCTGGCTTCAATTGGGATTCCCTTCCTCTAGTGCTATATAAACCGATTCCCCCGTGTCAATTTCTTCGCCCCATCTTTCTCCACCGAAGCCCTAACCTCTCAATCTCGGGTTCATCTTCGTCGCGCCGCAATCGCTAAAGAACCGAGTCGACCGCCGAAGCTCTTCGTTGTCAAAATTCATCACCGTCAGTGCATCTCCGCCCGAGCTTCCACCGGCGTTGGGTTCGCAATAGCGAGGGCTACACCGTGCTTGCACCCACTCTGCTCGGAGGAGCCCCGTTTGCCGTTTTCGTCTTCGTTCGACAAAACGACCGCCGTCGCTCCACCCCAATCTATTAACCAGTGAGATCCTCCACCTTTCTTTGCACGTCACATTGCATTCCATATCCTCCTCAGTCAATCCCCTCCTTTCTCCTTTTCCCTCAGCCGCCGAGATGTCGTTACCTAGGTTCTTTCCCATCTCCGGTCATCTTCGAATTGCCACCGGTGAGGTCGATCTCCAGTCGTCCCGAGCATCTCACCGTGATCCTCTTGAACTCCTCGTGCTGGTGCTCTCTCCAGTTCTCTTCGGGCGACCTCGACTCGCCAAGACCGCCACACCCGTGGAGCTCTCCGCCGCCTAACTCGCCGCCATCGTCACCTCGCCGCTGTTGGAGCCAAGCCATCACCACCCAAGGCTTCGCATCATCGTTGGGTTCCCGTTTTGCCACTTCCCGGCCGCTCTCTCGCCGTGGGTCGTCGTCGACATGGTCATCTTCACCGCCGGCTAGGGCTCTGTGCTTCTTCCTCCCTGGGCTTCTCTCCTTGCTGATGTGGAAGCCACCTTGTGTGCCATCTCAGCAGCCACCTAAGCCTCTATGCTTGTTTGTCATCCAATCAGCAGCCTTGTGGCACACCGAAAACCCCACTAGATCCAAATCTCCAAGAACTTAGTCCACCATACACCTACTCAATGACAAGTGGGACCCATCTGTCAAATTCAATTCCCTTTATTCTTTTCAGCTAAATTTTCTTTGATGATGTCAGCCGATGTCATAATTGTATTTTCCTTCAGAAAAACAATTCCAATAAATCCTAAAATTATGAATTTCATTATTTCATGTGATTTCAATCTTCCAAAGGCCACATCTTTTGCATCCGAACTCCGATTGAGTCCATTCAAATTCCTAAATTCATCTAAATTCAAGATCTATCTATATGAGATTTCTATTTAATTTTTTGAGTTTGTTTTGCCTCTATTATTTATTTATTTGGTTTATTTGCTTATTTACGAGTAGACGTTGATACTTCGGGAAGTTTTGAGCAAGGAGGAGTCTACCAAGATCAAGATCAATCCCAGTATTTATTCCAAGGCAAGCTGTAGTCCTTTGATCATATTGAACATATGATTTCAAAAGTATATTGTTTTATACAATTGTATGCTATTTTTTATACAAATTGTTTTGGGATTAGTTATTACCTATTGTCATTATGCCTCCTTTGATTATTTGAATGCCATGAATCCTTTGTCACCCTAGTGTGGATAATTTTAGTTGGACATATTTGTATCACCAACATGGGTATCGTACAGTTGCTTAGTTCTGCTTAGTTACGATAGGTTCATCATCACATGTGTCATAATGTTTAATCTTGATTTAATGATATATGAAATCATGGTGGTTAGCCACTGCTATTAAAATTTGTGTGCCATGACAGGGTTTATCATTGGTATTAGTTAAACAAAATGGTTTTCACTCGGGCGAGTGGTTGGTGGATAGTGGGGATGTGGATGTAACATGTTGTGGGTTTGTGGTAGTCTCGCTTGAGTAACTTGTCAAGGACTTAATCCTGTGTGCCATTGAACTGGGCCTTAACCGTACAACCACATGTCTGGTATGGGACGGACCTGGCTAACTAATTAGTAATGTCTTGATTTCGGTTCTGTCGTGGAAAGCGTGAGTTATGGGAAACATATTCTCACAGGCGCAACAGGGGGGCCCTGTCTGGTCGGAAAGACATTCAGTGTTGAAACCTTAGCGGACAGAACTGGGTTAAGAAGGAGCTTTGTAAAGGCCTTGTCACGTGCTCTAGATTGCTTACCTAAGGTAGTGAGCAGTGGTATCGATGGATGCCAAACAAACTAGAGAAGTCGTGTCATGTGTGGAAAGCTGTACAACCTCTGCAGAGTGTAAAACTATTCGAATAGCCGTGTCCGCGGTTATGGACGTGCTCGGGGATTTTACACGGGAGATAGAGTTTTTTTTAAAATGAGTCAGAGTGTGGATGGGATGTTCACTTGATGAATATTGTGTTTGTTTGGTGAACAGGTCATTCACTTGTGGGGTTTGTGTCGATTAGTGAATAGGGGATTCACTTATTATTGGTTTGGTTGGGAAGTGAATGGGAAAATTCACTGGTTGTTTCAAAGAAATTGTTTAGTTATTTATATTGTTTTCAACTACGCATTTCAATCTATTTATTGTATTTATCACAAATGCTACTTTTTGCAAAAGAACCATACAGCTAACCTTTGTCAGGCCGTGCATGAATACTATTTGCATACATTTTCCTACGGTTTGCTGAGTACATTCAAAAGTACTCATGGCTTGTGCCCTCTGTTTAATCACCAGTTGAAGAATATCAAGCTGCCCAAAAGTTCTTTCAGAAGGAGGACTATAAAGGTTTTGCAGATTAGGATGCGTTCTCCACTCGATTGCCTGTGGGCATGTTGATTGGCCATTTGAGGATTTTCGTTCCACTGCAAGAGTTTTATTTGTTTCTTTAGCCCTGCGTGGCAAGTTAAGTAAACGTTAACCATAAGGTCCAGTTATTACTATTATTTGTTACTTTGAGATCTTTTTAGTTAAATTGAATAAATGGATGGTATTTCATCACTGTTTCCTGTGTGAGCTAGCTACTGATCTGGGACTAGTTCGGAAAACACAGAGGGTTCCCGAGATGCATTTTCGGGTCCCGACACCAATTACCGAAAATAGTAAAGCTGATTATTGTTCATTACCTGAAAACAGTAATTCTTGTTACTGTTCGATGAACCATTTTTGTTCATAAATAGTAAATTAGCACTATTCATCATCTGACAATTTTTCGCCCGAAACCCTAAATAGACTAATTATATCCATTTCTATCGTTTCGGGCCCGTGAATTCATTTCTCGACTCCGTTCAGCCAAATTAAGCACCAAATAAATCTCCACCACTCCACACCACCTTTCTTTTTTCTTTTCTGAATTTCTTTACTGGCATGTGGTTCCCAGCTCATTTCTTGTCGAGCCTGGTTTTATTTGGATTATTTTTCACATTAGGTCACGACTTCGACGACCAGGCTCCAGAAGACGCCGGACAAGACATGCTAATGGAAGAATTTGTACAAGGAGGCAGGTCGCATTCCTTTGATCATTTTGAGCCTATAATTCATATATTTATATTATTACTTTCATTATTGTATTTGTGCCAATTACTTTAAAAATTGATTTAATATTTTTGAACGCCATGATAATTAGATAAATCCTATTACCCCACAGACAAACCCACCTTGTGGAGAGTTGAGGGTTGTGTCCAGGAAGTTGGACAACCCAATAGACTGGTGTTAAAAGTGAGTCGAAGGTGGGGCCAAGAAAGTGGAAAGCCATGAGTTAGTTGTCAGTCCATTTTCTCCACTAGAGACAAGTAAGGACAAGAACCTTGTGCCAAAGTAGCAAACACAGAAAATCGCTCAACCATATATGTGGTCATTCCTCCCTGGCTTAGTACACTGCTCTTCCGATTGAATATCTACAGAAACCAGAGTGGGACAGGAGTGGGGATGAAGGGACACTAGGTGGTCTACACAACGATAGATGCCGTCAGCATTGGGCCAATAGATCCATTGTGGTTGGTGGAGTCTCCTTAGGGTTGTATGGTCCATCACCTACCGGGTAGAGGCTAAAAATGATGAGCAATGAAAATGCTTTGTTATCTCAGCTCAGTCACACGCTATCGTGTTGCGTGTATATTGCATGACCGTATGAGTGATAAAGTTGGGCAACTCTGTAGAGTGTATAATTAAAGGTATTCGAATACGCTGTGCTTCCAGTTAATGATCCTGTGTTATGGGTGATTCCAGTACAGGAGGCATAAGTAGTGTTTTTGAGACGTTAAGTTGGTACATGCAAGTGTTGAGAAACCCCTGAGGCTATTAATTTTTATTGTTTTATTGTTTTAAAGATGAACTACTTTAATACAAAATGCATCCATGTCGACGATCGAGTCACCGATCTTACAAAATAAATAGAGAAAAATGGCAAATAGTTCTTGGGAGAGAATGGAGCTGCTCTTTATTGCTATGAACTGGCCATTATAGCGGGTGCCCTCGACAAGGTAGTGGACTAATCCTAATTACACTGAGTGTAATGCTTGCTATGCTGTGGAATCAGACTTGAAACATGCATCTAATGTTGATTGCCTTGCTTCAATCTGATGCCATCTGATCCCCTCATTAATCCGTGCTCCATCTTTAAATAACCGTCTTAGAGGTGGCAGTTATTCCTAGAGAAGGCACCTGTTGGAAGTGACGCGACTGGTCGGAGTGAAGCGTCGTTTAATAAAGTACCAACCGTTCGACGTTTGTGTGTCTGTGAGACACTCAACTGTATAGTGGTTGTTGTCAGTGTCTTAGGACCATGAAACATCGTGTGGTATGGAATAAATATAAGATGTGTTCTATTCATCACACGGTAAGGAATATATACTTGGAGTTAGATCTGAATGCCAGTTTGTTGCTTCTACGAGCAGTCATCTGGTCGGGGACTGGGTACAGGACCTTATCTGACCAGGGTACCCTATATGTAACATCTGGAATCCTTACGACTACAAGGGGTCGTTAGCCTTAGGGGTTACGACTATGAAGACATATGGTCTTTTATTATGTATTAAGATAATACATAGAGATTTTAATCTTCGTCAACTAGCCCCCAAACTTTAAATGAATTGGTCGAGTGAACACTTCCTTCCGATGAAGTCATATCCGACAGACCCTCATTTTATCCCGTGATACACGAGTTGGTCTGTATTCACTTTAAAGTTGAGACGAGATGGTCTGTATTCACTTTAAAGTTGAGAAACTGCCTTGGGACCTAAATAGTTTTTCTATCCATTGGACTCTGGGTAACTCCCCAATGTAGTTAAAAAAATTGCGGCTATAAAATCCCTTCAGTGCAAGGCTTTAGGGATTTTACGCTTCATACTTTCCCTTTTCATCTCCTGAGCGGAAAAATTGCCTCCGACCTCCTCTTGTAAACAACCTTCTATGACCTCCTTTCTTCCTTCATCTAAAACTCAACCATGTCGGATTCTATCACCAACTGGTCAATTTCTGATTTGAGCGAGAAGAAACTTGAGAGCCTGGAGAAGGTTGGGTTGCTTCCCGACAAGAATTTGATTTCTTGGAGCATTCTCCGAGCAACAAAGATGGTGAAATCCCTGTTTTTCTCGCATATATTGAATGTTGATTCAGGTTACCAGTTCACTCTTTCATCCCCAAGATCTTGGAGCACTATGGAGTCGAATTGGTGAACCTCGCCCGCAATGCCATCGCCAACCTCAGCGTCTTCGTCTATCTCTGTGAAGCATACTTGGGGATTGCCGCAGATCTAGAGCTCTTCAAGTACTACTACAGGATGGCGGAGTTGAGGAAGATGACTGGGACGCCTGGAGAGTGCACCTTGCGCCTCCATGATGGAAAGGCTGATGAGTATATTCGTATGTACTCAAAGTCTTCGTGGTTGTCATAGAAAAAAAGCTGGTTCTACATGACAGACACTAAAAAAGACAGTATTTACTATACTGGTAAGAAGGCGGCCGAAAATCCAGAGTGGCACTCCTCCGTAAAGAAGGAGGGAAAGGTGGAGAGATGGGTTGAAGCCATCCAACACCTTAGTGTCAGGGGTTTAACCTCCTAGCACGTAGTAAGGTAATTCTCCATGCACCGGATTAGCCCTCTAAAGTCCCGAGCACATTCGATGCTCTTGTATATTGGTCATGACGACGCGACCAAAGATTCCAAGGAGGGTAAGTCCTGGAAGATTCCGACCAATTTGCTTATCTTGGTTGATTACTTTTGTTATCCTAAAGTCTCTCATTTATTCTTGCAGCACTTTCTCTTGATGAGATTAGAAGCCGGATCAAAATGATCTGCGCCGGAGAGCCTCGCGATAACGCTGATTTCCCCCAAATTTTAGCGATTGTTTCCGCAAAAGAGAGGGTTGAGAGACTTAAGGTAAAAATATCAGCCACCGTTCATCTTTTGTATGTTTTTTGATCAGTTTACCGTAAATCCTCTTTGATGCGCAGTTGGTTGGATTGAGGATTAATGAGGCCACCGAAAATTGTGAGCCAATTGACGCTCCGACTACTCCTACGACCACCCGAGATGGTGGTCTTATAGAGGTAGGTAACTGAACTGAAATGTATATTCTAGATGAATGATTTTTATCACCTAACTAACTTTGATTGTTAATTAGGCGGTTGTCGTAGACGTCAATGTGGTCGCTGACAACCTGTCAGTTGCTACTGGTGTAACTGTTTTGGAGGCTGATGAATCCACACCTTCCGACCCGATGGTCAGGATCTTGTTCTCGATCAACTCGTCGAGATTATTTCTTCTGACTTCCAGTCGGAAGACGTGAGGGGTCTAACCAGCCCTACCGGTTCAGGACCAGAGAAGTTGGTCAAATAGAAGAAAAGAAACGTGAGCACGATAGACTTTGCTTCAGTGCGCTTGTAAGATCGAGGAGGCCAACTAGAGGGGGGTGAATAGGCGGTTTTAAAAACTTTTTTTTGGCTAAAATCAAGTTTTATGCAGAATTGTAAATCAAATCGGTTTTGCACAATTAAAGCCTAAATCAACTAGTCTTTACTAAGTGCACCAACAATATGAGACGATATAAATAAAGCAATCATACACATACAAGTAAGCAACTAAACATAAGGAATGTAAATTGCACAATGTAAAGCACAAGGAATCAAATCACAATGACACGACGATGTTTTACCGTGGTGATCGGAGACTTGCCGGTCTCCCCTAATCCATGTTGAGTTAAGTCCAAAATCAATTGGACCAGCTCCACGAATTGAGCCAAACACCTCCGAGGTAAGTCCAACCAGTTGGACCGGTTCCAAACCAAACCAACACCTCGATCCACTAGGGTTGCTCTTTCTCCACTCCGGAGATGGCGAGCACCAAGCCACTCATAAACGCCCGGATCTTCTCACAACCTTCTTTGAGAAGATCACCGAACCACAACGCCTCCACGCCGTCTAGGTGTCGGCAACCACCAAGAGTAACAAGTCTAGAACTCTCACTTGAACTAATCAGGTGTCTAAGCTCAAGTGGATACTCAATCCACTACCTAATGCAACACATGCAATTAGGATTTACCTCTCAAAGCTCACTAAGTGCAACACATGCACAAATGGGAGTAGAGGGCTTGCTCTTAGCTCAATGGAAATGAATATGGCACCAGCAACTCTCCCACACACGGTCAAGGTGGGTATTTATAGCCCACACACAAAAACTAGCCGTTGGGGAAAGATTCCAGAGAAACTGGGGGAAATCGGTCTGACCGCCAACTAATGGCCGGTCTGACCGCCCCAGCTCCAATGGCTATAAAACTAGCCGTTGGACTCACTGCCGGTCTGACCGCCAACTAATGGCCGGTCAGACCGCTCCACAAAAAAAATGGCCAAGGACCAGAGAAGCAAAAACCACCCTCTCTGGAATTTTTGTACTGCCAAACAAATATCGGTACAACCACACAACGGTAGACACAACGGTAGTACCGCTGAACATCATGATAGTACCGCACAACATTTTGATAGCAATAGAAGTGGTCGATCACGCCGTGTTGCGGCCGGTCGATCGATACTCCAACAGTCGAATCTTGATATATGCGGTCGACCGCCCACTGCAATCAAGACTGAAAATAGATTTTGATCTTTACATCAACTCAATTTACAAAAACACATTTTGCCAATTAATGCAGGATGCAGACAAGGTTTAAAAGCAAGATTCTCAACAAGTTGCAAAACACATTTGCCAACTTTTAGAATCAAAGCCACAACTGAAAGGTACATGGACTTAAGATATTTGCAAAACACATTTGCAAACTAAAGTCCCATGCTACAAGGATTGACCATGAGCCTCACTATTTGCAAAACACATTTGCAAACAAATAGCATCATGCCTCAAGGATAAGGTGCATGGACCTAGACCATTTGCAAACTATAGTCACATGTTACAAGGGTTATGCATATGCCTCAACTATTTGCAAGACACATTCGCAAATAATTGCATCATGCCAAGATGAGCTAGAGCAAACACAATGAGCTATCAACACATGACTATCTCAAGCTACTAATTAAGACCCCTCTTAATAGTACGGCAACCTATACTAGCAATCCGGTCTTTCAACCAAACACCAAGACCGGTAAAAGACTAGGAACACATCCTTAGCCCTAACTAGTCATACCTTTGCCTTGCACATCTTCTTGAAGCTTGATGACGCACATCATCTCTTCAAGTTCGGTTCTTGACTTGATAATCATCAACACATGATAATTTCCTTTACTTCGGGATCTTGACTTGATGCTCATCCACTCATGATGACATCCTTCATCCCGAGTCTTGATATGCATCAACACATGATGCATCTTTTACTTTTGAACATTGACTTGATGATAATCAACTCATGATGTCATCTAAAGTCTTCATCACCCTGGAACATAACCTATTTATCCAACTCATGGAAAATGTTAGTTCCACAATATGATTATCATTAATTACCACGACATACCATTAACTTATAATGGTGGGACAAGATATCACAATCTTTCCCTTTCTGGTAATTGATGATAATCACTTTAATTGCAAATAATTGAATAGATTAGTATGAGTATATACGAGTTGCACAATTGAATATACTCAAAGGGTATATGAGCATATATGAACTACACAAGTCTCATATACTCATATGAATATATTAACTACACAAGTTATATATACTCGAGGATATGTTTCAAAGTAAAGATCCTTAAAGTATGTGGACAAAGGAATATGGATCAATACTAATGAAACCACAAAACATAGAGTGAACTCCCCCTAAATGTGTGCATACACAAATGTGTAATAAGAACATATGCACATATTCAAGTTAGACTTTTGGTGGAGTTCAACCTATATTTTGGATCTGAGGAATGCAACAATATATAAGAATATGATGTCAAATGCATACCTCTTCGATTTTCACCTTTTAATCCAACTGAGACTAAACATGAGATATAGCAATAGAAGAGTTAGTCTCACAAATAGATTTATCATTATAAATGCATATCTGTTTGGATTTTTCTTCTTTTTATATCCAAGCTAAGACTAAACATGGTATAACAATAGAAGTATTAGTCTCACAAGTAGATTTATCATTGTGAGTGCATACCTGTTTAGATTTTTCCTTTTATATCCAAGCTGAGACTAAACATGGTATAACAATAGAAGTGTTAGTCTCACAAATAGATTAATCATTATGAGTGCATACCTGTTTGGATTTTTTTTCCTTTTATATCCAAGCTGGGACTAAACATGGTATAACAATAGAAGTGTTAGTCTCACAAGTATATTTGTCATTAATAACCAAAACTCCATTAACACATAATAGTGGGTCTAGATTCTTCAGCGCTTCAAACTAAAAACTAAGAAAACGACCAAGTACGTATACATGAAAGATGGACTTATGTAAGTACTTACTGTGAGCACCCGGATTTATTAGGCTCATAATACTTAGTCATCCAATTGACCCTAGTATTATCAACCAAATAAACCCAGTCTCGAGAGATGTATACTCCCCAGAATGCAGTATACATACCTCACAACAAAAGAATGTATCAATTCCATACAACACATAGTACATAAGCAACAAACCAGAAGTTAATATTAATAAGGATAGGTTAATACAAAAGAGGGGCCTTTTGGCCAAATAACAACAAGAACTACAAGATAACAGCGGAAGCAAAAGTGCCATAAAGATGGCTATAACACAAAGCCAATCAGTGTGCCTTAACCCCAAGGCATCTGACCGACCGCCAAGCTAGTCGTCAAAGAAGTCGCAACACGTAGCACAAAAGAGAGGCTCAAGGAGCTCCCTTCTTCCTCTGCAACAAAAGCCACAAAATGCCACAACCCCGGCGATGAGTACATAAAGTACTCCGCAAGACTTACGTGTGAGATAACAAAACTATAAATAGCTACATGCAAGCTTTATTTAAGTGGATGAGGCTTTGGACTCATTTTAGCATAAAGCAAGTTTCATTTGCAATAACATAATAGATTGAAGGCAATTTGGCAAAGCATTTTAATTGTTGAAATAACAACGAGATAAAAACATAGTAACAACAACAAGAACAACCTGGAAGTGACTAACCCAATAGTCACCACAACAATAGCATGAACTCCCGCTCATACCAACCATGTCAAGTTTTAATTAAATGTTGTAGTCTAATTCTTACGGAAATAACCAAGCGTGTCCATAACCTAGGGCGAGGCTATTCAATAGTTTTATCCTGCAGGGTGTACCAATGTACCCACACATCGACCGCCTTTCCTTTAAGCACACTACCTTAGGTGTGCTTAAACGCGCTAAGTCCTACGAGACATTTCCAATGGGCGATGCTAATTCGACCAAGACAACCCATGGGGATAAGGACACAATAGACACCCTAACCGCCTGCCATCGCTCCATTCCCACACCACACACCCACACATTTTATCTTTAAAACACACCAACCGAGCGACCCCAATTAGCACCGCCCAAAGTACTTCACAAGAGAGGTCCCATATCCCCTCGTGTGGTTAGCACGCATAATTGCTTGGATCAATGGCGCAAGAATTAGGTCCTTGTTGACTCGGGCATACCACCACATCCAAAAACCACACCATCCATCCAATATGCCCAAGTCTAAATCAATCTTGTATTTTCAGTTTTGATTTTACAATTAACCAAAGCACAAGTGCTGGACATATAGGAGTAATAATCGGTTTTGAGTGATCAAGACCATCGACTAAGTCGATGATCGCCCATTACTACCGTTACTAAGCATGTCTAAGCGTGAAAACGCAACTACTAAGTGATAAGAGCTCATCCAACGAACTCCCACCACAGCAAATAACCTAGGCTCATGGTAGTAGAGGATGAACAATTCCTACAGATTATGCAACTATAGGATTACTAGCGACATTTAACACAAAGTAGCATGCATACATAGAAGTAAAACAATATATTAAGCTTTAAAGTAATGGGACAACGATGGAATGATCAAACTGCTTGCCTTGATATTGCTGGCCAAGTTGTGGCAGAGGGTCACTCTCGGGATCACCACAAATGTCGAAGCCCAACGGAGAAAGCGAGAAAGAACCGATAAGAACAACGAAAAACCAAAAAGACGCAACAGAGAAACTTCTCCGAATGCTATGAAAATTTTACAGCAGCAAGACAATGATTTATCATGAATTTAGCAACAAGAACCAATTGATTTGGATTCTTAATGCAAAAGATATGATGAAATCAATTCTGCTCAGCCTATTAATACCAAACTGCACTATTCACTAATTTAATTATGAGGCAACAATTTCTAGAACAGAGGTGAAGCTGAAATTTTTACTGTAAAACCAGCACCTTATGAGATGAATAACACAATTGAGTTCACCTCATTTGGAGCTATTATGCACTTTCTACAAATTTTCAAAAACAAGAACTTGAACAAAATTATAATGCACAAGTCCTTATTTTCATAACAGCAACATGCTCAAAACTAATGTTCACAGTAAGTTCATTAATAGAGGAAACCAACAAAGTTGGTCTCACCCAAAAATAATCTACAGCGCATTAGTTATGTATTTTACAAGTTAAGCATTAATTTGAGTGTATATTTAAAGTGAGTTTTAAAATCTAAAGGCAAAACTGTGCTCTGGAGCTGAACTCAACTTACAATCATTTTTGGATTAAAGTCAAGTTCCAGACAGAGCTAACACAATTTGAATGACCTTATTTGGGTTTAGAATGAAAAAGATATGCAATTCTAAAGCTATACCTTATTTCAGTTTATACTTAGGAGTTCACTGGAATTTCTAAAACCAGAAATACAAGGGAGGACGTGAGCCACAGATCATAGATCTAACGGCTCAGGACCTCCCAGGAGAACAACGCACATGCGCGAGGTGAGGGGAGGTCGTGGCCGTAGATGGAGAATCCAACGGACCACAACGATGAGGGGAGGTCCGGGACGGACCAGATCTAAAGGGGGAGGACATAAGCGGTTCAGATCAACGCGGGGAGGTCCAAAGCAGAGATCTAACGCCACAGACCTCCAAGGAGGTCCGGCGGCCACGATCGCGCAAGGGAGGTCTTGGGCGCCCAGATCTCCTCGGAGGAGGTCTCGACGTCCTGACCCAGCAGCACGCCGCTTGGACATGGAATAAATGCGCCGCGGACGGCGAGGAGGTCCGCGCAAGATCTTAAATGCGCAACAAAGGGTGGATTCAAAGGCATTTAAGACCCACCCAATGATTACAATGATTGAGGTATAAAAGCGGCAAATCTTTGTCCTAAAACGACAATGGTACCTGGCCGGACGTCCGACAAAGATTTGAGGACGCCCCACGCTTATCGCCGGCGATTTAGGAGCGCGGCGCCTTGACCGAGGGCACCGCTGGGACCGCAATAGCCAGCGCATCTGTGGGCCTACTCTCAGCATGCGGCGGCGTTTTAAACGCCATGAGCCGAGAGGGCAAGAATGACCAAAGACGCCAAAGACAAAAATGCAAAATAGAGCTCACATGACATTCAAGCGTCGCCCCAAATAAAAGCTCGCGACATCATACATGCGGGTGCCAGCAGCTAAGGGACTAACAGAAGTACAGGAGGTCCTAAGGTGCTTTGAAAGTGGAGGAAGGTGAAGACCGGGCCGAGGAAAATGAGGTTGCTCCACGGCTCTGACTCAGCCTCCAAGATCCCTTTGGCCACTTCAAAAACGCCCAAACTAATCAAGTTAGGACTTGCTCCCGAGAGAATGGCACAAAAGAAGCTCAGAGAAAAGGAGGAAAAACTCCAAGGACCCTTGTCCACCGAGGAGCTTCAAGCTCCAAAGAATGGCGGCCAAGGAAGCTTTGGTGGTTTAGAGCTCACAAGACAGGGGTGCAAGCAAGGGATAATGGTGTGCAAAGGAAGCCAACAAGCACAAATGGGGAGGCTTTATACTTAGGGCACAGGAGGTCGTGGACCACCGGCTAAGCTCATGGTGAGCTTGGCCCATGGGAGGTCCATGGCTTGGACAAGACACAAGGTTGACAAGGTGCAGAACTGTCTTGACGAGAGGCGGAAGGCTAGCTCAGCATTTAATGCGGTCAAGAAAGAGTTGTTAAAAGTACACAAAGCGGGCGTGCATTAACTCCCCGCCAGAGCTCGCAGCATGACCATGGAAGGAGAAGAACAGGAGGTCTTTATGACCGTTGGATAAGACCAGGGGGGGTCCTAACCATCGGATGACAATTTTGAACCGTTATGTTTTAAGTGGCTGGGAGGAGGTCCCAGCCACACGATCAAGGATGGGGAGGTCGTGGCCCTCCGATTTCCTTAATGTGTAAGCGCACGTGGGAAAATGGGACAGGAGGTCCAAAGCGTTGGATCTCTATCCAACGGTGCGGACCTCCTGTGAGGTCTTAACCGCACACGAACATAAAAGCATGAGGGGGAGGTCATGGCCTTAGGATTTAAATCCAAGGGCACACAACCAAAGGGAGGTCTGAGGCTTTGCGTGAAACGCGAGGGAGGTCAAGACCTTTGGATTTTGATCCAACGGTGGTGACCAAGACAGGGGAGGTCCTGAGCCTCGCGCGTGGCGCAAAGGAGGTCTTGAGCTTGCACAACACACAAGGGAGGTCATGATATTAGATTTAGATCTAAGGGCAACGACCTCACGTCTTGGGGAGATCCGGCGCATAAGACAAAGAGGAGGTCGTGACCGTGATTTTAATCCAACGGTGCACAACACGAGATAGGGGAGGTCTTGTGCGCTTGATAGCAGGAGGTCGTGAGTCGTTGGATCGATCCAACGGCCACGACCTCGTTTAGGTGGGAGGTTTGCTTAGTTTAACGGTGAGGGAGGTCATGGCCATGGATCTTGGATCCAAGGACTACGACCTCAACAAGGTGGGATGTCAAGTGGTTTAACGTACTCGTGGAGGTTTTTGGGATTTAACACATAGGGAGGTCATGACCGTAGATCTTTGATCCAACGGTTATGACCTCGATGAGGCGAGGAGGTCTTTGCGGTGTTGATCATGGAGGAGGTCGTGGCGGTTGGATGTAAATCCAATGGTCATGACCGATCAAGGTGGAGAGGAGGTCTGGCTGGGTGCAGACACGGTTGGGCTGGACCACTTTGCAAAGTGGCTAGCCCAAGGAACAAAGATGTAGGCTTTAAAATTTAGTTTTTAACAGCTGAAACTTAGCAGAATTATTTGAGATAGCAAATGAACTCCAAATTTGATGAAATTTTAACTGGAGCTTGCTGACAATGAGATTAACCTTGCATAAAATTTCCAGAGGTTATTATGCAATGCATTTTTCTCAGGAAATTCATGAAGGTTGTTCAAGGATTTGTTTTACCTCCAAAATTTATCAAACAAGTGTTATAACTCATGATAGTTTTCAGAGGGGTCCCACAACAACTTTAGGACCAAGGAAAAATATTTCCAAATGTTTGGCACCAGATTTAGACAATTGGAAAATGAATTTGACTTTTGGTCAACAAGAGCGTTGTGTTTTTGGATTACACAACTCTTGGACAAGAATTACATGAGAGATTAGGGGTTTTCAAGATGTGAGAAAAAGTTTTAATTTCTACACATATAATTATACTTGAATAACCCTAATTATACATTTGGGATGTTACACTTACCTTTGGTGTTTTTAGAGTCTTGAGCTTCTTTTGTTGTTTCATTGTAGATCCTCTGGTATTCTGGTCGATTTCGACCAGGGCACCCCTTAGGAGAAAGCTCCTGAGGAGAAAGAGGTTGAGCCAGCCCCTGAGTGGGTGATAGCGTCAACGCCTGCTCATGAACTTATGGTGGCTCCAACCCCACTTGTAGAGGTGGTGGTTCCTGAGGAATCTCAGCAGGTTTTGACCCCTGCTGGGAATTCTCCTCTTCAAGTCGTCTTTCCTCATCGCCTCTGGGTCTTCAATGATGAAGATCTTAATGAAGCTTGGGGAAGAATTTCGAACCGTTAAGCAGAGACGAGTTCCAACTCTATTTTTGCCGAATATAACAATATGGCAGTTCAGGTAAGCTTCCACGACCACTTTTAATAGCCTTTCTCTTAAAAAGTACTTAAAGGAGTTTGATATTTTCGTAGCATTTGGTGGAAAACTTCACTGTGGTCGGAGGACTGATCCAGCAAATAAAGCACTTGGAGAAAAAAAAACTCCGAATTAGAAAGTAAACACTCTCTTAGTGTCTTCTTCTCTCCTTCTTTACCATTTAGCTCTTTTTATGTTACTCCCTTTATCGTGTCTGATAGATTCGGAAAAACTTAAAGAAGAAGTCATGGCTAAAGAAGTCATAATTGCCAAGCTCAAAGAAGAATGCCAAAACAAGGACCGGTCGATCAAATACCTAACGACCGGGCGCAAGGAAGTCCTTGAGACTATTGAGAAGAAGAGCGAAGGTAACCGGTTGTAGACTCAACTAGTGTGCTTCCTTTTTCTAGTCGTATGTACTCATTCTTTGGTTTACTCGTGTAGAGCAAACTCAAGTATTGAAGTGAACAGAAAAAGCTCTTGAGTTCGAGCGCGGTAAGGAGGCGGCCTTTGGACAAAATCTTAAAGAGAAGATCAAAGCTTTCAACAAGATGCTCTTTGATATGGGATTGGGAACGCAACTGCCCAACTTAAGAGATCCCATAGAAAAGATCAACTATCTTGGCCAACAACTCGAAGACCTCAGGAGCGTGCTTAAGACTACTCAAGAGAACCATGCGCAGACTTTGTTTGAAGCTGTAAAAAATAGAGTCAGTTTTGCCTGGGCAAAGCTGAAGGCCTCCGACCCCACCATAAATCTCTAAGCTATTGAGGAAGACTTCAACTGCTCAGGAAATGACACCTTTTGGTGTTACGTATTTTACAGAGTGACACCTTTTGGAGCTTGAGTGCTCTTTTGGGAAGCGGTAGTACCAGAGTTCATGTGGCGGAACTACCACGTAGCGGTATGACTACAAATCCTTTAGCAGAACTACCGTGGAACATTCGGATCGTCCGAACGTATGATCCGATTGTGCGGTCATAACGAGTGGTCTGAATGTTCAAACAAATCTGAGCAGACCACGTGGACAGTTCGATCGGGTGAGCTGGTCCAGTTGCACTTGTGAAGTGGTAGTACCGTGTCGCGGTATGACTGTGTTTCCTTAGCGGAACTACCGCAGCCTGGTCTTTCCGTTTATTTGTTAGCGGTACGATATTTCCAATAAGGACCAGTTTTGGACCTCAAGTAGAAGCGGTCGTACCGCCCTTGTGGATCGGAATGACCGGAGAGCGGAACTACAGCATAATCAATGGTGGTAGTACGACGTCGCATTTTCAACGGCTAGATCAGAGGCAGTTAATGCTCCTGCGCTAGTCATTACTGTGCAGTTGGAGGAAGTACGGTAGTACCGGACATTGAACGACGGTACAACCGCTTGTGCTGAAAAGTTCAGGGTTTTTGCCTCCAACGGTCGTATTTGTTCGTGGGGGATATAAATACCCCTTCACCAGCTCTAGGATAGTAGGAGAGACCTCATTTAACATCCTTGAGCTAAGAGCATTCTCTCCACACCTCGTATACAATTGTTGCATTCATTGTGAGGTCGTTGAGCAAAATTCAAGTGCATTCATTCTAGATTGATCCTTAGCACTTGATTGCCATCAAGCGAAGATTTTGGTTCTTTACTTTTGGTGTTTGCCAACACCTAGACGGCTTGACGGGAGTTCGCGCGGTGATCTCTTCAAGGAGATTATGAAGAGGCCTGGCACCAAATTGTGAGTGGTTCGGTGTTCGCCATCTCCAGAGCGGAGGAAGAACAACCACTAGTGAAATCGTGGTGAAGGCTTAATTTGTGGAGCAGGCTTGATTAGTTCAAGCTTCCTCAATGTGGACTAGTGAAGACCGGCAAGTCTTCGATACCACGAGAAAAAACTTTATTTTCTTTATTGTGGTTTACTCTTGTCTTTACTATTCCGCATTTACATTTCTAGTAATTCTCTTGTGCAAGATTTGCTTAGCTAGAATTGTATCTAGTATTGACTTTAGTTCATATTTGTCTTAAGTAGCACAGTAGTTCTATCATCTTATTTGTGCTAGGAAGCTTTGTTAGGACTATCTTGGTTAAAGTTGTTAATTAGAGTAAAAGTTTTAAAAACCTTCTATTCACCCCTCTCTAGTCGGTTATCCTTGATCCTATACTAGGACCCTTACCGCGTTTGACTTATATGTCGTAGCCATAGAGTAATAGAGATCCTTAAAAAAGGATATTGGAGAGAATTTGGTCTTCTCCGACCAATTAGACAAAAATAGTATGCAAACCAGATTATAAGATAGTCATATAAACAATATCTTTCGTCAGAAAGGAAAGAAAATGCAGCTTTATTAAAAATAAAAAAAATTGAGTAGAAAATGAAAATACATTTAGGCGAAGAACATATGCAATTGGTCAATATTCCAAGAATTTGATAAAACACGCCCGTCTGACATACCTAGTCGTACCGAACAAGGTCTGGTGACTTCGACCACTGTGTATGGACATTCCCATTTGGGAGAAAGTTTATTGTGATTAGCCTGGTTTCGAATCTTTCGTAGAACCAGATCACCTACAGCTGGACTACGAGGTTGCACCTTACGACTATGGTACCTTCGCATGGCTTGTTGGTATACCGCTGATTATATGAGGGCTTGGTTTCGTTGTTCTTCAAGGAAATTGATGTCGTCGAGTCTTCGTTGTACCTGATCGTTCTCATTGAAACAATTAGTTCGAGCAGTACCTATTTTCAGTTTTGGAGGAAGCATGGCTACAGCACCGTAAACCAGAAAAAATGGCGTCTCACCGGTCGCACGACTGGTCGTGTTTCGAACGGCCCATAATACAGAGGAGAGTTCTTGAACCCACGCTCCTAACCGTTTGGTTAACTGGTCGAACACTCAGCGTTTCACCCCTTGTATTATGATACCATTGGCTCGCTCAACTGCTCTATTGCTCTGCGGTGGAGCGACAGAAGCAAAATGTATCTTGATACCTAGATCCTCGCAGAATTCTTGAAAATTTCCGCAAGAGAATTGGGTACCATTATCTGTGATTATACGACTGGGTACACCAAATCGCGTGAACACATTTTTTTGTGAGGAATCTCTTAACAGCTTTAGTTGTTTTTTTTAAAATAATTGGCTTGGTTTCTATCTATTTTGTAAACGTGTCAATCATGACGAAAAGAAATTCAAAGCCCCTGGGTGCTCTTGGGAAAGGTCCCAGAATGTCTAGTCCCTAGGTTGCAAAAGGCCAAGAAAGAGGTATGGTTTGCAAAGCTTGTGCCGGTGGATGTACTTGTCAACTATGAAATTGACACTGTACGCACTTAGTCATCAGCTCATTTGCATCATGAAGGGCAGTTGGCCAGTAGTATCCTTGCTTGAAGGCTTTACTGACCAGTGTTCTGTAGGAATTATGTGCTCCACAGACTCCTTCATGAATGTTGGATGGCAACTTAATGTCATCCATTTGAGATATGCATCTCATCAACACTCTGTGATATCCTCGTTTATACAAGGTACTTTCGATCAGAGCGTATGATTTGGCTTTTCGAGCTATACGATCAGCCTCTACATCATCTTCAAGAATAATGCCATGCTGAAGATTGTGGATATCATGGGGATATGCTCGTGATCTTAGGATGATGGTACAATTGGCAATGGCGTTGAAGGTTTATCGAATCACATGTTTTCGGCGGTTCGAATCTTTGTCAGTAAGTGGCGGTCTGACCGCCCAGTGGCGGTCTGACCAAATGGGCGGCCGACCGGCTTTGGGAAATCAACGACCGCCATAATGAGATGTTGGATTTTGGAGCTGGGCCAAAAATAGAGGGTGTAGGCAAGAGAGTAGATTCTACTACACTTGATCTCATAATTTTTGGAGCTTCCAAGCAAAAGTTCTATTGGTTTGAAACTTCCAGTAGGTTTCAGATTTCTAGGAAAAAAATTTTGGCTAAGTCCCAGCTGGGCGGTCAGACAGGCCAAAGTGGCGGTCTGACCGGTTTTGGTTTGTTCATCGGCCAACTCGGTGGCAATGATTGTTTGGTTAGGTCAAGTTCATGGGTTTCATGGCATATGTGTTGCATGATGCATGTTTTGACTAACGTGGGTCAAGTTGTGAAGAACATGTTCCCTGAATCGATTTCTTTGTCTAGTGTTGTGCATGTTGCTTGGAGGTCAATGACGGTCAACGGCGAGGATGATCGGGACTAAGCTTGGAGAGCTGAGGTCCAGAATGATCGGGGATGCCAAAGTGAGGTCAATGGAGTCAAGCATGGCTAAAAGGGACAAAGGTGATAGAACAGCGATTCGATTGCAACCAAGTTGGATCAAATGGCGCGGGGGTCGGTGCAAGTGCCATGGTGGTTTCGGTGGGAGCCGAATGGGAGAGACTTGCCGATATGAGGAGAGCCGTTGGATCAACCTACACGTGGCGAAGCTTGGGAGGTACTTCATGAAGATGGGACTCGGTCTTCGAAAAAGATCGAGAAGGGGTATTTTCGTAATTTTACCAAATACCGCCTTGGTGACCTTTTGCCAACCCTCGGCGCAAGACAGTGCGTGGAAAAGTGGATTAGGTCAAGAGGAGATGAAGACGGCACTTTAAAATGCATGCGTGTGTGACCCGTTTGTGTTGCGCCTTAACGGGAGCCCATTAGAGTTAATGCTTCTAGAAGGTCTAAGCCTCCACTATAAATAGAGGAGGGAGGTGGCTGCACCTCCTTCAACCCTTTCATTACATTGTAAACCCTAGTTTTGCTTTTGTGCTTAGGGAAGGATAGTTGGAGGTTAGGGTTCTAGAGAGTTGGATTTGATTTCGTGCTCATGTATTGAGTCTTTGTCCTCCATTGATGGAGTGGATGTAAACCAATACCATATCAAATCAATCCAAAGAAAGTTCTCTCAAAGATGAGTTCATTTGCTTTCTTTCTCTCTATTTGGTAATTTTTCGTCTTTCTTTGATCCGCGAGTTTTTGATTAGTTTCTTGCCTTGATCTAACTTGCTGTGATATGTGGGAACCCATCTAGGATCATCTTGATCATCAATCACCCACGGGCAAGTCTTTAGATCATATTTCGATTTTAACTCGGTTTTTAGCACTCTTCGTTCAAACTGAAAAAGATAGGAACTTTGGCATGGATCTATGCGATACTTGATTGGAATAGGTTCCCAATAGCTTAGAGAAGATGTGTCTCAAATTTGGTAAGGTTTGGCCTTACGAATCAAAAGTTAGATCGATTTGAGTTTTGGTTTTCGGGCTGATTTCACTGTTCATTGGCCTGGAGGTCTGACCGCCATGTATTGAGAGGTCAGACCAATTTTTAGTTGGAGGTCAAACCGCCCAACTCATTTAGGTTTTGAGTTTTTTATGTTTTTGGTCTATTTGCTTCGGGGTTTTGATTGGATTCAATACAAGTCTTCCACTGTGCTTGTATATTGATCTTCATAGATTTTATAGCTATTGAAGTGAAAATCGTATTGAATTCGATCAAGGTGAAAAAGAGATCGTGCTCCTATTCACCCCCCTCTAGTCGCCTTTCGGTCCAACAAAGATAATTGCAGATCGACGTCATCCAATCTCTATCGTGATTGTGTTGTACGATCTGTGGAGTATCCATGTTCTTAGGATCGACTTGTACGATCTCCAATGGAACATCTATGTCCTCGGAATGCTCAACTACCGAAGGTAAATCAAGTTGCTCAAGAAAAACTCCAGGCGGGACAGGTGACCTTGTGGAGGCCATCCCTGCCAACTGGTCTGCCATAAAGCTCTCATTTCTAGGAATGTGTTGAATCTGAAAACCGAAGAAGTGTTTTTCGAGTTTCCGTATTTCCACCAGATAAGATGGCATCTTGGCACTTGAGCATTGATACTCTTTTTTGACTTGATTCGCTACTAGCTGAGAATCGTCTTTCACTAGTAATCTGTAAATCCTGAGCGCACGAGCTGCTCGGAGTCCCGCTAGTAAACCCTCATATTCTGCTACATTGTTTGTAGCAGGAAAGTTTAGCTGGATGACATACTTGATGTGTTCGTCAGTAGGGGATATCAAGACAACTCCAGCCTCTGAGCCTTTGAGCATCAAAGAACTATCAAAGTACATTGTCCACTCGTCGTAGTATTCATACTCGGGGCCTTGGGTGGATTAAGGTTTTATCCATTTGGCAATGAATTCAGCTATTGCCTGGGACTTGATTGCTGTTTGTGAGATGAAATGGAGGTCGAGCGCCCCAAGCTCAACCGCCTATTTTGCTATTCGTCCAGATTATTTCCTGTTTCTAAGGACTTGACCTAGGGGATATTTGGTTGGTACGACCACTTTTGTGGGCCTAAAAGTAGTGTCTTAGTTTCCCTGAAGCCATAAGGAGACCATAGAGCAACTTTTGTACCTATAGGTATCTTTCCTTTAGTCCATATAAGACTTCGCTTACGTAATACACCGGTCGTTGGATATTGTCACATTCTACAACCAGTACATCATTGACTGTTTGCGGCGTTGTAGCTACGTAAATCAGCAATGTTTCTCCCGATCTCGGAGAAACTAAGATTGGGGCACTCATAAGATACTTCTTAAGTTTTTCAAAGGCATCGTCTGTCTCTTTAGTCCACTCGAAACTTTCGTGTTTCCGAAGAAGTTTGAAGAAAGGCAATCCTTTTTCTCCTAACCGCGCTATGAAATGACTTAGCGCTGCCATACAACCAGTTAGTTTTTGGACTTCTTTCTTTGTGGTCGGAGGACGCATCTGATCGATGGCTGATAATTTTGCTGGGTTTGCTTCAATCCCTCTAGTCGAAACTAGGAATCCAAGAAGCTTTCTAGAAAAAACTTCGAACACACACTTCTTTGTATTTAACTTTAGGTTATGCCTTCTTAAGTTGTTGAAAGTCTCATGAAGGTTGGAAATATGGTCGCTAGCGTTGATACTTTTCACGACCAAGTCATCAACGTAGGATTCTAGATTTCAACCTATCTAAGAATTAAATGTTTCTGCATCAACCTTTGAAAGGTTGCACCAGCGTTTTTGAGACCAAATGACATCTTAACATAGCAGTAGGTGCCCTATAGAGTGATGAAGGAAGTTTTCTCTTCATCGTCTTTACTCATATTAATCTAGTAGTACCCTGAGTATGCATCTAAAAAACTTAACAACTCATACCCGGAAATAGAGTCTACAAGTTGATCAATGCGTGGAAGGGGAAAGTCATCCTTCGGACAAGCATTATTAAGATCTGTGAAGTCAATACACATTCGTCATTTCTCATTGCTTTTTCTAACCATTACAGGGTTGGCGAGCCACTCTGGGTGGTCGACTTCACAAATGAATCCAGCCTTGAGGAGCTTGTCGATCTCCGACTGGATTGCCTCCTTCCGATCAGGTGCGAAACGTCTTAGCTTCTGCTTGACTAGTTTCTTGTCAAGCTGGAGAGTTAGCCTGTGCTCGATCACCTCCCTGGGGACTCCAGGCATACTGGACGCCTGCTAGGCGAATATGTCCTGATTTGCTCAGAAAAAGAAGACGAGCAACTCTTCCTATTTGAGGTCGAGTTCTGTCCCGACCAGTACCTTTTGGGCAGACGTATTAGCGTTTCTTGACCCAGATGGTGTGTTGGTGCTTTCTAAAGGAGCGCCTTTGCTAAGTGGTACCTTGTTGGTCTGGTCGAAAGGCTTTGGTGTCATCTTTGGCCTCGAGTGCTTGACCTGCATGGTAGGCAGATTAGTTTTCCTGGTCGGAAGTTCATCGACCAGTTCTAAGGACTTCCGATTACATGCATAAGCCATTTTTCGATCTCCTTGAACCGTGATGACTCCTTTTATTCTGGCATTTTTAAACTTTGATAACTGTAATGCGTGGCTATCAGAAATTTTGCTAAAGCCGGACGACCGAGGATTCTATTGTACGCGGTTACGAAATCCACCACATCAAATGGAACCTTTTATGTTCGGAAGTTATCGGGTCTTCCAAACGTAACCGGTAGGGACAACTGTCCTATCGGTTTAGCGCTAGAACCAGGAACTATGCTATGGAAGGCATATTTCACAGGTTTTACCTTGGACTTAGGAATCTGCATCTCTTTCAATGCTCTCGTAAATAAAATGTTTAAAGAACTACCTCCATCTACTAAGACTCGATTAACTTTACAGTTGTTAATAGTAGGTTCAACTATAATAGGAAACCTACCTAGTCAAGTCGACAGGATGGGGTAGTCTTATTTGCTGAAGGAGATTACAGTTTCCGACCACCTGGATGGCTTGACGGTAATCGGAGACTCGGCAAGGTTGACCTCCCGCTCCACGGCCATCAGATGACGTCTTGATTCGTACGAGGAGGATCTGGATCATATACACTGTGTGTTGTAGCTCCTGGTATTCCATCTCTTCATCGCCATCTTTGTCCTTCTTGAAGCTTGGTTCTCCGAGTTCTGTTATGGAGGGGAAGGGTCATTTACCTGAGTAGTAATCCTCCAGTTTATTTTGCCAGGCCTGGCAGGTGCACAAATCATGCCCTGCTACCTGGTGAAGTGGACACCACTTCTTATTTTTCTTGAAGTCACTAGTTGGAGTCTTAGCTTTGTTCCGACCAGTGAAATCTTTCTTGCCCTTGGTAAACTTTTCTGGAATCGCAAGGATTTATTTGTTGTCGGGCTTGCGATTCTTCTTGTTCTTGAGAGACTTCTTGCTTTTCTTCTCTTGCTTCTCTAGACCTGACAGGGGATTTTTATCTTTTCGATCAACAGCTTCATACCATTCAACCGCCTTACTAGCGGCTACATATTTGTCTGCCATGTCGAAAAGTTCGACGGTCGTTTGTGGAGGATTTATTTCAATATCCTCCGTAAACCGGTGATTCCTCAACCCTGCTTTAAAAGCCTAGATGATAGAAGACCCTGCGATCTCTGGGATAGAGTTTCAAACTTGACTGAATCTCTTGATATATTGTCTGAATCTCTTGATATATTGTCGAAGAGTTTCATTAGTTTTCTACTTCATCCAATGAAGATCATCCTCCTTCCCGGGATGGTCGTACATCTCCTGAAAGTTGGCGACCAGAGTATCGCAGAGCTGCTCCCAAGTGTAGATAGATTCGACTGGTAGGTTAAGCAACCACGATCAGGCAGACTAATTTGCAATCACGTTGTCATTACCACCAGCAGCCTTTATGGCAGTAGAATAAATTTGAAGAAATTCCAATGGGTTTTGAGTACCATTGAACTTCTCTATGTTGGCTGTCGGAACCTGTCCGGCCAACAAACAGCTTGGAGACCTACTGAAAACGCTCGGCAGCTCGTAATGGAGTCGTGGCGTCTTCTGTGAAAAGGGGACGGATTATAGTCAGTCGGGGATCGGTTCCTTAGATTTGCATATCTAGGATCCGGTGTCTCAACCTGGTCGTGGACGTTATGATAACGTCTTTGACCACTTTCTTGGTTCAGATGATGCCTGAGATCGCCTGAATCAAGTGACTGTTCCTCTTGACGAGGAGGAGAGGCTGCTGTAAAGAGTCGTCTTCCCTCGTGATTCCATAGTCGGAACCTACGAGGGGGTCTTGGTGTTGATTGATCCTCTACTCGCCCATTTTGTCCCCTACTAAGAGAGGAGCGCTGGGACGAAGTCATCGTGTGACTTTGCGAATTCCTTTGCTCTCAGCATATTTCTGTACGCTGCATAGTTTGTTAGAGGATCTCCGACACCTGACCTGCAAGTTGAACATAACCTAGAGTTCCTGCTAAAGTAAGGTCTAGATTATTCAGAATATCCCGAACTCGTTGCAGGTTTTGTATCGTTACCGAAGGTCGTGGAAGATTCCCGCTTGCAATGGCCGTTCGATGAGTTGAGTTTTCCCTTGACCTCCCGATCGGCCCTGCCTGATTCCTTACTCGTGGTGGGGTAGGAACAGGTGAATTAACTAATGCACGTCTATCAGCTCGGTTGCCTTCAGTAGTTGGTGCTTGAGTGCCCATACTATTTCCACTAGCAAGTGGTGGCGAGTTAACTCGTAGAGGATCGTGCATGACATCCGGATTAGTATATCTGATTACGTTAACTTCATGGCGCTAACAGTGATCTTCCGATGAACTCCCGTCGTAGCTAAGGGAGAGCCTTCCAGTGCTTCTGCAATGAGCCTCCATGATGGGGACTGGTCGAAGATTACTGGCTGTAGTGGACTTTGTGATGGACTTAGCCTGATCCGACGAATTGCCGATCATATGCTGAGTTTCACCATGCCCACTTGGCCCACGATCGGTGATAGCTTCATCGATACTCTTACCAGATGTCGGTTGGCCTCCGGAATACGTAGGAGCCGTTGGCAAATATTGGTCGCCTATGACAATATCGAGAGTACATGGACTCTCTGATTGTAGTGTTGGGCTTCCATTGCCGCTTTTGCCAGTCTGATCGACCGGGCTTGTGGAAGCGTTCGGATGTTCTGAACTGGTCGGAATGAGCGGTTCCTCTGAGAGTGCCATTGTTGGTGGTGGTGTATCCTCATCTATCCGGTCGATTTCGCCAATCTCTGCGGCTGGCGAGCCGGCGGAGGAGGAGGATAACATCCCATTTTCTTCCATGGCGCGGATGCATGCATCCATGTCGAGGTTGGAGTAGTCCGCCAGGTCGAACCAGTTTTCCTCATCCCAAGTTCCTGCCATGTTCGCATGAGCGATGATAGAGCAAAGGAAGTGGATGAGGAATGCTTGAGCGAAGTATTATTCAAGAACTCAATGTCTTCTTCCCCACGGACGGCGCCAGCTGTCGACGATCGAGTCGTCGTTCTTACGAAATAAATAGAAGAAAATAGCAAAGAGTTCTTGGAATTGAATGAGACTGCTCTTTATTGCTTTGAACTGGCTATTACAGGGGGTGCCCTCGACAAAGTAGTGGACTAATCCTAATTACACTGAGCGTAATGCTTGCTATGCTGTGGAATCAGATTTGAAACATGAGTCTAATGCTGATTGCCCTGCTTCAATTTGATGCCATCTGATCCCCTCATTCCTCCGTGCTCCATCTTTAACTAACTATCGAAGAGGTGGCAGTTGTTCCTGGAGAAGGCACCTGTTGGAAATGATGCGACTGGTCGGAGCGAGGCGTCGGTTGATAAATTAGTACCAACCGTTCGGCGGTTGTTCGTCTGTGAGACACTCAACCGTATGGTGGTTGTTGTCTGTCTTAGGACCATGAAGCATCGTGTGGTATGGAACAAATATAACATGCGTTCCATTTATCACATGGTAAAGAATATACTTGGAGTTAGATCCGGATGCCAATTTATTGCTTCTACGACTAGTTATCTAGTCGGAGACTGTAACATCCCAAATGTACAAATGGAACCAAATCTAGGTTTGTGTTTCAAATGTAATCAATTATGGGTGTTTGTTTCAAATGTAATTAAATGTGTAGAAACTAAAACTTTTTCTCACATCTCGAAACTCTTGAACTCATCTATAATTCTTGTCCAAGAGTTGTGGGATCCAAAAACACCAAGCTCTTGTTGACTAAAGTCCAATCCTTATTCAACTTGTCACAAATCTTGTGCCAAACCTTTGGACATATTTTTCCTAGGTTCTAGGGAAGATGTGTGACCTCTCTGAAAAATATCCTAAGTTTTAAAACTTGTTTGATAATTTTTGGAGGTAAATCAAACCCTAGAACAGCCTTGATGAATTTCCTGAGAAAAATGTAGTGCATAAAAATCTCTAAAAATTTTATGTAAGGTTAACCCTGGAGTGAGGAAGCTCCAGTTAAAATTTTAGAATTTTTGGAGTTAATTTGCTACCTCTAAAAATTCCTCCAACCTCAGCTTCAAATTCAAATTCAAAGCTAGCACTATTCCTTGGGCTTGAGCCGCTTTCCGAAGCAGGTCCAACCCAACTGCATCCTCAGCTCACCAGACCTCTTTTCCCCCGCGTGAGGTCATAACCGTTGGATCAGATCCAACCGCCACGATCTCCACTGCAACCAAACGGCCAGTCCTCCTTCCTCGCGAGGTCTTGCGCCGCTGGATCAAAATCCACTACCATGACCTCCCTTTTATCCATCGCATCAGCCCTCCCACCTCATCGAGGTCGTAGCCGTTGGATCAGATCCAACAGCCACGACCTCCCCTCGTTATCTAGCGCACCAGTCCTCCCCATTCATTGTGTTGTGCGCCGTTGGATTACAATCCACAGCCACGACCTCCTCTCTTTGTCAAGCGCATCAGACCTCCCTTCTCATCTCGTAGCCGTTGGATAAAGATCCAACCGCTACGACCTCCTTTCTCTTTTCTGTGTTGTGCCCAACTGCCCAAACCTCCCGCACCTCAGTTAGTCGCCGTTAGATCCAAATCTAATGGCCACTACCTCCCACCATTGTTCGTTGCCGTTGGATAAAGATCCAACAGCCACGACCTCTCTGTGTGTTGGGCGCAACAGCCATGACCTCCCTTCATTGTTGTGTGCCCTTGGATTGAAATCCAAAGGCCACGACCTCTCCTTGATGTTGTGTGCCCTTGGATTAAGATCTAATAGCCATGACCTCCTTCTCTATCGAGCGCACCAGCTCAAGACCTCCCTCCATGTTGTGTGTCATTGGATGTAGATCCAAAGGCCACGACCTCCCCTCATCACTGAGTGCCCTTGGATGAAAATCCAAAGGCCATGACCTTCCCCTCGCTTATCCAAGTCGCGCGCTGCGGTTAAGTCCTCCCCATCGGTTCCACGCCCTTGGATTGCAATCCAACGGCCAGGACCTCCTACCCCCTTCAGCGCACGACCTCCCCCTTCCTTTCGCAACCGTGCGATGGAGATCCCACGGCTGTGACCTCCCCGTTCCTTTATGCCTCCGTGCGATGTCGATCTTAGGGTCACGACCTCCCCAGTCCTGATCCTATGGCTGCGACCTCCTCCCTTTCCATCTAAATCTTACTGCTTTGAGATCTAAGGGTCAGACCTCCCAAATTTCTCATCCAACGGTTGTTGTGAGGTCCTGTACTTCTCCTAGCTCGGGCGTGCGCGTGCGCCATGGCAGTGGAGGAGGTCAGTGACCTGTCATGTCCCAACGGCTCTTTGCTGCGCGCATTTATTGCGTGTTAGTGCTTTTCGCCCCCTAGGTCTGGCTCAGACCTGCCCCCATCACCTCTACGTCCTGTCCAAGCCATGGACCGAGCCATGGGCTAAGCTCACCATGGAGCTTAGCCCTAGCTCATGGTCTTTCTCCTCGGGCTATAAGACCTCCCCCTTGTCCTCCTTGGCTTCTTTTACACACTTCACCCTTGCCCTCGGTTCTGTGGAGCTCAAAACACCCAGACCTCCTTGGCCGCCATTGTTGAGCTTGGAGCTCCTCGGTGGCACAGTGCTCCAGTGGCTTTCCTCTCCCTCTTTTGCTTCCACTTGAGCACCTCATCACCCTTGTGCTTTCCCCTAACTTGATTTTATCTTGTCTCCACAGGGGCAACTTAATTTCGAGTTTGGATCTTATCGGCCGTGGAGCACATCGTCTTCACCATCGCCGGTCCTCCTCTCCTCCGACCTCCTCACCTCCTCCACGACCTCCAGGTAACCTCCTGGTAGTCCTTTAGAGCTGGGCACCCGCTTGTATGGATTGTTGCGGAGCTTTTCGCTTTTGTCACCATAGCCGTGTTGAGCCGCTGCTCGTCGCCGACGCGCCGCCGTTCAGGGCCACCCCCACCACTGGGAATGGTCCCGGTGTGTGCGCAACACTATTGCGCACATGTTGGTGTCCTTGGATGCCGCCGGCGAGGTCCATGTCGCCGGCGGCAAGCCGGGGAGCGCGTCGGGTTTTGTCGGACGAGGATGTCTTTGTGCCGTTGTCGTACAGGACCTCCCCGAGTAAATCTCAACCGTGTAGGACCTCCCTTGGGAGATCTCGACCGCTCTGGTCCTCCCTCGCTAGATCTGGACCGTCCCGGTCCTCCTCGATTGTTTTGGTCCGTTGACGCAAAGATCAACGACCCACGACCTCCTCCCAGATTCAGCAGTGTTGAGAGGACATGGACCGTTGGATCCAAGATCAACGGCCCATGTTCTCTAGACCTGCGCGGGCGCGCGTGCGCGTTTTCACCGGGAGGTCTTGGGCCGTCCGATTGAGAATCAACGGCTCATGTCCTCCCGCTTCGTAATGGTTTTTAGAAAATCCCGAGAGCTCTTATTTGTGAACTAAAAAAGGTAATAAACTTTGAAAATGCATAACTATTTCATTTTTAATCCAAATGAGTTGATTCAAATTTCTACAGTTCTGGTTTGAGCTGAGCTTTAATCTAAAAATGGTTGTGAGCTCAGTTCAGCTCCAGAAAATGGATTTGTTAAATAGGTTTCAAAACTAACTTTAAATGTTACATTAAAATTCATTTAATTGTAAAATGCATAAGTAATTCTCTAGAGCTCATTTTTGAGTGAATCCAACTTTGGTGGTTTCCTATGTTAGTGCACTAAATGTTAGAATAGGGTTTAGGCATGTCACTATTTTCGAAAGAATTATGGGTGCAGTTTAGTTGTGCTCATTTTCATGTCTTTGAAAAATTATAGAAAATGCATAATAGCTCCAAATGAGATGAATCCAATTAGTTTGTTCATCTTATGAGGTGCTTGTTTTACTATAAAAATTTCAATTGCACCACATTTCTAGAAATTTTTTGCTAAACAATTTAATTATGGTGAATAGTGGCAGATTGCATTTTTAGGGGCTGAGCAGAATTGTTTTGCTCATATCTTTTGCATTGAGAATCCAAATCAATTGGTTCTTGTTGATAAATTCTCTAAAAATCATGATCTATCTGCTGTAGAAATTTCAGAGCATTTGGAGCAGGTTTGCTGTGGTGTCTTCTTGATTTTCTTCGTTCTTGTCAATTCTTTTCGCCTTTTCGATTAGGTGTCGACGAGTGTGTTGATCCTGTGAGCGATACTCTGCAGCAAACTGAGCATAACCAGCAAGGCAAGTAGTTTGATCATATCCCTATTGTCCCATTACTTTAAAAGTTTAAAACTTTGTTTCACTTGTATGTATGCATGCCACTTTGTGTTAATTATCGATTAGTCAAGCCTATAGATGCATACTCTGTAGGTAAATGTTCATTCTCTACTACTAAGCCTAGGACTATCTTGCTGTGATTTAGAGTTCGATGGATGGACTCTTATCACTTAGTAGTTTATGTGATGATGCTTAGAAATGCTTAGATAACGGTAGAAATGGGCGGTTGTCAACATTATGTCGATGACTTTGATTACACAAAAATTATTATTCCATTATGTCCATCTTGTGCTTTGTTACTTTGTAAATAAACAAAAATGAAAACAAAATTGTTATTGAGTTGGGCACAATAGATGTTGGTGTGATTTGTTGGGTGTGAACGGAATGGTGCCTAAGTCCCCAAGGTCCGAGTTACTTGTGTCACTAAGCCAAGCGCTTTTGCGTGCTAACCACACGAGGGGGATATGGGACCTCTCTTGACTAAGTACTTTGGGAGGTGTTAATTATGAGCTGGTCGGTGGGTGTGTTAAAAATGTGTATGTTATGCGTGGTGTTGGGAGGGGAGCATTAACAGATCGGCCATAGGCTGGTTAATGTGTCCTTATCCCCGTGGGTTGCGGCTCTTAATTAGCATCATCCATTGGAAATGTCTCGTAGGACTTAGTTATGCCGGCATACCCAAGGAAGTGTGCTAAATAGCTTGGCGAAAAGGCGGTCTGACGTGTGGGTACATGGGTACACCCCTGCAGGGTTAAAACTATTCGAATAGCCTCGTCCTAGGTTATGGACATGCTTGGTAAGGTCGTGCAAGAACTAGACTCAAACATTTAATTAAAACTTGTTGGGTGGTATGAATTGGGTAATTCATGCTATTGTTATAGTGACTATTGGGTTAGTCACTTCCATGTTGTTCTTGTTGTTGTTATTATTATAGTATCGTTGTTACTTCAACAATTAAAAATGCTTTGCAAAATTGTTTTCAATCTATTATATTATTGCAAATGAAAACTTGCTTTATGCTAAAATAAGTCCAAAGCCTCATCCACTTAAATAAAGCTTGCATGTAGCTAACTATAGTTCTATTATACTACACGTCAGTCTTGCGAGTACATTTTTGTACTCATTTGCTTTGCTTAATAACTTTGTTGCAGAGGAGGTAGAGCCCAAAGGGCTTTACTTTTGTGAGATGTGCTGCTGTTGGGAAGACTAGCTAGCAGCCCGGTCGGTTGCCATGTGGGCTAAAGGCAAATCTTGTGGCACTCTTTTGTTTATCGCCATCTTATGGCTTTTGCTTCCGCTGTGTTATCTTTCTTAGTTGTTATTTGGCTGGTCGGCCCCTTTTGTAATAACTCTCTATATTATGTATGTCTTTTATTCTAGTCGTGCTTTGGTTCTATGTTTTGAATGGAATTGATGCATGATTTTGTAAAGGGGTGTGTATACTGCATTCTGGGAAGTATACATATCTCGAAGACACGGGTTATTTCGTTTGTAATACTAGGGTCAATTGATGACTAAGTATTACAAGCCTAATAAACCGGGGTCCTCACAGGGACTGGGTACAGAACCTCATCCAACTAGGGTACCCATTATGTAACATCTGGAATCCTTATGACCACAGAGGTCCTTAGCCTTAAGGATTACGACCATGAAGACATATGGTCTTTTATTATGTATTAAAATAATACATAGAGATTTTAATCCTCATCAATCCACATATGCCTGTTATGGTAAAACTGTATCATTCCTTTGATAATCCTAGCATGTAATTAATTAGGATTTCCATGTGGCTTGTTGAGTACGGTAGTAGTACTCATTCTTGCAATATCTGCAAATCATCTACAGAGAAAATCTGGAAAAATGCAGAGAATCTTTGTGAGCAGGATTTTGGTGGACCCACATATGATAGCGATTACTATTATTAGGTCTCGACCGCGCTCAAGCATGCCTATGGTAGAAGTTCTTTTGTCTAATTTTAACTTTGGGCTTGGATGCTAGTGTTAGGTTAAAACTGACTGTTAAGCCCTGTGTTAGGTTAAAACTGACTGTTAAGCCTTAATCTTATGTAATAAAAGTCTAGTTTTTGTTGTAATTGGATGATTGAGACATTGTTTACTTCACAACTGTACACCCTAGATGGTTGTGAAAAGTTTAACGATCCCAAATTTTAGAGACGTTACACACTGTTGGACCAGAAACGGCGACTAGAGGGGGGGTGAATAGGAGCACGATCACTTTTTCACTAAGATTGGATTCAACACGAATTTCACTCCAGTAGCTATGGAAGCTATAAAGATCAATATTCAAGTACAACGGAAGACTTGTATCGAATCCAATCCAAAACCCCGAAGCATAAGATCAAAAGCTCAAATCACAGAAGTTGACCGGTCTGACCGATTTGTATACGGCGGTCTGACCGCTACCACAGGCGGTTTGACCGGCTGGCTGATGAACAGAGAAAAACAACCCAAACTTAATCTGGTCGAGTGGTCAGACCGGCGTGCTGAGAACGGTCTGACCGATTTCTTCCAGAAAAGTAAGAACAACCTGAAAACCGAAACTCAAATCGGTCTAACTTTTGATCTATGAGGCCAAACTCCACAAGACTTGAGACACACCTTCTCTAAGATATTAGGAACCTATTCCAATCAAGGATCGCATAGATCCATGCCAAAGTTCCTATCTTTTTCAGATTGAACGAAGTGTGCTCCAAAACTGAGTCAAAGCGAAATATGATCTAGAGACTTGCTCGTGGGTGATTGATGATCAAGATGATCCTAGATGTGTTCCCACATGTCACAGTAAGCTAGATCAAGGCAAGAAACCAATAGAAAACTCGCGGATCGAAGAAAGACCCAAAATCACCAAATAGAGAGCAAGAACAAATAGAGACTCATCTTTGAGGAATCTTGCATAGATAGATTTGAGATTGATGTTGGTTTACAGCCACTCCACCATGGAGGACAAAGCTCAACACTTGAGCACTTAAATCAATCCAAACCCTAGAAACCCTAGCTCTCCTCTTTTCTCCCCAAAACCCTAAAAGCACAAAATAGGGTTATCAAATGGCCAAAGGGTCTTAAGTGCAACCAACACTTAGCCCTATTTATAGTGGAGGCTAGCATCTAGAGAATATTCCATTAGGGCACCCGTTAAGCCCACTCACAAACGGGTTAACACACGCACACATTTTAAAGCGTCGTCTTCATCTTCGCTTGACCTAGACCACTTCTCCAAGCGTCGTCCCGTGCCGTGGTTTAGCCAAGACCAAGAAGGTGGTTTCGCACATCACCACTATTCCGGTATAGATCAATTTACCAAAATGCTCCTCTACCAACCTTTGGCGATTCCTTCGCCTCGAAGCATCTCACAAGCTCCATCATCATCCATGTGACCCTAATGACTTCCCGCCAAGCCTCTCACGCGTCCGGATGCCATCGAATCGTCCTCGCTTGCAACTGGAACCAAGTCACTTGGCGCATCACATGTCTCACCATAACTGCACCCAGCTTCCTTGACCATTCAGGAACTCAGCTCCTCCCTGAGTCTAGTTCGGACCTCAACTCCTCCCTGAGTCTAGTCCCGGTCCACCTTGCCGCTGCCCGTCTGAAAGATCGAGGAGGCCAACTAGAGGGGGGTGAATAGGCGGTTTTTAAAAACTTCTTTGGCTAAAATCGAGTTTTATGCGGAATTGTAAATCAATTCGGTTTTGCATAATTAAAGCCTAAATCAACTAGTCTTTACCAAGTGCACCAACAATATGAGACTATATAAATGATAGCAATCATATACATACAAGTAAGCAATTTAAATACAAGTAATGTAAATTGCACAAGGTAAAGCACAAGCAATCAAACCACAATGATACAATGATATTTTACCGTGGTGATCGGAGACTTGCCGATCTCCCCTAATCCACGTTGAGGTAAGCCCAAAATTAATTGGACCGGCTCCACGAATTAAGCCAAACCCTCCGAGGTAAGTCCAACCACTTGGACCGGTTCCAAACCGAACCAACACCTCGCTCCACTAGGGTTGCTCTTTTCTCCACTCTGGAGATCACGAGCACCACACCACTCACAAACCGCCGGGCCTTCTCACAAGCTTCTTTGAGAAGATCACCGGACCAACGACACCTCCACGCTGTCTAGGTGTCGGCAAACACCAAGAGTAACAAGTTTAGAACTCTCACTTGAACTAATCAAGTGTCTAAGCTCAAGTGAACACACAATCCACTACCTAAGGCAACACATGCACTTAGGGTTTGCTCTCTAAGCTCACTAAGTGCAACACATGCACAAAAGAGTGTAGAGGGCTTGCTCTTTGCTCAATGAAATGTCTAAGGGTACCAGCAACCTTCCCACAACCATTCAAGATAGGTATTTATAGCCCACACTCAAAAACTAGCCGTTGGGGGAAGATTCCAGAGAATCTAGGCGAAATCGGTCAGACCGCCGACTAATGACCGGTCAGACCGCCCCAGATCCAACGGCTATAAAACTAGCCGTTTGAACATACGGCCGGTCTGATCGCCAACCAATGGCCGGTCAGACCGCCCATTTGCCTGCGGTCAAACCGCTCCACAAAGGAGCAACAAATGCAGCTAAGTCCAGGAAAAACACCCTTCTGGAATAAACGAACTGCCTTGGAAAAATCGAAACAACCGCACAACGGTCGTACCGAAAATAAGCGCGATACGACCGCACAAAAGCTTGCGGTACAGGAGGCCGGTCAGACCGCTCAAGGCATGTCGGTCAGACCGATAACCAGCCGATCAGACCGCGGATATTAGCGGTCAGATCGCCCACTACAATCAAGGCTGAAAGCAGTTATGATCTTTGCACCAACTCAAATTTGCAAACCACATTTGCCAATTTGATGCAAGATGCACACAAGGTTAAAGGCAAGATTCTCAACAAGTTGCAAAACACATTTGCCGACTTTTAGAATCAATGCCACAAGGTACATGGACTAAATCCATTTGCAAAACACATTCACAAACTAAAGTAACATGCTACAAGGATTATGCATGAGCCTCAACTATTTACAAAACACATTCGCAAATAATAGCATCATGCTAGAGAGAGCTAGAGCAAACACAATGAGCTATCAACACATGACTAACTTAAGCTACTAGTCAAAGACCCCTCTTAATAGTACGGCAACCTATACTAGCAATCCGATCTTCCAACCAAACACCAAGACCGGTAAAAGACTAGGAACAAATCCTTAGCCCTAGCTAGTCATACCTTTGCCTTGCACAACCACTTGAAGTTTGATGACGCACATCTTCACTTCAAATCCGGGTTCTTGACTTTATAATCATCAACACATGATGATTTCCTTTACTTCGGGATCTTCGACTTGATCTTCATCAACACATGATGAACTTCTCCACTTCGGGATCTTGTCTTGAACATCATCAACACATGATGATTTCCTTTATCCCGAACCTTGACTTGATGACTATCAACACATGATGCCATCCAAAGTCTTTATCATCATGGAACCTAACCTGCTAATCCAACTTATGGAAAATGTTAGTTCCACAATATGATTATCATTAATTACCACGGCATACTATTAACTTATAATGGTGGGACAAGATACCACAATCTTTCCCTCTTTGGTAATTGATGATAATCACTTCAATTGCAAGTAATTGAATATAGATTGGTATGAGTATATGAGAACTACACAAGTTATATATACTCAATATGAGTGTATACGAACTACACAAATTGTATATACTCAAGGGATATGTTTCAAAGTAAAGATCCTTAATATATGTGGAAACATGAATATGGATCAATACTAATGAAACCACAAAACATAGAGTGAACTCCCCCTAAATGTGTGCATACACAAGTATGTAATAAGAACATATGCACATATTCAAGTTAGACTTTTGGTGAAATTCATCCTATATTTTGGATCCGAGGAATGCAACATGATATACAAGTATGATGTCGAAAGCATACCTCTTTGATTTCTACCTTTATATCCAATTGAGACTAATCATGAGATATAGCAATAGAAGAGTTAGTCTCACAAATAGATTTATCAAAATGAATGCTACCTGTTTGGATTTTTCTTTTTATATCCAAGCTGAGACTAAACAATAGGTATATCAATAAGAGTGTTAGTCTCACAAATAGATTTGTCATTAATCACCAAAATACTCCATTAACATATAATGGCGGGTCTAGATTCTTCACCATCATGTTCATCACCGGTAGCTTCCGCTCCAGTTCCTTGTCTTCTCGGCTTGTAAGCACCCCGCTAGCCTCAGTCATCTTCCAGCACCACTTTGATCGTTCTGGACCTCGGTTCTCCTAACCTAGTCCCGATCTAGTCCGCCTCACCATGACCTAGCTCCGGTGTCCTACAACCATCACAAACAAGCAAACCGTTACGTAGCACCGCACGATACGCACAATCATCAATCCATATAATTGATGAGGCATGAGCACATACCTTCACAAAGGCCTTTGCTCAAACTTTGCCTTCTATGGTTCTTGTTCATCTTGCGCCTTGCTTGAGTCCAACCATCTCACCCGATATCCACAACTGTTCTGGACCTTGGTTCTCCTAACCAAGTCCCGGTCCCCCTCGTCATTGAACATAGTTGACTCCAAGCCACCTGCACAACAATAGACCAAGCAACCATTTCCAGGCACAAGTTCTTCACAATTTGACCCATCTTAACCAAAACATGCATCATGCAACATCTATGCAATGAAACCCATGAATCTTAACCTAACAAAACAATCATCGCCACCGAGTTGGCCGATGAACAAGCCAAAACTGGTTAGACCGCCACTTTGGCCGGTCTGACCACCCCCTGGTCGGTCTGACCGCCAAACAAAGGCTAGTCTGACTGCCAGTTCATGACTTAGGCAAATTTCCAATCTGGAAACTCGAACCTTCTCTGGAAATTTCAATCGAATAGAACTTTTCACTAGAAGCTCCAAAAATTATGAGACCAAGTGCAGAAGAACCCTCTCACTTGCCTACACCCTCTATTTTTAGCCCAGCTCAAAAATCCAAAGATCCTAAAAGGGCCGGTCCGATCGCTCAAGAAGAGTCGGCCAGATCGCCTTCCGCCGGCCCGACCGCCACTCTGCCGATCGGACCGCCAATGCACATTCCAAAAATGGCCGAGGCATGGCCACCGACCGCTTCCCATGGCGGTCAGACCGCCAGAGGTTCGACAAAGAATGAACCTCGCCGAAAACGGGTGATTCCGCAAATCCTCAACGCCATTGCCAATTGTCTCATCATCCTAAGATCGTGGGTATATCCCCATGATATCCACACACACCTATGCGTAAGTGGGTTTTGATAATGTAAAATGATACTGAACCGGTGTCTTGAATCCACCCCTGTTGCTGCGTACCCAGCCGGCCAGCCTGGCGCACACGGAAGATTAAAGAAAAGCAGATGCATGGATGGATGGAAGAGCAACTAGCACTACTGTTCAGTGACATGAAAAGCCAGATCAGATGAGTGTGCGTGGATATGGAAGCTGCCTGCCTTGGCTTCTGACATGCACGAGTGTTCCTGCACTGCATGAACATTCATGTCAAGAGATGGTGGTAGGAAATGAAAGATGGGGAATTTTCCATATTACAAATGGCCATGGCTCATTGTCATTGGGTTGTAGCAATGTAGCTAGCGTGCATGCATCATGCATGTACGCAGACGCACGTAGTTAACAGATGCGTGTGGGAACAACTCCGTGGACTGAGGCTGACGTATATTTGCTGCATTGGCACCCAGCTTCAGACTGCAGAGCAGTACTACGCCCGTGAGGTGAGCAGGCAATGCCTTCTCTTCTGTTAGCCTTTCGATCTGACCAAACAAAGCAAAGCAGCCAGAAAAAAGCACTAGCCTTGCTGCTCATGTACAAACTGCATGCTGTACGTCTACGTGTACCTGTACTTATTTTCTGAACAGAAAATAAAAGGTTAACTCTGGTGCTCCGATTCCTCTCTGGCCACATGAGCCACCTTCACACGCGTGCCCTAATTAACATGTTGATTTGACCAGTCCACGAGTCTTTGCCCTAATTAACATGTTGATTTGACCAGTCCACGAGTCTTTCTCTAGAAAGATTCGCCAAAAAAATAGAGTCCTTATCTAGAAACGAAATCTTTCTCTGTCGCGCATAATAGCCGGTTCCTGTACATTGCTAATTAGCATCGACTCGCTGATTGGATAGATGTGGATATATGATCCATCTTATTAATTTTCTGATAGTCTGG
The DNA here is from genome assembly GCA_036346405.1 of Phyllostachys edulis. Taxonomy (NCBI): domain Eukaryota; kingdom Viridiplantae; phylum Streptophyta; class Magnoliopsida; order Poales; family Poaceae; genus Phyllostachys; species Phyllostachys edulis. Next base: position 4,289,788 of record CM070555.1, on the reverse strand, counting down.
TATGAAGTACTACTAATTAGTGGAGTCATTGTCCGTATATAGTACTGGACCAGTGCTTGTAAACTTATCTCCTCTAATCAAATTGGATGTAGATCTCCTACAGTGCTGCAATTCTTTCAGATTGTTGTGAGAGATACACAGTTCCATGGACTGAATAGTTTTGTGACCTTATTTCATTTCTTTGCGAGCATTACTATGCGCTAATTTATATCAAATTGCACAAAGTATGTAGCCAAAACATTAGTCTAGATTCAGATTGTTTTCCAAGAACCAAAAGGGGTCCTTTTTTCCCCTGAAGAACCTCATACACTGCAAAAAGAGATGAATTGGCACGATATGAACTTTTACTCCTCCTGTCCTCTGAATATACTCGCATCGAGAGAGGATCAGGAAGAAAGGGGTAAGAGTAAGTCAATGTGCAACATAACAAGAGAATCTTTAGGGATTTCGAGTCATTGGGAAACACCATTCTGTAGTGTAGCTAGCAAGCACTATATAACTTAAGGTATGGGCATCTCGACACAAAAAATAATAGGCATAGTACTGTGTGGGGAAGCTAGAGTTCAAGACTTCAAACAGGAAACATCTCAGAGTTGATTACATAACAACAAGGTTACACCAACACCAATGCATTTGTGTCAAGACTTGGACAACTTAACTATTCCACTCTTCTGGGTTCTGACATGCGTACATATGCTCCAATTAATAGAAATTCTCAAAGAAATCAGACACCATTGTACTAGTACTTTTCATGTTCCAATAATTGGACCAAATCTCGATCAGCAGCATCTCATCAAGAATATTATTGCGTATCTCGTGAACTAGCCATTGTTTCATAAGATCATTAGAGGGAAATAAAGAACTACGTGTGACAAGTTCTTGTGTTATCGTGCTTTTCAAAATATGCCTATGAAAATCTGGAAGTAAACACCACAAACTTTGCGCAGCAGTTATGACTCATGATCAATGAGATGAAAATTATATGTCTAAAACTTCTCTGATAGTGTTCTAGCTAGAAATAAAACTGCTCTGATATCAAACCCTTATCTTGATTGTAATGAAGTATAACCCTTTATTGGGTACTTTTTTCCTTGACTTGCACCAGTTTTCCAAAATGAGGCAGGAAAATAGTTAAACCAATGAAAGTATAGGAATTTACCACTCCCATTAATTGGGATCTAATACCAATGCAACATTTGGGGAGAGGAAGAAGAAAAGGTGCAGAATCCATGCACAGTGCAACCGGAGGCTGTTCTAGATCTGCCCCATATAGCAACAAACATACGCATATTCGTTTCTTGTATGGTGATTGTTCCGGTTGTTTGCTAATGGAAAAAATCATGGCCAAATAGAGAGAATGCAGACATGTGTGTAGTATGCTTGATAGCTATAACTAGCACACTAAGAGTATCTTGTATTCCAAATTATTCATCTTAGGAACGGGGAGAAAAATGAAAACTTGATCATCAAAGGCACAAATGTATATATACAAACATAGCATAATGAATACAGAGAGAGGACAAAAGTTGGAACATGTAAACAAAGACAGACGAACGAAATGAAGCAAAGGATTTCGACCTGAATACACCAGTACATCACCAACCATCGATCATAAGAAGGATCTGCATGCGTGGGAGGGAAGAACAACAAGGTCTTTAATAAGGTGATGATGATGACAACTACTTTTTCCTCATCCCCCTCTCATCAGAGGCTAATTATTGCAAAGGAAAGAGAGAGGGAGAAGGAGATCCCCCATGAGCTATGGTATGTGTGCAACTGTACAGTCATGCGGTCATGCCCCCCATCATTACACCAATCTGCATCTCATGCAGTTTATGCCACCCAACAAGATCTATCCATACACCCAGACAAACAGAAAAAGAAGGAAGATGAGCTGATGAATATGTAGCAGAAATTAGCTTACCCAGTTCAGATTTGGAAGATTTGCTAGGTGAGCTGATGGAGGTAGAGATCATGGGAGCCCTTTTATTTGGGGGGAATGAAGCCTGGTCCGAGATCTACAACCATCTACTCTCATCCCCCCCGCACTCTTTCTTGATCTTTAATAGAGAGAGAGATTGAGGAGGAAGGGAGAGAGAAAGAGAGAGCCCCGAGCCAGACAACATTCCCCTCAAAATGAAAAGCCCCCTCTCTTCTGTAGCCAACTTTTCCTTGATCTTTCAGCTTCTTGCATGATATACTACCTGCCTCTCTCACCTCCTCTTTCTTTCTTTTCTCTAACTTTTTCTGGCCTTTTGGAGCATGAGCGGATCGAAGGTGGGAGGAGAGGAGAGAAGGGTATATATGGAGGAGTAGAAAGAAGAGAGAAGCCGGTAGGGATGAGTGAGTTGAATGGGCACACACACCACAACTGATAAGGGAAGGCCAAGGCTGGTTCCAAGGGAGAGCTGTCCAACCTGTGCCTGTGCCTGTGCCTGTGTGCGTGGGGAAGGGAAGAGGGAGGGAGGAGCTTTTAATTGGGGGAGTTATGGTGGACCACTGCCCACAAGAATTGCTAGCTTCACCCACCCACCCCGGCCTACCATTTCTACTTTCCTTCCGTCTAATTCTAGCTATGATGTGCCAAACAACAGTGGTGGACCCAACAGAGGGCTAAGGGAGAGAGCATCCTTGCAGTTAATCGGACCATGGGTACCCTCTAGTACCTCCATCCATCACACACCTACTTTAGGAATAGAAGAAGAATAATGAAATAATTTGGGCCAGAATTCCGTTGTATGGACTGCGCCAAGCCAACTGCTGATCGTTGTTGTCCCGGACCAACCCGCAAAGCCCATCAAACTTATCTATCTCACTCTGACTCTGCTCTCTCTTTCCACCAGGCATCGAGTCCCACTCCAATTTCTAACCAATTCACAAATCCCCATCATGACGAACCATAGCGACTGGCACCACGGCCGGCGTGCGGGCGTGGGCTGCTCACGCAAGAATGAGGTACGATAGCAACTGGGCAGTGTTGCGTGGCACAAATATGTCTACAGGGCAGGTAGACAGCGCCAACAATCGAGCAGGTAGGCAACGTGCGACCGGGTAGGTATGTGGTAGTGCATGTAAGCGGTAGCATCCCCTAATTTTAGTCCTGGGTCCACCACTGGCCAAACATACCTACAAATTCACACACCTGCCCACCTAAGGTCTGTTTAAAACACAGGAATTAGAACGAGTCCCTCGCGGTTCCTTTGTAGATCATCTAATCCAAATGGATCCTCATGTCTTCTTTGAAACCCTTATGATAATTTTTATCTATGCTAATTATTACTGAGAATTTCAAAATAGCACAACTTGATGCAATAGGAATTGGGTACAACTAGCGCTCGGACGTCCGACGGGAAACTTCCTATCGTACGCTCCCCCACAATAGCGCACCAACTAAAAACAATGTGTGCAACATTTCCCAGGACGTTTGCAGCAAAGCGAGGAACAAACATTCGGAATACATTTAAAAACCTAGCAAAAGTTTGAGTCACATCACAGACCATGTTCATCATACAACTTTCTATGCTTCAAAAGACCATTGAAAATTACCAAAAGCATTGGACATTGTTACATGTTCATCATACAACTTTCTATGCTTCAAAAGACCATTGAAAATTACCAAAAACACTGGACATTGTTCAAAACACGATGATACAACACCGCAACATCTTGAACTTGCAAATGCAACAAATCAAATAAACATTTGCAACATAACTGAAAAGAAGTACTTAAGGTTTCTGGATGCAACAAATAGGCATCTCTACTACAACAAAAAAAAAATTGTGCAACAAATCAAAATGCCCACCACAACAAATACCCTTTGCAACAAAAAATTGAGAAGACACTTGCAACAAAATTGTACACTTCATGCAATAATTAAGAAGAAGAAAACATTGAAACAATCCAAAGAAATGTCTACAACAAGCCACCTGGGACGAGGAAGGCGTGTAGGCGACGACGACGCCTTAGCTCCGAGGAAGCAACAACGGTGACGAGGATTAAATTCCTCAATATTGCTTTAACATTTAATTAAAGACCACATAGCCTTTATAGTCGTAACCCTCGTGGTTGATGACCCATGTGGTCGTAAACATCCCAGAGGTTGCTCTACGAGTACCCTGGTCGAAGAGGCACTGTACCTATTGCCCGATCAGCTAACTGCTCTTTGACTGGTACTTGAACCCGATTCCAAGTATATTCCTTGCTTGTGATGAATGAGACATGTGTTTTATCTGCACCAAACCACGCGATGCTTTTTAGACCTAAGTCACTGACAATAACTTCTATACGGTTATTGATCATTTTCGTCTCCCGTTAACACCAACCAGTGATCAGATGATAACAACCGCCTCCCCGACTAGACGCGTCGTTTCCATAAGGTGTCTTCTCTAGGAATAACTGGTGCCACTTCGTTAGTATTTAAGGGTGGATGACGAACGACAGAAGGACAATCAATTGAAGCACAACAAGCAAGCCAAAGGAGTAGACAAGTTATTCAAAGCAATATATTCGGTGTAATTAGGGCTAGTTTGTTGCCTTATCAAAGGCATCCCTGTAAAATCCAGTTCATTGCAATAAAGAGCAACCCTATTTTCTTCTAAGAATTCTCAGCCATTTTTCTCAGGATTAATTCCTTATATGCCACTGAAATTTTGGCCAAATCTCTGATTGTGTCATTGACATGTGGGGTCAGGGCCCACATGTCAATGACACAATGAGTGGCATATAAGGGATGAGGCAAACTTTCGGTGGCATATAAGGAATCAACCCTTTTCCTCATTTCATTTCGTAAGATCGGCGATTTGATCGTCGACAAGCGGCGGTTTATGTCTCCTCGTGCATCCAACATGGTCAGGGCGCCTCCTCCTGAGCCCCCTCCACCGGAGGATGTGGCGTGGCGGGCGAGCTGGGAGGTCAGGGGAGGAGACGGCCTCAAGCTTTGGCAGCGGGGACAATGAGGGCGACAAGGCTAGCGAGCTTTAGGCATCGGTGACCTCAAGGAGGAGCGATGTGCGAAGAAGATGGGGGTGTGAGCTTGTGTGGTGCAGAGGAGTCAAAGCTTAGCTTTCTTTTAATAGCCTTATCTCCGACGTCTGGGTTGTGGTCTAAACGAACAACCACTCCTATCAAGGGGCGTTGTGTGTGGGCTTGTAGCTGGCGCGTCCAATATTCTAATGTGGTATCGGACGCACGACCAGTATCAATACCGATAGGAATTTTGTAAATTTCAGGTAATTCACTTAATTTGAAATTAAAAAAGGGGTACTCCACATCCACATGTTTAATTAGCTTCTGTTATCTTCATAAAGCGCATTTACTGAGTTAATACTGTGGCAATATACAATGTTGTACAAACCGATATCTTGTGAGCACCAATTAGCAACTCAAAAGACATTACTATTTATTCTTCCCTCTTCTTTCACACTGTGATTTGAGATATACTGTGTCGTCGCTTATCCATTGGTCTGCGATTCAAAGGTGGACAAATAAATTTCTTATACTCCAGTTAGAACATCTAAAAAGGTCTCGCGTATGCACGCGTTGCATCAACCTATAAGCGTGTGCGGCTAATATCTTGGATCTGAGTCGACCGCCACGATCAAATGTAGTCAAGATCCAAAAGAGGCATCTCTATAAACCTTTTTCTAAGCCTAGAAAAAGCTCCTGGAGTAGTATATTTTTCAAGTTTGAACCCATACCTACCCCACCTGTCAGACACAAAAAGGCCATAAAAGCAGGGAACATGCACCCATTACACTAGAAAGGCTTTTCTCCCCTCCTCCTTTGCATCCATCCCTTTCCTGTTCAGACACAAGTTTAAATGCAAGAGTCTATGATGAAGGACGTGATTGAGAGAGAGAGAGAGAGAGGGTATTTTGGTGTGGTGTGGTGTGGTGTGTGGGGCCTGGCCTGCCGCTGCCTGGTTGGAAAGAAAGAGGACGAAGTAAAAGACAGGACGGAGCAGGAGGCCATGGCCGCTTTGCTACTACTACCAGTTAACAAAATATAGTAACATACTCGTGGTTTTGTGCACCAAAAAGGCAGAGAAGACATGAGAAGAGCAATCTATCATCCATCCATCCATCTCTGTTGCTTTCTTCTCCGGCCGGCGGTCGGCAACCGGCATGCATGCAAAGGGAGGCACGCGGATGGATGCAGCTAGCACTGCAATGCGTAGCGTCCTCCTCCTCAGGGCTCAGACTGATGCGAGTCGACCACGACGATGCAGCCAGCCCATGCCCCCATCGCCACTGCTTCTAGCTTCTACGTACGCCTGTCTGCATACATACGCGCCCCTGACACGACATGCGTATCCTTCCCGAGCTCTCGTTCTCTGCCGCGCTGCTCTGCACCTGAGACCGAGACTGAGAGCGCGCACCGTGCATGCATCCGTCTCTTTCAAGTTCTTTCCCTTGCCATGATCGATCAGCATGTATCAGACGATCGTTTCCTGCCGCAACTTTGCTTGAAATGTATGTGTGCATGGCTAGCTGCAGGTTTTCTCATCAGAGGATATGCAGATCAGCGGATGTATGCGGTGTGATTCTGCAAAAGGCGTAATGCTTTCGCCGCATGCATGCTTCATCGCAAGCTGCATGAATGCATGGTTTTAGTCCCCGAAAAGCGACGAAATTGATGCCTACGTACGTGGTTCTGCCCGGCCGGTCATTGTAGGTGTAGCTCTGGTGGCCGACTTGACCATTCCTTTCAGTTTATGTTGTACAGAACAGGAAATGTTTCTGCGCTTTCTGTAAAAAATATATATATTAGCTAGTGCACGCCTCCTATATATATCAAATTTCAGTAAGCAGCTGAGGAGGCATTAATTCAACACCAAGCCACCAACTCACGAAAATCGTGATGTACTTCTGGAATTCAAGAAAACCATGTGCTAATCGATGACATTTTGACAATTCAGCTATATAATTAACATGTGCCAGTCGAATACATGTACTATTTCATTGTAGTACTGTTGTAAGAATAATTCATCCATCACACTAATAGAGTCCGCCTAACGGAAGACTCACGTATAGGTCCAAGAAGTACGGTAACGCTCCTGAAAGACTATTGTACCCATCACTTGTACTCATAGTGTGGCTATCCCTCAAGGGGTATTTTGGTCATTTGTACAGGTTTGGGAGCCTATAAATACCCCGTGTATCCCTATTTTGGAGAGAGCTCTTTTGAGGAATAAAAGAAGTATGTTCAAACTGGTGTGCCCTCGGGGGCTTCTTCTCCGGAGGTAACCCCCTGTTGGCTCAACGACAGGAGTAGGGTGATCCTCTCGGATCTCTGATCCTGTATAAATCCTTGTGTCATTTTTTACTCTCGTGAGCGATGACTCATCAAATGGCCGATGTCTACCCCTTATTTGTGTTTTGTTTTTACACCTACAACAAGTATGAAATACTGAAACTCCTGGCATGGTGAAAATACTTTAAAATGAGCAGATGTTTTTTCTCCCTTTAGAAGTACCTAGAATTTTGCAAGTTCCCATACCGGAGTAGGACTAATTGTCATGTGGTTGCATCGCAGGATCTGGTTTTCTTAGTAATGAGGCCGATGTACATGTCGGTCACGAACCCGACAGGCAAACGTTAGACGGCCTAATGAGTTGTTTCCCTATTGGTGCTTGCCACACATGCATGCTACGATCGAATCTCCTTTTGAGAATGTCGAGCGGTTCTGTACATTGTCGCATTGCCTGCCCATTGTATTCGCTGCCAAATGGCAAAATCCACTCTCACTTCTTTTGTGTCATTGTGTGTGTATCTCGTGGCCTGCCGTTCAGTGTGACTGGGGTTCAAGGATCCCACGGATTTGAAGACAACTTTCCATATCTTCCAGCTTGAACTTGATCGAATAATGTGTCCTTCTGTATCATCTGTTCTTTTTCTCTGTTATATATATATATATATATATATATATATATATATATATATATATATATATATATATATATATATATATATGTATGTATGTATGTATGTATGTATATTATGTATATTATTCTGAGCGTAGAATATCTATTCTACACGCTGCTAGCCCACAAGCGCTAGCATGGGACGCGGCTCCCAGCCAACCGTGCGGCCCATAGCAACAGTTAAGGACCAGGGATCCCTAGCGGCCATGGCACGATCGTGGTACATGGGAAGTAAAGTCTAAAGCGACATCCAGTAAACTCTCAAGGAGAGCAAGATCAGACCCCAAGAATGAAGTACGATAAATCTTTTTGTAACAGAGCAATAAAGTCACGTGGAGGTTACGGTAAATCTCTTTTAGCGATGCAGTAAATTTTTTTTAATAAACGCAAAGATATGTTTTTATTTGCGAGACTTACATCATTCTGTTACCCTCATCGTCACCAAACTAAAGGTGAAAACCATTCGTAAATCGGAACTTCCAATCAAAAGTTATTGCTAAAATAAGAAAATAAACATTCATATACAAAACAAGTAACTAATTGTTGGCTAATTGGTTGTCTACTTGTCTGTACTAGTTGGCTAAGCTAACAGTAAAGTCACGTGAAGGTTACAGTAAATCTCTTTTAGTAAATGCACAGAACAGTTTTTATTTGTGAGAGTTATATTATTCTGTTATCCTCGTTGTCGCCAAGATACCGGTGAAAACCGTTTGTGAATCGGAGCTTCCAATCAACAGTTATTGCCAAAAAAAAATTTAAAAAAAAGCATTAATGTATAAAACAAAGAACCGATTGTTTGATAATTAATTGTCTACTTGTGTACTAGCTGGCTATCGCAAATTAAAGTTGCAATTCTTTCCTTGCGAATAATTAATCAAGCATATTGAACCACGAAGACCAAGCAACATAAGGTTGGTAGGAGTAGTTTGCCTTTGCCGCCGGCCTGCCTAACGATTGCTCTTCCTTTCGTTTCTGTTCAGAAAATGGCTTGCTCTCCCATGCTCCCTTGTTCCCACGCACAGTTTATTGATGCGAGCGCGTTGGGTTTTCCTTTTTTCCACAGCTAGTCGCCCTCCTTCGCACTGTTACGTGAAGCTGGACAGGCTGAGTAGTACTAATACCGAAACCAGCTGAAAGAAGACGCAGCATATAGTCAGATTGTAGGTAGCTAGTAAGACTTTGATCGATCGAGCTCGTCGCAAAAGCTTCAAAGATTGATGACTTAAGTTCTGGTCGAACATTGTGCCGACAGATCTCCTGACAATCACGTACTTTGGTACGAATCTTCGTAGTGTAGATAACTTGTACGTGTGTAACACTCGATATCTCTTCTTATGCGCAACAATTTTCAGAATGGATCAGAGTTATGAGATACGACATAAACATACACGATATCAAGAATAAAGTAGATGAATCCCGTAAAGAGAAGAGAACCAAATAACAACGACGAAATAATCACAATAGAAAAGAAAGATTTGACGAAGCCGGCCGCAAATTTCTTAAACACAACCTCATAAAGTATAAGGGGTTGTTGCTCTCTCACAACCCTCTCAAACCTTTTATAGCCATCGGATCTTTGTTCTATACAATAATCTAATGCTAAAGAATAGCTTAGCATCTAATCCTCTCGTGCACCTCTTGCTTTGGATGAGTTGATTTGTGGCTTGTGTTTTCCATGATCACCTCTCATGATTTTATATATTGCCCCTTAGTTCTCTTCCAAAAGAAAGTAAGAATCATAATCCTATTAGAATTAGGGTAGAAATTCTTGTAGAATACACCTCCAAGTCCTAATAACTTAGGATACGAGTTACACATACTCAACAATTTTCACATTGATTACTATCCGTTGAAGTTATTGTGCTCCTCTAGGAATTCGTTCCAAGTTGAATCAGCTATTTTTTGTTTTTCCAAATTTTTTCTTCTTTTTCCTCCCACCTTTGGGAGTGCCCCCACCACAGGGGTCCATACACATCACCGCAATGTACGCGTCGATGTATAGGCTAGCTTACCCGGACCTTTCACCTGAGAGCTCCATTGTTGTGTAGTTTGGTTAATCTCACCTCGTGTTCCAACACCCCTTCATGTCATAGGTTTGTACCACCTCTGAGCTCTACCTGCTCGTTGGTACCCCATGGTTGGTCCCACTACGTATTCCTTCTTCCAATAGCTCACACATTCGCATTTGCGTCTGTTAGATTTTGCAACCATCTTTGTAGTTCTGTATATAATTGCAGATGAGATCTCAGTATCTACCGCTGACGACATGGTTTCCTTCTCTTGATCATGATTTTTATTAGACATCTCATTGGTTGCTCTTCCTTAATGATTACCCATCAATCGGTATCCTCCATTGCTCCAGATATTTTTTTTCATGATTACATACCTTTTGCAAGCAACTCACATGACTCTATCTCGAAGTGATACCTCACAACATTTGAGTTCAAACGACCTCACAACATTCGACCTCACAGATATTAGGTTTTTCTTTTAGCCGGGAACATATTGAACTCCCATCAATGTGCGATATGCTCTGTTATACATTTCCAATGTAACTGTTCCCACCTCAGTAACTGCATACTCATTGCAATTCGCTACGTGAATAGTTCATGTTGGTGATATGTCCTAGAGGCAATCATAGAGATGATTATATCACGCCTATGTTTATGAGTTATTGAATAAGTGTTATTATATTCCTTGAATGAATTATCGGTTATAAAGATCAACAAGTATGTAACTTGTTGGTAAAGCTCTTTAAGCAATGATGATGTCGTTCTAAAAGTATCCCTAGTCGGATGTCATTGGTCGGAACACTAGTGACTTATCGACCAGCACATGTATTAATTGATGATCATGTTTCACTGGTCATATATATAGGGATATCGAATCAATAATGTAAACACATGTTAGAGAACATGGGCTTGGATTGACCAACCTTGAGACACTGTTGAGATTGTTATGATTTCATGTATCATCAATTGGTCTCAAGTAATGATGATATATAATCCTTAGACCTGTGATTAGCATGGTTTTCTATATGCGTAATGGTACACTTAGGGGCTGCCAAACGCTACTCCGTAACTGGGCAGTTATAAAGGTAGTTTTCGGGTATGCTATAAAACATGCGAAGAAATGTGACTGGTCGGATATAGGATTTGCCCCTCCTAACATAATAGAAGAGATATCTCTGGGCTCCTCAATGTGGTCGGATAAAGAAAGTGCATGGCCATGCCACTAGTGGTCGAAGAGTCGACCACATAAAGTTATCTGACACTTGATCAAGAAAGTATTGAACAGTCCATGAATAATATAACATCTCACCTGGTGTTCAACCAGATATCGTGAGGAAAAGAGATAATCACTACTACAAAAAGCCTCATCACAGATGGTTCGGAACCGTCATCACAAACGCTTTTCTGAACCGTTTGTAATTGTGTGTCTGTGATGACATCTGTCATCACAGACGGTTTTCAAACCGTCTGTGAAAAAGCTATCACAGACGGTTCGGAAGTAGAACCATTTGTGATAACTACTATCACAGATGGTTCTACTTCAACCGTCTGTGATAGTATATTTTCACAAGCGGTTCTGAACAAGAACCGTTTGTGATAGTTTTCACAGACGATTCTTAACAAGAACCGTCTGTGATAGTAATTATCACAGACGGTTCTTGTTCAGAACCGTTTGCGATAGTTTTTTTCAACTACAAAAAAATACTAAATGTATAGAACTTGAACCTAGAAGATAAATATGGTGTCTTAGACTGAATCATGGATTCATCATTCATGGATACACTCATACGCTCATATACAACAGAAGCTCATATACCCAAGCCACTCATACACATACACTCATACAACAGAAGCTCATATACCCACGCTCTCCTCATCCCCGTCCTCCTTCCTCCCGGCTGCGTCGCCAGCCTTGGGCTTCGCTGCCTCCGCCGCCTTGGCCCGTAGCTCCTGGATGTCGTGGAGGAAGTCGTTGGTCTGTCCCTCCCCGATATCCCCGGCGTCGACGTCCGCGAGCGCGACGGGGTCCTCGAGCACGGAGTGGAGGTGGTGGAGGCGTGCGGCGTCGTCCTCACCGAAGAGCGTAGCCGGCTGGCGCAGCAGGCGTAGGCGCCGGATGACCTCCTCCCTCGGGAGCACGTCCCTCGCGTCGCCCTAGTGCTCGGCCTGCGCTTCAGTGGCGTTGGCGGAGGCGGGTGAGGAAGCAGAGGGGAGGCGGCGGGGTGGGACCAGAGCTGCTGCTTCTGGAAGAGGAGGACTAGAGGAGGTTGGGGACTGCGGGAGGAGGAGGACCGGCTATAATATATAAGGACTCCTGCTACCCCCGCGCACGTGTTCAAAATTTTCGAACTCCCGCGTTGTGAAATCACATATCACAGACGGCTCGTATGACCAACCGTCTGTGATGAGGTACTTATCACAGACGATTCATGATACAAACCGTTTGTAATAGTATCACAGACTGGTTGTGATACAAACCGTTTGTGACGAGGTACTTATCACAGACGGTTTGTAATACAAACCGTTTGTAATACTATCACAGACGGTTCGTGAGACGAACCGTCTGTAAAGGACAACACAGACGGTTCCAAAGGAACCGTCTGTGATGAGGCGTCTAGTATGACATGTTTTGTAGTAGTGAATACATGAGCAGGTCTTTCAGTTCGGTCAGATACGAACTAGTCGTGTGGAGATACGAGTTGGTAGTACACTGGTCGAATATGATCACTAATTGGTCGTAAATTAGTCGTAAGGAGTTACGAACTGGTCATGACTAAATATGAACTGGTTGTATAGAGATACGAGCTGGTCGTAAGTAATAAGGACTTACTCATAGATCATATTGCATTAAGGTTCGTCCGATATAATTTGTGTGTATTCGGGAATCATTATGTCCTGCTAAGAACCGCTAACGACTCATGGTCGGAAAAGGGTTTTCGAGTCACAACCGATTACACATGAACCTATAGGGTCACACACTTAATGGGTTGGAACAAAGATGTTCGGATAGGATCCGTCGTGAGCTCTATATAAGGAGGTGTATGAGGCTATCGAGACACGAGTGACGTGACGTGAGTTACTTCACCAAAACCCTAGCTGCCATCTTCTCGAGAGAGCTTTACCTGCGAGTTGGTGCTAGCACACCGGCGTACGGTGTTCCATCCCTGGACGTATGGATACCGTAGAGGCTCTACTACGGTTGCTGTTGCGCTAAAGGACGATCCGTGACTTCACAAAAGAACGTGATTGGTTGCTGGAGGAGACGATCGGCGTTGAGGACATTGAACGATCGACTACGCTGGACAACCGACTACGGAGAACAATCGACTACGCCCACTTTATCGACATGCTCTTCATTGGATCAGGTTGTTCTAACTCTTCTTCCGCTACACTGCGCATCTGGGTGGTAATGATCTATGATCTCTTGCTTGTATGACATCTTGGTTTACGTGATAGATTTTTGAATTGCTAGCTAGTGTAGCCTACCCGTATCCCTTCATTTCACGCGTCGGGCGTAGAGACCATTCATCAAACATCTCCATCACCGAACATGTATGGAAGCAACAACCTGAATCTAATATCTATCTATGAGAAATACGTACCTGATTGACTGGCGACTAGTACGTCTGAATCATCTTTAGCAACTGCCACTGAGCATGCACTCCTCATTTGCTTCAAACTTGGATAATCCTTTATCATATGATATTCCTTATCACATAGATAGTATACACGTGTGCCCTTGCTCTTGCCCTTTTTCTTCGTGTGACTTTTGCTTTGGTTTACAACACCCACGGCAGTCGATACTTGATCACTTGAGGATGAAGAATCCAATGGCTTCTTCAAGGGCTCGCCTCCAATAGGCATGTCATTATCTCATTGAAGTTGAGAATGTTTTTTCCGACGATAATATTCATCACCAATTGCTCAAATGATGGTGGTAGAGATAACGTTGATATGACGACCTTGTCGTTTCCCTCAATTTTCTCATCCACACCAGTCATCTATGTAATGTACTGCTGAAGACATTGAGATGGTCAACGAACCGTGTGCCTTCCTCCACGTGCAACCTGAACAATTGCCGCTTTAGCATCCACCGGTTTGTCAGCAACTTTGCCATATACAATTCTTATATGTTACTCCATAATTTCTTCGACGAATTCTTCTTAATCACCGAGTACGTTACCTCATCGGAGAGACATAGACAGATTGTACTAAAAGCCTTTCACGCCATCACCTTCCACTCTTCAATGGACGTCTTTTTTGGTTTGTCCATTCAAGAGCATCGATTAACCATTGCTGAACAAGGACATCCTTCACTAAACACTGCCACACGTTGAAATTTTATCTGTCGTCAAATTTATCCACTTGATTCCACATCGTAGATATCGATCTCGATTTTGTGCTACCTGACGTTTTTGCCAACCTTCTTGTAAATCAGATTAATCTAGCATTGGCTCTGATACCACTTGTTAAACTCTGATACCTCTTCTTATGTACAATAACCCTTTGAACATATCTCTAAATTCTAGTAGATTAGGATATAAATCACCCGTACTCAGTGACGTGCTGCTGATGCTCATGAGTGTTACCCAAAGAATAGGCAAGGAAAACGAAGCAAGTGCAGAGGTATATGATCCACGTGCACGGTTCCCGGCACCGTCCCGTCACCCATCAGTTTGCTCAAATTAAGTCGTCGTTGGACCGTGCCAACCGATCGAGGCGTGCCAACTCGATCGAGACGGGCCAACAAAGTAGCATGCACTATCATAATTTGACCACCCAGATGCACGAGGGCTTTACGACCAGTAATTGCAACGGCGCGTTGGAGTCAAGAAAACATCTATCTAGAACTATCTATCTGCTCGAGGATACGACGTACGCACGCATGCGTATACGCGTGCATAAGCTACGGTGCATGAATGGTCCAATTATTTGCGATCGTTGTTTGGTCTTGTTATAGGTCAGTCGAAGTGGGATCCGGATCCTCTTTGTTATCACGGAGGATCATCAGACGGACAGATGATATCTCGTGTCTGCGAGAGAGTGATTTGACGCAGCTGCAAAGATTCTCAGATCAATCATTGGGCGAAAACACTGTGGATAGAATACTGTAGCAGCAAGTGGGATTGTACTGTACCGATCGATATCATCTGTTCGTATTTCATCTAACGGCTGAGAAGCATTAATACAGATAACATTGCGCTCTTCTGCCGTTGCTAGTTGGCTGCAACGGCAGAGAATCTCTGCCCGATCCGTCGACGTGAGGCTTAATTTTCACCGACTAGTTTTTGTAAAGGTACACCACATATGCGTCGCGTGCGCCGGTGCGCGTCTCTCTACACACGCCGATCTGATCTGATCACACGCGTTGCCGTGCCGGTCGGTAGGGACGTGGGCTCGGTCTGCGGGGAAGAAAGTGGAGCGAGCGAAGCAAAGATGCGGTTGGGCGTGGACGATGATGATCAGGTTCGGTTGGCTTGGAGCCTGCTGCCGGATTGGGCCTCGAGAGAAGGAGCAGGCCTGGGCCATGTCATCTTGGTTTTTCTTTTCTTTTTTGAAGCAAGTGCCAGGTAGTATCTTCGTTCGTTCATCTCTAGAGTCCCAGAAGCATCCATCCCATGATCCATCAACACCCCAAAAGCCCAAGGAAGTGAGGAACCCAAAGGAAAACCCTCCTCCAGGCTGAGGCCACCGAGTGAACCGAAGCAATCGCCTCCTCCTAAATCCCAATTCCCAATCCACGAATCCAATTCCTTCCTCTCCTCCCCCGCAAATCTCGAAGCCCCCTTCGCTTCCCTTCCCTCCTCCCCAAGCAGAGAGGATTCCGGCGGCGATGAGGTCGTCGGAGTCGTCGCGGTTCGTGCAGGAGCTCGTGCTGTACGCCGCCAGCGCCGCGCTCAGCTGCCTCGTCCTCTTCGCCGGCCTCCGCCAGCTCGACCCCAACCGCGCCGCCTCCCAGAAGGCGCTCCAGCAGAAGAAGGAGATCGCCAAGCGCCTCGGCCGACCCCTCGTTTCCACCACCCCCTACGAGGTACCAATCCAATCCACTAGGGTTCTTCACCTGGCCCCCCTTCGCATTGCCCTTACGCTTTTCCCTCTTCTATCTAATAGGATGTGATTGCGTGCGATGTCATCAACCCCGACCACATCGACGTCGAGTTCAACTCCATCGGCGGCCTCGAGCACGTCAAGCAGGCGCTCTGCGAGCTCGTCATCCTGCCCCTGCGCCGCCCAGAGCTCTTCACCTTCGGCAAGCTCCTCAGCCCGCAGAAGGGGGTGCTCCTCTACGGTCCGCCCGGCACCGGCAAGACCATGCTCGCCAAGGCCATCGCCAAGGAGTCGGGCGCCGTCTTCATCAATGTCAGGATATCCAATCTCATGAGCAAGTGGTTTGGCGACGCCCAGAAGCTCGGTAAGTCAGCCGCCAACCCTGTGGTGCTAATCCTATCTATTGCTAATTGCTCGCTGCAATCGATGCTTGCTGCTTCCAATTTTTATGCGCGCATACATGTATGTGTCGTAATGATGCTGATATCATATAACTGTGTGGCAGTGGCCGCTGTATTTACTCTCGCTCACAAGCTCCAGCCCGCTATAATCTTCATCGATGAGGTTGATAGTTTCTTGGGGCAGCGACGGACAACAGACCATGAGGCCATGACTAATATGAAGACGGAGTTCATGTCCCTCTGGGACGGTTTCACCACCGATCGTGAGTTCTCTTCTTTGCGTTCTGGCATGGTATATACGAAGCGTAACATTTGTTGACAATGATATGAAGCAGCAGTGTCTTAGCCTTATAGGGTAGCAGTTTGGATGCAGATAACAATTCAACACATGCCCATCAGAGGATTTCACATGATTGCATTCCTATTGAACATTTTTGAAACACACACACACATATGAAGCCTTTTTTCTACTCCTTGGAGTAGTTACTCCCTATTCCGTATCTCACAACGTAGGGAGTATATAATTTATGGGACTCCCACTTCTGTACTGCTAAACTATGCAGCACACTTTGCATTATTAGAATTTATATGCAAATTTACTTCCGTGTTCTATACTTCTATTGAACCTAGTACAACTAATGAATTTAGCAGCCCATACGGTAAATTTTATGTTTTAAGTGTGGACAGTGAGTTCCACAATAGCGTATCTGCTTCATTACTCAGAACAAAGTCTTATGTTACTTCTTAATCTTACATTCTTATTAAATGTTCTCTAGTTGTGCTATCAGATTCGGGTAATAATGCCAAAGATATTCATAGACAATTTTATGACTCTTGGATTGTTATTTTATCCGATCGAAAATGCTTGTAGCCTTGACATTCAGCACAGAATAATCTTCCTGGACCTTACACCTCAATTTGGGCATCTCAAGTTGAAGCTTAGATAGTAATAGAAGGTTATGTCACAACAGTATAACCGTGCGAAGAAAATGAGGAGATATATGTCTGTTATTACTTAGTAGTTTTCTTTATGTTATGTATGTTAGCTAATATTCGTCCTTGCTAGCATGTGAGTGTCCCCACTTGTTAGTCATTAAGGCCAGTCATGTGAGGTGCATTCGATGAACAAGGACCTATTAATATGCAGCCATCGATGGGCTAGCTAACACAAGAATGACAGATTTAGAATCTTATTTTGTGCACATGTAATTTTTAGAAATGCTTTTGGTGTGGTTAGTGGCATAGTGCTATTACTCTGAACTCCATATATTGATACATTGCATACTTGTGTGTGATGCTAACCATATGCTACACTAGAATGGCTATGGGCATGTTTGTCAAAGGTTGTTTATCTCAGAATAGTAAACGACGAAAATGGTGTGAACTTAAGAGAAACTAAACTAATAAAAAAGGATAGTCTTTGCCATACTGTTATAGCTTCAATGATTTACATGAAGTTATACTGTTACATTAATACATTATGTCTAAGGTGGACATGAGAAAGCAATGTATGCATGATGTATCAACTACGCTTAGTTGTTGTGATATCTTGTTGGTTACGACTTACCACATAAGATTTGCCTTGCTGGCAGATTTATTTCTGAAAATAATGAATTATTTTTCCGTATGGATATGCAACTTACTTCACAGAATTACTTCCTTAGATAATACTGAGCAATATCTTATGATAGTTTATATATGGCTTTGCAGAGAATGCTCCTGTGATGGTGCTTGCTGCTACAAACAGGCCTTCTGAGCTAGATGAGGCCATCCTCAGGCGCTTCACTCAGATATTTGAAATTGGGATTCCTGTTCAGAGTGAAAGAAGCAAGATATTTCAGGTTGTATTGAAGGGAGAAAATGTTGAGCCTAACATTGATTATGATTACATTGCCAGTTTGTGTGAGGGCTTTACTGGATCAGACATCCTAGAACTGTGCAAGCAGGCAGCATTCTACCCTATCAGGGAGCTATTGAACAATGAGAAGGATGGGAAGAAATCAGATGTGAGTATTCCTTCTGTTTTCAATCAGTCTTAGAGCTAGATTACACACTGATACCGTTATTTACAATGTTCACTTCTGATAATTTAGAAATATTTGGCCGTTAACTCGTTGTAGCAAATAGTATTTGCTACAATGAGTTAACTTCCGTTGGGTAATGTACGTCTACATTTGTTAATTGTCAACCTCATGCATGGGTCTACTTGTGACACGTAGTTGTTCATTCTGTGTTATGGATTCATGGACAAATTTCAGTTACAATTGTTAGTTGGAGTTATGATTGTTCTGCTTGAATAATTAGGTATCTTGGCGGTTATCGTTGGATACAGTAACTGTATAGCTATTAAATAAGTTCTTGTTCATTACACATTTGTTTCTGATTCTTGGCTCACACCTGCTTGTTCAGAAACCAAGACCCTTGAGGCAATCAGACTTGGAGAAAGCTTTGTCAATATCAAGAAAGGGAAAGAAGGCTGCAAGCGGAACATTGACGGGCTTGCAGTCACCTGTGTGGATTCGGCCATCAGATTCAGAAGATGATCAGGTGCAGAGCGCAATTTTTGAGATATCTAAGCTGATGTCTCGAATAGTTCAAAACAGTCAGTCGGAACCGCAAGAGCCATCTTCACCTTAAGCTAAAACCAGAAGGTTTTCCTTTTGCTAGATCTCGTGAAAATTCTGCAGTGGAGTAAGCGCAAGCATTACCTCAATATCGTTAGGTTTTCTTATGCAGCTTGCAAGATTCATCATGTGTATTGACATTTAGCGTTGCGAGGCTGCAGCAGTTTTTGAAGTTGACTGCAACTGGGAAGCTTGCACTGATGTTTTAAGTTCATTTGGAGTTCTATGGTTCTGTGGAATACTTGTTCTGGTCATCTTGTATTTTTAATTTTAACTACTTTAGGGTAGACTATATATACATAATGAAGAAAGGGGCCCTTCCACGGTTCACAAACATAATTCTCTCTTTTTTGTCTGATTATTTACATCCCGTTGTCTCTGTTGTAACTTTTTTCTTTTCTTGAGAGAGCACTGTGTTGAGACTTGAAAGAGATACTATGATGAGACACGCTTGTCTGCACTCAAGAGTTGTTGAATCCTTTCCCCCCTTGAACTGTTCCTATGCAAATTGTCTCACTGGTTGATCCGATCGAAGCATAATGATGTACACCATTTCCATCTTTTAGGTTGATCTTGTCACATCGGGAAAAAAAATTCTTTCAATTTTGCTCTTTGGCCATCAGCCATGGTCTCCATGGTATCACGAGCATGAACACCTGCTTGCTCTCCTCATGGCGCTCGTTTCCATCATGGACAGCTCTTCGGATAGTGATAGCTTAGCACCCTTGAGCGTCAGCACATTGGCAGCACCGTCACCGTTCAGTCTGGCCTCGTCCATCTCGAGCGATTTCCTGGACACGACGGCGTGGATCTCCTCGAGGAGCCTGAGGAAGGCGGCCTCGACGTTCTCGCCGCTGAGCGCGGACGCCTCCGAGAAGAAGAGCCCCTGCTCCTCGGCGAAGGCGGCCGCCTCGTCCTTGGCGACCGCGCGCCCGCCGGCGGCGGCCAGGTCGGCCTTGTTGCCGATGAGCATGACGACGATGGACTTGTCGGCGTTGGCGCGCAGCTCGTCGACCCACCGCGCGACGTGCTCGAAGGTGCGCCGCTTGGTGATGTCGTACACCAGCGTCGCCCCAAGCGCGCCCCGGTAGTAGGCGCTCGTCACCGCCCTGTATCTGCATCGCATGCACCAATTTCTTCCTCCATGTTAGTACTAGCTAGTAGTAGCATACTAGTACCAGCAAGTAGTAACCATCTCTTCTCCTGCAACTTACTTGCTCAAACAAGTACATATATACAGCACAGTAGCTATAGCTATTTTGTTTGTCTATATATGCGCAGTAGCAAGTGCATACACGTGACATGACAGCCCAAATTTGGATCTAATTTAAAAATTCATGAATTTCATAAACTTTGGTTGCGTTTTAAATTTTTTAAAAGCTTTGCCTTGCAATTAATCGATATCGTACTGTGTAAACTAGCTATTAATCGTGGAACTGACCCGTATACGCAGAGGGCCTGATCCGACAATATACCTCTCTTGGCCGGCGGTGTCCCAGATCTGGGCCTTGACGCGCTTGCGGGCGATGTCGACGGTGCGCGTCTGGAACTCGATGCCGATGGTGGACTTGGAGTCGAGGCAGAACTCGTCGCGCGTGAACCGCCCCAGCAGCTGCGTCTTCCCCACCGCCGAGTCGCCGATCACGACGATCTTGAACACGTAGTCCTCCTCCATCGACCCCCCCTCCCTGCTAGTTAGTTCCTAGTCCTAGTGATTCATCCAAATGCAAGCTCTGCTACGCCAATGGCTGGCTGAGCTATCTGTGCGTGTGTGCTTATGTATGTATCTCGTCTGACATCTGCATGTGTACATAAAGATCTCGGTGACATGGAGAGTGGTTGAGAGGAGAGGTTGCTCTTGCTCCTACTATTGGAGGTACCGCTGGTATTGATTATTTTTCGTAAGGGAGGAGCTAATTCTTAATATTAAAGAGTTCTTGGTGCTGATAACTCTGATTGGTTAATTGCTACTAGCGATGCAAGCACGCTCACTGTAGATCTCTCGTCTGGTACTCCCCCTCCTGCCTCTGCCACTTTTCTCTTTCGGCATTCATTGTATAGAGTAGGCAGGACAGGTCTAATATCGCCTCATTTAGCCTCTTTTTTAAAACAGAATAGAAAATATAGCCTTCTCGCGTTTGAAATTACAAACATGGCACACATACCGGGCTCTTCGTCCGTAGAAGCCACCTTGCGACGCCAAGGCACCTATTGTGATCCCCGTGCCGTGCGTGCAGGCTACCTGTCGCGCTCCCATTCCGCGGTAGGCTACCTACCACGCTCTCAGCCCGCGACAGGATCGTGCCGTTTTTGTCATTCCGGTCGCAGGAGCGGGGAGGCTAGATTTGCTATTTTATTTCAAAAAGAGGTTAAATGAGTCCAAAAAAAATAAAAATCCATCGTGTCCTTGTTTAAAATCCATATAAGATCATCCATGTGTATCACTCCATGCCTATCCAATCCAATTTAGCTTTTGATAAGGAATGATGGTGAAGAAACAATACTACTACTATATTTCTGAAGTCGTATACAAACACAGGAATCGAACTAAAGCAGGGATCTGCAGATATCAGATGTCACAGTCTCTGAGCCTCATGTCACGCGATGCTTAACCTAATCACCATTGAATGACGCTAGTAAAGTGGTTAGGTTCGCAACTAGACCGGAAGAATCACGTTGATTGGAGCGATGGATTACGTCTGCATTAGTATAATTCAACTGCCAAATTGTACAATCCTCAACTGCTACTTTCAACACAGTGTAGTATATGTTTTGATTGCGTCTCGCTCGTTCTCATCTTCTTTCAAGCTCCAATTGGTCGTCCTACGTAACGGCTCAAGTATTATATTGAGCATGGTAAGATTGGCATTATGCATAATGTGGCTAGTGCATCAGACAAATCAATAATTCCTTTTGTTGCAAGCAGTTGATCTGACCTCATTTAGAAACTCCTGTATTTGACTAAACACAGTTTGAAGCAAGCTTTAGTTCTTTTCGGTGCAATAAGAAACTTTTCTGGTATCCCATAACATCTGAAAGCAAGTGCTAAGTGAGTTAGTTAGCCCATATAAATGTAATCATCAGTTGAGTGCTGGGCTAGAGCTGCAGATTGATTGGCATACCTTAACTAAGTAGACGACGGTTAAGAAATCTGAAACCGGAAAGAAGAAGCCATCGGACTAGAACGGGCCTACAATCTGGTCCCAAATCGCTCATTAATTGTTGGTTACTTGGTTTGGATTTGAGTTATAGCATCTGTTGAGAAATTATTATTGATTCGTCATTCAGACTTTGATTTTGAGTAGTAATTTCTTGATCGAACAGACGGCGGTCTGCTTGTGCCCAAGCCATCCCTGAATCGATATGCAGGGCCTAATTACTGATGCCCCCAATGCATGCCGAGCAGTAGTTTTGCAGTTGATCTCGCGGCACCATTAGAAGAAGCAGCATCGCTGATAGCAAGAACCCATGCACTAATTAGTTAACAAGCAAACATTTCTGATTGCATGCATGCTCTTCTCAGTTTATCGACATCATGCATCTCATCAATGAAAATATCATCAGCTGAGATTAATTAACAATGATAAAAATACGAGACTTTCACATGAAGTTAACACCATGCCTTACACCCAATCCTGAGCAAAGTACAGTAGGACTGTAGGCAGCACAGTCCAACGTGGGTAAGAGGAACGAGGCACACATCCTCCTACTAGTGCTCTGCATCTGTGTAACAGTGTCACATTCTAAATTTGGAGTGTTTTCAAGCCTTTAAAAATAAATATAACTATTTGAATTTTCTCGGTTAAGTCAAAGCTTAATTCGAATTTTCAAAAATAAAAAAAAAATTTAATGTGAACAATCTAAACATTAATCAAATTCAAAATCATTTTATTTGGGTTCCTTGAGTTCCAAAGTATTTTCTGGAATTTTAGAGGAATTTTTGGAGTTTAATTGCTATTTCTTTGAGCTCGGTTTTATTTTATTCAATTTCTGAAATTCAAAATTCTCTTTTCCCGAATTTTTTCTTTTGGGCTGAATTCCTTTTCTTCTTGGCCTTTTTCTTTTTCCCCGGCCCATTTTCCTCCATCGTCGGCCCGTTTTCATTTTCCTCTGCGCCAACCCAGCCCGCAGCCCACCTCCTCCCTTTCCTATCTCTCTTTGTCTGTCCGTGGGTCCCACTCGTCAGCTCCGTCCTCCACGCGCACGGTTTCACCTCCGTGTCCGAGCTGGGCACGAAGTCGCCGCCATCCTCCTCTCAAATTATCCCTCCCTGGCCCTTTAAAAGTGTGCCGTACGCTTCATGAGATATGTCTTGTCCTCCTCTCTCGATGCCTTGAAGTGTCGCCGCTGGTCTTGTCCTCGTTGCGCCGAATTTCATCGAAGAAGTCGCCGCTACCGAAGGTCTTCGTCGCCGATTTGCCTTGCCGTCTGTGCCATCGCCACCGTCGGATTTGTCTCGTCGCGTTCTAGCTGGTGCTTTCCTCTTCGTCGCTCGAGCGCCGCCGAGCCATTCTTGCCACCGTCGTCCCCAATTTCAGCCGCCGCCTCCATTCCTGATCTCGTCGTTGGTTAGTTCCCTTGCTATCCTGTGCATGTCACCTCGTGTCCCTTGCCATCCTCTTCCTTTCCCCTCCCTCTTCATCGTCTCTCTGTCGTCGTGCTGAGCCGCCGTCGCTGTCCTTCTTCTTCGCCACCGGTCACCGTCACGTCGCCGCTTTCATCGTCCTCCAGCCGGCCCAAGATGCCCGTTGAGTTCCCCTCGCCATCTCCAACCCTGTTGTAGGACCGAAATGGCGACAGAGGGGGGGTGAATGTCGCTCTCTTAAAAAACGCCCCTGAGAAAACGTACACTAATTTTTTTTTAAGAAGAAGCAAAACAAAGTAATTCACAGAGAGTTAATTCTGCTGAAACCTGGAACGCATGTGACACTGAAAAATTCAGCATAAATCAGAGACCAGCCAGTAAAAAATTCAACTGAAAATACCGCTGTTTAATCTGCATGCAAAATGGTTGAAAATCAGCAAAAAGAAAAAATGCACTGTAGCAGTCGACTAGAACTTAGTTGCCATTACAGACTCACTGCTAGCAAACTGCAGACTTCAAACTGAAATCGTAGACGGACAGATGGAAGCCAAACAAAATTAACCACCAAGTAAGACCAAGCTCCGGTTTTTGTGGTAGCAGTACATGCGAGCAAAACAGCTACATCAATCCTCAACAGACTGAGCCGCCATCACACGCAGAGAACAAAAATTGGCGATTACTACTGCAGCTGCCCAGGGCTCTACCTTTTGCCGACTGAGCAGGACGCTGACTACTGCTGCCGCAAGCACAGGGGAGATGCAAGACACGGCAGCTAAACTCAAACAGCAAAGAGCCTTCACACGCAAGAGTCAAAAGAAATGAAAAACAAAACTCCTTTCAACTAAAACATGGACTCAGTCACTAGTCATCTGATTCCACCAACGTGCAGCATCAGGTTGCAAACACACAAAAAGAAAATCACTAGATGGCAGCCACAAAATGGAGATCGTCCGATTGGGCGCTACAAGCCGTCACCGAGGCTCTGCTTTTCTACGGCATCAAAACACACAGACACAGCACAATCAATTTGAGCAGTCACCGTCAGGGATTCAAGATTCTACAGACGCATCAATGAGCAGTCCAAGCAGTAACTAATCCAAAGCATAGAAAAAGGAACCCCAAGTTGCAAGCACTCAGACGCAGAGACGCTCCCCTGTTTTTCCGGGCAGAGCTACAGGCGCCGACCAAAACTCCTGTTTTCCACGAGCGCCAGGCCGAAACAACACAAGCATTCACTAGGCAGCGAAATAAACAACTCTTGAAAACAGCAGAACGCTACTGCCTCAAGAACGCTACTGCCTGGGATCTTGTTTCTACGAGAGAGCACAGCAACGATTAAAAACAAGAAACGAAACTGCATTCAAAGCAGTAAAAGGCAATCAAAAATACACATCAAATCAAAACCAAACACCATCTCATATTGATCTAGACGAAGAGAGATACATGATTGATACAAGAGGAATGATTAGAAACTTTCATCTCATCCTCTCCCACTCTCTAACCTCAAGAACACTCAGCCATCTTGAAGAAAAAGAAAGGGGACAAGCAGGGAACAACCCTCAACCACTAAAGCCTAAAGCAAAACAAACTCTCTAAAGCCTATTTTGACTAAAGGAAACCCTAAAATCCTTGTGGTGTTCAGATTTGGGCAGCACCCCCTCCATCCTATTTATAGCCCATGGCTAACGGGTCTCCACCCCGTTACGCCCGCTAAAACCAACGGAGCCCGCTCCCGCTTGTGCAGCCTTGCGAAATTCCCGTTTCGCCCCTCCTGCACCTTCCGGGAAGCTTCCGCGCTCCTCGTCTCGCACGCCTCGCAACCACCTCGAGTCCACGTCGTCTTTGACACATCCCGACCGTTCTGACCTCAGTGCCACCTGCACCTAGTCCGGTCCACCGTGTCTCGCCACGACTCCACCCGATGTCCTGCAGTCACACAGACAAGAAACACATCAAATAGCACCGCTCGATACATGAAAGCGTAAATACCAACATACTTACCATGACAAAATCCAAACTTGTCGAATCAAAGAATATGCATCCTAATCCCATACGACCAAGTTTGACCAAACCGACTGAGCCTGTTGCACCACGCAACGACATGGTCCAAACCACCCAAACCAAACTCGACTTCCTAAACCTATGTCAATTACTCATCACACACACGGGACGACCTCCACATGGTCTCTCACCTGTGCTCCTCTCTGTTTCCCTCGGGCGTCATTGATTCACTATCGTCGTTACGCACCCACGCGACCTTCTCCACCGCGCCACTGCCGCCCAAACGTTCCTCTTTCCATTGGCAACCCATTTTCGCCGTCACCCATCGCTCTCTCGCCGCCGTCCGCCGTCACCGCCGAGCGCTAGAGCCACGCCGCCACCTCCTCTGTTCTGCTTCCTGCTCTTTCTTTCTCTTTCTCTCTCTATCATGTGGACCCCATTGTCAGCATCTCTCAATCTCTCTCCTCTAGCTCGACCCGACATGTCAATCTCTCTCTCTTTCACTTACAGGTGGGTCCCATTTGTCAGTGTCCTTTTTCTTTTTCAGCCGAGAGAATAATCTTTTCTCTCTCTCTTTTTCCTTTTCCTGTAAATCTTCTAAGAGTCCGTTCTCCTTCGTCCGAACTCTGATTTAGCCTGTTCAAGTTCATAAATTTGTCTAAAATCGAGCTCTTTCCTTTATATTTGGTTTTTCTATTTTTAGATTTTCTTTTAGATTTATCTGTGTTTCGTCTGTTATTTTCTCTATCGTTTAGACAATCTGTTTGAAGGAGCAAGAGCAGAAGCAAGTTTTGAAGATCAAAGTGTGGTAACTAAGCAAGGCTAAGTCAAGTCGTAATCCATTGATCATATTGAATCTATTTTTTAGAAGTATCTTGTTTTATATTAAATTGCATGCTATCTTTATATCAACTATTTGTGGGAATAGTTAATCACCTATTTGTCATTATGCCTCCATTGATTATTTGTATACCACGAATCATTTGTCACCATAGGATGGTTATTACTAGTTGGACTTATTTGTATCACCAACATGGGTATCGTAGAGATGCTTAGCCATGCTTAGTTGTACAATGGGCTCATGTCACATGTTCAATAATGATAATTTGACTTAATGAGATATGGAATCGTGGTGGGTAGCCACTGTTGTTAAAACTTATTGTGCTATGGTAGGGAATGCCATTGATCTTAGTTGAACAAAAATGATTTTCGCTCAGGTGAGCGATCATATAGTAAAGACGGTGCGGGTAGCACGTTATTGGGATGAGGTAGACTCGCTCGAGTAATTGTTAAGAACTTAATATTGTGCATCATTGAATTGGGCCATATCGTACAACCACATGTCCAGTATGGGATGGACCTGGCTAACTAATTAGCAATGTCTCAGTTTCAATTCTGTTTTGGAAGCGTGAGTTACGAGATGGACGTATACTCACAATGGTGTAACCATGTAAAAGGGAGGACCTATCTAGTCGGAAAGACTTTCAATGTTGAAACCTTAACGGACAGAACTAGGTTAAGAAGGAGCTTTGTAAATGCCTTGTAATAATCACTTAGTCACGCACCTACGAAAGTGTGTGATCGAACATTATAAGTTGATTTATCTCTTGTGGGTAAAACTGTACAACCTCTACAGAGTTAAAACTGTTTGAACAGATGTGTCCCCGGTTATAGACAACACTTGGGGATTTCGCACGAGGTAGAGTTTTTTTCCCTAAAAATTGGTCAGAAGGTGAATGGGAAGTTCACTTGGTGAATATGATGTTCACTTTTGTGGATGGGATGTTCACTTAGTGGTTTGGATGGGAAGTGAATGAGAAGTTCACTGCTTATTTCAAAGAAGCTGTTTACTCTATTTATTTATTGTCTTTTCAATTACGCTTTGCAATCTACTTACTGTATTTATTGTCAATACTTGCTTTCTACAAATGAACCATACATCTATTCCTTTGATCAAGCCTGGCATGAATATTAACTGCATACTGTTCCGAACGACTTGATGAGTACTTTATGTACTCACAACTTTAAACTTTGCTACTAAGTTGAAGAAGGTCAGGTTGCTCAAGAGTTCTGTGAAGAGGAGTTCTTTGAAGGCTTTGTGAATTAGGATGCGTTCTCCACTCGATTGCTTGTGAGCATGTTGAATGACCTCTCTAAGTTTCTTTTCCGCTGTAAGAGTTTATTTGTTTCTTAAGCCCTACGTGGCAATTAAGTAAATGTTGACCATAATGTCCAGTTATTACTACTATTTGTTATTTTGATATCTTTTTAGTTAAATTGTTGAATGGATGGTATTTCATCGATGTTTTGCTATGTGGGCTAGCTAATGATCACGAGACTAGTTCAAAATACACAGAGGGTTTCGGATGTGTAAATCTAGGTCCCGACATGCATGCGCCCACATGTGCAGCAGTAGCAGGAGACACAGGACACCTGGCTCCTCGAGTGCAACACTACCGCGACCTCATCACGTTGCCACGCTAGCATGCCCTGTACATTTTCCTCCTCTTCCTCGGTTCTTCTGTCTCTCGTTCTCTCGCTCGTACACGCGTGTGCCAATTGGTACAAGGATGACGCGATGCCATCAGTGCCCGTACTCCTCGGGCCTTTCCCCTCCTCTCTGAGAACCGCGAGCTTCTCCCATCATCACCAGAGCACGCACAATGCTGCAACCCGTGAGAACTCTTTTGCATCAGCAGCGATGTTGCAAGAAAATGCTGAGTTCCTCTTCCTTCTAAGCTAGTCTATCTGCGTCATCTCCTTTTCCTCGTCCTCCTCTTCATTTCTCCTCTCTTTCCCCTTCCTCTCGCTTACTCAAATGCCAGGACATTGCTGTGCAGTGCCTCTTCTCTAAGTCTGGCCGCGCACCGTCGAGCTCCTCCATACCGTTCCTGCACACTCGGTGAGTTTATTCCCAAACTGTTCATGTCACAATGTGTTTCACATCCCCAACATAGTTTCTCCTCAATCACTCTTAGATCTCCTTCACATGAATGCGGGGATGCCATCTTCTTCCCTATCCCCGGCTTCCACCGTCGTCCTCGACGTTGCCACCTCGCCGGTTTGTCTCGGTCTTCTTCGACCGCGCTTTTGACATCTCCATGACCCCCTTACCCTTATGTGCGGCTTCATTTCAGCTATATGTCACCGAGGAGGGCTGCCACCATGAGCCCTATCCGCCGCTGCTCATTGCCCGACCACCATCGTGCTTCTCCGCCATCGTTATACACACTAGTGAGTTCCCTGAAGTCCTAGGATCGATTTGCACCATGTAATGTAGCACCCCACCTTGGTTCGTATCATCACCGCCGATCCAGTGCTAGCGTCGCTGACACAACTCCGGTGACCCTAGGCCCCCGTGCCCATCCTTGTAGCGTCACACCTACTCCATCTAGCTCGCATTGTGGCCAGAAACCACCCCCAATATCTCCTACGCTGAATCCCTCGCATGACCAAAATGACCTCACCGCTCAACACCGCCATGATGCCCACCGTCATCCACTATTCCAGCCAAATCCGCCGCCCATGGCTTCGCCATCCTTTCCCCGTTCTATTTTTCCGGTTGCCCGAGCCCCACCGCCACCATATCACCACCGGTGAGCTCGCCAAGCTGCTTAGCCATGGCTCCCTCCCCACTCCTCTATTTTGGCGGAAGGAAGAAGAAGCACTATAGCGCTGATGTGTGAACCCCACCTAAAGATTAAGGTTAATATTAACTCCGGTCAATTAGTATTGATGTTAGTATGACATGTGGGCCCGACACGATTAAATAATCTAATTAAATCGTAGTTTAGCGTATGTGACTATAACATGTAGGCCCCACCACTTAAAACCCATTGCATAGACCCAGTCCGTAGACCAAACCATTGACATGTGGGTCCCTAGGCCTTATGCATCGTTGGGTGGAAAGAGTCCATGTGGACCACGGTCCTGCCTGTCAGCCATAGAGCCTTTTTCATTAATAAAAATAATTCAAAAATAAATTTTAAAAACCGGCTAGACCCCACCTATCATTCACGGAGAAATTTCTTAAGAAAATCAAATTTAAATAAAAATAAAAATCCAACTGGACCTACTTGTCAAATTTTTTAGAATTTCTAGAATTTCTCTCGGGTCAAACTTTGGAGAGCTTGTTCTTCCTCATTTTAAATCCAAATAATTTGATTTTTGATTATAAATTCAAGATATTTCCATCAGCACTGAAATAATATTTTTTTGGAGTTGATTAGGATTTTATTGGAATTTATTTGAGTTATGTGCATTTATTCGAAGTCGTCGTTTTGCAATTAAATAGATTCCAACGTTGCCAAAAAATTCGCCACTACTTTAGGACAAGACAAGACTAGGTAATACCCACAATTTTGCAAAGCAAGTTCTTACAATTGATCATGTTGAATCTACTTTTCAAATGCAAATTATTTTATTTCAAAGTATTACTTACACGCTTAATAATATTTATGAAATGCTATGTTCAAGGTTTATACCTAGCTATGCCAAATGTTGATATTATTATTTCCCTCATTGATTGTTGATAATCTCTTACACTTTGTCATCCTAGGTTAATTGTTATATTAGTAAATTGCCCTTGGTTAATCAATACTGACTATTGGTTATGCTTAGACACTACTTAGTGGTTAAATTGAATACGACACAAACATTGCCATTATAAGAAATCGGGATATATTGTGAATCATAGTGTGGCAACGTGGGTCACCCTGGAAACAGGAAAAGGTTATATAAAATGGTAGAGACTTGGGCGAGTGGTTGGTATGAGATTAGTGCAGAGGCATGCACGTGAGTTGGATTTGTGGATTGTCTCGCCTGAGTCGATTAAGGAATGAATCATGTACTGCATTTGTAAACTAATAAACTGTGCAATCGCAAGTCTAGTATGAGATAGACCTGGCCAATTACTTTTCTCAGTTTTTGGCATAAACCCTGCGCATAGTGGTAGGTTTGGAATCGAGAAGGGCGAGCGACTCCCTAACAACAGAGGGTCCATCATTGAAAATGTGTCATGTACGGAGCATTCTGGGGGTGCCCCATAACGGTCACTGTCCCAATGTTGAGTGGTTCCCCACCGGAGCAGGTCGAGTGTTAGGACTAGGTATTGGAAAAGCCTTGTTATGATTATCTCCTTTGCATGCCCAAGGAAGCGTGTCATGGCTGACATTATGAGTTGATCATATCTTGTGGGGTAAAGTTATACAACCTCTACAGAGTGCATAATCTATTCAAATAGTTATGCCCCCGATTGTGGGCATTGTGCAGAAAGCCACACTTGGTTAGTTTTAGTAAAAATATGGATAGAGACATGTTAACGTAAAAATAGTTGTAGCGATGATATAAGTGGATGAAACCTCATGAGTAGTATTAGGAGGATGTAAATTTGTCACATGATGAAACTTGGTTATACAAATGACACTTTGGTTTTAAATCAAAATGGCTAGGCCATAGGTTTGGAAAATAATTACAGTATTTGAAAAAAAAATCTGCTTTGTGCTAAAATAACCACAAGACGACTCCTTTGGCAAGACATGCATCTATATAATTGCATTGTGGTATGAGGACTTGTTGAGTACTTTTGTACTCATTATTGCTCATATATGTGGATTTAGTGCTCAAAGATACCAACCGATGAACAATTACCCCTACCTTTCGGGAGTTGAAGATGACGTCAAGTACTAAGTTGCTTACCCCAGTCGATTACCTATGTGGAAATCATGAGGGTTACCACAGTTATTTATCCTTTCCGCTGTATGACTTTATCTATATTTGGCCTTCCGGGCCCATGATGTAAGACTTCGACCATGTGGTCTATTTACACTTTTTACTATCTTTTTATTCACATGTATGGATGTGATATTCATCCATATTGTATTGTGTGAGCTAACTACTGATCATGAGACTAGCTCGGTATACACATAGGGTCTAGGTGCAAATCCAGGTCTGACAATCTGCATGCTCTGTGCACCTCGTTCGTCTTGCCCATATTGGATTGTGTTACAGTGCGGGCCCAGTAATTGGGCAAGGCTAGGTGGTCGCCCGAGTTAGCCCATGCCACCCGGTACCCCCCCCCTCTTCTCCCGACTCCTACCCTCCATGGCCATGGTGTTGCTCTGTCACTCAGTGACATCTTGAGTAGGAGGAAACTGGAGGCGGAGGCACTGCTAGACCTGGGCCACTAGAGAGCCCATGCCCGGTGGCCAGCTCGTGAAAAGTTAGATACCAAAGAGACTTGTTTGTGGACTTGTTCAATGATTCATCTATCTCTAGCCCTATCGAGCGAGGCGCGTCTGGCGGCAAAGCGACATCTTGCCGCAGCCGCCGCAGCGGAGAGGCCAAGCCTTGTGGTAGTCGGCACGTGCCATTGCAGGTGGGAGGCGAGGAGCGCCGCGCGGACGGCCAAACACTGGGACACGACCACGAGGGGCTCGGGTGGCAGGATGATAGCCAGCCGACGTCGCGACGAGCCGAGGACCGAGGCGAGGAGGTGGGCAATAGAGTGCAAAATCAAGAGGGAGTTAGTTAAAGGACTTGATCGTGGTAGAATTAAGAAACGATTTCACGACATAAAATCTCGTAGAATGAAATTGTCTCGACCTTCTATAGTAATTAGCATTTTAATGGTATGTCTTTCTGATGTAGATCCAACTAGTTGATTAGATGAATCCCGATTGTTGGCCCAATCTTTCACGGTACCGCTAACAACCACTTGATGAACAGCAAACAAGCCAACAATGAAACCAATCCTTGGTGAATAGCACCACATAGATGAACAGTGTCACGTGGATGAACAGTGACCGAAAAGCCTAGATAACGAATCTTTCCACCCCGTGAGCACCACAACTTGCGAATAGAGAGAGAGATAACAAGGACGAGCAAGTAAGAATTGATACAAGGATCAAAAACCCACACACCAAGATGAAACCTCAGATTTGATCTCACAAGATCATGCCTACACACACATGGCTACCAAACACGATGTTTTCTATTTTCTTATTAAATCTAAATCATCACCTCCCCCTTTATATGGTGTGGCCATGGGACTTAAATAGCCCCCCACGCAAGCACAATGGTTCAGATGAACAGTGCTCATGTGTGAATAGTATGCATGAATAGTGTCCAAAACTAACTCAACCTCCTAAACACATGCAACTCAAACTCTCCTGATTTTAGAATTAAAATTCAGCAAAAAGGAATTTTGAATTTATTGGTTTGAAACCAACTCTAACTGAAACCCTAAACTAAAAACTAACTCTACTTCTTATATGTGATTAGGACTCTTTAATTTAAAAGGAAATACATTAAATTTGGAATTGGTGTTTTGGGCTGAAATTCGGATTGAACTTGAGCCCAATTTGAATTCTTTGATTTTGTTGGGTTTCGTGAACAGTAATTTAAATCCCACATTGCCTTGGTGCACCTCTCCTCCTTGGGCCAAGTCCCTCCCTATCTTGGGCCCATGCGCCCTCTTGACATGGCTTTGGGCCTCCACTCGGTTTCCTCTCTCTTGGGCGACGCCCATGCTTGGCCCCCCTTTGGCCCATGCAGTTTCTCCCTCTTGGCTCACATACCCTTGGCTGGTCCATGCACCTTGGCTTCCTTCGGCTTGTTCTGACACATGTGGCAACCACCTTGCGGTTTTCCTTTGGAGAGCTTTCTCCACACGCTGGCCTAGGTGCCATAGCCGAATGGCGACTTCTTACTTGATCAGCTCTTCTCTTTGCGGGAACAACATATCTCTCTTCTTGGCTAGCTTCCCTTACCTCCCTCTCCTCCCTTATGGCCAAAGCTAGCTCCCCTTTTGCTTCTTGTTACAAAACAGTACCACATTGAGAATTGGCACTAGAATGCAATTTACAATTACCTACCAAGGTGGTAGATGATCTTATGGCCGTATCATCCTCCCTTTCTTCAAGAAAAGACGTCCTCTTCTTTTGGGTAATCTCTAGAAGCTTCTTCGGTATATCAAGAACTTGAACATGTTTAGACTTCTTCGGTGACACCACATATATCTTGATGGCATTGTCGGCCATTGGCTTCAGCACTTGTGTCTTGCCACCATGAACAAATGAATAGGTGTTGGATCTGCCCTGATGTGTAGCATTATGATCATATTGCCACGGTAGTCCTAATAGCAAGTGACATGCATCCATTGGTACAACGTCGCAATCCACCTTGTCAATGTAGCTTCCAACAATGAATGAAACACACACATTATGTGTATTTTTTAGCCTTCCAGAGTTGTATAACCACTCCACATAGTGCGGTTCTGGATGCCTCCATGTAGACAGCCCCAAAGCATGCACCAAATCTTTGCTAATAGCATTGGTGTAACTCCCACCATCGATGATCAGCTTGCAAGCTTTCTCTTTGATCTTGCACTGTGATTTGAAGACACTCCATCGCTGCCCCTTCTCAACAATGTCCACTCCTCTTGACAACCATATTTAAGCCTGTAGTAGGCTTTTCTTCATCAAAATGCTTGTTAAGAGAAGAAAAAAAAATCTTAGTACCTTCTTTCAACATCTTGGCCTTTCTCCTCTGTGCATTGAGAACGTCTTGTGTACTATCTCTCCTCCGACGGTCCTACACGTATTGTTCTGGAGTATATGCATCAACATACCATCGCTGTCTTTCCCAACGAAACGAGAAATGATCATAGAAACCATCAAACTCTTGCTGCCATTCACGTCTTTTTGTCCATGACTCACCTAGCAACAAAGAACAAGGATGCACATGCAAAGGAATAACATCACATGTAACCACATCCTCTCGGCCGCCCAAAGCAAAGTGCAATTGAACTTGTCATGTGATCTTCACATAAGCTCCTAACCACCATGATACATATGGTGCTGGATGAGGAGTAGTGGGTAATCTCAGCGTGTCCACAAGAGTTTTGTTAACCATGTTGCTTATGCTAAACTTATTCACCACCATAGCACAAGTAAACTTTCCCAGTTTGCATCTGGTATAGAACATGAAAAGGCTAGGCACCCTCTTTGGATCCTTCTCACAATACTCTAAATCATAATCTAGCAACATTATATTCGGCCTCCAAAGAACGAACACTAAAATCAGATTGCAAACACACGTACCGTGATGAACTGAAGCTCTAATACCACCTGATGTGGATCCAACTAATTGATTAGATGAATCCCGATCGTTGGCCAAATCTTTCACCGTACCGCTAACAACCACTTGATGAATAGAAAACAAGCCTGTAATGAAACCAATCCTCGGTGAGCAGTACCATGCGGATGAAGAGTATCCAAAATCCTATATAACGAATCTTTCCACTCGTGAGCACCACAACTCGCGAATAGAGAGAGATCACAAGGACCAGCAAGTAAGAATTGATACAAGGATCAAAAACCCACACACCAAGATGAAACCGCATATTGGATCTCACAAGATCAGGCGCACACACACATGGCCGCCAAACATGATGTTTTCTGTTTTCTTATTGAATATAAATCATCACCTCCCCTTTACATGGTGCGACCATGGGGCTTAAATAGCCTACCACGCAAGCACAATGGTTTGGACGAACAGTGCCCGCATGTGAATAGTATGCGTGAACAGTGTCCAAAACTAACTCAACCTCCTAAACGCACACAACTCAAACTCTCCTAATTTCGGAATTAAAATTCAGCAAAAAAGAATTTTGAATTTATTGGTTTGAAACCAACTCTAACTGAAACCCTAAACTGAAAACTAACTCTATTGCTTATATCTAATTAGGACTCTTTAATTTAAAAGGAAATACATGAAATTCGGAATTAGTGTTTTGGGTTGAAATTTGGATTGAACTTGGCACCCATTTCGAATTCTTTGCTTTTGTTGGGTTTTATGAACAGTAATTTAAATCCTACCTTGCCTTGGTCCACCTCTCCTCCTTGGGCCGAGTCCCTCCCCAGCTTGGGCCCATGCGCCCCCTTGACATGGCTTTGGGCCTCCACTCGGTTTCCTCCCTCTTGGGTGACGCCCATGCTTGGCCCCCCCTTTGGCCCATGCGGTTTCTCCCTCTTGGCCCACGTACCCTTGGCTGGTCTATGCACCTTGGCCTCCTTCGTCTTGCTTCTGGCACATGTGGCAACCTCCTTGCTATTTTCCTTTGGAGAGCATTCTCAACATGCTGGCCTAGGTGCCATAGCCGAATGGCGACTTCTTCCTTGGTCAGCTCTCCACTTTGCAGGAACAACATATCTCTCTCCTTGGCTAGCTTCCCTTACCTCCCTCTCCTCCCTCATGGCCAAAGCTAGCTGCCCTTTTGCTTCTTGTTGCAAAACAGTACCACATTGAGAATTGGCACTAGAATACAATTTAGAATTACTTACCAAGGTGGTAGATGCTCTTATGGCCGTATCACTTTCAGTTTGTCAATGTTTAATAACTTTTATGATTTGTGATCACTTAATGTTAACACTCACTAATCCATCATTACTTATTGTTTTGCTCAAATGAATATGTTCAATAATTTGGTATTTTTGTGGTAAATTGTTGTGTAAACTTCATTAATGAGGTACTATCTTCGATATTCTGCCTGTTTATATGTTCACATGTGAATTATAGTTTTAGGTTTCAGTTAGTGTGATATGCTTTTGTGGATTTTTTTAATAATACATTTTAAATATAATTATAGAATTAAATTCTTGTTTAATTAAATTAGAAAAATGAGCTTTTGGCGTCATTCCAAATGGTGAAATGGCCTTGACGTCATTGGATTGGCGATAGGAGCCCCGCCGCCCACCAAACAGTGCTAAATGCCTATGTCGCCATTTGGAATGGCGATAGAGACCCCCCCTCCCGTAGGTCCCTGTCACCAGTTGCAATGGTGACATGATCTCCCCTATAATAGGCCCACAAAATTCAGCTGAAATTTACTTTTATTCCAAAAAACAGAGAGGGGAGGGAAGGGAGAGTAGCAGAGATGAGTAGAGAGGAGGAGAGGAGCTAGCGAAGCATTGTCCGTCCGGTCGTCCACCATGCAGGTAAATTTTTTTTATAACAGAATGGAATAGATAATTTTAGATGTATGGTTATGTAGTATAGTATGTTGTAGTACATCCTTTTAGGTGTGCGTAGTTTAGTTTTAGATTTGTGGTTAATTGTACAAATCTTGCTTATGATGCAGTACGTCGAATATGTCGACCGCAATCAATTTTAAAATTTACTGCAGTCAAGAGACTATTCTGGAGGATCCCGAGGGGTTTGATTTGTGTTATTTCAAATCAGTGATCATCATCCTAAAAGACAAAAGCAGCGTACATGGGGCGCTGTGATGCGATGGTTGTATTACACCTTCGAGTTGGACGATTCTCTACACGATCTGAAATTGAGCTGTGTTGCCACTCGGGCACCACAAGGCCCACATTGGGATTTACTGCAGCTAAATGGATCGAGGTCATGGCAGTCATACATAAGCATGGCAAGGAAGCGTGAGTGGGATTTGGTCCTTCTAGACTAGTGTGAGTGGGATTTGGTCCTTCTAGACTAAGCATATGTCAAAGCTTCGTCTGCATGTGCGGCTAAATAAGGGGTAGTTGGTGGTGATGCCAAAGAAGTTGGGGACTCCAGCCACAGTACGGTGCACACAACGACCAAAGCTCAGGGAGTTGCTGATGTCATCGATGAACACGGGGTCGAAGAAGCTCCTTTGGTCCGGGAAGCTAGTGGGATTGCAGATGAAGGTGAGGAGATAGAAGCTCTAGTTGAAAGGATGACGCTTGAAGACCGGGACCACGAGGCATTTTCGGAAGATGAAGGTTCGGATGACGATGGTGGTGGAGAACAACATACGATTCTATCTGAGTGGAACACATACCAATTCGACAACCTCGTCGTGGACGAAGGATCCTGTATACTGTGGGAGTACCACCAAAACGAGGTCAGGCAAGGAGCCATGTACAAATGCAAGGATACAGTGCAGGAAGTTCTAACATTCTACGCCTTGTCGTTGTGGCGTACATTCATTTTATTGAAGTCTAACCCAAGGTGCTACAACGTGAAGTGCGAGATAGTGGGATGCCCTTAGCAAGTGCGCGTATTCCAGCCTAAGTGGGACACTTACTAGAAATGCTCTATAGTAACCCCTCACACATGTGTCATCTCTAAATCAATGTAATCCCACAAGAACCTGTCATCAGGTTTCATTGCAAATGTCATGTACGACGAGATCATAGATAACATGGATATTGAGCCACGATCCATCATTCTTGCAATAGAGTCAAGGTTCCAGTACACAATCAGTTATGCTAAGGCGTGGAAGGTAAAGCAGAAGGCATTGGAAGCAAGGTTCGGTGCATTCGAGGACTCCTACCACAACTTGCCTGGTCAGCTCTGAGTCATACAGGACAAGAATCTCGGTACTCGCATCGACCTTCAAGATTCCACACATCGCGGTTCACCGAGAAGAGGGTAGTAAAGCGAATATTCTTCGCTTTGGTGCATGCATAAATGCATTCTAGCATTGTCGTCTGATCTTGTGCTTGGATGGCACATTCCTAACTAGAAAGTACAAGGGGCAATTGCGACGGACAGGAACAACCAGGTTTTTCCATTGGTGTTTGCATTCGTCGAAAGCGAGAACACCGATAGTTGGTTGTGGACTTGTGGTTTCTGAGGAACGTGAGGATTTCTGTTGTACAGGTTCATCCTAACGTATGCGTCATACAAACCAACATACCAGCCTATTGAGTGCAATAACTCAACTACAACAAGGGGAACATGAGCCACTTCCATGGGTGGATCTACAGAGTAGGTGGTGCATGACGTACATGGGTGCAAACTTTTACAAGCAGTTTCACAACAAGAACTTGCTGAACTTTTCAAGCGGCTATGCAACCAGAACCAGTAAAGGAAGTTTGATGCACTCTAGAAAACTCTGGATGAGCGGGCAAGGACGCACAGAAGGGATGCAACGAAGAAGCCCGCCACAAGCGCTAAAAATATCCCCGAGTCATTGCCCCAGTTACCAACAGATGGTCCTAATTTGACGAGCAAGACTAGTAGATAGGTGAAATGCTTCTCGGACTGGATTGAGCACGAGCCTAAGGTGAAGTGGTCATTGCTACATGACAAGGATGGTGCTCTATATGGTTTCATGACAACGAATCTAGCTAAGGTGTACAATTGGGTCATGTGCGATGTGAGTTGCCTCCCTTTGGTTCATACACTTGTAACAAGCCACTTCTTCTGCATAGTCCATGCTCACATGTGATGACTGCATGTTCGACGCTAGCGCAACATCCTAGCTAATACCTTTTTGAATATTTCACCAAAGAAGAGGTGATGCTAACCTGGAGTGCAGAGTTGCATGGTTATGACATGGTTGGCCATTTCACCGACCATCCTACCTGAGAGGACCAGATCTGGACCACCGACATTGATAGACTGAACGAAATAGTTGGTCGGCGACAGAGACAACGTATAAGAAATGATATGGACGAATCAGAAGTCGTACGTCGTACGAAGAATTGCTCTATTTGTAGGGAGTCCGGGCATACCTTCAAGTATGGCAATGCGAGAAATGAACAGCATGAAGGAGAGGTCGACAGTCCAGATAGCGCCGCAGGGACCTCATCTGACCGCCCCACTCGAGGTGGGCACTGTGGAGGTCAATATGACAGACGTGGAGGTGGCGGCCACAGGGATAGTTTATCTTATTGAAATATGTGGTGATGAATGCTTCGCTTACTATCATTGCGTTTTGTCAAACAACTATGTGAGGACGTATGTCCTATTTAGTTGTGTTGTCCGATGTACCGATGTTATGTCGTGCGTTGAATTATTCTGTGTAACCTATGCACTACCATTAATATTGTTTCTTATTATTTTCTGTTTTTGTTTATTATTATGAATAATGTACGCACCTAATTTTTTATTTCTATTTACCGCTACTTTCATTTTTTTGGGTAAAAGACAAATTTCTAGGTCCCATAGCTATTTGAATTGGTAGCAGGACCATGCCGCCAATTCAAATGGCAACTTACATCTCTACCTCCATTTCAAATGGTGACATAGGCATTTGGCAATGTTCGATGGGCGACAGGGCTCTTTTCGCCAATCCAAATGACGGTAGGGCCATTTAGCCATTTGGAATGGCGACAGAAGCCTAATTTTGTAATTTTATTAAATGAGCATTTATTTCTATAATCTTATTAAAAATATATTATATAAAAATATTCTGCTCTTCTGTATGTCTTGCTTTGTTATCAGACAATACCATTATTCCGTTCCGCCCAACCTAAATTTTAATCGTGGGTCTGCCATTGGCCCTGGGCGTGGGCGCACGCGGTGGCTAGGGCAGGAGAAGCAGGTGGTCGCAGATGTCGGCAAACTCCGCCATGACCTCGGTGGCCATGTCGGCCTTGCCCTTTGTCCACGAGCATCATCAACAACGTGCGTAGAGATGGCTAGATTGGCTTTGCCTCCTGGGCTGGCCCAAAGCACTGGACTATTGGCCCCAGGCACAACACGACCTACACTGTAGATGGTTCAGGCTTGCACAAAGATGACCGGCATCTTTGTGCAAGATATCGCCTATCTTGCCCAGCCTAGCACTAAGACAAAGAGTACGATGCACGAACGAGGTCAGAGGGGCAGAGGGCGAGGAGGAGGCGGTGGCTAGCACCGATGAGGATGAGGAGAGGAGGAGGAGGAGGAGGACGCTAGGAGGGGACTGGCATCGAGGAGGAGGTAGAGGCCAGCGGCCGTTGCCGAGGAGGAGGAGGAGGCGATTGGGCGCTCGGGAGTGAGGAAGGAGAAGGAGGTGGCCGGGCATGTTTAGGCACGCGGGGCAAGGCCCGGCATGTCCCGATCGGTCCGATTAGGCATGATTAGCCCATTAGGCACAGTTAACGGTTAGAACTTTGAATAATTTTATCATTTTTTAGTCGTTGGGAGGTTAAAAATAATAGAAAAAACCAGATTTTTTTTCTATAAATAGCCACCATACCCCCTCCACTATTCAGCACCCATCCATTCCTCAATCTCTTCTACGAATTCTGTTGTACAAATCTATATTCCTTGTGTTATAATTTGGCAAAATTCAAAAAAATTGTGCCAAAGTTTTGGAAATTCAAAATCCAACAACAAATCTTCAAACGAGGTACAATACTTTTTTTTGCATATTTTTTTGTTATTATTTGTTATACTAAGTTGAAATTATTAATAGTGTAAGTTTCGATTTGTAGTTTTTGTGATGGAAAATTATGATAGTTTTTATGTTGGTGATTACAGGATTTCACTAGAGGACCTTGCGTCCGTCGAGAATCTTGATGGCTCAAGCAATCCGCAAGAGCAAGCAGGAGGAAGCCAACTGCAAGAGCAAGCAGGAGGAATGCCATCATCTGTCTCTACCGCAATCTCTACGTCTGTAACCACTGGCGCAAAGAGATTCAGGTCGGCTACATCAGGATTCTAACAAGATTTTGATAGCACAATCAAGGAAGACGCACAAGGAGTTGTGGTAAGATATGTTGTTTGTAAAATTTGTAAACATGAATTGTCTGCAAAGTCTTCAGGTAGAACGTGACACTTGATTAACATGTTGCAAGATGTAAAGCAAGGCAAGGATTGGCGATGAGGTAGACATAGCTTCAATACAACCAACGAATATCTTTCTTAAATCATTCTAACTAACGAATAGCAGCATATAAGAACTTCTGTAGGGCAATGGGCGTACGTCTAAGAAAATTTGGTTTGGACATGCCGATAAGATAGAACTCTACTTACTTGATGCTTAAGAGTCTTTTATCATATCAGAGCACTTTTTTGTTTTTATTCAAATGCACTTTCATAGCATTGACGGTAGTGTACTAGTGACTGAGCAGCATTGGTTTGTTGCCGAGAAGATACTTCAATTTTTGAAACTTTTTTATGACTCCACTGTTGCTTTGTCCGCTGTGTATTATCCAATATCTCCTATAATTGTGCATAGTTTCTACAGATTGCTACTCAGTTGAAGATATATGAAAATGAAATAGTCTTACGACAGGCTATCGTTGCTATGAAGGCAAAATACTTGAAATATTGGAGAGAAATCTCATTCATATATGCATTTGCATTTATTTTAGACCATAGAGCTAAAATTCAAGGATTTGCTAATGTTTTTGAACTTCTTAGTGATGCTACAGGCCTAGACTATTCTAACTATTTTGCAGATGTTCGTGCTAAATTTTCTGAGTTTGTTCAAAAGTACGAACATAAGTTTTAGGGAGTTCGCTTGTAACGACCTCTAGTAGCACCCACCATAGTCAACAAGACAAGTGTGTGGGGGCAAGATCTGGGGTGCAGGTTCTTTCTTTAGATCTAGGGGTTCAGATTCCACACTGACACCTCACGCAAGACAAATCTCCCACCCAAGGAGTGGGGAACTATCCGTCTATCTAGACATCGATACAGTGGATTTCAACGCAAATGGCTTCGAAATTTTCTAATGGAGGCATAACCATAAGATAACATATCTTGTACTATCCATATTAGCACATGATGTGTTAGTAGTTCTTGCCTCGATTGTTTCCTTCGAATCCGCTTTCAGTCTTTCTGGATGAATATTGGAGGAGAAAAGAACACGTCTCATGAGTGAGATGGTAAATATATTTCTAACTGTCAAGGACTGGAAACAAGCCATTGCACGAACACAACACTCTATAGATAATACAGAGTTGACGGATGTGTTCGAAAATCTGTACCTAGACAACGACATTTAGAATATGGATGGATGCAGAGCTATAGGCTGTACTCTTTTTTATTTGCCAAGGTTTTCTCATGTTGATTTTTTACGTGGCAAAAGTTTTAACGAGGCATCCATGTAAACATTAATAAAGCTCTTTATTACATTTTGAATATATTTATCTCTTTTTATGGGTGTAGAACTCATCTTTTTTTTACAATTTTAATCCTTATTTTTGAATTCTATACATTTTTCTGGATTTTCTGATTTTTTTTTTTATAAAATCGGACCGAAATGGGCTAAACGTGTCACCTTGGTTCGTCGGGTTAAACGTGTCTAGACTGGCTCAACACAGCTCGAGCGGCCGACGTGTCGTGGCACCTGGTGTAACATCCTAAATATGGGTGTGTGTTTCAAATGTAAGAAAATGAGAAGAAATTAAAACTTTTCTTGCATCTTGAAGTTTTTGAACTTTCTTGTAATTCTTGTAAGGGAATTGTGGGAAATCAAAAACCTAAACCTCCTATTGACTAAAGTCATGACCTCCTTGTTGAAAATCTTGTGTTCAACCCCTGAAAATATTTTTCCTTGGTTCTAGGGAAGCTGTGTGACTCCTCTGAAAAATTTCATAATTTTTAGAAATTATTTGATAATTTTTGGAGGTCAGTCAAACTAGTTTGAATCTTGGTCAAACTCTAGAACAATCCTTGTAGAATTTCTGGAGAAAAATTCTTTGCATAAAAACCTCTGGAAATTTTATCCTAGCTTTGTCCTGGAGTGAGGACCCTCCAGTTCAAATTTCAGAATTTTTGGAGTTGTGCAACTCCATTTAAAAATTCTCTAACCCTCTCTGTTCTAATCTAACCCTAAACCGGTTGCACTGTTCCTTGGGTGCGAACCAGTCTCGGGCTCGAGCCACTTGACTTGGCTCAATCAACTAGCACTCAGCCCAGCTTTGTCTAAACGCGCGCTTGATGTGAGCCGTTGGATTCTAATATGACCGCCCGCAATCATTGGGCCGTTCGGACCTCCCCATCTCCCCGTTGATCTCCACCATTGGATTTGAATCCAACCGTGCTGTACCTTTCCTTTCTCCTCCGGTCGTACCGGGCTCGTGTGAGTTGGCACTTGCGTTTCAACCGTTGGATTTCAATCCAACGATCAAGATCGTTGGTGCCGTTCGGACCGCCCGAGTTGGCCAGTCAATCTCAGCCTTTGTTTTCTAATCAGACCGCTAGCATTTATGTGAACGTTCGGACCGTTTGAACGTTTCGTTCAATCTAAGCCGTCCATTTTGATCGGGTGGCCACGATTGCTTGGGAGTGTTTGGAGCCCCCCGAGTGTTTCTTTTAATCTTGGCCGTCCGTTTTTTATCCAGCCGTGAGCAAGTTGGGTCAGTGCCTAATGGGTGCGGCTCAACCCATCCACTTCCTTTAGCCCGAGCCGTTTTCTTTTGCTCTCGCCGACATGTGGGGCCTGCGCCGCACCTGTTCGTCACCTACCTCTCGCCTGCGCCATTGCCAGCGCACAAGTGTGGGAGAGCAGCGCCTTGTCACTTCTTTGAGTCCTTTAAACGGCTCTTTGCTGCAAGCATTTAATGCCGCTAGTGCTTTCGGCCCCTAAGTCTTCCTTCCTCTACACCTCACCTGCTCAGCGTGCCCATGGTAGGGGTATAGACCGAGCTCACCCTTGATATATGCTTTTGCTAAGCCTGTGCTTCTCCAGCTATTTAAGCCCCTCAAGCTCTTCCTTGGCTTCCTTTAAATACCCCCCTTTGCTCCTCTCTGTTGTTGAGCTCAAAACACCAGAGAACACCTTTGCCGCCATTGTTGAACCTTAAAGCTCCTCGGTGAAGCCAGTACTCTAGTGGCTCCTCAACCTTTCTTTTTGCTCAGCGTTGAGCCTCTCTTCATCGTGGACCTTTCCCCTAACTTGAATTTAGGTTGCTTTCACAGGAGCGGCTTAATTTTGAGCTTTGGGATCGTTTCGGCCGAATCACCCCTCTTCGTCCTCAACTCCGGTAAGCCCTCCATTTTCCAATTGGTTGCTCAGAGACCATCTCTAAGCTTTAATGGAGCTATCCTTACCATGCTTTTGTCTTCTTGTTGCTCAGGCTGTCGTCTCCTCACTTTCTTCCTCAGCTCCGGCGCTGTGCTTCATCGCCGGCGTAGCTCCAAGCTCCAACCTCCTCTGGTCCTCTCCGTGCTAAGGTAGCTTCGCATTAGTCCCTAGAGGCTTGGCACCCGCTTCTCAGAACCGCTGCGGAGCTCCTTTGCATTTTTCGTTTTCGGCCGTGCGTTGCCGCACCGCCTC
This sequence comes from Phyllostachys edulis, assembly GCA_036346405.1. Taxonomy (NCBI): domain Eukaryota; kingdom Viridiplantae; phylum Streptophyta; class Magnoliopsida; order Poales; family Poaceae; genus Phyllostachys; species Phyllostachys edulis. The sequence goes on along the minus strand of CM070555.1, from coordinate 4,245,202 downwards.
TGTCCGGCTAGCCGCCGTTGTGGTCCTCCTCTGTGGTCGCCACCGCCACCAGCGTGTGCGCGTGACTATTACGGACTCATTTTGGCCCTTGGTTGGCGCCGGCGTGGTCCACGTCACCGGCGGTGAGCCTTGGAAGCCATCGGTCTTTTTGTCGGACGGGCTGGCATTATGCCGTACTCGGTTAAGACAAAGATCCTCCTTTAATGGCTAATCATTGATTAATCTGTGTTAATGAATGCTTAGTAGTTAATGCCCGGCTTTAAGTTTGTCTCTGAGTCTCTGTCGGGTGGGCCCAAGCTTCTCGCGCACTGTGCGCATCTTTAAAACTAAGATTTGGTCATTAACTCACTAATCATTGCTAATCATTGGTTAAGTAACTTAATGACTGTCTTAAAGTTGGCTTGGCGTCACTGACATGTGGGCCCGTGAGTCTTTAAAGGACCCGTGCGCTTTAAACACCCGTGCGTGGCCTACGTGTCACTAACAGTAGGGCCATCTCTTTTTCTCTCTCTCGGGCGTGTGCGGATGGCTTCCATTGATCGTGATCCATTGGATTCCATCTCAACGGCCCAGATCGTGTGGAACATTCGGACCACTGAACCTCCACCGTCCGATCTAGATCCAACGATCTAGATCGTGTGGAACGTTCGGACCGTCGAACCTCAGCCGTCCATTTGGAGATCTACGGTTGAGATCTAAGGGGCTTTCGGACCCCCGGACCTCCCGTAGCTTTGGGCCGTCCATTTTGAGATCTGCGGCCCAGATCGAGTGGAACGTTCGGACCGTCCGAACGATGCCTCGCTATGAGCCACTCGTTTCTTGATCAACGACCTAGATCATGTGGGACGTTCGGACCGTCCGGAGTCACCTCAACGTGGACCGTTGGATCTCAATCCAACAGTGGTTCTGTTTGGCTCTGTTGCGAGCCCGTGCGCGTGCACTTGCGTCCATGCACGTGGGCCGTTGGATTTGATCTCGACGGCCCAGGCTTTTCCTTTTCGGTTTAGTTTAAAGAAAAACCCGGTAAGAGTTATTTGTAAACTGAAAATTGTAATAAACTTCAAAATTGCTTAACTATTTCGTTTTAACTCCTTTTAGGTTGATTCAAATTTTGTTAGTTCTGGTTTTAACTAAGCTTTAATCTTAAAATGGTTGTATGCTTGGTTTTGCTTCAGAAATTTGTGTTAGTAGATTTAAATTAAGATTAGCTTAATTTGTTGCTTTAAAAATTCATTTAACTTGAAAAATGCATAAGTAATTCTCTGTAGCTCCTTTTTTAGTGAAATCAACTTGGTTGGTTTCCTCTGTTAGTAAGCTTATTTGTAGAATAGGTTTTAGGCATGCTACTATTTTTGTGGTTGCATTTATTTTGTGCTCCTTTTTCATGCCTTTGAAAAATCATAGAAAATGCATCCTAGCTCCAAATGAGGTGAATCGAATTGTGTTGTTCATCTCATGTGGTGCTTTGTTTACCATAAAAATCTCAGGTGCAACACCTCTTTGGAAATTTATGCCAAAATTTAATTTCGGGTGAACAGTACCCGAGGTGAATTTTTTAGCATTTCTCCAACTGGCCAAACTTATTTTGGTCATAACTTTTGCATTGAGAATCCAAATCAATTGGTTCTTGTTGCTAAATTCCTTAAAAATCGTGCTCTTCCTGCTGTAGAAATCTCAGAGCTTTTGGTTAAAATTGGTTTTTGAGTCTTTCGGTGTTCTTCGTTCTTATCGGTTCTTTTCGTTAGGTGCTGACAATTTCGTTGAGTCCAAAAGCGACCCTCTACAGCAAGAGAGCTACCATCAAGGCAAGCAATTTGATCATACTAATCCCATTATTTCAAAGTCTAAATATATTATTTACAACTTGTATGTATTGCATGCTCTATTTTGTTGTTAAATTATTGGTTCGGTTAGTTGATCCTCTAGTTGCATAATCTGTAGGTAAATATTATTCCTCTACTACCTGAGCCTAGGTTATCTTGCTGTGATTTAGGGTTTGTTGGATGAGCCCTTGTCACTTAGTAGTTACGTGTTAGTATTGCTTAGTCATGCTTAGCTATCGGTAGTATTGGGTGGTCATCGACTTAGTCGATGATCTTGATCACACAAATCTAATTATTATTCCATTATGTCCAGCACTTGTGCTTTGTTAATTTGTAAAGTCAAAAACTGAAAATGAAAACTGTTTTGGACTTGTGCACAATGGATGATGGTGTGATCTGTTGGTGTGTTGGAATGGTACCTAAGTCAACAAGGACCGAACATCTTGTTACACTAAACCAAGAATTTTTGTGTGCTAACCACACGAGGGGGATATGAGACCTCTCTTGGCTAAGTACTTTGGGGGGTGTTAATTAATGAGTCGTTTGGTGGTTGTTGTAAAGAAAAATGTTTGTTGTTGGGAAAGGAAGGGAGCACCCACAGTTGCTTAGGCTGGGCCGGTGCATCCTTATCCTCGTGTGGGTACTTAGTGGGAGCCCGTAACGGCGGTCCGCTAGGTGATAACCCCCATACGTGCGACTCTTAATTAGCATCATCCATTGGAAATGTCTCGTAGGACTTAGCTGTGCCGGCATACCAAAGGAAGTGTGCTAAATAGCTTGGCAAAAAGGCGGTGTGACGTGTGGGTACATTGGTACACCCCTGCAGGGTATAAACTATTCGAATAGCCTCGTCCTAGGTTATGGACACGCTTGGGGAAGTCTTTCGAGAGTTAGACTATAATCTTTTAATTAAAACTTGTTGTGGGTTGTATGAATGGGTAATTCATGCTATTGTTTTGGTGACTATTGGGTTAGTCACTTCCAGGTTGTTGTTGTCATCTATCTATTGTTATTATTGTTGTCTCGCTGTTATTTAAACATTAAAAACAGATTGCAAAACTGCTTTCAAGTTATTGTATTATTGCAAAGGAAAGTTGCTTTATGTTGAAAATAACCTACAGCCTACTCCTTTGATTAAAGCTTGCATGTAGCTATGTATAGGCTATTACTTGTAAGTCTTGCGAGTACATTTTTGTACTCATTTGCATTGCTAAATTATTGCAGAGAAAGTTGATCCCCAAGAGATTGACTATCGTGATACGGACTTCGATTTCGACGACTAGGTTGGCGGCCTGGTCAGTTTTCCTTGTGGGCTTAAAGGCAAACCATATGGCTTTTGTTATTGCCATCTTATGGCTTTGCTTCCGCTGTTATTTGGCTTTTTAGCTGTGTTTGTGGCCGGTTGGCCCTTGCTGTAATAACCTTATTATGTATGTCTTTTGTTTAATCTAGTTCGTGCTTGGTTCTATGCTTGTATGGAATTGATGCATGATTTTATAAAAGGGTGTATGTACAGCATCTTCTGGGATGTACATATTTTTCCGAGGCACGGGATATTTTGATTGTGATGCTAGGGTCAATTGGATGACTAAGTATTACAATCTAAATACCCCGGGGTCTCACACCTGGCCCATGGGCCGGCATGGTACGACCCAAATAGTGCCTAGGCCTTACCTTGCTGATTCTAATCGTGCCCGAAACGCCCATCTAGCCACCACTAAGCACAAGGTGGTGTAATTTTTTTAAATAATATTTTTTAAAAAAGAGATTTACAAAAATAAATAGCCGCCCCAAAAAATTACAAAAATAGGTCCTTGTCGCTAGTTCAATTAGCGACAGGTACCTGTCGCCAGTTGATATAGCGATAGGGACGCTCTTCCCCTGCTGTCGCCGGTCCAACTGAACTGGCGACAGGTACCTATCGTCAGTTGAACTGGCGATAGCTTCTAGTTGCCAGTTCAACTGATGACATGATGCCATCTATAAAAGCCCCAAAAAATTCCTCCAAAACTCATTTTAATTCCAAAAAAAAAAACAAAAGAGAGGGGGAGAGGAAGAGAAGAAAGGTAGCGAAGCTCTGCTAGTTAAATCAGGAGGAGAGATTGATAGAGCATCGATTCGATTGGTAGGCCATCTTGCAGGTACATTTTTTTGCAACCTTGTACATTATGTCAAATTATGTAGAATTAAGTACATCATCTGAGCTGTAGCAAGTAGAATTAAGTACATAGAATTAAGTAGAATAGCGACATAGAATTAAGTAGAATAACAACTAAAATTAAGTAGAATAGCGTCATAGAATTAAGTATAATAGCGACATAGAATTAAGTAGAATAGCGACATAGAATTAAGTAGATTAGATAATTATAGTCAAATTATGTACTACATTATTTGAGATGTGTATAGTGTAGTTAAATGCGTACCGTTATGAATATTACAAAGAATCGAGCGATTTAGGATAAATCAGCAGAAATAGGAAGACGATTATTAGAAATATGTAAAAAGTAATATCAGCTTTATTCAGCTTCCCATTTGTGCGTGGTAATTATATTGTTAATGTCAAAAATTAATTTTAAACTACGAAACTAGGAAAATAGGAAGAGCTTTCTTTATTGTTTATATTTGCATTTGAAAAATATTTAAAAATATCCTCTAAATTGGAAGACCCTATTACAAATCTATTTAAATTGCTGAGTAGCCTAAATTAGGTTTACATTTTTGTGTGATAATTATTCCGTTAACGCCGAAAATTATTTTTAAAGTAGGAATTTTGGTTTTTGTACATGTTTCGTAGTCTTTACAATGCATGCACTTAATTTGTAGGTATGGTGGACGCAGGCCACCACGAGTTGCTTGACTCGGTGATTGATGCGCGTCACTGTAGCCACCTCAGTACCGTGCTCCCCCTAGAGGGCGAGGCGCCGATTGAGCTTGGTGCGTTGCGGCTGCGCATGCCCATCAGGACATGGAGGCTGCACCTAGCCTGGGTTCCGAGGTACGTATAGTTCTGACCTTAATGCACTCAATCGTAGTCTGACTACTTTACGTGCAGTCACATTTGTTCTTAATCATTTCGACGCAGGTTGAGAGCGGCAGGCCTCCTTCCACTAGCGAGGATGATGGAAGCGATGTGGGAGGACGACCAGGACCGCGGTGCTGGTTGTACGCCTAGGCGTTTTCCATACGACCAGGCCCTGCTGACAGTGTTGGTTGACCGTTGGAGGCCCGAGACGCACACGTTCCACCCTCCGTGTGGGGAGATGGCGCTGACGCTCCAGGACATGAGCTTCTTGACCAAGTTGCCCTGCATAGGCTCCCCTATGGCGGCGTACGACATCTCGGCCACGTGGCGCACGGACCTCCTAGCGTGGTTCCACGATGTGCTACTACCAAGCAGCGGGTACACGTAGTTCAGCAGCCCACACGAGCCAACGTTGAGGTGGATCTGCCAGTTCTACGTAAGTATTTGTAACTATTGTCATCTCGCATCAATTCATATGTGAACCTTGCTAACGTGTACATGTCTTCTTGTAGCCTGAGCGTATGGCGCCGAACGTAGGGGACGTCATTGTTAGGAGGCACTTCGAGGCCTATCTGTTGTGGCTATTCGGGTGGGTCATGTTCCTAGGGTCCCACGACGACAGCGTCGATAAGCACTATGTTCAGTACACACGTGAGCTGGCGAACTTGCCGGTGGAGGAGATCCTCTCCTACGCCTGTGGTCCGATCGTACTGTACGCGACGTACCACACACTGTGCGACGCTTGCCACCGTGCCCAGGACAGCTCCATCCTCTCCGGATGCCCACTACTTCTGCAGTTGTGGTCCTTCGAGTGCTTCTAGATCAGACGACCACAGTTGGACTTGGGAGCATACACGGTCAGCTTGTACGCCCAGGGTGACGACGTGGACTGGCCGACCATGGGCATGGTGTGGTGCCACCAACGGGTTAGTTTCATGATCATGTATTATTTTTTGTATTGTAATCACAATTTCATGTGCTAAGTTTGCGGTGTTCTATTGCATAGGTCACCTACACGTCAATCACTTCGCAGGGGTCCTACCCAGAGTATGTTGCGATGTTCGATCAACTGATCGATGACCACGTCATCTGGACACCGTACACTCAGGAGAGGGTGAACACTTGCACGCCCGATGGACTGTCAATCCTGTGCATGCGAGACTACGTATACTGGTACACGCGGAGGGCCTTGGTGCATGATGTCTTCGTGGAGGAGTACTAGGTGCAGCGGGTCTTGCGCTAATTTGGTCTACAACAGGAGGTCCCAACCCCTTAGGGGGCACGGGTGCCAGCGCACATCCATGCGTAAGTTTACTCTTTACTTCTTTCGTACAATGTGTGCTATGTGCCGATCAAATAATTGTCTTGCCGTCCACAGGTACACTAGGAAGGGAGTACGTGGCACGATATCCTGTTGGACAGGATGAGGCCTTGGGTTGAGGCTTGGAGTGGTGCGCACGAGGACCCCATCCAGTGTGGGGATGATCCCTACGACCTCGAGATGTATGGGGAGTACATGGAGTGGTACGCTAGTCGGACGAGGCTTCGCTACGTCCGGGTCGTGGTTGACCCACCACGAGACAAGGCTGCGATGTCTGACACGTACCCCACCCAGCCGAACTCCGCTTTTCACCGCTCCGTACGTATTGAACGGTCCTTAATTCATATTTAATTTGCTAGATTTATGTTTCCAACTTGTTCATTACTTGTGCAGGCTGATCTACACCGGGAGATTTTCGAGTTGACAGCCTCCGCGCAGCACATGACGCTGGGGGACACCAGAGGGGTCCTGCAGCAGATCATGGAGGCCGCGAGACGAGGCATCCAGATCGCGACTTATCGCACGCCGAGGGACCCAGTGGACCGACCAGTGCAAGGACGAGGGGTCAGCTAAGGTGGTTCACGGCCACGGGCTCCTGCCCCGGACGTGGCGGGCGTGTCATCGTGGCACCGTGGTGGGGGCACCGTGGGACATTTTGGAGGTGAGCATGAGACATTCACTTCCGCTTCTTTATTTCGAACCGCACCAATTAATAATGAAAATCTTCTCTTGCAGGTCCTGTGCTCCACCGGCACACAGGGCAGGACTACGCGGAGTCATCGGGGCTCGGCTTCGTGCCACTAGGTACGACCACCCTGCTTGCTTGCGTAACGTCCTTTTTCGTGGTTTTCGCCATGATTACGTCCGTAACATAATGCTTCTTTATTTCGAACCCTACTAGTTACTAACAGCAATCTTCTCTTGCAGGTCCTGAGCTCCACCCGTACACGGGGCATGAGTACGCGGAGTCGTCGAGGCCCGTCTTCGGGCCAGCAGGTATGACCACCTTGGTTACTTGTGTAACATTCTTTTTTGTGGTTTTCGCTATGATTACAATTGTAATGTAATGCTTCACAGGAACGGCTTGGGATGACGATTCATTGTTGCACAACGAGGTACACCTATCGACACCCTTCGAGGACTTCTTCATGGACTCATGTGATACCTCGTTCTCCTTGGAGGCTTCTCAGCTGCACGGTGCGCCGAGACCGACCCAACAGACATAGGACCCCCCCTCACGACACCACCTCAGGCTACTCGTGCCGGTCGGGTAGTTAGGAAGCCTGATCCTCTGACATACTCGGACCATCGCCGGGCGAGGCCAGGGGCGACACGCGGGGTGCGCCCCAAGAGGGGCCGCCAGTAGATATTTGTTCCTCCAAATATCAGTCATGCTATGTAAATATTAATTTCTGTACAACTATTATTTTGTTAGTCTCGTGTTTCGATATCTCTTTTTTGCTTGAAAACCGTGACCACGTGTACGATTTTGCATCCGGGCACCCCACACCACCCTCTTTCTACGCCTTTAGTCCCCCTTACTTTGCACAGCGACATGACCCGATGAGTCAGCTTTGTGGAGCGACGTGACCCGGCGAGTCAGTTTTTCAGGACGACGTGACCGACGAGTCAACTTTTCAGGACGACGTGACCCGACAAGCCAGCTTTTCAGGATGACGTGACTCAACAAGCCAGCTTTTCAGGGCCGCTACCTTGCGGACGCCAGTTTCTTTCAACTGAATTACAATTCAGTCGCGTACGCAGCACCGGCTTAGCATATAAGTACTACCCCTTCCACACTGGGTTCTCCTACATCCAGACTTCAACACAAACTTGCTCAGATGGACAAGCACTAGGAGGAGATTAGCGAAATGCAAAGGGAGTATGTGGCCCAGGAGGAACAAAGGGAGCGTGCCAGGAGGCCATATCCCCGCAATGACGCCGCCCCCCATAGTAGCAACCCCTACCAGAACATCCCAACCGAGCGTTCGCTGCAACACTCGCCCGAGGGGGAGACGCCGCCCCTCTGTTGGTGTAAGGACATATGCAAGTTCTTCAAGTCCAAGCACTAACTAAGCCTTGGCATGCGTTACTGTGGTTGCGGGAACTACTCCAGCGGCTATCCCGGCCGTCGTTGGGGTACGAGATGCTATCGGCAGCCAGTAAGGATCGGTAGCAGTATGTTCTCCTACCATTTCTCTTTCAAAGTCCGCACTAACAACCTCTCCCGTCTACCCGTAGTCCCCGGATCCGTTATGTGGCTACCACAAGTGGATCGGCTTAGAGATCCACCCACACAACCAGTGGACTCTCGACTGCAAGGAATGGGATGCCAACAGAGACTGCGAGAGGAGGGAGGAGGAGCCTTGACCAAGAGCACAACCAACAGATCTGGCGCGAGACGAGGCCCATCTCGAGCGTCTGGTATTTGGGGCGCAAGGCTCACAAGAGGGAGCGCGAGAAAAAGAGGGAAATAGCGGCCGAGGCCAAGGCGACCGACGAGGAGTACAACGCCGAGCTCGCAAGGAAGGGCAAATGACCCTAGTCCACGCAGTAGTCCGACCCTCTTCGTCCATATGTCCCATGTATTTCTAATTCCCTAAAGACATACGTGTACCGTCCTTGGTTCGTTGGCTTGCGTGCCATGTAACCCCTCTTGTCGGATCAACTTTGTGTTGTTATCGTTGTGCCTTTCTCCAATATTGTACACCGTGTGTGAATTATCTAGCGCATCGCAATATAACTTACCTTCCTACTTACGAATCATTAATACCTCAATCGTCCTCACGAAACAGCAACATGTAGCAATAATATGCAGTACATGTACATGAGCAACTGTATGAATTCCCGAGCGCATCGCTATATCACTTACCTTCCTACTTACGAATCATTGATACCTCAATCGTCCTCGGAAAATTCTTCAGAAATTCACCGCACTAAAACAACATACGACGATCACAAAATGCTATTGCGAGTCTAACAGATTTCGTATCGTTCAAAATTTATGAAAATCATAAGTAGACAAATCAGATTAGGGTTTGAGTTACCTATCGCCATTTCAAATGGCGACAGGAAGCTGTCGACAGTTCAACTGGCGACAGGTTCCTGTCGTTAGTTGAAATAGCGATAGGTATCTGGACCGGCGACAGGGGGGCGAGAGGGTCTCTATCGCCAGTTCAACCGACGATAGGTTTCTGTCGTCAGTTGAACTGACGACATGAACATATTTTCTGTAATTTTTTAGAACGGTTAATTTTTTTAATTATCTTTTAAAAAATATTATTATTTAAAAAAAATTTCCGAGTGGTGGCGGTACGGCGGAGGCATCTGACGCGTGCGCTGTCCCCGAGGAGATAGCCCACGGAAAAGCGTATCTGCTGCCGGGGTGCCGCTTGATCTTGATCCAGTGTGCCTGCTTAGGAGGCATGAAGAGTGTTGTTATTTGCTGCTCGGCAGCTTCTCCGACTATATATGCTGTGCCTAGCTACCGATATGGTACAACTAACATAAGATGCAGATCGAGTCGGACGCCCAACGGTTGGCAATTGTGGTGTATGACTGTATTAGCATCGTTCCCTGCATATTTTCAGGGAGCCAACGCCAGGTAGTAGCAGGCTAACTGTGAAGGCATGACAAAATGTTTATTAGTTGCTGGTCTGATATCTGGCTCCTTTCCACAGGAATACAGGACGGATTTGGTTCAGCCATCAAGTTGCTGCTGTAGATTAATCCCCCCCTTGCCACACCCAGCCAACAGGTCCCATCACACTGCCCATGCTCTCCTCTCCTACCACAGTACCACCCGCGGTTTTCTCTTCTGTCACAAACCTCCGGCTCCGGCCCACACGAATCGGCATGGTAGTATACATGCTTGTGCTTAACTGCATATATGTACAGACAAAGCATTCAGGCTCGTATATAATAACCTTGGCTAGCTAGCTCCATCTACCAAACCAGCAAGAGGAGCAACACCAGAGCACACGCATCAAGTACTCTCCTCTTCTGCCAAGAACAAAAACAGTGTAGCCACCAAGCCATGAAGTGGCCTGCAGAGTAGCAACTCCGAATCCCATCCTCACAAGAGCAGCAAATCCACGCAACATATAGCTAGCTGGCTTCAGATATTATACCTACGTGCGCACATGGAAGAGGTCACCTCCACCACCGCGCCGACGATGGAGGAGGAGCGGTACGTGAAGGTGGCGTCGAGGTTCTTCCGGGTGAAGCCGGCCAGTGGGGGCGGCGGCGCCGTGGTCCGTTTCCGCTACCTCGAGTCCTGCTTCCTCTGCAAGAAGAACATCTCCTGCAACCGCGACATCTTCATGTACAAGTACGTGCAAATCTAGCGCTACTTCACCATCCATCCAAACACACGCCTCCCTCCTTCCATGCATCGCCCCACCCCACGCATGCATGCATATGCACAAGAACTACTATAATCTTTAATCCTAGCTAGCTCAAAAGGAGGAGGCTAATTGATCGGAAACGTTAGTTTTATTTTACTATGTCTTAGCATCTTGGTAGTCATGTGATGTGCTGTTGTTTTGCACATGCAGAGGGGACGCCGCGTTCTGCAGCGATGACTGCAGGCAGGAGCAGATGTACATGGACGAGGCGCTCGACGCGGTGGCCCGCCGGCACCGCCTCCTCCCGCACTACAAGCCGTCCTCGCCGGCGGCCGACGAGCTGGCTGGCACCACGAGCCATCAGGCTGCGGCGTCGAGGCCGCCGATGATGCGCCGCCGGCCGACCATCGCCAACCTCGCGGCGCGCACTCCCGTGGCCGCCAGCTAATTACGCGACGTTACTTGAGTCGTGCAGATCGATGTGCGCGCGCATGCATCAATCTGTCTGGTTGTGCATGCACGGATGCGTCGTACCTACGTCGCAGGAATCAGTGGCCGGTTGATGTGTAGATGGTGTCTGCATATTTTTGGCATCTTGCATGTATGGTGTGTTCAGTGTTCAGGTACTTCTGATTCCTGCGATTAGTTACTGCAGACAACACCGACGGCAGCTAGATCGAGCTAGATGTAGTGTGTTAGATTGGTTTAGCTCTTTGTAATGTTGTTCTTCGGGGATGGGATGGGATCTCTTGCATGCATGGTCGGTTTCCTCTGCATGATCTCTTCTAGGAGAGAAGAGGAGGGAGGAGAGATGAATCGTGAAACTCGAAGGGGGAAAAAAGAGGGGAGAGAAGAATAATTGAAGCTTATTGTATGGGCGTCAAAGCCATCGTCTTTCTGAATTATGATGATCGATCGACATGTACAATTTTTTTTAAAAAAGAGGCTGTTTGCTGCATGTTTCTAGGAGACATGCATGCATGCATTTATGTAACATTAATCGAAGCTCGATCATATATGCAAGTTATCACCAGCTCTGCAGTCTGAGAGATGTGTTTGATTCTGTTTGCACTTTTGGTTCCCACTTCATTTCGGCTTCAGATACGCAACTTAGAAGTGGATGTGGATGAGGACGAAGGATTGAGGTGGCATCGCTCACTTTTCCTTCAAGTCCGGGTGATGCCTAATTGCCAATTAACGTTACCCTAAATCTATTGTACTACTAGGAACTTTTTTCAGAGCTTATGTTGCAAGATTGAAGTCTGGTTCTTCCGGACCTCACTTTAGATGTTTTATCCATCTTTACTTTCACATGACTCATCTTGGAGGTCGCCAAGATATTTCAGGAGGCTAAAACATTTCTTTTTTGCCCGCTCAAAATTATTGTCAAGTGGCTACGATATAAAAGCTGCGTATACACGCATCATGTTCCTTCATTTTGCAGCAAACAAAAGCACAGGGAAAGTCAACATCCAACCAGCCAATCCATGATCATGACTTGTTCTGAAAAAAAAAGAACATTTAACAATATTTCATCGACTTTGTGCAATCAAGGACGTGAGCAGAAGTAGTGTGAATCTTTCTTTTCTAGTAGCACTTTTTTCTTTCCTTTGACATCATCGCCTGTCTTGTGATCACTAGACTAGCATTCTTTTTTTTCCTTTTAATTTTCACAGCCAAATCCTCAGATGGAGTCTTCATCTATTTGGCGGTCAACATGATACATCACTGTGCCAAGAGACATACTAGAACAAAATTAACACACTTGCATGATCATGTATTACTTGCACTTTTGACTAGTAAACTCCAAGATGAATATTGTGAGAAAATTAGCAGCTATACATGACTACATGAGCAAGTGGTGGTAACTACCCGAGACACCCAAGCACAACCATTGGCAATCTTGTTCCTGGGACCCAAAGTTTCAAACTAATCATGCACAATCCAAAACCAGCTGATGAGGAAGAAGCCATAATTTCAAGGCCCTGAAGTCGATACAAGGATAACAAGGTCCGAGAATCCGTCATGGTATCATGGATGCTTCTGGGAGATGGATTAGAAATCCATGGGCTATTAACAATTTAACACGAGATCGAATAATGCGTAGTGCCACGCCACTGGAGATATTCCAAGAGCTGGAGTGTGACTGCAAGAAAAGGGCAAGTCATGGGCCCTCCCTGACCTAGCTCACCACCATGACAGGGACAAGAGAGCCTATCAAGGTTGGAACAAGTGCTTGCCAAGGAGAGTAGTGAGAGTGCACATCAGTAGGGAGAGAAACTAGATAGAAAGGCAAGATATTCCTCTACTTGATCTTTATTTTAGCCTTCTCTTACCAAGTGGTTCATCTTTGGTTAGTTCTGCTTACTTATCACCTCAAGAGAGGGACTAATGAGAGCTCTCCATTTGGTGGCAGTCACATTCTATGGTTCTACTAGTACTATGTGGAAGAGCTACAAGCTTTAGACAGTATGGTCCCTCTTCTCTACAATAAATTTCAACATACATCTCTCTCCTTGTTAGAGTATCTGACAACAAAAACCCATCTCCTAAGAGGAGTATGAGGGGACTCTCGTGTGCAAGATTTTCCAAACCATATGGCAATACGGTATACAGATCGAATAAAGAAACACATATTGATAACAGAGAAAGAAAGAAGAAGAAAAAAACAGAGCAAGACACAGTCATACGCATTCAGGGTCATGAGAGGGCATGCCAAAAACAAAAAAAAAGGGTAAAAATAATAAAGGAACACACGATTGCTCTATTTCGTAGCAATCTATCCAATTACCCTGTCTTGGTCCTCTCCAATCCCAGAGTGAAGATGACGATGAGAACCAAACCATTCAGTCAGAGTGGTCGATTTCAGACATGGGCAGCTGTTTTGATATTGTTCAGAAGTGCATCTAATCAAATCATTGAATTATCCAAGAAGTACAAGGGAAACTGAGTTTCTGTGGTTGGAATTCCTGCAAAATGGTCCTTTTTCTTGAATGTTCATATGAATCAAGAGAGCAAAGTGAATAAACAATATAGATACTTCACTCCCTTTGTAGTACATTTTCTAACCTTAAGGCCAGGTTTGGAAGCAGGGATTTTGAAGGAACTACATGTTTCCTTTGCTAAAAATTCAAAGGGCCCTAGAGGTTTCATTAGAAGGTAGCTAAGAGACTAAAATATCCTTTTAGCATGGGCATGAAGCATCTATTCCTCTTACCACCTAGTGGGTGAGCCGCTAACACCGCTGGTCGACCGTGCCCGACGGCGCAGATCATACCAGTATCCGCTATATCTCTTGTGTATGTGGCACTCACATCGTACAACACGTCCAGCTCACCCATGTTTAAGAACACATGCACAAAACAAATCAAGCAAGAAAGGTGCCAAAAGGTACACAAGGAATAAGCATTCAAACGAAACGAAACTTCTTAGCTCCACAAGCTACACAGAAAACTGACTTGCGAGAATGAATTATTGTGCTGAACAAGACATCTGCATTATAAAGGGTATCGGCTCATAGTAAACAGAAAGGGACTGCAGATATTTCCAAGACATCTCTCAACCTACAGATGTTTTGTTTGTAGTTCATACTAAAATTATCCTTGCGTCTGCAGACAGTCACAAACAAATGAAACTTCAAGGAATAAAAAAAGGCACCATGACAGCATAATTCCTTCAAGTTTTCAGCAGAAGAGACGGCCCTTATGATCAGAGCCAGGAGTTCAACAAATTCATGGCATGAAGAAAAGGTATTGACGCCACATACCAAATTCTATCATAATTCATTTGCATAAATTTGATGAGCATCCGTAGTAAAACAGAAACCTACTAAACAGAAGTTTAATTGCCTCGATTTTTATTTGACAATGATACAATGTTCCTCCTCGGTCTAATAGCTGACCTTGTCATTGATGACGAACATCCATTCGTGTCCTTGACATTGCAGAGCAGGATCTGCAAGCATGAAAAAATCATCACATAAGTGCTTCTGTAAACTCTTGTTAGCTTGACTAATTTGTACCACTTGTACGAGAAAATCATCATTGCAAAATGAATAAGCTGGAATAACCTAACATAATGATCATCAAATGTCCTTAGTAACTTTTAGAACTCAAACATTCCATAGAAATGCAATTACGCTCACACCAAATGTCCTAGTCCCCATAACCCATCAGCCACATTAGCTCTTTGGTTACCATACAACTATTGTTAGAAGTCGAGGTTTTGAGTTCCTAGTGAATAGAATAACATCTATATCAAACATCCACCTTGTTCTAACCCTCCCAATTTCTAAATAGATGTTTTCCCATGCTTATCCTAAACAACACCCTTCTGCCAAAACTTAATTTCCCCTGCATTTAACATTGTCGAACAAATTTAGCAGTTTGGAGCAATATAAAACACAAAGCTATTTTTACCGCTTGTAGCCTTCTCTCCCCCCTTGCAAATGCTACAATCAAGTCGCTAAAATCAGTATGGAATCAGATATTGCTTGATGGCCAATACCAGATTCCAACCGATCACCAACCATAACTGACTCGTTACTGTTCCAAGGAAACATGAAAGGGGCCAACCAAAAACTGGTTTCTCTTGCACACCTCAATAGACATGTCAAGTTTTATCATTTTCTCCTTCTTTTGAAATAGTAGTATAGTACTACAAAACAATGTGTTTGCATCCAAGCATATATATTGTTAAATACTTGAGTTGAGCCAAAATTGGTTTGGCTCATCACTCAGTAATCATAAAAAACGTTCACCAGGAAGCATCTTTACCTTGGTTTTTTTCTTTTTCAGAACCACCAAGCAGAATTGACCACATTTAGCATAGGAAAACAATATACCCTCTCAAAGAAAGTAGAAATAGCATACCAAACTAGGGCTTGGAATGAGCATGGGAGTCGGGGGAAGCAGTAGAGGTGGCCGTGGGGTTGCTGCTGCGGCGGCGGAGGTCGTCGATGATGCCACCAAGCTCACGCCGGGCAGACTCCCTCCCAAACATGAAGCCATACCTGCAGCACAAGAATCTAAAAATGCTACAAACATACATAGATTTGGCTGGGGGATACTAGAAGATCATATTTATGTTACCAGAAGGAGATGGCGGAGAAGACTCCTGCAGCCGCCACCGTCTGCACTAGTGTCAACTTCTTTGCATGCTGCATCACTCACTAGCGGAGATTTGGGACAGCAGGGAGTTCGGTCAACAGCTAGCTGTGGCGCCCGCACCTCCGTTTGCTCTGCGCCGCCCGCACGAGTGGCGCGCACGCGCAACCGAGACGCCGCCGCTGAGCGCCGGGACGCGTCGAGCTCTCTGGTCTCCCCCAAGGCACTCACCCAATCGCTCACCCAAATCTGCTGCGGGATGGAAGACTGCAAGGCGAGGCACCTTCGCCGGCACGGCAGATTCGATTCCAGTCCCAGCCAAGGAAGAAGACGAGGCGGAGCGGCGGCCGGCGAGCGGTTCGCTTGTGGTTGGTCGGGAACGGGGCGGAGGGTTGGGCCTATATGGGCCTCATGAATGCGTCTAAGTGGGCTGACCCATTGTCTCCGTGCAAGATAGAAGATCAAAAGACAGAAGAAGATCAACATACTACTTGACAACAACTATACGATAGCATGGCTAGTTGAAAGGGTACAAACAATGTGCGGACGAATTTTTTGCTAATATAATATCTTTTCACCTCGTATTTGTAGCATTGACCATCTTCAAACCGTATTTGCACATGGCCACCGTGCGGAGGCTTCTCCCCGCTCGCCACACAGCCTGTTGTTGCACGGCCGCCATGCGGCGACGCCTCCTCGCCGCCACGTGCCCTCCCCTCAGCTGTTGCCGCATGACCGTCGTGTGGCAACGCCCTTGAGCTCGCCACGTGTCGGTTAGGGTTTGCGGTCGGCTGAAATTAGGTTTTACCGATTAGGGTTTCGTGATTGTTCGTAGGAATTTTTAAATATAACAGATGAGTTCAAAAAATTATGAAATTTTTTGTGGAGCCTCTCGACATAGTGTACTTACTTGTGTAAATTTGCCATAATTTTATTCGTTCAGAATTTTTCTCGCTATTTCGTATAAGTGTCCTGTTTGTGCGAGAACAAAAAAAATCAATAGAAAACCGTGCCACGTTGAAATTGAGCTCCAAAAATTAACCATTTTATTTTGAAAGTTCCTCACGTAATGGACTTGATTGTGTACTATTTAGACAATTTGATATGTGTTCTGAAATTGTCTCGAAAATTTAGGATTTAAGTCGCGAAAATTTGGATTTTAGGTTTCGGAAATTAGGGTTTCATGATTTTATGTGACTTGGAATGTATGGAAAAAAAAAGTTGTATTGCAACTCCATTAGAGATGTCGATATACAATATGGCGCAGGAGTACATATATAACCAAAATACATGTACAAATATAGCAAAACAAAATATGAATACGAATATACGAAAACATAATCGCATAACATTTGATACAATATGGCTCACTCGTTTAAGCCACTACCCTCTTCTGGTGGCGGCTACCACTGCGTGCGCGTCTTGGTCTTGTGTTGGGGATGTCCTGTGGAATATGTCCACCGGTCCAAAGAGCGTGTATCGGTTCGGAGGGGGTACGGAGACCGTTGAGTGGGCGGAGGTGGACCAGTAGGTTGACTCTGGCCTAGCAGAGTCTGGTAGGCGTACATGTCGTCCTGACACTAGTTGGATCCATATACTAGTGGTAAAAAAAGTGGTCGAAACATTGTGGTCGAAACAAAGTGATCGAAAAATAGTGGTTGGATCTATAGACCAGTGTGGTCGAAACAATGTAGTCAAAATAGACTGGTCGAAGCTATAGACTAGTGGTCAAAACTGTAGACCAGTGTGTAATCAGGATATGATAAACACTGCTTAATTACTATTAATTGGTTTTGAATTAGCAGTTACCAGTGGTTTAATTTGTGCCTTATTATGTAGTTACTAGAGAGTAATTGCCTCGACCTTAAAAAGATCTGGAGATGTCCAGACCAGAGAAGGAATTGATTCACTTCCATTTTCTTCTTCTTCCTCTCTGTTCTATTGTGTTGGACAGATGTGTTGTCGAACCAAGCCGCCCCTTCTCCTCGACGTGCACCGGAAAGGAGGGTGAATTGGTATCTCTGAACAATTGTAGCTGAGTTCACTTGCACAGGGCAGCAATAAGCTTTCTGGGTAATGCATCTGCGCGATCGCTCGTTGTGCTGCTTCATCTACATTCTGCACTGCTTCGAGTCTATGCTACTTCCTATTCTTCATCATGCCTGACTGTAAGTTGGTTGTGTGACCAAACTATTCTGTTATAATCCTATTATTGTGTATGTTTAGAAGTACAATGAGTTGCCTGTTGTTAGTATAGCTTTATGCATCTCTAGTTTTATGTGATCTTTGTCTCATAATAAAATCTGGAATTAAAATATTGTCCATATTTCCAACAATCCAGAAACCTTATTGAGGACATTTTTGTGATTCAGGAATGGCTGGTGCTTCTGATGCTATGAAACCTGAGAGGTTTTATGGTTAGAACTTTCGTAGATGGCAGACAATGGTCAAGTTTTGGCTCATGCCTTTGGGGCTATGGTGGGTGATGCATCCATATTATCCATTTACGATTGAACAAACCAAGTGGTTCGACACAGATAACAACACTGCCGTTGGATGCATACTGACCATGCTGGCAGATCAGCTCTATGATGTGTACATGGACTTCAAAGTCTGCCATAGAGTTGTGGGATGCACTAGAGCACAAATATGTAGAAGCTGAGGTTGGTCGCTGACTCTACATGTGCGAGCAATTCTTCAACTACAGCATAGATGATGCTAAGTCGATAGTTGCACAGGCTCATGAGTTTCAGCTACTGGTTAGTGAGATTGCACATTTGGGTTGTGTTTTGTCTCCTAAGTTTGTGGCTACGGGCATTGTTGCCAAACTTACTGCTTCATAGCGGGATTTCGCCACTAGCTAAAGCACAAGAGGGAAGAGAAATCTATTGAGGATCTCATTGCTGCCCTTAATGTGGAAGAAAACGCAAGAACAAAAGATGCACCAAGCATTTCCGGTCAGAACAATCAGATCAATGCAAATGTCATAGAGAAAAGATATGGTAAAAAAACAAAGGCTTTAAACCAAACAAGACAACTAGTTTTAAGACGAAAACTAAGAAGAAGGACATGAGGAACATCACCTGCTTTGTGTGTGGAAAAAACGGTCATATAGCAAAAGACTGTCATTTCCACAAGAGCAAGGACGTTGAATAGCCAAAACAAAAGGCTATCAATGTGATTATAGGCGAGGCCTCAACAGGAAGGTATGGTAATTCACCTGTTATTTTTTCAGCATGTCAATCCACTGATTGGTGGGATGATATTGGAGCTAATGTTCACGTATGTTCTGATATTTCCTTGTTTTCTTCTTATTAGGCAGTCGGGGCTTCCTCCGTCCTAATGGGGAACATGTCGCATGCTTTTATACTTGTTGTTGGCACGGTGGATCTGAGGCTTACTTCAGGGAAGATTGTCCACTTGAAGAACGTGCAGCATACACCAACAATAAACAAGAACCTCGTTAGTGATTCTCTCCTATGCAGGGATGGTTATAAGCTAGCATTTGAGTCAAATAAAGTTGTGATTTTTAAGTTTGTTAACTTTGTTGGTAAAGGCTATAAGAGCGGAGACTTGTTCCGCATAAGTACTTTACAGTATTGTTATAATCTGAATGTTGCAACTGGTTTGAATAAATGCAATGCCAATATATGACATTCTTGTATTGGTTTTGATAGTATTGCTCGAATGTCCAGATTAGATTTAATTCCAAAATATGAAGTTGTCAAAGGATAAAAGTGTCAAACTTGTGTGCAAGCAAAACAACCTCGAAAACCCTTTAAGATGTTACATGAGGAAAAGAACTTGGCATCATTAGATCTTGTCCATTCCGACTTGTGTGAGATGACTGGATTATTGACAAAAGGAGGCAAAAGATTTTTTGTAACTCTTACTGATGATGCATCTCGGTATTGTTATGTGTATCTATTGAAAACAAAACATGAAGTTTTAAATTACTTTAAAATTTATAAGACTAAGGTTGAGAACCAAATAAAATTAAAAGACTAAGGTGTGATCGTGGAAGATAGTATATCTATCATGAATTCTCATAATTCTGTTCTGAACATGGAATAGTCCATGAAGTTACACCACCATACTCACCCCAATCAAATGGGGTAGCTGAGAGGAAAAATCGGACACTAACAGACTTGATGGATACCATGTTGGAGAGTGCCGGTATGCCTAAGATGTGGCGGGGGAGCTATATTGACAGCAACTTTCGTCCTAAACAGAGTTGACGAGGATATAATAATCCTCATTTAATCATTTATCTATAATCCATATTACAGATAATAATGACGTCATATAACTCTTGAGTATACCCCTTAATAGTCATAAGGGAGAAGCTGGAGGTCGTAAGTTCTTCTACAACCACCTAGTAGTCGTAAGCCCTCCTACGACTACCCACAGTCATAAGTCCTTCTACGACTATCCTATGATCGTAAGTCCTGCTACGATCAGTCCCTAATCGATAGGGCACACAGACATGTGGGCTTTGTCGATCAGGGAATCTTCTGTACCATATCCAAGGATATGAGCAATCAATTACGCTGTTATTCTCCGGAATAATAGCATGATTTAAACTCCCCGTTATGGTGATAACTGCCTGGCAACATGAGAACGTTACTACTCCCACAATAATCTCCATCAATGGCTCCATGATCTGATACATTAAGGAGGCCTTTATACTAGAGATAAAACTATACGCTTCGAGGACTGTATAAAAGGCGAGATCACCAGGACAATGGGGAGAGATTCAGGAAGATTCAGAAGCACCATACTCTAGTCTTTGGCTTCATCTTGTAATCCAGTATACTCAATACATACACACAGGAGTAGGGTTGTTATTCTCCCAAGAGAAGGCCCGAACCTATATAAAAATCCCCGTGTCTCTATCGCTGTGTGATTTTGAGCTTAGAGGAACCCTCGAATCAAACAATCTTTACGTAAGTTCGGTTCTAAAACACCGACAGTTGGCGCCGACCGTGGGGATCCTCGAGTCATCAGCTTTCCTTCGACTTTTCCAAACTCTCATGCTTTCATGGCAAGAGAGTGGAACGAGGAGAACTGGTTCGACTTGACCGATTACGCAAATATCGACATGGATGCCAGTTTCGACTACGAACTGAGTGATGCATCATCCGATGGTGATATCGCCTCCGAGGATCATTCTCCAGGAGACCATCCCATCGATGAAGTTGAGGAGGGATCCTTATCCCCCACAACGATACGTCCAGATGAGGAACCAGCTTTCTCAGAGGGCAAGGGTCAATCCGACCACATCAAGGACTGTCCCAAGGCAGGCTCAGAGCATGACGAGGGTTCTCTCTCCGAATGTTCAAATCCACCTGAGGCAGTCCGACCTGGCACGACAACTCTTGGAAGTCGTAATTCCGGATCTTCATCAGCACCTGGTAGTTCTCTCTCTCCGGCTAGCCCAGCCAGGGATGCGATCGAACATGCTCTTCTTGCGAGTTCGACCATCCCAACGCAGGGCTCACTTACGAACGAAGACGGCTATAACCCGGAATTCCCCTTCCTGGAGGGGTTTGCTCCAAGTCGCCAGATGGTGTCATTCGACGACTCCTCAAGCGAAAAGGCCTCAAGCGCAAGTGGAGATCATCAGCGGGAGGTCTTCGTCCTCCCCTCAGGTAGCAATAACTCTCCTAGAGACAGGACTGAGGACGCTTCCCGACGGTCACACCCTACGACCTCTCGTGGCAATGGCAAGGACACCTCCGGCGATGACCAGAGTCAATACTCTGATGAGTGTGCGAGAAATTCTCGAGATCATCGTACTTCACTGAGACAAGCTCAAGGATCAGGTATGGATGATTCTGAAACAATCAGACGAAAACGAGTTGCCGCCCAGAGAAATTTGCCTGGGCGCACTCAATACCAGTCGAAAGAAGCTCAGGAACTTTAACATATCAACGACCTGCTCGAGAACCCATCTCGAGAACTTGCCCGAGCACCTGGCTATGACCTCTTCGCTGAAGAGATTGCACAAAGGTTACGAAACATGATGAACAAGCTCGAACGTCCTCGCCGACATCACTCTAGAAGTCGTAGCAGTAAGACTCCATCAACTTCAAGTCGTTCGAATAACTCACCGCATGAAGATCGACGCAAGTTGCATCGTTCCCCAAACCGGAAAAGGGTTCCTCGAATGCCTAATGTTCAAAGGGCTCCCATGAGAGGTGATCATTCACCACTCCGACCCAAGGGTCTGCAACAGCAGGCAAAATATGAGGAGTATTACCCTCGTAGGATCGAGACTTGTCATAAGTCAGATTCACCCATTGCCGGGTATCGTCGAGTACGATCGCCTAGCGACGTCAACCCTCTTTCCTACAAAGGAGGCGTTACGACGTGATTACCGAATATCGGGCATTCTCACCTGACCTCCGAGCAGTTCACTGGCTGCCGTGGTTTCGACCAGGGAACATGGAGAAGTTTGATGGATCTCAAAATCCCATCGAGTTTCTCTAGATCTACACGACCGCTATCCGAGCAGCAGCAGGAGGAGAGCGCGTCATGGCGAATTACCTTCCGATTGTGCTCGAAGGGTCCGCTCGATCGTGGTTGTTAAACCAACCACTCGAGTCGATCTACTCGTGGCAACACCTCTGCAACCTTCTACTGGCCAATTTCTAAGGCACCTACCATCACCCCGGGAAGGAGGACGACCTTCACAGGATAAGACAGAACGACCATGATACATTATGCCAATTCATCAGGCGTTTCAATCAGATTCGCAATTCAATTCCTGAGGTTTCTGACTCATCTGTTATCAGAGCCTTCAAGCAGGGAGTCCGCAGCAGAAGAATCACAGAGGACATCGCTTTGCATCCTCCGGCTACTGTCGCTGAACTCTTCAAGATGGCTGATCGGTACGCGAGTACTGACGAAGCAGTCGAGTGGACCAAAATCATCGATCGAGATGACAAGCATCCTCAAGAGGCTGGCGAAGGTAGCAAAAAGAAGGATAAAAGGCCAAGAAATCCAAGAATAAGGCAAAGGGCCAAAAGCTTTAAGCCAATAGTTCTAAGGAGGTCCTGGCCGTAAGCGATAAGGAGCCACGAAGTTCTAAACAATACTCTGATCGAGGCAAAGGTAAGCGCCCCGAACGGAAGAACGATAAGCCTAGGTGGTGCCCTTTCCATAAAAAAGAAAGACATGACATTCGCAACTGCCGAGTTTTCCAATGAAAACTCAAGGACTACTACAACGGCAAAGGGCCACTTCCTACCCTCGAAGAGGTAGGGAAAGCTAGTGGTTGTACACAGTCGGACGACAACGAGGAGATGTGGTTGATTTCGATACGGCATATAACGCCATACTCGGACGACCAGATTTGGCAAAATTCTTAATGGCAACTCATTATGGGTATCAATGTCTTAAGATGCCAGGTCCCAAAGGAGTAATCACAATTCATTGTGATAAGAAGATGGCGCATACCTGTGACCGTCGATCCCTCGAGATGGTTGGTCAGATACCAACTCGGGAAAAAAAGGGCAGCCTTCGACCAAGCAGTCGAAGCCTAAAGTTGTACCTAAGCCGAACAACCAAGTCAAGGAGGTTCCCTTGGATCCAGATGAGCCCTCGAAGACTGTTCGCGTCGGGGATACTTCCGACCCCAAATAGGAAGACACCCTCATCACTTTCCTCCGGGCAAACGTAGATGTCTTCGCGTGGCAAGCATCCGACATGCCCGGAGTCCCTAGGGAAGTGATCGAGCACAGGCTAGCTCTATGGCCTGACAAAGTACCTGTAAGACAAAAATTACGGAGATTTGCCCCAGATCGACGAGGTGCTATAAGGTCAGAATTGGACAAGCTACTTAAAGCAGGCTTTATAAGAGAAGTCGACCACCCAGAGTGGTTGGCCAACCCTGTAATGGTCAGGAAGTCTAACGGCAAGTGGCGAATGTGTGTAGACTTCACTGATCTTAATAAAACTTGTCCAAAAGATGATTTCCCTTTACCTCGTATCGATCAGTTGGTTGACTCTACTGCTGGTTGCGAAACATTAAGTTTTCTAGATGCATATTCTGGCTACCATCAGATTAATGTGTCTAGAAGATGAAGAAAAGACCGCGTCTATTACACCATTTGGTATATTTTGTTATGTCAAAATTCCATTTGGTCTAAAAAATGCTGGCGCTTCCTTTCAACGCTTGATGCAATCGACTTTTTCACCTCGGCTAGGCCGAAATTTGGAAGCCTATGTTGACGATCTAGTTGTAAAAAGTATCAAACGGCTTGATCATGTTTTGGACTTGCAGGAGACATTCGACAACCTCAAAAAACACCGCCTGAAACTCAATCTTGAGAAGTGTGTGTTTGGAGTCTCTTCGGAAAAATTGCTTGGATTCCTAGTCTCTGTACGAGGGATTGAAGCAAATCCCGAAAAGATAATGGTCATCGTACAGATGCGCTCTCCAACCATGAAGAAAGAGATCCAAAAACTCACAGGGTGTATGGCGGCTTTAAGTCGTTTCATCGCACGACTAGAAGAAAAAGGACTACCTTTCTTCAAACTTCTAAGGAAGCACGAGGGTTTCGAGTGGTCGGAAGAGGCAAACACTGCCTTTAAGGATGTCAAGAGATATCTTATGAGTGCTCCTGTTTTGGTTTCTCCAAAACCAGAAGAGATGCTCTTAATTTATCTAGCTACCACGCCACAGGCAGTGAGTGCAGTACTAGTCGTAGAACGGGAAAACGTCCAACAACCAGTGTACTACGTAAGTGAAGTTTTGCACGGGCCTAAGGAGTGTTACCCTCAGATCCAAAAACTTCTCTATGCCCTCCTCATGTCTTCAAGGAAACTACGACATTATTTTCAGGCGCACAAGATAATTGTGTCGTCTGAGTTTCCCTTGGGAGTGATCCTCTAGAATATGGAAGCAGCGGGACGCATGTCTAAATGGTCAGTAGAACTTAGGGAGTTCGACCTCCATTTCGTGTCCTGAACGGCCATTAAATCCTAGATGTTGGCAGACTTTGTCGCCGAATGGACAAATCTGAACTGCTCAGATCCCCATCTGATACCCACGACCAGTGGACGATGTACTTTGACGGGTCACTTACTTTAAGTGGCTCGGGGGCTGGGGTAGTCCTGGAATCTCCTAACGGAGAGACCTTAACGTATGCCATATAATTAAACTTTCAGGCTACTAACAATGTGGCAGAATACGAAGGTTTGCTAGCTGGCATACGAGCTGCAAAAGCACTCACGATTCGATGACTACTCGTGAGAGGTGACTCTCAACTAGTCGTGAATCAAGTCGGAAAAGAGCACCAGTGCTCTAATCCGACTATGTCTGGGTACCTATCGAAGGTTTGTAAGCTTGAAAAATATTTTTTCGGTTTCGAGGTACAATTCATCCCTTGAAAGGATAATTTCCTCGCAGACCAGCTTGCTTGGATAGCTTCTTCCGATCACAAGTACCAAAAGGAGTCTTCTTGGAGCAACTCCAGAAGCCGTCTTTGGTGGAGACACCGGAGACATCTCCTATTGAGACAGCCTCTCTAGAATACGAGGATACTTAGATGAATCCCATCTATGATTATCTTCAGACGGGTTCCGTACCTGACGACGATCTTGAAGCAGATTGTTTATCCCGAATGGCCAAAATGTATACTTTGGTCGAAGGAGTCCTCTATAAACGAGGTACTCAAGGGGTACTCATGCGATGCATACCGTAGAGAGAAGAACTAAACCTCCTTCACGACATACACGAGGGCATCTGTGGAACTCATGCTTCCTACAGAACGCTGGTCAGAAAAGTCTTTCGATAAGGATTTTACTGGCCAACACCTCTCTATGATGCCAAAGAGCTGGTTAAAAAATGTGTACAATGCTAGTTTCATAGCAGGAAAATACACCAACCAGCTCAGGCATTATAAACAATTCCTCTATCTTGGCCTTTTGTGACCTAGGGTCTCGATATCTTAGGACCGTTCCCAAAGGCTCCAAGAGGCTTCGAGTTCCTTTTTGTGGCTATTGATACATTCACAAAATTGATCGAAGCCATACCTGTGACTGGGATAACAACGGAAGCCACAAAGCGGTTCATGATGAGAAGCATGATTACTCGGTTTGGAGTTCCAAGTCGAATAATCACAAATAATGGTAAACAATTTTCGAGCGCAAAATTTTAGGAATTTTGCGACGAGTTAGGTACCAAGTCAGATTACGCTTCATTGCCCATCCCCAAAGCAATGGGGCGCTTGAGCAGTGAATGGCCAAATAATGCAGGAATTAAAACTCGAGTCTTGATCGACTTTTAAGCGCTCGGGGCTTGGGTACAAGAATTACCCTCAGTATTATGGGCAATTCGCACGACTGCTAGTCGGGCAACAGGTGAAACACCATTTTTTCTAGTTTTTGGTGCTGAAGCCATGCTTTCACCAGAACTAAAGATCTGGTCTACAAGGGTCGCGAGTTTCAATGACTCAGCCCAAGAATAATTTCGAGCGGATGACATTAACACCTTTCAAGAGAAGAGAATCAAGCCCTTCGGCGGTTTGCGGTAAGCCTGCAAGAAATACTATGATTGTAAGGTCCAACCTCGCAGCCTTGCTGTAGGTGACTTGGTATTGAGGAAAGTTCAATCCCAGTCTAATCGGAACAAACTTTCCCCCAAGTGGGAAGGTCCTTACACAATGGTCGAAGTTATGCGACTAGGTTCGGTACGACTGGCAATAGAAGACGGCCGGATTCTCTCTAATTCTTCGAATATCGACTAGTTATGTAAATTCTATGTGTAATCGACCAACACTGTAATAAATCATCAGGTTCTTTCTATCTTTATTGTCTTACTTAGAGTAGTGCTTTGACAATCTTTTCTACCATACCCTGGTCGAAGGTCCTCCTACGACCAGTTCCTAGTTGTGAGCTTTTCCACGATAATACACTGGTCATAAGACATTCTATGACCAGCACCCAATTTATCTTTACACTGGTCGAAAGGATAGTAACATCACCTAGTCGAAACCTTTCCTCTCTGCACGTGGTCTTGCCTACTAGAACGAACTTCCTAGCGTCGACTCGTTCCTCCCTTTTTGCTGCCAATACAAAGAGCTTGGGTTTAAAACATGGTCGAAATAATATCAAGCCAACTCTTAGTACTTAGTTTATTTCTTCATTCATCTTTTGGAAAATAAATTAAGTAGAGTACGCCTTTTCAAATTTGCTTGGCTACTTTTGGTAAACTCACTTCGTTTTAACTGGTCGGAGGAAGTTTCAACACCTAGTCGAAGACTTTCCTCTCTGCACGTGGTCCTACCCACTATAAGAAACTTCCTAGCGTCATCCTGTTTCTAACTCTTGCTACCAGAGCAAACCTACTGAGTGCACTGGAATAAGTTGAACAAATTTTTAAAAGGAACTCCAGACATCGTGTCTTCACGAGGAGTGATCCCCTCAGCATGAAGCCCACCGAGTACATTGTTCAGAAGTGAAACATTGTCTTGGAGGTTCCCCTTCAAAGACTTCATTTCATCCTGATTGCGAGTCGAAGCCTCGCGAAGTCGTTTTATTTGTACTGCTTGCTCTGAAAAGACTAAGACCAGTCAGACAAAATGACCTCAAGAGGAAAACACAATCAATCACAGGTAAAGATTTGCTTACCAACTAGTCGAGAATCTAACTTCTTGACTTCTTCGGCGTGAGAAGCAGCTTCCTTTATATAGCGCTGCTCCCATGTTTGGACCTCTTGGTCTTTTTCTGAAAAGGAATGAAAGTCAGAAAAAGAAAAGAAGGTCCTAAATGGTCTTAAGTTCAACACTTACCGTTCAACCGTCCCACAACCTTTGGATTGCCGAGTTTGCCTCCTGAAGCTTATTCAGAAGGTCTTCATTCTTGTCACTTAGCTTTTTCGTCTCGGCTTTCTCATAGTCGAGAGAATCAGCTAAGGTCTTCTCGTCGCTCTTGAACCTACAAAGAGAAAGAGTAGACGTCAGCATAAAACAAGCGGTTGTAAGTTCTTCTACGACCAAGAACTAGTCGTAAGTCTTTCTATGACAATGCTCTGGTCGTAAGTTTTTCTGCGACCAGTACCTATTCGTAAAATCTTCTACGACAATCCCCACAAGTACCATGTAAGTGGTTGAAACAACGGAAAGCAGTTACTTACCACCTCTTTGCTTGCTCGTAGAGTACCGCCTTCTCCTGTCGGAGCTGGACAAGTCATCTATTGTACTCAAGAATAGTGACAATTTGCTCCAAGGCTTTCTGTATAAAAAGACAGAAAGAAGCAAGAAAAGACATGTATATAAATACTGATCAACAGGTACTTACATTCAGAGTCGTTTGAGCGAATGAAGATACCACACTCGTGGGGTTCTTGAGCTCGTCGATCTCCTGGACTCGGTCCCACCACACCTTTTCGAGATGTTCGTCATCGAAGACATCCTCTCTGTTGGGAATGTCCTTAGGGTGAGGAACCCGAGCAAGAGATCTGAACACGCGAGATCCCACAATGGTAGGAAGGTCAAAAAATCTGAAGGAATGTTCGAAAAACCAACATTCTTCTTCTTCTTCGACACCAGTTGCATCAGCAGCTCCTTCTTGGGAACCGGGAGAAACGTCCTCGACAACTTCCTTCTCGGCGCGATGGAACAATGATCCATCGCCTTGGCCCGATGCCTCCGCAGCATTAGGCGCCGTCCTCACTTCGGCCTCTACTACCACTCCCGTGGATGCAGGTGCTTTCGGCTCCACGACCACCTCAGTAGTCATAGCTGCTTTAGCACCAACGACACCCTCCACCACTTGGACAGCAGACGACCGTTCGACCACCGCCACTGTTATTTCTCTGGTTGCCGAAGAAACAGCAGTGGGTTCCTTGACAGGAACGTCCTTGATGGTGAGAGGAGCCAGGCTAAGATCATAAAGGAAAGCACATAAGGTGATAAAAAGCAAAATGTAAATGATGTTCTTACATTTTTGTCTCTTTACATACCTTCGAGTGCTGGACTTAATCTTGAACATAGAAGAAGCCTTCCCTAGGGAAGATTTCTTCGACTTTTTCTCAACCACGTCTGGTCGAGACTCGAGTTGGGAAGCGACCAGGACCACGTCTGGTCGTAGGTCTTGAACGAGCATCATCACTCCTTGAGCCTCTTCGCTCTCTGGATGGTTGAGACCAGTCTCGACCACCTCGAGGGCAGCACTACCCTCGATCACGGGTACTGCTGGTGCAGTAGTTTCCTTCACAAAAGACATGAAACTCTTCCAGTTCTCATTTTCTAGTTGCTTGATAAAGCCGCGAGAGGCAGAAACTGCGAAGGTTTTATTGTCATATGTAGAAGGGTATCTTGGTCTTGGGGGCTTTATGTTTGAATACTTCAGCTACTCCTGCCACAATTGCTTCCGCTGTAGTAGCTATTTCTGCTGCATATTTAGCAAAAGGTGCAGACGAAGTAGCAGAGCTCGAACTTGCACCGTCCTTGTCGGCGACTTGCACGAGCTGACGTCTCTTGGCCGGGGAAGAAACAAGCTGCTCTATGGCCACACCAACGATCACCAGTTCAACTTCTTCGTTGT
This sequence comes from Phyllostachys edulis, assembly GCA_036346405.1. NCBI lineage: Eukaryota > Viridiplantae > Streptophyta > Magnoliopsida > Poales > Poaceae > Phyllostachys > Phyllostachys edulis. The sequence continues at coordinate 4,216,031 of CM070555.1, read as the reverse complement.
CTTAACGGTTCCTGTAACATCCCAAAATTTTGGTCTGTTTTAAAGTTTTAAAAGAAAAATAACCATTTGAATTTTTCTGGTAAAGTTAAAGCTTAATGGGAATTTTCAGAGTTCAAAAACAATTTAATGTGATTAATGTCAACATCAAATATTATCAAAATTATTTTATTTGGATTCTATGAGCTTGGATATATTTTCTGAAGTTTTCTGGAATTTTTCCAAGTTCATTTGCTATTTTCTAAGTTGTATTTGGAGTTATTGCTATTTTCTAAAAATAAAAACTATTAATAAATCTTAGATTCTCTTCGGGCCAAAACCCGCTTCCTGTTCCAAACCGGCCCGCTCCTATGCGGCCCGATTTCCTTGCTTTGGCCCACTCCCGCTCAGCCCTTCCCTCACGCAGCCCGCAAGCGCACGCGCGCGCACCTTCGCTCTCTGCCATGTGGGGCTTGCCGCTTCGTCGTCCCACCGCGTCGTCGTCCTCGTGGAGTCCCGCTCGCGTCCGCCATGAGAGCTTCTAGAAGCTCTGCCCGACAACAGCCGAATGACCCGCGAATCCCGCGCTGATTTTGGCATTTGAATCCTCTATCTCCCCGCAACTAATCCTATCTCTTATCTCCTACTAGAGTTCTCTAGCCCAGAGTGGGAGCCATCCTACTAGAGTTTTAGTAGCGTTTGTTAGATCGTTGTTGCAATAGGTCTTTATTTGGGTTGTGTGTAAGTGGGAGCTGCAGTTTTGCTGTCAAGCATTATATTGCAGTCACACTAAGGCTTTAATTTGAAGAGTTATTTGTGCTTTCATAGCATTTCAGCTATGTCTTCCTTGTCTTTTGGGTATAATATGTTTCCCCTAATTAGGTTGTTTCTATTTTTCTATCTTGTTCTATCTCGTCTTTGGTGCTATTCCCTCTCCTCTACATTGCTTTTCTATCTTACCTATTAAACCTGTGGAGAATCATCGCAGATGGTTGACACTCGCAATACTTCAAGCCGTACTCAGTCCGAGGATACCAACGCCAATCTCAATGCTAGCAGCCAGCCACCAGTACCTGAAGCCACAGAACCAAACATGGCACAACTTCTAGCAGCTCAAACTCAATTCATGAGTGCAATGATGCAGAACATGAATGCCATGATGACCCAGCAAAGTCAGACCGCCGCTACAATAGTCAACTTGTTGAACCAGAATAGTCAGAATAATCAAGCAGCAGCAGTTCTGCCACCAGCTCATCATCATTCCAAGCTATCAGAGTACATGAGGACTCATCCGCCTACGTTTTCCCATTCATCAGAACCTTTGGACGCAGAAGATTGGCTCCGTTCAGTTGAGAAAAAGCTTGCCATTGCTCAATGCAATGATCGTGAGAAAGTTCTTTATGCTTCACATCAGTTGGAAGGTACAGCCGCATAATGGTGGGAGAACTACATCGCAGCCCATGAGAATTCGCATGCCATTACTTGGGAGGAATTTTCAACGGCTTTTCGTCAAGCTCATGTTCCAGATGGTGTTGTGGAAATGAAGAAGAATGAATTTCGTGAACTACAGCAAGGAAACATGTCTGTGGGTGAATATCTCAACAAGTTCACTCAACTTTCTCGCTATGCTCCGGAAGATGTTGCTACAGATAATGCACGTCAGAAGTGATTCAAGCGTAGACTCAACCCCATTTTGAAGGTGCAAGTTGTGGGAAATGATTATGCGGATTTTTAGCACATGGTGGATAAAGCAGTGCTCATAGAAGATTATCGTCGTGAGTTGGATGAATCTCGCAAAAGGAAGATGATACAACATGGAGTTCATCAGAATCAACTACAAAGAGCCAGAACCAATGCTCAGCAGCCCTTCTGTTCCAATAATTCATCTGTAGGATTCAGAACCCCTGCTCCAGTGTCACATGCAAGGAACTCAGGGATTCCCAATGTCCATAACAGCAGCAATCAACAGCCTCAGAGAACCAACAATTCAGCTATAGGAATTCAGTGTTACAACTGCCGTGAGATAGGTCACTATACTAACAAGTGTCCTCAGAAGCAAGGGCTGACACCAATTCCTTTCAACTTGGGAGCCACACTAGCCAAGACTTCTTTACTAGGAATAGGAAGAGGAGTGCCTCAGACTCCGAGTCAAGCTACTAGGACTCCGTCAACTGCACTAAGAGCAAGGCTGAATCATGTCACGACAGAAGAAGTTCAACAAGTTCAGGATGTCGTTTCTGGTAAGTCTTTAAGGTAGACCTGCGTCAGAACCTATTCTCTAGTCAGCCCGAATCTCGGGCACGAGATTCCTTTTAAGGGGGGAAGGTTTGTAACATCCCAAAATTTTGGTCTGTTTTAAAGTTTTAAAAGAAAAATAACCATTTGAATTTTTCTGGTAAAGTTAAAGCTTAATGGGAATTTTCAGAGTTCAAAAACAATTTAATGTGATTAATGTCAACATCAACTATTATCAAAATTATTTTATTTGGATTCTATGAGCTTGGATATATTTTCTAGAGTTTTCTGGAATTTTTCCAAGTTCATTTGCTATTTTCTAAGTTGTATTTGGAGTTATTGCTATTTTCTAAAAATAAAAACTATTAATAAATCTCAGATTCTCTTCGGGCTGAAACCTGCTTCCTGTTCCAAACCGGCCCGCTCCTGTGCGGCCTGATTTCCTTGCTTCAACCCACTCCCTTCGGCCCTTCCTCGCGTAGCTCTTGAGCACACCTGCCACAAGACTTCTCTCTGCCATGTGGGCCCGCCCGCCATCGTTCCCCACTGTCTGTCGTCCTCGTGGAGTCCTACTCGCGTCCGCCATGAGAGCTTCTAGAATCTCTGCCCGACAACGGCCGAACGACCCGCGAATCCTGCGCTGATTTTGGCATTTGAATCCTCTATCTCCCCGCAACTAATCCTATCTCTTATCTCCTCCCGATTCCGCTTCAATCTCCGAGAATCGCTCGAGTTCATCTCGAGCTTGTTTAGGTCTTCACCGCCAGCACGCCCCCTAGCCTCGCCCGAGCCTATAAATAGGCACCCCGGGATCACGAGAACACCCTCAACCCAAACCCCAGCTCAATATCGCCTTAGATCAATCCGAGCCGCCGCTATTCGAGCTTTAGGGTTCTTCACCGAAACCCTAAGAACTCGAATTCCACTACAGCCGTCGGTACTCCACCCCCGTGGAGTACGCCGTCGTCATCCTCGTCGCAGCCGCTACCTCGCGCCTCTGATTGCCATTCTCGACAAAAGTTGACCGTCGTCCTCCACTTCGTCGCAAACTCCGGTGATCCTCGTTGACCTCCAGGGCCAAAAACTATACCGATGTGAGTGCAATAGCGAGCTTTACCTGTTGCGTGCATTCACCGTCATTCACTTGCGCCGCCGCTCCGCCGTTGTTGTCGGCGGCCCAGAGCCCTCGCCGAACGCGACATCACCGACCTCGCGGTCGGCCCGTCATCATCGCTCCACCCGCCATCTCAGCACTAGAGCCCCCGTGTTGCCCGCGTGGAGCCCAGTCAGCGCTGCCACGTGGCGATCCAGATCCAACCCGAACACCCGGCTCAGTGAACGTGGTCCACCGTGAGCCTAGCCACCGACTCGTGGGCCCCACCGGTCAGGTCGTTTCTCCCAGTTCGATCGTCCCTCGCTGACGTCAGCGCCACGTCGTAAATCCGGATTTTTCTATTAAGAAATAATTCGGGTAATTCCATAATTAGGGTTTCTTTTAGATTCAATCTTCCAAAGCCCGTATCTTTTGCATCCGAACTCCGATTCAGTCCATTCAAATTCCTAAATTCATATAAATTCAAGATCTATTTATATAAGATTTTTATTTAATTTTTGGAGTTTGTTCTACCTCTGTTATTTATTTATTTAGTTTATTTGCCTTGTTTGCGATTAGACGTTGATACTTCGGGAAGCTTTGAGCAAGGAGGAGTCTACCAAGATTAGGATCAATGTCAAGATTTATTCCAAGGCAAGCCATAGTCCTTTGATCATATTGAACCTATGCTTTCAAAAGTATATTGTTTTATACAACAGAATGCTATCTTTATATAAATTATTTTGGGTTTAGTTATTACCTATTGTCATTATGCCTCCCTTGGTTAATTGAATGCTATGAATCCTTTGTCACCCTAGCTTGGATAATTTTAGGTGGACATATTTATATCACCAACATGGGTATCATATAGATGCTTAGTCAAGCTTAGTTACGATGGGTTCATCATCACATGTGTCATAATGACTAATCTTGACTTAATGAAATATGGAATCGTGGTGGTGAGCCACTCTTGTTAAAATTTGTGTACCATGACTGGGTGTGTCATTGGTCTTGGTTAAACAAAACTATTTTTGCTCAGGCGAGTGGTTGGTGGATAGTGGTGGTGTTTCTACACGATGTGGGTTTGTGGTAGTTCTCGCTTGAGTAGCTTGCTAAGGACTTAATCTTGTGCGCCATTGAACTGGGCCTTTTCGTACAACCACATGCCTGGTATGGGACGGGCCTAACCTAGTAGGTTGTTGAGTTTTGGCTTTTGACTACTCAGGCCGTATTTGGGTGGAGGTGTGTATCCTTTTCTAAGGTCACATCTATGGGCGACATTTTCACCGTCTCCAGGTCCAACGTTGTACGTCAACCACGATTAGGTTTTGGATGGCTGTAGGTACAACGGGAGAGTCAATTGTTGAGATGAAACCTCTGAAAGGTTTTGTTATGACTGGTGATAGTTACACTGGTTATATCTTGTGGGTAAAGTGTACAACCTCTGCAGAGTGTTAATTGATCTATTCGAATAGCTGCATCCTCGGTTGTGGATATGTCCGGGGATTTCACATGGGAGATAGAGTTTCTTCTAAATGAATCAGAGTGTGAATGAGATGTTCACTTGATGAATATAATGTTTGTTTGGTGAACAGGTAATTCACTTGGTGGGTTGTGTCGATGGGTGAATAGTGGATTCACTTATCTTTGGTTTGGTTGGGAAGTGAATGGGAAGTTCACTAGTTGCTTCAAAAAAATTGTTTAATTATTTATTATTGTTTTCAACTACATATTTCAATCTATTTATTGTATTTATCGTAAATGCTGCTTTTTACAAAAGAACCATACAGCTAACCTTGTCAAGCCATGTATGAATACTATTTGCATACATTTCCCTACGGTTTGCTGAGTATATTCAAAAGTACTCATGGCTTGTGCCCTCTGGTTGATCAGCAGTTGAAGAATACCAAGCTGCTCAAAAGTTCTTCGCCCAGGTGGATCATGAAGGTTTTGCGGATTAGGATGCGTTCTCCACTCAATTGCCCGTGGGCATGTTGATTGGCCTTTTGAAGAGTTTCGTTCTGCTGCAAGAGTTTATTTGTTTCTTTAGCCCTGCGTGGCAAGTTAATTAAACGTTGACCGTAAGGTCCAGTTATTATTATTATTTGTATTCTGAGATCTTTTTAGTTAAATCGAATAAATAGATGGTATTTCATCACCGTTTCCTGTGTGAGCTAGCTACTGATCTGGGACTAGTTCAGCATACACAGAGGGTTCCTGAGATGTATTTTTGGGTCTCGACAGTTCCCCATGCCTACTTTCTGTAGAAATCAGAAAGAGAGATATTACAATGCGGTCGTAAGTTCTTCTATGACTATTACCATGTCGTAAGCTTTTCTACGACAATCCCTTGATCGTAAGCTTTTCTACGACCAGAAACTGATCGTAAGCCTTCCTACGACTAATACGTAGTCATAAGTTCTTCTATGACTACCAAGTCCTAAAGATGAAATCAATTCTCGATTACCTTTAGGCGCTCCACCTTATCCTCTGGGGACAAGTCAGCCAGGATTGGAGGTGCCACCACATGGGCTGGCGCTTTCTCACAGATGAGCTTGACCCGAGCGTCAATCTCCTCTTGTGAGAGGTCTGCAAGGATAAGAAAACTTTCAATAAGCCAATTTTGAAATTAACAGAAAGAAGGCTAAGCTTGAAGTTTACTTACCCTCCTCATAGTCCCTGGTCAGTTCTTTCGTCCCAAAGTACCTCCACATCGGATGAGCCCTCTTCTTCAGAGGACTTATGTGGCTTGTGATGAAATCCTTCACCACGTGTCATCCAGTAAGCCCCTCTTCCTTCAAGTCTGCAATGGCTTGAATAAAGGGAGTGATCCGACCGAGATCCTTGGGAGTCGAATCCCAAGAAGAGATCTTCTCGGCCGGCTTCCCGATGAAGGAGAGGCTGTCCTCATTGGCTATATCCCAATAGAACCACCTCTTCTTCCACCCCAGCCACGACGACCGGGTAAACATCTAAATATACTCCTTCGACTTCCCGTCGTAAAGCTTCAGACTACAGCTACCCGCGACTCCAGACAGTCTGGTCATTCCATAGAAGTACTGGAACACTCCCACCATCGTAATGGAGTTGGGAACAAGGTTCACCAACTCCACACCAAAGTGTTCGAGTATGAGCATAAGGAAAGGATGAGCAGGCAATCAAAGGCCACACTCACAGAAAGCCTGGAAGACAGGGATTTGCCCAATCTCCCCCGACAGCCAATGCTGCCCCGCAGCCTCGATCCACTTCACGAAATTCCTCTTCGGGATCTTCTTGGCAGCAACCAAAGCTTTGATCTTGGTCGCGTCCATCTCCAATTCGGCCCACTGGGAAGCGGCTCTGGCCATCTTTCTCAAGAATCAGAGACTTGGATTTGGGAAGATTTCGGGTGAAAGTTTGATTTGATCGATGACAGAGAACTCAAAAGTTTGAACAGTATGAGCGATTTGGGGGAAGGTAAAAGACTTTAGTCTCACCCACAGTGAATATTTATAACTGCACACTCGAGTTAAAGACATGGCAACCCAGTAGTTGCCACCGCTTCGGGAAGCGCTCCAACAGACAGGTCTGTGAGAGTCGATTGAGATTCTTAAATTTACCTGCTCGAGAAAACTAGGTCAGTCTTTACACCTCAAGCGAAATTACCTTCTTGACCAAGTCTTTTTTCTGGTCAAATGCAACAGCGATCGGAAAAATTTTACTTCCGACCACGGTACTGCGACCACTCGGTGTTCGCAAGATTTCCTACGACCACCTTGTAAGTTGCAAGATTATTCCACAACTTTCTTGACCAAGTAAATTTCTGGTCAAAAGAAACGGCAGTCGAAGAGTTCTTCCTTCGACCATTTCTCTACGACCACTTACTGGTCGTAAGATCATCTACTGCTCCTTTCCCAAGTAAGTTTTTTTTGCTTGAAGCTGGGGGGGGGTAGATGACGAGGATATAATAATCCTCATTTAATCATTTATCTATAATTGAAGAGTTCTTCCTTCGACCATTTCTCTACGACCACTTACTGGTCATAAGATCATCTACTGCTCCTTTCCCAAGTAAGTTTTTTTTGCTTGAAGCGGGGGGCTAGATGACAAGGATATAATAATCCTCATTTAATCATTTATCTATAATTCATATTATAGATAATAATGACGTCATATAACTCTTGAGTATACCCCTTAATAGTCATAAGGGAGAAGCTGGAGGTCGTAAGTTCTTCTACGACTACCTAGTAGTCGTAAGCCCTCCTATAACTACCCCATAGTCGTAAGTCCTTCTACGACTATCCCATGATCGTAAGTCCTGCTACGATCAGTCCCTAATCGATAGGGCACACAGACATGTGAGCCTAGTCGATCAGGGAATCTTCTGTACCGTATCCAAGGATATGAGCAATCAATTATGCTATTATTCTCCAGAATAATAGCATGATTTAAACTCCCCGTTATGGTGATAACTGCATGACAACGTGGGAACGTTACTACTCCCACAATAATCTCCATCAACGGCTCCACGATCTGATACATTAAGGAGGCCTTTATACTGGAGATACAACTATACGCTTCGAGGACTGTATAAAAGGCGAGATCATCAGGACAATGGGGAGAGATTCAGGGAGATTCAGAAGCACAATACTCGAGTCTTTGGCTCCATCTTGTAATCCAGCATACTCAATACATACACACGGGAGTAGGGTTGTTATTCTCCTAGGAGAAGTCCCGAACCTGTATAAAAATCCCCGTATCTCTATCTCTATGTGATTTTGAGCCTAGAGGAACCCTCGAATCAAACAATCTTTACGTAAGTTTGGTTCTAAAACACCGATAAGAGTAATCACTAAAAGGTATGAGATTACTCCGTATGAGGGATGGAAGGGGAAAAACATAATATTAACTTTTTGCGAACTTGGGGGTGTTTGGCAAAAGTCAATATACCATTGCAGAAAAAGAGAAAGCTTGGACCTAAAACAATCGATTGTATCTTGCTGGGATATGCTCATAACAGTACGGCCTATAGATTTTTAGTAGTAAAATCAGAAGCTCCTGAGATTATTGCTAACATAATAATGGAGTCGAGAGATGCTTTATTTTTTGAGGATATTTATCCTATGAAAACTGCAGGCAATACTTCTCGAACTGAGGATAATTAAACTATGAATAATAGTACTTTTGAACCCACCATCATCTCTTAACCAATGAGTGATATACCACCAGTATGTGATATTCCCGAGGAAGAAAACAATTTGGTCGAAGAGGATCCTCGCAGGAGCAAGAGACAAAGGGTTGAGAAAACCATTGGCGAAAACTTTATTGTAAATCTTGCAGATGATGTGCCAAAAACTCTTTTAGAGGCTTAAGCATTACTCGATGCTGAGTATTGGAAAGAGGCAGTCCATAGCGAGATGGATTCCATCATGGCTAACGGAACTTGGGAGATCATTAATCATCGTAACAGGTGCAAACCTGTTGGATGCAAGTGGATCTTTAAAAAGAAAATGAGGCCTGACGATACTATTGATAAGTATAAGGCAAGACTTGTGGCCAAGGGTTATACCCAAAAAGAAGGTGAGGATTATTTTGATACTTACTCTCGTGTTGCCAGATTAACCACCATTCGAATGCTCATTGTATTAGTTGCTTCCTATAGTCTACACATTCATCATATGAATGTAAAGACAACTTTCCTTAATGGAGAGTTTGAGGAAGAAATCTATATAGAGCAACCGGATGGTTTTGTGATTTCTGGATAGGAAAATAAGGTGTGCAAATTAATCAAATCCTTGTGTGGCCTAAAGCAAGCACCTAAACAATGGCACTAGAATTTGATAAAACTATAACATCTGCTGGTTTTGTTGTGAATGAGGTAGATAAGTGTGTATATTATCGTTATGGTGGGGGTCCAAGGAGTGGTTTTATGTTTGTATGTTGATAACATACTTATATTTGGGTCAAACGCTGTTGTTATTGACGAGGTCAAATCTTTCTTATCTAGATGCTTTGATATAAAAGATCTAGGAGAGGAAGATGTTATTCTGAATATTAAATTGATAATAAATTAGGATGTGATCACATTGAACCAATCCCATTATGCTGAGAAAATATTGAGTCGATTCGGCTTTGAGAACTACAAGATTTCCCCAACTCCTTATGATGCTAATGTTAAACTTCGAAAGAATCAGGGATTTGGCAAAGATCAACTGAGATATTCACAAATTATTGGGTCCCTTATGTATCTATCTGGTGCCATAAGATCTAACATATCATTTGTTGTGAGCAAATTAAGTTAGTTTACTTCTAACCTAGGAGATAATCACTAGGAGGCACTTGAGAGAGTGTTGCGCTACTTGAGAGGCACAACCTCATATGGAATTCACTATACTAGGTATCCATCTATATTAGAAGGATATAGTGATTCAAATTGGATCTCTGATGCAGATGAGATCAAAGCTACAAGTGATTATGCCTTTACCCTAGCAGGTGCTACTTGTATTTCAATCTTGATCAAAGCAAAACCCCAGCTTTCCTCCTTCTTGGTTTGGCAAAAAGGAAGAATAAGTGTAGCTCCAAAACAAGTAAAGATATTTGGTTGATGTTGAATCAATCCAAAGAGAGAAACAAAATCAAACCTGAAGAACAACACCAAACCGTGAGCAATTGATGATGCTACGAATTAGTGAGATGATCCACAAGGAATCACGGATCTTGGAAGAAAAGCCACCCTCCAATATTCATGCAATCACAAAACCCTATATGGGAATTCCAAAACGCATGAATTCATTTTGCGCCACTCAAACATGTGATTTTTCTGTATTTTCTTCAACTCTAACTTGCTTACAATGGGGGTGTTCCCCTAAATATATAGTCCTGATGAACAGTACATATGGATGAATAGTAATTTGAGTCAGAATAGTGTATGTGACCAGTAACCCGAACCCAAAACTCCTACTTTAATCAGATATTTAAGCTACTCTAATTGCTGAAAATAGATTAAACTATCATATTACAAGTAATTTCAAAATTAACTTCTTTTAAAGAACGATCCGAATTGGAATTGCTCCAATCCAAATCCATTTAGAATTCTTAGGCTAAAAATGCATTGAATTCGGAATTAAGTTTGAATTTGGATCTTTTGTATTTTCTTGGTGAAATTCCCTTACAAACTTTCCAACATGCAAAGCCCTCGGTCCTTGTGCCTTCCCATGCCCGCTCAAGCTCCCCCTTCGGCCTACCTCCCTCTCCTTACTCTTGGCCGAACCTTGTTCTTGTTTCTTTCTCTATTGATGCATAATAGGCTCAACTTGAGGTTTAGCACACATTTGCAACTTAGGGATGTTGACCACCGTAGTAGATGCACCTAGGGCCTCATCAACTTGTAGCACTAGACACAGCTGCTGTTGAGGTAGAATGGCTTAGAGAGCTACTGTTGGACTTTCCATTGGTTGAGAAATCAATACTGGCAATCCTAATGTACTGTGATAACCAAACAGTGTTGATTAAGGTTACAAGTACTAAGGATAACATGAAGTCCTCCAAACACGTGAAGCGTAAGCTTAAATCTGTCAAAAAACTGAGGAACTCCGAGTGATTACTGTGAATTATATTCGCACTGAGAAAAATATGGCTGACCCTTTCACAAAGGGGCTAGCACGGAAGGCGATTTTCGTCGCATCTATGGACATGGGAATGAGGCCCATTGGAGTTACAAATCAACAGTTACTCATACCTTCGTGATCGGAGATCCCGTGACTTAGGTAATGGGAAAAACAAGTTGACATTGTAACAAGAGAGTTTTAATAATATTTGTACTTGTGTCCTAATAGACAAAGTACTCTCAACTGTATGGAAGGGCAGCTTAAAACTTTAATGTATTCTAGTGTCCAATGAAGGAAAAATGTATTAGCCTACAGGATACCTAAAATAAATACAACTACTTGAGCTTAACTGTGAGGTCACAGTTCACGAGAATATAGCATTCTCTAGAAAGCTCATAAGCAGATAAGGGATTATGACCAAATAATGCTCTGTTTAAGCGTGGTTCTTTGACAGCCTAGTATTAGTTGAGATTTCAAGTGAAATCTAATCACAAAAAAGTTATGAATTCAAGGCATAGTCCATTCATCAGCTGTGAGAATATGAATCTTATTATTCTAGGTGCAAGTTCAACCCGTACAGGACTTACACTAAAAGACCAGTATATTAACAACACTTCAACACAATAGATCATCGTTTTTGCTGCTTGCCTTGGAATTGGTGAGGGATTGTTAGAATTGGGCCCATAAGTGTAAATGCTCATTCATTCCTGAAATTCTAAAGCATGTATGGTTTAGTCCCCATATTGCCTGGTCAAGTGGTGGCAGAGCAATTTATAAGGTAGAGTCCTTGCCACCCATTGAAACATATGACACATGATATGGGGTGACATGAGGAGAACTATAGCTAAAGTCACACACACGCACACACATGTATGCACGCGCGCGTATATTCGGGTGGCAATCGCGTGACTTATAACTTGCGACGCGTGATCGTAAATGTGTCGTGAACCTAGTCCACCTTTCTTTTGCTAACTGTGTATTTTTCTCTCCTTTTAGACTGGTTGAAATAATGTGATTGAAGCTATAGACCAGTGTGGTCGAAACACAATGATCGAATCCATAGACCAGTGTGGTTAAAACACAGTGATCGAAAAACACTGGTCGGATCCATAGACTAGTGTGGTCCAAATAAACTGGGCGAAACACTGTGGTCGAAATAAAGTGGTCGAAACACTAGAGCAGTGTGTAATCAAGATCTGATAAACACTGCTTAATTACCATTAATTGGTTTGAATTAGCAGTTACCAGTGGTTTAATTTGTGCTCTATTACGCCATTACTAAAGAGTAATTGTCTTAACCTTAAAAAGATCTGGAGACGTCCAAATGAGAGAAGGAATTGATTCACTTCTATTTTCTTCTTCTTCCTCATTATTCTACTGTGCTAGAGAGTTGTGCCGTCAAACCAAGTCATCCCTTCTCCTCGACATGCACCGGAAAGGAGGGTGAGCGGGTATCTCCGAACTATTGTCGTAGAGTTCACCTGCACATGGCAACAATAAGGTTTCTGGGTAGCGCATCTGCACAACCGCTCGTTGTGCTGCTTCATCTACGTTTTGCACTGCTTCGAGTCTACACTGCTTCTTGTTCTTCATCACGCCCGACTGTAAGTTGGTTGTGCGACCAAACTATTATGTTATAATTCTATTATTGTGTATGTTTAGAAGTGCAATGAGTTGCCTGTTGTTAGTATAACTTTATGCATCTCTAGTTTTATGTGATCTTTGCATCATAATAAAATCTAGAATTAAAATATTATCCATATTTTCAACATGACCCTCTGAGCTTGGGAGGCCTCGACGACCTGCCACTACCACGTGGGGTGGAGCTCCGATCGGAGCTTTCTGGACAACGACAAGCATGGAGAGAGAGGGGAGGGGGAAGGGGGATGGGGAAGAGAGGCGTGGTTTCGGTGGCTAGCTCCCAAGCAGTGATCTCCGACCATCGATGTGCCACGGGAGGAGGAGATGCAGTGGCGAGGTAGATGGAGAAAGAAGCAGTATAGAACAATAGGAGAATGAATAAGATATGAGCGGTGAAGTTGGTTCAATGAGTGGGCCATCCGAATTTCATGCCTTGTATCGAGAATGAATAAGATATGAGCGGTGAAGTTGGTTCAATGAGTGGGCCATCCGAATTTCATGCCTTGTATCGGACGTCCAAACCAAAGCATTACCCCGTAGTTGAAGCGCACTGCGTGATTGAATCACTCGCCTCCACCATGCATGCCATGCCCATGCCCATGCAGATGTCTATTGGCATGAACAACTGCACTGCACCTTACATTAGTTACAGATTCATCTCATGAGATCTCGCCAACTCTCTGCATCTCTTCGATCTTGTACACTTTTCTTGTACGATTATATTGTACACCTGTCGATGCAGCAAAGAAACTAAACCATGTATGTATGTAATCTCCTCTGACGTCGTCACCTCTTGGCCGGCGGCTGCCTGCACTCGCCTTTCTTGTCGGCCGGCGGCGGAGGCGGGGGCTCCATCTGGACCACCCGCTCGAGCTCCTCCACGACGTCCCTCATCGCCGGCCGCTCCTTCGGGTTCTTGACGAGGCAGCGGTCGGCCAGCCTCGCCACCTCGCGCGCGGCCGCCACCGGATACCGCCCGCCCAGCCGCGGGTCCATGATGGACCTGAAGCTCTGGCTCTCCGGCGGGTGCCGCCGCACCCACCCCAGCAGCTTCTGCTCCTCCGCCGGCCGGCTCCGCTCCAGCGACCGCCGCCCCGTCAGGATCTCGTACAGCACCACGCCGAAGCTCCACACGTCGCTCTTGATCGTCAGGTGGCCCGTCTCGATGTAGTCCGGCGCCGCGTACCCATGCGTCCCCACCACCTGATCAGGTCATCACCACCCATTCAGATGTAGCTAGCTTTGTCAGATGCAACAAACATGGCACATATATAGGCTGCAGTGAAATGATATGGAATTTTCGCAAGATTCGATTCATGCACGGTGAATCACATGGATTGCAGTAGATCATATTCAGCAGGTACGTACCGCGGTGGATACATGTGTTTTTCCTTCGGTTGGGCCCTCCCTTGCCAGGCCGAAGTCTGATAGTTTCGGCTTGAAATCGACGTCGAGAAGAATGTTGGATGCTTTAAAATCCCTGTATATCACCTGCCAAACTAAAAGGCTGTGGATCAGATCTTCACAAAGAGATCAATTAGTCTTGTCATTCTTAAAATTTTGAGCAGACAAATGCAGCAAAAAAGATTGTGTGTTAACTCAGTACAGGTGCTAAATTAATAGATGATTCAGTTCAGAGTTTCAGAGAACTATAGGTCAAGTCCAAGATGCTATAAATTTTGTCGATTCAGAAAGAACAATGCTTTCGAGGAAACCTGAACTTCTTGCAGTCCTTCATGGAGATAATCTAGGCCCCGCGCGGCGCCAATCATGATCTGCAGTCTCATTCTCCAGGAAAGGGGGGGATGGGCTCGGTTGAACAGATGATAATCCAGGCTCTTGTTGGGCATGAACTCGTAGACCAGCAGCCTGTGCTTGCCTGCTTCTGAATCCACTGCGCAGTAGCCAATAAGCTTTACTAGGTTCGGGTGCTCTAGAACACCTAGGAATTGGACTTCAGCAAACCACTGCTTGTGCCCCTGAAATCAGAAAGAAAATATATCATAATTATTAAGCTACTGATATTTGTCGGTAACTGGTTAATTTTCGTTTTGTGTGTGTTTTATTGCTATTCCAGATAAAAGTATCATACTTTTTAAGCAGCACAGTTCAACAATTGCATGAAGTTGTATTTTGTATTGGCATCTGCATTTGGCCTCATCAAACTTGGCACGTAGTTTATAACGTGATTCTGAATTCAGGAATTTAATATGTTGACTTGTCATGCTGTCTGAACCAATGTTCACGTGGTTGGTTGCATGATTCTCATTGAAGTTGACATCAGTGGATGTCTTGTCCTGGTGGATGTGTTTATTTATGTGAAAAGATTGTCATGGAGCTCAAGTTTTCTAGTGATTTCACTGCAAAACAACTCTGATCCAAGATTTATTTTAGGGCTCGGTCCAAATCAGGACCCCTAGAGTTTTAGATGCTGGTAGTTTTTGGCACACAAAAATGATTTAAAATCAGTAATGCTCATATGCCAGAAATGTCAAATCCATGGAAGTATGGATGCCATCTTGAGAAAGTGAAGTCTTGTGAAAATTCAGAAAACATGCAGCCATGTGCCCTATACCCACCCACCCAAAAGGCGAAAAAAATAATTAAAAAATGCAGATTCTCTAACATGAACAATTGCAAATCTAGGGATAAATCATGAAAATTGATAGGCATACTGCACAAATGCTACTTTGCCGAAGTGCGAGTAACTGCACTATTAATTCTCTAACAAGTCAAACTTTTTGATGAACAAATCTAAATCAAATGTACCATGGCAATTTTTTAGGTTTAATGACTAGGAGCACTTATGAACAAACAACATGACAGAGGCACAGATCAGATGTGATAACTAGCAAACTGACCTGCAAGCTGCGTTGGTTGAGGCGCTTGACGGCGAGGACGACCCGGCCGCCGCTGCCGGCGGCGGCGGAGCGGAAGAAGGCGCGGTAGACGGAGCCGAAGCCGCCCTCGCCGACCTTGAGCGCGCGGCTGAATCCGTTGGTGGCGCTGCTGAGCTCCTCCAGGTCGAACACCCGCAGCCGCTGCGCGCCTCTCTCCTCCGACAGCTCTTGTATGCTCCTCGTCGGCGTCGACACCGACGACGCCTTGCTGCTCCTCTGCCCGTCGGATTTGGGCGTCGGCAACTTGGGCGGCGTCTTGGCACCAGCCGGCTGCTGGTTCTTGGCCTTGTTCTTGCCGCTTTTGAAGGTGAAGCACCCCATCTGATCACAAATTCACAAAGTTACTGATTAAACTGGAGAAGAGAACTGCAAATTGAGATAGAGCATGATACCATGATGTATAAAAGGAGAAAAACAAGTTAATTGCTGTACCAGTAGTTGTTCAAAATGGCAATCTTGGTCTAATTTTGAAGAGTTGTGGCTAAGGAAAGATCAAGAACCCTAAAAGAGACAGGAAAAAAGGATATACATTTAATTCACAAGGTTTTAGGAGTTGTTCATGGAGATGAAACAATCCAAGAACAGGATCAGAATAAACAGACTATCAGCAGAGGAAGGGAAGCCAAAATGGAACAGAGAAGGCTAAAGACAAGTTCATACTTGTTTACATCAGAGAGGAAGGACGAAGAAGAACACCATGAATTGAATCAAAAGGTAGCAGAGCAAGGGAAGGGAAGGGAAGGGAAGCGGCGGCGAGGAAACAAGATTGAACAGAAGCAAACTAGCTTTGACAAAGACAAGCAAGCCCATGGAAATATGCATAGACCGTCATGTAAATCACGATAAAATAAGATACGGAGACGGTGTATCATGAAACTGCGGATTTTTTTCCTTAAATTATACTCCCTTTTTTACTTAAGTTTTTGACTTTTTTTAGTCTTCGAAATGTGACTTTGACCGTTACTTTTTATAACATTACATTAAGATATAATAATAAAATTATAATATTATAATAGTATTTTTAACGACAATTCTAATGATATAATTTTTATGTAGTCAATCTAGATAGTTTTAAATCTATTGGTAGCCAAACTTTAGAAAGTTTGACCACACGGATTCTAGAAAATCAAGTAAAAAAGAACGGAGGGAGTACTGTTTACACGTGAAATAACAAATATAGTCTTCTCGGGAGATCAAAACCAAAAAGACACCGCGGACTCACCAGCAAGCGACATGTGTCTTTATCCGCGTCACGGGTGCTCGAACCTTCTTATCCTCTCTCCTGGATAGAGGATTTCCCTCGTTCGCGCTTCTAGGGAGGGGACTTCCCTCGTACTGTTAATTAATTACGATTAAATTGATTATGACTAAACGATTAGGAATAACTAATTGCAACTAATTAATAACGGCTACTAACTACAACTAATTAATTATGAATAATTAGTTATGACTAAATTAATTACGGCTAATTAACAACGACTAAATTGATTAGAGCTAATTAATTACGACTAAATTAAATTTTGTAAAGTTAATTACAACTAAATAATTACGGTCAATTAATTGCAACTAAATAGAGGTGTGCTCTCACCCTTTTGCTTCCGTTGTCGCTTCCGCTTTTGTAATTTAATCGCTTCCGCTTTTGTAATTTGATCAGTTTGGACTATTCAGCCCTTATTGTAAAAATTGACCCGATGCGGTCTATGTAAACTCTGATGTGTTAAATTAATGAATGGTATGGTCTTACGCCATGTATGAAATGATTCAGCAATGTGTCAGTGAGTGCTAGCTACTGATCTAGCGAATAGCACAGTGTTTTCACAGAGGATTTGGATTCTCGAAAATCTGAGTCCGACACTTAGTAAACACTTTAAAACTAACATTTAAAAGACAAATAGGCATGTACTGTTGTATTTGCTTAGCATCCGTTTTTTTAGGAAGCAGTGTAATGATCTCAAAATTCAAGCTAAAAATAGGCAGAGAGCCACAATGAAAATCATGAAACATAGCCATCAAATCATTATTAATGACTTCCTAAAACACCTGATAGAACTTAGCTGGGAAGCCATCTAGTCCAAGTGCTTTGTTATGTTCCATTTGAAAAATTGCTTCTTTCACCTCCTACTCAGTGAACGGCGCTGTAAGAAAAATGCTTTCAACCTCCGAAACTTGAGGTATATCATTCCTAAAATTCTCAATCATGGAGACATGATTAACTTCGGATGGGCCAAACAAACCTTTATAATAATTAGTGATATATTTCTTTAATTATGCATCACCCCGAATTATCCCCTCCTCTTATTCAAGTTGAAAAATTCTTTGTCTTCTATGCTTACCATTCGCAATCAAGTGATAAAACCGAGTATTTCTATCTCCCTCCAAAAGGAACTTTGCTTTAGACCTTTGGTACCACTTAATTTCTTCTTCTCTTAAAAGTTGTGCCAATCTTGCCTTAGCCAAAAATTTCTGATAAAGGTCTTCATCAGATAAGCTAAAAAACTCAGCTTTTTTTATCTAACTCATCAATTATCAAATTGAGTGCTATCTTTTCTATTTTTATAAGTCCCACTGCTATTTTTAGCCCATCCGCGAAGATATTGTGTAAGAGCTCTAACCTTGCATTGCCAAATTTGTAAGGCAGAACGACCTTTAATTTCCTTTTTCCATACTTTAGTCACCATCTGTCTAAACCCCTCCCTACACAACCAGCCCAATTCAAATTTAAATAAAGGTTGATTTCCTCTATAAGAAGCCTCTCTCGTATTTAGAAGCAACGGTGTGTGATCAGACAAAGACCTTTCAAGAGCATTAACTGTGACCAAAGGATATTTATGCTCCCAGTTTGTACTCAGTATGACTCTATCTAGTTTTTCAAAGGTTGGATTAGCTAACGAGTTGACCCAAGTAAATTGTCTACCAGATAAATCAACTTCCCTTAAATCTAAATTATTAATCACATCATTAAACAAGAAAGGCAATCTATACTCAAAATTTTCATTATTTTTTCACCTGAAAGCCTGATGATATTAAAATCACCCCTGATTAAAATGGAAAATGGTTCTTCCTATATGTATGAACAAGTTCATTAAGGAACTGTTCCTTGAATTGAGGTTGAGCTACACTGTAAACAGTGACAAGAACCCATTAGAAATAATAATCTCTATTCTTTAAATGAAACTTTGCATAGAAATCACTGGCATCAATAGAACCAATATCATAAACCCGAAGGTCCACCCCTAACAGAATACCCCCCGACCGACCTTCACTACAACAAAAACATACGTATAGCAACGTAAATCTCGCAATGGAAAGCATAGGTGTTGCAGGACACTCGTTGTGAATACACTGCGCATGAAACTCGTTGGGCCAGCCCACCATCTCCCAAGTCCAAGGAAAAAATTGCCCACATCTAAGCTTCTTATCCTGACTCTTGAGTCCTGAGAATGCTCCCCATCCCCTATCTCCTTCCTTCCTCTTCCTCTAAAATAGATCCCCTTTGTCTAGGGTTAGCTCGGTGCCCCTCCGCATGGCCAGCCTCACGTTAGTCACTTCTGGCTCCACCTACGACTTTGCCCCCCTCAAGTCGGTCGTCTCCTCGAGAGGCAGCTAGAGTTCCTCGCGGCGGTGGATCTATGAGGGCATGCTGCTCGAGAGGGCCATACACAAGTATGGATGGGCACAATCTTGGCTTTTCAAGAACACAAGAGGCGTTTGCGTGTGGAATTGTAGGATAGGAGAGATTTTTTCTAAGGTGTTTGGTGAGGTGTTTCACCACATCATCTTCTTTGTTAGGGATGGTTCATCAATCTCTACTCTCCAAGGCATGTTGGAATGGAAAATTCTGGGAGATTGGTGCCCAATTTTGATGAACCCTAGGCTGAATTGTAGGACAAAAGTGCGATGCCCGTCTTGGATATCTCAGTCGAGTGGGAAAGTTGTCATGGCTCTGGATGATAGATTTCCCTTGTGCATTCAGTGCTGTTCAACTGACACCTGCTAGACAAAATAGGATCCAGATGTAAAATCATTATAAACAACTAATTTACCAGATCGAGGAAGGGTTGCAGTTTGCAAATGTTTTAGCTTTCAGTTTTCAGGATGGCATTGGCAAATTTTTCTGAAAGCATCTTTTGAAAATTCGATTTGTGCTTTCAGTCGAATATGGGGTTAGAGTTCCAGTCTTATCTAGATTTTTTATATGAAAAAACAAGATGTCTGTTACATCCAAAGTCACAGTATTGTTAAGATTGTAGATAGATTTCTATCCTGATGTCTGCTATGAGATGTATACCCTTTGACTTGTTGGTTTTGCTGTTATGTTAGGTACAAAACTTGCTGGCTTCCCCTTCTTGCCAAGCACACTCAAGCTACTATTGTAGATGGGCCTTTGGTTGTCCCTCTTGATTGTGAATGGATATGGCACTGCCACCGGCTTAACCCAGTACAGATCTTTACGTACAATCATTTATAATTTAGGATGTTACCCAACCGATGCATGAGATTGGATGCTCTGAACACTACATTAGACAACTAGTTGCATTCCTTGACGTAAAAAACAGTGTCTGGTTGGAATTGTCTGTATGCAATACACCTAGTGGGGTATTGTTTATACCATCGACCTACGAAATATGTTCTCAAGCACTTGTTGTCAGTCATTAAATTTGAAGCAGTGCAACATATGCTAATGTGAACATTGCAAAGTATGTATTGTATATTGCTTATGATTTTACTTTGCCCTGTCTTGTACTTCATGATCTGTCATTGTCCCAAATCTGTATATCCTTCATAGCCTCAATGCTTCTCCCAATGAACTTTGGAAAATCAATTTAGTGATGAGTTTCTTGGGGGCACCAATCATAGAGAAATTATGTTGAGATGTCCTTCTGTTTGTTTGTTTTCCACATCATATATTGTTCCTTGTTCAATGTTAGCTAGATATTTGGTCATGAATTTAGGTACAAGAAGCTCCAAGCCTCTAAATCTTCATTTTTAAAGTCTAGTTTGAATCTGGTGCCAGATACTCAAACTAGTTTCCATGAATTCACTTTTTTTATGGGGTAATTTCCCAATATGAACTAATCGATTTCACTTTCAGGCTCTTGCTGGATTTATGAGGCAAATCATGCAAGAATCAATATCCTTTGATCCATCTCAAATGGTGATAACATCTGGTGTAACTCCTACAATGGAAATACAAAGTTTTTGTTTTGCTGATCCAGGAAATGCATTTCTTGTTCCATCACCATACTACCCTAGGTGCTTTTATCTTCCTCTCTCCCTAGGTGAATTTGCAGTTGCACACATTGTTTGGTCTTGAAAGTGATGTTCTGACTTTCACTTTATTTCTACAGATGGGATAGGGACATAAAATGGCGAACTGGTGTTGAGTTGATACATGTTCCTTGCCGTAGCACCAACAACTTTAACATTAGTATCACTGCTCTAGAAATAGCTTACAATCAGGCAAAGAAGCGAGGAGTAAGGGTTCGTGGGGTTCTCATATCTAACCGTACCAACCCTATAGGAAGCTTTGTGCCCAATCTACCTGCAGTTCAAATTGTACAATGAAGTTCATCTATTTATCATGCATCTATGTATCCTCAGGTTAGATTTTCAGCAACACGGTACATTTCCTAGCAATGATCTTCGTGTGTATTTTGTGCAGGTCACCTACAGCTATGCTATGCTACCACCTGTGCATTTGCCTCAATATATCATTTTTTTAGTCAAAGCTGTGTGCTTGGACATTTTTAGCATATACTTCTTGAAAGATAATGTTACTTATGGAGGTTTGTCAAGCGGATTGAAAAATTAAGCCATTGGTAATGTCAATCTTTGCTAGGTAAGCATTGCACATCTATGCTGTGACATGTATTACACATTGCAAAATTATTGTGGTATATCTTTTGTTAAATCATCTGATGTTAAAGTATATCAGTTTTACTTATATGATGTCATTTTTCAGCCAAATTCTTCGGTCTGGGAGTTATGTAGTACTATCTTAAAGTTCAATAAAATATTCTTTGTTAAAAAAAAGATCGTCTAACTCTCATTTTTATCATTGTACACAGAGAGTATATGGTGATTATCCCAGTCAAGAATTTAGTATGGTTGAGCAGCAAAATAATACAATGGTAGTGTATGGAAGTAGTATTATTTTTCAATTAAGGTTTAAGAGAGTATTTATTTCTTCTCTTTCACTGCAGAGCAAGCAAAATGATTTCTAGGATGACGATTCGCAGCCACCAAGCAAACGCTCCTCTTCAGACAAGGTTTGCTCATTTATATAATGTTTGGAACTCACTGTGGTTGAGTAGGAATACATTATGTTGGTACTGTTTGCAATTATCGATGTTTACTATTGGTTATGTCAATTTTTTGACATGTCTTTCATTATAAAAACAAAAAAAAACTTTGGTCCAGAATGACAATGCGCAACATGGATAGAAAAATCCTGCTACATACAAGGTTAGTTCACTTCTCTACTGTTTGAAACTCATGAACTTGGTCGAGCATCAAAATAATATAATACGCTGCTCCTTTTAGTTTTGTTACTTTAATATTGTGATTTTGTTTCTTCCTAATGGTGCATTAATGGACTCCAATTTTTCATTGTAGGTTGATAAGATAAATGGATGATACTATAGATGATATGTTGAATGAAGGTGGAGAATAGTGACATAGGTAGATGATTTTTATTACGATTAGATTTCATTCTCTTAGGAAATGATATTCAAACAAAATATTTATATCATGTCTTATGTGGATGGTTCTCCATGTAATGCAACAATTTCTTTTTTAATATATGAGTGTTCTTTTTTACTAGGCTACGACCAATAATGATTTTTTTTTTACTTTGACTTTTACATACTTATAATCGTTGCATCAACCTAATTATATCCGTTGTCAAAATAGCAAAAGTCATCTGTGTATGGTAAGTACCAACGCTTCTATGCGTTGTGACAATATAATTATATCCATTGTCAAAATAGTAAAAGTCATCCATGCATGGTACGTACCAATGCATACAAGTGTAGTTACAACCTGACTATATTCGTTGCGAAGTAGCAACACCTTTTCGTATCTATTACCAACACTTGTTTATCTGTTGTAATAGACGCTCGCAACGGCCTCAATGGCAACACATATTAAATGCGTTGGTATAGACCGTAGCAACACTTATTTAGACTTTTACCAACACATATATGCGTTGGTAAATGGGTGTTCATCTTGTAGTGCTTGTGGCGGAGAAAAATGCCACGAAAAATCCCTTTCACCACAAAGATGATTAAGATTAGACACTGAAAAATATTTTTTACCAGTTTCAAGGATAGCCACAAAATCTAAATGTTGCTCTTTAACCACTTCACAAATGTAACGATGTTTAAAGTCACCTAGACCTCTCCTATTCCAAAAAAGACCTTTTATTTTAATTTCAATTTAATTGGGCAGGCAAGATGATGGAGACAGGGTAGTATTATTGGTCTTTTCTTTCTGCAATTCTCGCCTTAAATTTGCTTCTGACCAAATAAGACGAGATTATTCAACGATGGAAATGCCCCATGGAGAAATCAACCTAGTGCAAATAATTGTGGGATATAAGTTCGGCTAAATATCTGGTGGAAACCCTAATTGATAGTAAACTTCGCGGAAACCATATGTAAAAGTTTTCAAAAATTCTCAACAAATTTGTAGGCATTGGGGAGATGGTGTTCTATACCAAATTGATCATGAAATTGCCCTATCGAGTGCTGAGCCTCTGATAATATGCTTCAGTGGGGTGCCATGTCTATTCTTGTATCTTTCTTGGAGAAAAGTATGTGCCATACTACTATACTAGTACTCTAGAGGACAAAATCATGTGCTCCAATTAGTCATGTGGAATGAAAGCAACCTCTCCCTCCCTCCCTCTCTCATTTCGGTCAATTCCAAAGTAAATACATTTGTTTCCCTGGTTAAGCAGTCAAACCAAGAATTCGTGTATACTACTACTTACTGCATCACCCCTTCTCTGTAACGAACAATTCACAACGCAAGTGCTGGTGGAAGCTGTATGTAGGTCCTCTCCAATAGAATTTCCCCCCTAATACCGTGCCTTGTGTTAGACAACCGATCAGAGACATCTTCCCTTCATAAACGTCGATTTATGGATCATTGACCCCCTAACTAATGTAATTTCAGGATCTTAGCAGTTGATCTTTGGGAGCAGTACTATGTTCATCTCTCTTTTTTGAAGGGAAGTATGTTTATGAGTATCTCTAGCAGCAAAAACGAAAGTAGGAAACCAATGCTGCACGGTGCAAACTGCAGAACATTCTCAGAAAGAAGAGAGAATGACAAGGGATTTGTCTAGCTGTCAGTCTGGTGAATCCAAGCGGTGCAATTGCGTCGACCGGTCTAGCACATCATCAAACTATGGTCAATGGTGTTGCGTCTTACGTGGTGGTACTAGTAACGGATCAATGGTGAAGGAATGTGTTGATTTGGTGAGAACGCGAGGTGTGAAAGGATGGGAAAGTTTATGCGATGAGATGGCTCCGGCCGCTGAACTCCGCTCCTATCTTTCAGGCCGGCGAGGACTCCCGATTTGCGAAGCCTATCTATCAGCAGGATTCATTTCTCGCTGACCCCTCGCGCCTTCGCCGTCGTCACCTACCCCTCGGCCATGAGGCCTTCTAGTTAATGGGCATATTTATCTAGCGAAAAGATGCTAATAGGACTAGAAGGATCTGAATCATCTGCAATACTAGAGAGACCACCATATAAACAGTGTTCGTGAGTGCGGGAATAACACCCTGCTGTGCTACAGCAGCAACAGTGAAATGTACACTGCAGCGATTTTAATGTACCAAAAGAACACTGCAGCAGCTGCGTTGTTGTTGTTGCCCTCGACCTTTAATTTTCGATCGAACGGTAGAGATCGCTCCTAATACTCATACACTATAGATCCTCTGTATTGAATACTTCAATACAAAGGATCCCAATCTAAGAAGAAGATATGGCCCTTGTTTCAGACAGTGGAGGATGCAACAAATGTGCCGACCTGGTGAGACTTGCGAGTAGTTGCATGTGATTATTAGATGGGGAATGCAGTGAAGGTGGGGCACTAATTGTTAAAGAAGAACATATAATGGAGAATTGGAGATTGCGTGGTGGGTTCCAATTTCCAAAGAGGACTATGACTGAGCTGTCCATCGCCGTTTGTGCCAAATCCTTTAGAGACTAGTAGTGACAATTCTCTTTCAAAGGTTGGCACTTTCTTCATGTCCTATCCTTTCTTTGTTTGTTTGCTCTCTGTCCTATCTTTTCTTTGTTTGTTTGGCCTCTCTAGGAATTTTTTACTGTTCTAGTCCTGTAGCAACTTTTAATTTCAAAAATAGCCCTCATTCGTCATAATTTTCAAAAATAGCCTCTGAACAGTGCTCCTTGCATGCCACCTGGAAGCAGCAGCACTGCCCCACCTCGGCGCGGTAGGACACTGCCCGCCCCAATGAGCCACCCGCCTTGGCCACGGATGGGCGGAGCCACTGCCCATATGGTGGCCGCGGTAGGTGCCAGGAGAGAGAAAATAGGAGAGAGGAAGAAAAGGAAAGGAAAAAAAAAGGAAAAATCCGAAAAATTTAAAAAAAAATCGAAATTTCAAGAAAATTATATAAAAATCCTTGAAACATGAATATATTTAATAAAATATTTTTGAATTTAATTGAAGTTTATTTTATTCATTTAAAATGTTTTTCACTTTTTGGAATGTGTGAATTTTGGAGTGGTAGCTAATTTGTCGGCAAATGCCACGTACAACGACAAACTATCTATCGGCAAAAGTTTACCGACAGATATTCAGCAGTCGGAAGAGGTCCTACCGGCAACTACCTTTGCCAACAGATATATTATTGCCGACAGATAGTCTGACCACTAAATTGAAGAATTGCTAACATACCAAAATTTTCCCGATAGACACAATTTTGTCGACAGATAGACTTTTACCGATAGATGATAGGATTGCCGACTGGTAGTGCGACGATAAATACTACGATTCTCGATGAGATAGTTTGACGCAAACCTTTGCCCACATTACAAAAAGGATTTAAATATTTAAATAATCCATTGTCGTACATGCAATCACATCATACAACACCTTGTAACCAACAATTTCGCGAAGACCATCAATTCCAAAAGCACATGCTCATGATAGAAGTAGTTTCTTAAACATGGTACATCCACGAACTAAAGGAGAATTCTTGTCGCAATGCATTGCAAAACTACACAAACAATTTTAGTTACGCAACCTTCAGCAAAATGTGCTAAGAAGTAAGAATTCCATCTAACAAATACCGCCAAACCAAACTATGCTGCATGGTGCCAAATAAACAAAAGGCTACCACTCCAAATTTTCATAATTTTTTGAACTCATTTTCTATATTTTAAAATTCCTACAAATAGTGTCGAAACCCTAATCGGCTTAAACCTAAACTCTAATGCATCCCAGCACCTAAATTCACATGCATGCTTGTGTGAATTTGCCATAATTTTATTCGTTTAGAATTTAATTCTGGAAAGTGAAAAACATTTTAAATGAATAAAATAAACTTCAATTAAATTCAAAAATATTTTATTAAATATATTCATGTTCCAAGGATTTTTATGTAATTTTTTTGAAATTTCGGATTTTTTCTCTTTTTTTCTTTTCTTTTCTTCCTCTCTCCTATTTTCTCTCTCCTGGCACCTACCGCGGCCACCATACTTTGTCAAATGCTTCGTGATGCCAGAAGTAGGACAGATTACCAAGTCCTTAAGAGAAACCATATTTATATTTTTGCAGGAACTACGAGTAATCATGTTTTTGCATGCCGCAGGGTGCATATAGTGGGAGAAATTTTACGGTACATTCTACTAGTAGTGTATGGTGGTAGTATAAATTAAATCTAACCATTGATTTGTTAAGTTTATAATGAAGTTTTCTTTGTATTTATAATTTTATTCGTGATGGTATTATGAACTTTTCCAATTAGGGTTGAAAATATTACTATTGTGTAATGTGATCTCACCTGGTCAATTACAATTCTACATACTCGGGATTCTACTACCCATACTACCAGGTGTAGTATAAATAAATCATAATTAATATGAATCATTGGATAAAAAAGAATGGACGTTCCGTATTAAATTGAGTATACCATAAAACATTTTAAATGAATAAAATAAACTTCAATTAAATTCAAAAATATTTTATTAAATATATTCATGTTCCAAGGATTTTTATGTAATTTTCTTGAAATTTCGGATTTTTTTAATTTTTCGGATTTTTCCCTTTTTTTCTTTTCTTTTCTTCCTCTCTCCTATTTTCTCTCTCCTGGCACCTACCGCGGCCACCATATGGGGCAGGTCACCTTGTCCCATCCGGCCGAGGCGGTGGTCTCGCCTTGGTAGGGTCGAGGCGAGTCCTCACAGGCCTTGGTCAGGCGAGGTTTCTTCACAAGGCAGAAGACTCGTTCAGAGGTCATTTTTGAAAATTATGACGAATGAAGGCTATTTTTAAAATTAAAAGTTGCTACAGGGCCAGAACAGTAAAAAATTCTCTCTCTAGAGTATAGGCATGGTACTGTGCAACTGAACAAACTTGCTAGGACTGAGACGCGGTCTGAACGTGACTATAGCGATTTTCCAGAATCTCATTGTCCCCAAAGAATTTTACAGAATCCCAGAAACCAAATACCAAACGCCCCCCGGAAGCTAGTCCAAAGCGGCATTGGAAACACTACGGGCAAGTGATTTATAGCCGGCAGCTCAATATTTTTACAGGAAAGGGGCCAAATGGGGGCAATCGGATTCAGATATGCATGTAGATAATGGAAAAGGGACTAAATTTGATGCAAAATTCCATACAAGATCATGTGAACCATCTGATTCTGGAGCCACTGTCAAACTCCCCTGCAGACTGTAGTACCAAAGCTTCACTAATCACTATGCAGTAATTACAACATACAACAATGCAAGTGAATATTTTGTTTGCAATTCAAGTATGTATGTATTATAGCATGATCCACATGCTGTTGTCGCTCTTAGCGGATAGTTTGTGTACAGATGTGAGTGTTCACATAGAACATGGTTCTTGCAAAACAAACCTGCTTGTCAGAATAAGAACATACAATTTTACAGTGGTTGGCAAATGGGTCCCATGGGTACAGCATTACAGCACTACAAGACATGATTCAAGTAGTGGTTTGCGAACTTCAAGCAACCGCACAAGCAGCTGTGGATGGATGGACTGACCATGGCGCCTCATCGATTTTTACACATGTATGAGATTCACCTGTCTTCTACAATACACAACAGCCTTCTGCTAACTGGTGGAGCGAGTCCAGGAATGTCACGAATATCCTTGTTGTGTGGGTTTACAATCTGCAATGAAACACTGATCATCAACAAGACACCATAGAATCTGAATATAAAGACAAAAGAAGCGCAGAATAGGCCCCAAAATTCCATTTTCCCCTTTCGACATTTTTCTAGGTTTTTTATTAGCCATCAATGTTCAATATTGATGCACGGACAGTTGTCTCATCCCATCCCTAGCCTTATGGTGTACGTGTTTAGTAAACCAGTGTACAAAAGTATCTTAGTCAACTGGACCAAAGAATGGTGATGTAAGTGGAAGCAATGATAAGGGCAGTTTACCCAAGGAATGGGTAAATCAACGCACAAGTGGTTTGACTGATCTCATCTCTAAGCCTTGTGGTCTTTATATTTAATGAACTACTGTATAGAAGTGTTTGTTCCATGGAGCAGAACGATAACAAGTTAACAACCATGAACTACCTAATTGGTTCACTTCATCTCCTACAATAACAAAGCGCCATTTTAGGAATAATTCATTTCCCACTGACCTCTGTAAACCTCAGATCAAACCACACAGCCAAAAAGGGAGAAAGTGGTAAAATCGTGTGAAAGGTTCCAAGTGCAGAATTTCCAAGACATTTGGCCTAGACACATACTCACATTGCATATATGTAACAAACAAAAGTAACTGACAACTAGCAGATCTCGGAAGAAGCTACTAGCAGATCTCGGAAGAAGCTAAGCACTCACCTTAACAATTATTATTGCTATGACTCCAGCGACAATGAGAAAAAGCAAGGCCATGATGCAGCGGTCAGTTGCAACCTATATTTAAGAAAGTAACAATAATAACAATGGAGTTGACAAAGAAAATGGAAAAAAATACTGAGAGGCGTACTTACCTGCCTACCAATTTCTTTCACCATTTGCGATGCCTTTTTAATGGAGAAATGAATGGAATCCAACTCATTAACGACTCTGCTCATTTGCTCTGTCTGATCAATAAGAAATAACCAAAATTAGCTTTGCTATATCTTGATTGGGCAGCATAATGAAATGATTGGCTGTTTCTGAGAATAAGAAAGAACGCCTTGCCTGTGCTTTGAGAGCAGCTGCAGTTTCTGTACCTACATTGATGGTCTCGTGGACGGTCTACAAAGAATGACAATACATCAGTATAAGGAAGCAATAAAGTGTGAATGCAACTTATCATGAGAGCAAGAGCGCTGTGGAAGGCTAAAGTCCACCACAACAAATTGTTTTTAGAAGCTAAAGAATTGAAAATACAAATGCTGAGGACTCTACCAATAGTCTTCACTTCCAGAAGGTGACTTCTCCTTGGCTATCTATGAATCTATCTATTATATTATTAAAGCAAAGTCAAAAGAATTCACCGTGTTCGCTCTCAAGGGCTAGAAATTCCCACACTAATTGGAGGAAAAGGAGAAAGATCTACACCGTCGATTGTGGTGGGTACAAATTATAACGGTGTAAATTAATCATTTGCAGATATGAGAGCTGATACAATTGTATTTGTATTTCCATGACAAGCATTAGAGTTCTATAACAAGTACAACTCTATGTTTAGATTTTAACAGATGCATTGTAGTATAAAGCCGGAAAATTCGGCTAGTTAATTAGTTAAGAAAAGGTTGTCTATATCTGCATGCATATCTAACTGCAGGAGAAAATCTTCCTCGTCACTGAAACAGATGAGAGTAAAAATGGTGTTACTGTTCAGGACGGATAGCAATATCAACAGCCTAGCAGCACAAGTAACAAAAAAAATTGAAATGATCAGATGAGAATGCAATAGTTGTCTTTGTGAACCACAGAGTTTACAAGTTTGTCACATAAGATCAATGGGTGTTCCTTGGAAGATAATGCTACAAGCTCAGTTACAGGCCCATATATAAACACTGACAGATGCTACATTTTGCATCTTAAGAGGGAAAACAAAGTGTGCAGACAAAGGGTTCTGTTAACACTTAACAGTCATAACACGATAGCAAATGCAAGAAAGTCGTACTGAAATAATCCAGTGGGAGACTAAGAGAATGCATTTTCTTTCAAAGACAGATCAAGCCGCTTCAAATGGAAAACTGAACACAGCTAAATATATATTGTGTGGTACTGGTAATCTCATTAGTGATGCAAGAGAACCTAACATTATTACATATTGCACCATACAGAAAAATAGAATATCAGCAGCAGTTTGGAATTTAGATATAGGTGAAACCCACAGCATGGATTACGTCCAGTCAATTAAGGTGCAAAACAAACAACCATGCCAAATATCCAAATAATATGGAATAGTGCATATACAAAAATGTGACTAGTTTAGTTTAATTTCTAATGCAAACAGAATACGGGATCAAGATGGCTGACAAGAATATTTAGGAACTTTGATATCTGATAACTCACATGTAAAATATGGAGTGGTTAACTGTCAAATTCCACATGCACCCCAACACAAGAAGATAGTATGGAATACCAACATATAATCCTCAGTGTACATCGCAAGATAAAGCTAACCTGTTTAGATCGTGCAATAGCTTGATCAGTCTCATCCATTAGTTGATTTCCATGATGCATTAACTGCTGGTTTGTCATATCTGTAAAAGAATAGCACGGCTCATTAATCTAAAGAGTTGTATAAATCCATGCTGGTAATGTCATAGGTTTATTTTATTTCAATGCTTTCGATAGCCGATTATAACCTCCAAAAAGAAAAGGGTCTTGTCTAAAAGATTCTTAGCCCTTACAGTTTTCCTTTTTAATACATTTACTGTAGGGGCATCCCCTACAGTTTTCCGTCAAAAAAAATATTCTTAGCCTTTGAACCTGGAAGAAATTATAATATATCACTGGTGCACTTAGGGGCTGTAACATTGCTACTTACTTGATGCTAGCAGCACATTTTCTTCACCAAAGCCATCTTCAACACTTGGACCATCAAAAAGATCAACTCGCTTATTTTCACTTGCATGCCTGCAATCCAAACGATCTTTGCATGTAAGTAACCATGAAAATATGAAATGTTAACTAAAATTAGAGGAAACATACTCCATAAAGTCTATGAGCAAGATTATCATGATGTAGAAACTAGTGATACAAGGGCAACCCTTTATGGGTGCATATACATAAGTTGAACATACTATGATCCTATGATATTATGAGATAGGTAGAAACTCACTGTTTCTTGAGAGCTACGTACGAGTTTAATTCTTTGATCTGCAAAACATGACAAAGTCAAGTTTAGTGGAAGTTACGGAATCAGAACAGGAAGGCTGTAAAAATGAAATCTAATATCCTGGAACAAGTTTCTGCAATGGTACCGTTGACTGCTTTCTATCATGCAGCATTTTAGCGGTCTCAGGGTCAGTACGGCCTGTCTCCTCTTTGACAACTCGTTCAAAGTCTTTGATAAGTCTAGAAAACCACAAAAAGGGAGCAAAATGCCTGCTGTTATGAAGCTACCCATACAACATAAAACTAAGTAACCAGCTATCTGTCTGTCCTATAAACTACTTCTTGGTCACATTACTAAGATTCGAAAAGCAGAAATTGCAGGTAGTATGCACTGCAGTGTGTTTAGTATAAGATAATGAAATGATTGCAATGTCAACCGATTAAGTTAACATGGGCCAAACAGGGTCATTATCTCTACTCTTGCCAAGTGCCGCGTTCGTGTTCATCATATTTCAAATGCTCTGTTTTATGAAGGATGTATTCCTACGCTATATGATATAGAAAGAAAAGAAGAATGAATAACCTTTTGCAATCTCGCATCTTATCCGTAAGCTCTTCGAGCTGCCTGCTCCGACGGTTGGCATCCTTGATCTTGTCCAGTTTCTGGAACCCATTTCTGCATACAAATCATCAATCAATCAATTCAGCCCCCGTTTCTTAGTCACATTATACTTTTATTTATGTGGAGATCAAGAAATACAAGCGCGGAGACCTCAAAGAATGTTTTTCTACAGGTCATCAATTTGTTCTCCGAACTTGTATTCCACACGCGAAATTACAGCAAAAAAAAGGAGATCTACCTAGCATTCTCGCGTAACACATCCAAATTCAAACAGGAAAAAAATGACAAATTATTCGAGCATACTGCAATGTGCGGAAGATATCGCTTATCTGTCCGTCGATCTCAGCGAGCTCCTCGTTGACCGATGCCAAATCCATCTCCTCCTCCTCCGCAACAACCACACCAGAAATCGAACCCCACAGGGGAAAAGAAAATCCAAACAAAAAGAATCTTCGAGGGCCAAACCAAACCCCACAACGGCCGGATCAATGGGGACGGCGCGAGGGGGACCAATGCGGATGCGGCGGGGACTGGATTCACCGGGCGCAGATCGAGAGGGATCGATCCCACGCCCAGGCCCCAGGGTGGTGGTGGTCTGCGACAGGCCCGGTCGGAGACACGGTGCTCTTGTTTTGGCTTACTTTTTGTTTGCGTTTGCTTATGTTTTCGCTTTACGGATTACTAAGGTGCGAAGGGATCAGACGGATATTACTTCTATCGTATTCTAGTTTTTTTTTGGGATTCGGAACCGAATATAGTCATGCTAGATACGAATACAGATTAAGATTTTTGAATACGGTACCATCGGGACAAATACATAGCGGATTCAGAAACGGATAATATTGACGGATAGTACGCGTATACATAACGGAATATATGTTTGAACTATTAAAGCCATCACTTTAACAATTCAACATGAGTACGCACATAATTATTACACTATCACATGACATAATATCGGTCACAAAAGATTGAATCGAATATGGTGACGAATATTTAGTCGAACATTGCGTGAAAACAGAGATTATATATAGTACACATGTAACATTGATCAACCAAAAATACATGTCCAAAATGCAACAATATTGTAGCAGTTTAACAATTCTAACTAGTACTCAAACAAAGTTCCAGAAGTGAAACCAATTGTACATAGATACAAACAATAAATTTTATGAGGGTAAGAAAATAAAAGGAGAAACTAAAAAAAAGATAAAGGAAAAAAAGAATAAAAAGGGTCCGGCTATGCTTTCGCTTTACGGGTTAGTACCTTCGTTCCTCCTTGTTGGATTTGGCTTTACACATGTACACTAAAAAAAGGGGCAAAAAAATCAACATATAGTAGATGTATTAGACTCAATACGTTGTATTTCAACCGACAGGTAATTTCAACCCATCCCACAACCTCCATTTCCGACTCAATACTCCCCTACGCGCGGCCCAAGTTCCCAACAACCCATATCGCCAAGTTCCCCAAGTTGACTAACTCATTCTCTCTCTATCTCTCCCTCTCTATGTTCAAGCGGCGGCACAGGGAGGCGCGTGGTAAGGGCCAAGGGCCCACGGAGAGCCAGCGAGCGACGTGGGAATGGAGGGCACAGCGGCTGGCGGGGCAGGGAGCTCACGACGGCGACTGGTGGGGCAAGCGGCTAGCCAAATATGGAGGGCACGACGGCATCCGCGCGAGGCAGGGAGCACGCAGCGGCGTCTGGCGGGTCAGGGAGTGGCAGACAAAGAGCAGGCAGCAGCTGAGCATCCGACGACAATGACACAGGCACATCTCACTCTCAATCAATCATTCAATTTCTAAATCTCAAATTTCCAGTGTTGTTCTAGTGTTAATTTGTAATAGGTGAATTGTGTCATTTTAAAATGTTGACCGTATAGCATTAAAAAATGAAGAGGAAATATGTATATTTAAAATCTTTGTGGGGTAGAGTTATATTGCAAATTTTCTTATTTATTTTGTAATTTCTCTAAATTATTTAATATATTGTCTCTAGTATGAACAATTTGTACTTTGTATTTTGCTATTGTGAACCTTTATATTTTACATTGAGCAATATTTTTATAAATTCAAGCATCCATCTTGTATATCTTGGATCCGCCACTGTATTTGCCCAAGATCTCCAGTGAGGTGGAGTACCACCACTCTTGTCCATCCGATCTTCATCCAACGCTGCACATCAGATGATCACCTTCAGCCTCAGAAAAATTTATACCCCGTGTTCCTGGGAGAGAACAAAAAAGAGAGCTACTCGTTATTTGAGCAATGCAAATTACAGAAGAATTCTTCTTCCAAGCAAAAGGCGTGTATGGAACATGCTAGGAAACAATGCTACTCCTAATTCCTAAATTCCCATGCCCCAAGACAAGAATTTTTTTTTGTCGTGTTGGCAGGAATGACCGGCTCCATTTTTTTTTTCAAAAATAGCACCGTTACAGGGAGCATTCCCGCTTGGTGGCCGTGCAGGAGCCCCCCACGTCAGTCGTTCATGCACGGTGGCTATGCATGAACGCCCTCGGTCCTCCACGTATCCCAGATTAGGGTGGATTAGGGTTAGGCTGAAATTAGGTTAGGGTTTCGACGCTATTTGTAGGAATTTTAAAATATAGCAAACGAGTTCCAAAAAATATAAAATTTTATGTGGAGGCTCCCGACATAGTGTACCTACTTGTGTAAATTTGCCATAATTTTATTCCTTCCGAATTTTTCTTGCAATTTCATATAATTGTATTGTTTGTAAGAATTTGTAAATATAGAAAATGAGCTAAAAAATTATGAATTTTATTTTGAAGGCTCCTCAAACAGTGGTCTCGATTGTGTAATGTTTCGGCAATTTTATATGAGTTCTAGAATTGTCTAAAAAATTTAGAATTTAGGTTTCAAAATTTTGGATTTTAGGTTTCGGAAATTAGGGTTTCATGATTTCATGTGACTTGGAATGTATTGAAAAAAAGTTACATTGCAACTCCATTGGAGATGACGATATATAATTTGAAATTTAGGTTTCGAAAATTAGAGTTTCATTATTTCCCGCACAAAGTACTCCTAACAGAATAGGCTTAATCATATCTACCAGAATTTGTTAGCATGAAGGACTAAAGACAATGCACTACAACTCATGGTTCATCCAGATAACAGAATTAGGGTTTGCAATAAAGTTGCAATGTCCGTTTTCATACAGATAATTGTCGACATTTCACGCGTTATAAGCGTTACATGAAACACATGCAGGTTTATTGCAACCGGGATAAAAGAGGACGGGGTATTATCACATGTAACCCGATTAAGTAGGACACTCTTTGTTAATTTATCAGTCTACTATGGATGATATCTTTAATACTGTATTGTACCACACTCTAGATAAGCTTGTGCATGAACCAACTGAGAGAAACATGTGGCATGCAGATCATATAACGATGTACCATAACCTCCGACTCGTGTGCGTTTTGAACGCTACGGTGCATCGTTATATAATCTACACGCCACGTGTTTTTCTCAGTGGGTTCATGCACAATCTTATGTAGCATGTGGTACAATACAGATCATCCACGTCCTATATAACGATGTGTGCAACTAGTCTCCGCGGCGTCATAGCGAGTGCCCCTTGTCCCAGGGCTACCTACGGTGGCGGTGAGTGTCGAAGTCATCCATGTCCTATGATTCCATGATGTAAGTGGATCGTACAGTAACAAATGTAACAAGGATGTAAATTGTATATAACTCACGTCTTCGATACGGAGTGCGCCCGGTCGGCCGGATACGCTACGACGTCCACCGGTCTCGGTCGAAGGAGCCTTCCCCTTCCCCTTGTCACGGGACTCTCCATGTCGGGCTAGTATGTCGAAGTTGTACATATCCTACGATTCCATGATGTAAGTACACCGTACAGTAACAAACATAACAAGGATGTAAATTGTATATAACTCACGTCGTCGATACGGAGTGCGCCCAGTCGACCGGATACGCTACGACGTCGGCCGATCTCAGTCGAAGGAGCCTTCCCCTTCCCCTTGTCATGGGACTCTCCACGTTGGGCTGGTATGTCGAAGTCGTCCATGTCCTGCGATTCTATGATATAAGTGCACCGTACAGTAAAAAACGTAACAATGATGTAAATTATTCATAACTCACATCGTCGATATGGATTACACCTGGGTGAGTCCTGGGCTCCTTCGGTGCCTCCTCAACAGGGTCCAATATGTAAGGCTTCCACCGCACAAAGGTCTTGGCCTGCATCGAGTAGTTCAGCGTATACTTTTACTGGATGAACGCCCTGTCGTACATCTCCGGACCATTGATCCACTAGAAGAAGTTGCAGCGCATCTCGGACTGTCATTATATGGGGATGAAGTTAACAATTTATGGAAATGAACGTAGGGAGAGGAAAAATGATGCGTGCGAAAGAAACACTTACGATGTGGTGCCTGCACGTGTAGTACGCCCTGGTGGAGGTGTCTGGGTGTGTGGACTGAATGATCTTCGCCGGCTCGCCACACACACACTGCGGGACCAGAAACCGTGGTGGTACCAGAGCATCTTTCATTGAATAATCTGGGTACTGCAGATGTTTGGCCTTCTACGAAAGCCACTTGCACCTCTTCAAGATCCTCGCGTAGAAGTTTACCGATGAGTCCATATCTAGGTATCATACAAGTTTCATTGTACATCACAAAACAAGATGGATAAATGCATTAAATTACGACACTGAATGACGACCAGACGAGCTCGGTCTGTTGGGACAATCCTTCATTGAGTGCCCCGGGGTCTTGCATATCCTGCACTTGATTGTGCGGCTAATATTGGTACGTTGGCTGGCATCCATGTCGTTCCAGAAGCGCCGCGTCTGCCATCACCCCTTCCCTATTCTCTTCAAGTCCTTGTTGGGACCATATTGCACTATGTCCGGCCAAAGATCCTTGTAGTTCATTTCCAAGTTGTACGAGTGAAACTCTCCACTCCATGTACCAAAAAGGTGATGTATGTCATAGTACTCAGAGATGTATGGTTTAGACATCTGCCTTATTTGCGCACACGCCTTGTATACATGCGAGCATGGCTTGTGGAGGAGCTTCGGCTTGTTACGGGTGCATATCACCACATCACCCAGGGTGAATGCCTGTTTCCTTTCCCTCGTGGCATGACTGTTGAAATGTTTCTGCTAAAGCCTGATCTCGTACTTCCGCCTGAGGCCGTCGATCACCCCGATGTTGTGCATTCGTGCCTTCTCCATCTTCTGGTCCATGTGCCTCTGCATGTTCTCGGACTACTACTTGCCTTCCTCCTTCTTGCGATAGTACGAGCGAACGCACCGCGATATCATCAAGTCTCGATGCCACGTAAGGCACCTCCGATGATGCATTTCCCCCGGTTGGACCACCGGCTTGGTGTACGTCCTCGTTGCTACCATCCGAGCTTGGGTCGGCGTCCTCATTGAACTCCAACCCGAGAAGCTCGTCTGGTAGATACTCGTGGCAGTCGGTGTGGACCGACCACCACATTTTTGTCCCCTCATTTAGCACAAAATTAGGCGTGGGACTTCCCTCCGATGCAGCACATTTCGTGTTGCCATCTTTAGGTTCAGGCTATGCTTGCCCGCTTGTAGAGGCCTCAGCATCATCAGGGTTTCCTAGCGTCTTGCGTATGAAATTCACGTACACCATAGGCTTCCCGTGAATGGCTATCTCAGGCTGGGAGGCAATCTCCATGTACTGCCTCCATGATATACTTCTATTCACCTTTACGAGCTTCCACATATAATTTGTGCAGGTGATCTCCTCAGTCACAACTTTCTTCGTCGTTGCCTCCATGACGAACTCCCTCCGGATGCAGCTTCGAAGCTCGTGAATATTCATCGCGTGGAGCCCCTCTGCCTGGACCACCTTGTACTGGCATCTCGACAGGTCCAACCCATCGGGTCCGACCCGTACGAGACCATCGCCGTAAAACACAAACAAGTCTTGCGTGTTCAAAAATACCTAAAACCACAACAACCCCATCCGCTATTACCTAATTATTGGTAATTCATTACTACCGTGCTTACCACTATAAAAGCACATGTTCATTGCCACTTAATTACTTACAACTAACTAATTTGCATTGAACGAGTTATGCCTAACTAATTGCTACTTAACTAATTACGACTGATTAATTACCACTAAATAAATTACTAGTGGTTCATTTCCACTTATTTAATATGCCAGACTGATCACTAATAAACTAATTACGACTAATTTATTAGCACAAAACTAATTTATTACCAGCAAAGTAAGTAATTACACTAAACTTACTAATTACGATTGATTAATTACATCTAAAGTAACTAATTACGACTGATTAATTACCACTTCATTTCCACTTATTCAATATGCCGTAATGATGACTACTAAACTAATTATGACTAATTAATTACCATTAAACTAATTCATTACCAGTAAAGTAACAAATTACAACTAGCTGACTAAGACTGATTAATTACGACTACGATGATAACAAATTACCTGCCCTTCGGGGGAAAACAATCAAAAAAGTTCGAGCGACGAGAAGCAAGAAATACTTAATCTCCCAATAAAATTAATTATGTTACGTTCTCTCACTTCTCAGCGACGAGCGCCAGAACGAGAATCGAAACGCAAATGAGATGAGCAAAGAGCGAGTACCAGAGTTTGGTATTTAAAGCCAAGCGAAGGATGAGCCGCGGTGTTGGCGTTAGAATTTCTGGACAAGGCGATAAATGTGCGGAGGCGGGAGGAGGGACAATGGAATTAGGGGGAGGGGCCTAGGCTTCGGAGCATCTCTCAACGACAGCTGCAGGGTTTTTTTAAGGTTTTTGTTTCTACGGAGAACCAGACCGAACCGCTTTCCACATGGCGGGAGGGGGGAGGGGGCCGTGCGACAGGGGAGTAGAGGGGAGGGCATGCGGCGGCTGTGGGGGAGGGCCACCGCACGGCGGCCGTGCGGCAACGGGTGGTGGCTGCGATAGGTAATTTGTCGAATGGTCAGAGGCTCACAAATTCGTACAA
Source organism: Phyllostachys edulis (assembly GCA_036346405.1). Classification (NCBI taxonomy): domain Eukaryota; kingdom Viridiplantae; phylum Streptophyta; class Magnoliopsida; order Poales; family Poaceae; genus Phyllostachys; species Phyllostachys edulis. The sequence continues at coordinate 4,177,430 of CM070555.1, read as the reverse complement.
ATAGTACACTTATATGAAATTGTGAGAAAAAATTGGAAGGAATAAATTATAGAAAATTTACACAAGCAAGTACACTGTGTCGGGAGGTTCCACATAAAATTTCATAATTTTTTGAACTCATTTGCTATATTTTAAAATTCCTACAAACAACACCAAAACTCTAACCTAATTTCGGCCTAAACCCTAATCCACCCCTAATCCGGACACGTGGCGGGCCGAGGGCATTCATGCAAGGCAAACGTGCATGAACGTTCATGCATGACCACCATGCATGAACGACTGACGTGGGGGGTTCCCACACGGCCGCCGTGCAGGAACGGGTGACGTGGCGGGCGGGGAGCGTTCCCGCACGGCCGCCATGCGGGAACAGTGCTATTTTGAAAAAAAAAAAAAAAAAAATTGGAGCTGGTCATTCCTACAAATACGGCGTGAAAAAGGGCCAATATGGCAAAAAATTCCCAAGACAAAACCATGATATACATTCGAAGTATTTGTTGGAAAGCACATATACCAAGCAAAGGGATAATGCAAATTCCATTAGCAACACTATTCCGTGGTATGTTTGTGTAACATCAAAAATATTACCCAATCTTGAAGAAAGATGTATGGGGATTTGGGCGCCGTTGACTTGAAAATGTCTCCGGACTTTGGAGGATGAACATGCATGGTCGTTAGAAGGGGTCCGGATCCTCTACATCACCGTAAAGGTTCACAATATTGTTTTGTGTGTGCATGAATAGTGCTCTGCAGTGGGACTGTGGCAACAGTGAAATATTTACTGCATCGATTTTATTGTAACGAAAAACACTGTAGCTATTGATCTCGACATTTGTTTTTTGATCGGACGATGGAGATCGCTTTCTAATGCCATGCACTATAGATCCTCTGTATTAAATCCTTCGGTACAGAAGATCCATTTCCCATTGGAAGGTACCAATCCAACCTAGCGTAAGCTCACATCAATCACCCCCAAAATTCAGCCATTTTGTTGACCATTGCATCACAGTTATTTTAATCGAATAGACAGACACATTGGTGGTGTTTGGCTCAAGGTTTGGTAACGTAAAGGTAATGGAATGTATCTGGCTCAAGGTTTGGTAACGTAAAGGTAATGGAAATGGCATTGTAAAGGGATTTGGTGGGGAATGGATCCTTTAGGGTGTGTTTAGTTCCCTGCATACCCCTAGCTTGGCCCATACAGGTCATCTAGACTGAATCCAGCCAGGCTGAGTGGATGCAAGATGGGGTGTTTGGTTGGCTGTTATCGTTGGACTAGGCTGTGCTGAGATGTTGTTTGGTTGGCTACATCAGAGGAGTGGATGCATGATTGGATGCAATGTTGGGTTGTTTGGTTGCCTACATGTGGGAGTGTGCGCTCACCTCTTGTATTGGGTGGTAAGAATACCCCCTTAGTAGAATGTGTTGGTAGGATGGAAAAATGGCTAAGGACCTCATGCTTAAGCTAAATATCTAATCATCACCACATTTGAGGTATGATATGGAGATAAGATTAGGCTGTCATTTCAATACCAAAATTTTTGTGCTAAAAAACATCAAAATTTGTAGACTTGAATTCCAAATTTTGTAGACTTGAATTCCAATGGAGTAAAATTGCCTCTGCTCGTTTACATCCAAAATAACATGACATGACACAAAACAACAAATTTACAGCCAAAATTTTTGTGCTAAAGAAAATCAAAATTTTGTAGACTTGAATTCAAATGGAGTGAAATCGTCTCTGCTTGTTTACATCCAAAATTACATGACACAAATCAACAAATTTTCAGATACAAACATCTAGGATTCGTAGTAGTCCAAACTCTAGAAGTTTAGTTTTCGCAGTAGTCCAAGCTCCAGAAGTCTTCACAAGGGTCCAAGCTCCAAAAGTTCAAAAATATCTAGAAGGACAGTGAACAAAATGTCAAGGTTGAACAGAATGCATTACAGTGTACAAATCTTAGCACAGCCTCAGAAATCTCAATGACCAAAATCAAAAACATCAATGTACTGTTCAGATATCCAGAAGTTCAGATTTGACGTAGAATTTCAGCACTAGAAGCAATCCAAGCACAGAAGCAAATTTTAGCTCTAGAAGTTCGCAAGGGTCCAAGCTCTAGAATTTCGCAAGGGTCCAAGCTCCAGAAGTTCAGATATCAGTGAACTGAATGCATTAAAGTGTGCAAATTTCAGCAGAGAAGCAGTCAAAGCTCCAGAAGTTCAGTAACATCAATGACCGGATCATCTCAAGACATCTTGACAAATCTCAATGACCAAAATTAGAAACATCAATGCACTGTTTTTGTTGTTTTTTTATGCTCTCAGATGTTGGGTGAAAAATCTAGACCCGCCATTAGTGTTAATGGAGTTTTGGTTATTAATGACAAATCTATTTGTGAGACTAACACTTCTATTGTTATACCATGTCTAGTCTCAGCTTGGATATAAAGGTGAAAAATCAAATGAGGTATTGCATTCCAAATGACAAATCCATTTGTGAGACTAACACTTCTATCGTTATATCATGTTTAGTCTCGGCTTGGATATAAAAGGAAAAATCCAAACAGGTATGCATTCATAATGAAAAATCTATTTGTGAGACCAACTATTCTATTGCTATATCTCATGTTTAGTCCCAGTTGGATTTAAAGATTAAGAGGTATGCTTTCGACATCATATTCTTATATATTGTTGCATTCCTCGGATCCAAAATATAGGTTGAACTCCACCAAAAGGTTTAACTTGAATATGTGCATATGGTTCTATTACACACTCGTGTATGCACATATTTAGGGGAAGTTCATTCTATGTTTTGTGGTTTCATTAGTATTGATCCATATTCCTTTGTCCACATGCATTAAGGATCTTTACTTTGAAACATATCCTTGAGTATATATAACTTGTGTAGTTAATATATTCATATGAGTATATGAGACTTGTGTAGTTCATATATACTCATACCAATCTATTCAATTACTTGCAATTGAAGTGATTATCATCAATTACCAAAGAGGGAAAGATTGTGGTATCTTGTCCCACTATTATGAGTTAATGGTATGTCGTGGTAATTAATGATAATCATATTGTGGAACTAACATTTTCCATGAGTTGGATGAATAGGTTATGTTCCACGGTGATGAAGACTTTGGATGACATCATAAGTTGATCGTCATCAAGTCAAGAGCTTGAAGAAAAGGATGTCATCATGTGTTGATGAGCATCATATCAAGTTTCTTGAAGAAGAGGAAATCATCATGTGTTGATGATGTTCAAGAAGAAGGAAATCATCATGTGTTGATGATTATCTAGTCAAGAACCCGGACTTGAAGTAAGGATGTGCATCATCAAGCTTCCAGAGGTTGTGCAAGGCAAATGTATGACTAGCTAGGGCTAAGGATGTGTTTCTGGTCTTTTACCGGTCTTGGTGTTTGGTTGGAGACCGGATTGCTAGTATAGGTTACAGTACTATTAAGAGGGGTCTTGACTAGTAGCTTGAGTTAGTCATGTGTTGATAGCTCGCTGTGCTTGCTCTAGCTCATCTGGGCATGTTGACAATATTTGCGAATATGTTTTGCAAATAGTTGTGGCTCGTGCATTACCCTTGTAGCATGTGACTATAGTTTGTAAATGGTCTAGGTCCATGCACCTTATCCTTGTGGCATGATGCTATTTATTTGCGAATGTGTTTTGCAAATAGTTGAAGCTCATGTTTAATCTTTGTAGCATGGACTTTAGTTTGCAAATGTGTTTTACAAATGTCTTAAGTCCATGTACCTTTTAGTTGTGGCTTTGATTCTAAAAGTTGGCAAATGTGTTTTACAACATGTTGAGAATCTTGCCTTCATGCCTTGTGTGCATCTGGCATCAATTTGCAAATGTGTTTTGCAATTGAGTTGTTCTTGAAAGCCAGGTTGTGTTTTTTCTCTGAAAACGGTAGTACCGATGTTATGTCGGCGGAACTACCGCTCTACGGTATTACCAGAGTCATGTTGGTGGAACTACCGCACCTGTTGAGCATGTGTTGCTCTGTTGAGGTACGATAGTACCGGTCTGTGTGACGGAACTACCGTTGAGCGGTTGTACCGCGTTTGCTTTGGCGGTAATACCGTGGGACGTTCAGACCGTACGAACGGTGCTTTGATCGTGTGGTTGAGATGCGCGGTCCGAAAGTTCAAACACGTGTGATGTCCGATCGAAACTGAGTGATTCGATCAAAACTGGTGGAGCGGTAGTACCAGCGCTGTGTGCGCGGAACTACCGCAGGCCGGATGTATCGAATTCTTGAGCGGTACGCTTTTTCCAGAACAGATGCATTTTGAGCATTTTGGGTTTTCTGGAAGTGCGGTAGTACCGGCGTTGTGTACGCGGTACTACCGAATATCGGAATGTCCGTTTGTTGAACGACGGTACGGTATTTCCAGAAGAGGTGTTTTTCGAACCTCAAGCTAAGCGGTCGTACCATTCTGGAAATCGGAACTACCGTGGATCGGAGCTACCGCGTATTGGTTGGCGGTAGTATCGCGCCTTGTTCCAACAGCTAGTTTTGTAGCCATTGCTGTGCTGAAAATGAAGGTGCAGTAGTACCAGCCATTGGTTGGCGGTATTACCGCTCGTGCTGATTTTTCAGCAGACTTTGCTTCCAACGGCTAGTTTTTGTGTGTGGGCTATATATAGCCACCTTGGCCTGTTGGGAGAGGTTTTCGGTGTTGTTGCTAAGGTCATAGCATGTGTTGCTAGTGCCTTATTCATTCCTTTGAGCTAAGAGCAAGCCATCTCTACTCTTTAGTGCATGTGTTGCACTTAGTGAGGTTAGAGAGCAAATCCTAAGTGCATGTGTTGCCTTAGGTAGTGGATTGTATATCCATTGAGTTTAGATACTTGATTAGTTCAAGTGAGAGTCGAAGACTTGTTACTCTTGGTGTTTGCCGACGCCTAAACGGCGTGGAGGCGTCGTGCGTCGGTGATCTTCTCAAAGAAACTTATGAGAAGACCCGGGCGGTTTGTGAGTGGTGTGGTGCTTGCCATCTCCGGAGTGGAGGAAAGAGCAACCCTAGTGGAGCGAGGTGTTGGTTCGGTTTCGAACCGGTCCAAGTGGTTGGACTTACCTCGGAGGTGTTGGCTTAATTTGTGGAGCCGATCCAATTGGTTTGGGCTTACCTCAACGTGGATTAGGAGAGACCGACAAGTCTCCGAACACCATGGTAAAACATCGACGTGTCATCGTGGTTTGCATTCTTGTGCTTTACATTGTGCAATTTATATTCCTTGTATTAAATTGCTTACATATCTTTGTATGATTGCAATTGTTATCAATAGTCTTATTGTTGTTGGTGCACTTAATTGAACCTAGGTGATTTAGGTTTTGATTGTGCAAAACCGTTTTGATATTAGCTTCCGCACTATAAATCGGTTTTAGCCAAAAGATTTTTTAAAATCGCCTATTCACCCCCTCTAGTCGGCCTCCTCGATTTTACATCGGGCTACTCAAGATGCGATCTTGGCCTCCTCGTCACTTGTGTCAAACTTTGATCACAAATTAAATATGACAATTACTCTATAATAAACTAGGCCTTGAGCTTCTAAATAATATATTGCAGACAACCAAACAGTGCGAAAATATGCATGCACAGACGCGAGCCAGGCTTAAGCAGGAAACCAAACACAGCAGACAATACAAAACAAGTAATCTAGAAGCTCAAGACCAATTTATATCCAATTGTCATATTCAATCTCATTTTGACATTTGTTCTTCATCGAGCATGTACGGAGCCCACATACAATAGTTGAAACATCATGTAGTAGAACCATAACTCCAGAAATGTCTGCCACGGCTGCATGCAGCAAGATTACATGCATGTCTGCCACGGCTGCCACATCCTAAGGATTCTCCTCTAGTGGCATAACATCATTGACCAAGGAAGCAATGCTCAGAAAAATATTGATGCTTCATATTAAACAATGTCGTTTGCAATGACAGTTGCATGCAACAAAATCGCATGCATGTATGCCACAGCTGCCACATCCTTAGGATGCCCCTCTAGTGGCATACCATCCTCGGAAAGTATAGATCAAGTATGCAGATCAAGAATGCAGATGACTAAGAATGCCTAACAAGAGTAGAATAACTAACAAGGGTACAAATCAAGTATGCAGAGTACCAAAAATGACTAACAATAGTGGAATGACTAACAAGGGTACAGATCAACTAGACAAAGTATCAACCGAAGAAAGAACAGATCAAGTATGCAGAGTACCAACAATGACTAACAAGGGTGGAATGACTAACAAGGGTACAGATCAACTAGACAAGTACCAAGAATGACTAACAGGGGTACAAATCAAGTATGCAGAGTACAAAAAACGACTAACAATGGTGGAATGACTAACAAGGGTACAGATCAACTAGACAAAGTATCAACAGAAGAAAGAATAGATCAAGTATGCAGAGTACCAACAATGACTAACAAGGGTGAAATGACTAACAAGTGTACAGATCAACTAGACAAAGTACAAAGAATGACTAACAAGGGTTTTCGTTATCATTTCAACAAATCACCATGTAAGAACTGAAATAAGAGTGCGGATCTAAAGCCAACATGCAAAAAAGCAAGGTTCAAGAAAGCGCTAAGCGCTAGGCGGGCGGTGGCCCAGGGCCTAGCGCCTAGGCGAACTAGGCGGCGTCTAGGCGGCGACTAGGCGGCACCCAGGTGGTCGGCTTGGCTACGGTGCAGATAAGCCCACAACAGGAATAATATGAAGAATTGAGCAAACATCAAACATCAAAATTGAGCAAGATAGAAGGAAAAGTACCTAAAAAAGCAAGACATCGGCAATTTGATGTAGTCATGTATATTATCTATCCTCCAAGAGCTTGATGTAAACATGTATGTAATCAAATAATGATGTAAACATATATATTTAATCAATGATGAGTTATTTGCCTATTGTGTGAGAAAGAATGTATGAATGATTGATGCATGGATGACATCTTGACAAAATGAGTAAATGACAAATCAACAATAACTCAATAAGTAATAACATACATATCACACATTGCAGTACAACATATTAGAATTCATGACGAAGTGTATTTACAATTGCAGATTAAGCAAATGAAAAGGGCATGTCCAAGCAAATGGAAAACTTGAAACACTACTGAATATTCTGGAAGAGATATAATACAAGATAAGGCTGATCCATACATGAAACAATCCTAGGTCTAGAGCTTAATTTCATATATAAAAATGCCCTCATTTCTTGGCTCAATTGATCTTATCTTCTTAGCAGCGACTGTTCACTTGTGCGAAAAGAGCCCTAAAATCTGTCATCGGTGTCCCTTCACCGTCAGGTTTTGATGCCAAATCAAATGTCGTAAACCTTACCTCCTCAAATAGCAAGGCTTGTGTAGGAAAGGCACAGATGAACCAGGCAATAGAATAAGTACTTACCACAAAATCTTCTCTACAGAGAGATAAACATACATGCAATGTGTTGTATAGGTAAAAGCTGCAAGCTTTGTGTTTGGTAGATGAAAAAACATTGAGCAGTAGTTTATTTACAGGAACGCATCTTTCTTTGTATGAAGGTACCTGAATGCAAACTTCTGCAACATCTGCCCTGGCAATAGTTCTTGTTTCTGTCTTCAAGATCTCATCATCCTTTCCGACAATCAACTCTCGCACACCACCATCTTTATCTTGTAGTCCTCCAGCCCTGCAAAGAAAAAGGAAAATGAATATGGTATGTTATCAGTACAAGTAACAAGCAATCCCCTGATTCAAACCATGGCAATTCTTACTGTTTCGATTATATTTGCTAGTGTTTTCTTTATTCATGACACAAATGTGAATGAGTTTATGATATTATCAATGATAATGAATGAGTGTAGAGTGTAGACTACGGTGTTAAACTGAAATTCACTGTGATCCACCTGTGCAAATAAGAGTCCACAAAGACCAAATAACTTAATTTTCCAAACGCACAACATTACAGGGAATTTAGGTTTCAGATTGGGCTCCAAGTCTGCTTTGCTAGTGATGGCGACAAGGAGCCAAGGAGTATGCATAAACATGGTTGGATTTTATTTTGATTGATAAGATCGCACTGTGTGCATCACAAATTCACAAGTCATATGGTAGACATTCATCGCCAGCATAATAAAAACTAAATATTGTCCTTCCCACCAAAGAAAACGAGATTTTTACAGGTGCAATCTTCATTGAACCAATCACACATGAAGTGGTTCGTCATTGGGGTTAGCTCCCTCACAAAACCAGGATGCAATGGCACAAATACTAGTAACTCATGAAAGATGATGGCATCAGCAGATCACTTTGTTTGGAATTTTACAACTAATTAATCAATTTCTGATGGTACATAACGAACAACGATTTATGGATTCCATATCGCAGCATACACAAGCCGAGAGCAGAGCAGCACAACCCAGGATTAGAGCAAGCAAAGTAGAGGAGTAGCTACGCTAGGGGGTCAGCGCGGGTGTGGGATCAAGGATAACCGACTAGAGGGGGGTGAATAGGAGGTTTTTAAACTTTTTGACAATTTAACAATTTTAGCCAATTAATAACGTAGTCTAAACAAGATATAATTCTAGCTAAGCAATTCAACACAAGAAATAAGCTAGAAATGTAAGCGGAAAGTAAAGACTAGAAATAACCACTAATGAAACAATGAAGTTTTTCCCGTGGTATCGAAGACTTGCCGGTCTTCACTAATCCACGTTGAGGAAGCTTGATCAACTCAAGCCGGCTTCACACAAGCATTTCTCTCGATCACTAATGGTAGCTCTTTTCCTCACCAGATAGGCGAGCTCCAACCTTCATAATTGTCTGGGTCTTCTCACAATCTCCTTTGAGAAGATCACCGAACCAACTCCAAGCCGTCTAGGAGACGGTAATCTCCAAGAGTAATAGAACAAGAAATCTTCACTTGAAGATGCTCAAATGCCACAATAATCAAGCCCTACTAAATACTCTTGAAAAAACCTCAACTACCTTTGCAAAAGGGATTAAATGCTCTCAATGAGTGGAAAACAATGCAAAGGGCTCAAGAGTGTTCAAGGAGGTTCATCAAAGCCTTCTAGCTACAGTGGGTGAGGTATTTATAGCCTCCACCCACTGTACTAGCCGTTGGGGCACGAAATCCCCAAATTCCCAGAAAGTGCGGTCGCATCACAGAGCAAGAGGGCGGCGGTCGGTCAGGCAAGATGCGGCCGATTGTTCCTCCTCAAACGCATTAAATGCACTGAGGAACTAGCCGTTACAAGGGTCGGTCAGACCATGAAGACAAAGCCCGTCGACCGGCTCATGGAAAAACAATTTGAGACAAAAACATGCTTCTGTTAAAAGCTGACCGGGCCATATCCGGGACCCTGGTCAGTCCGGGACTTGACCTGCGGTCAGTCCGGCCAAACGAAAATACGAAGCAATCTCAAAACCACACCTCCCTGGAAAATGTTGACTGGGTCCTTGACCCGGGACCCCGGTCAGTCTGGCCGTTAGCCAGCGGTTAGTCCGGCCCAGAGAATTTCCAGCAAATCAAAAAAAAATCAACCTTCTGGAAAAAGCTGACCGTCCCTTTTGGTCCGGGATTCAGCCATCCGCACTTTAGCTCATGTTAGTGCGCCTTCAAGATTTTTCAGTAAATTCAAATTAAGGCCAAACCAAATCAAATCAAATCCAAGATTTAAACCAAGTATGATTTGAGCATTTGTGGCATCATTCACTTTCAAGGTACTAGATTCTTGAACCCTCTTCATAGTACGGCTATCTAACCTTAACAATAAAATAATTCTTGCAATGAGCTCAAAAGAGTTTAGAGAATTATTTTCTTGTTAAATCTAATTTAAAGAAAGATCCCCCTAAATATGTGCATATAAATGATAGAGAATCTTTGCAAGCACATGTAGAGATTTGTGAAAAATTTTGGCGGAGTTTCTTTTGCATGTTGGAACTTGAGGAAATGCAACAATATATAATGAACATGATAAGGATTGCATTTCAAAAGAATAGCAAGAGCATGATATTATCCAACAAGTTCAGCAAGATAACACTAAAAACATAACAAGGTTTTAAACTGAATACAAGCACATAATCACATTAGCATTCAACCACGCTCACAAACAGTAAAACATTTAGAGTACCTTGCAATATCCAAGATAGTTAAACAGAGGTTCGATAAGCTAACATAGATAACAAAAAGGAGCCATAAGCTTATCCTCTAACCTATTACACACAAAAGTCCAACCAACATCGTATTATGGATATAACTAATATAGAGTAGATAGGACTTCTCCCCCTTTGGCATCAAGTACCAAAAGCTACGAAGTAGGGGGAGGAGATGCGTCAACCGACGTGGAAGGAGCTGCAGGAGTAGAATCAATACGATGGTGCCGAGAATAAGTGACAGTCTGTTCAATCGACGAGACACGAGTGGTGATCTCAGCGATGTTGGTCTGAATCTTCGATACCCAACCAGTCATCTGATCCAAGCGCTGAAGCACAACTGAGTTGGATTGTTCCACAGCTGCCTAGCGAGAGTCCAAAGACTAAGTGTCACGATCTAAGGCATCCATGCGGTGATCCAGAACCTCTAAGCGACGATCCACTACATCGAAGCGAGACATAATCGTGTTGATGCCAGTGTGCAGAACCTCCAACAGAAGAGGATCAAGGCCACCCTGCTACTGAGGGGCGGGCTGAGGAGACGCTGGAGCATCAACAATAGGGTGAAGAGGCTTGTCCCTCAAGTCTCTCTGATGGTCGCCTTCTGACTTGTACTGCTTGTGAGGAAAAGGAGTGGCACCATTGAAGCCAGTTGTTCTGATAATTAGCTACATGATGTAAGGTGCATAATACATTCTCTTTCCCAAATCACCTTGGCAAGATTGCAACTCAGTCAAGATTAGATGCATAATGTCAAACTTTTTTCCTTACATCACATAATCTATGACATTCCATGCATGGCCTCGAATAGCGTCATTATTGCCACTCCTAGGCAGGATAGTGGCCCTAATGATCCTGTTAATGACACTAGGAAGAGGTTTTAAACCTGCAACCTTACCAGCAACATATCCAATATGAGTAGGATCATAGAATTGAGACTGCTCGGGAGTCTGAAGTGCTGGCTCAAGGTGAATTTTGACATATTCACGTGCTGGCAGATTGAGGGCCTCCTCAAAATGGCGCTTGGTGGTCGTGTAGAGCATCGAGCCTGTCATCCAAGTCACTATGGCCAAATTGGATGGAATGTGAACTGTAGCATAAAACTGACGGATTACCTCCTCATTGAAGTTGCACTTGATGCTAACGATTCCATCCAAGCCAGTATTGCGAAAGCGAGAATATAGACCTTCATATTGAGTTTGCTTATTGAGATAAGACCAGTTGATGTATTTCTGAATGGCAAACTTCTTGTGAAGCACCACATGATTATAACAATCCTCCTGAAACAGAGTGTGAAACCGCTCTTCCGTGGCTGTCCTTTGCATCACAAACAGATTCTGCTGCCTAAGCTTTTTGAAGTCGTCATTTCTGATAGAGCGAAGATCGACACGTGGTTCAGGAGGAAACTACTGCTCATCATCATCCTCTTCATTCATGTGGTCGCTGGCACTCGGCACAGAGGACAATGACGGCGAAGACTCCGCTTCGTCACTGTCGGAGTGCTCAACAGGAGGACGACGAGTGGCCCTCCAGGAAGGACGAGACGAAGATGCCCCGGGGTCACCGACAGTCTTGGTCCTTGCCATGAGACTTGGAGAAGGAATCAAGACCAAGAAGAATTAAATTGATAATCAAAACAAGGAGTTTTCGTCGGGGCGGTCAAAGTCGCAACTATCTGGCGGTCAAAGTAGTAGCAAATGGACCGACCACTTAGTGTGTGTTGGCCGGTAGGCCCGTGAAAACCCTAGAAATTTTCATTCAAACGGATTCGACACAATGTGGAGCAATCGGTCGACAATCAAGCAAAGAATATGACAATATGGGTATACACAAGGAAGATTATCGACTTAGGGACAGATCTAGAGGAAAATCATGAAAGATTTAGCGATTAAAGAAAAGGGGGGAAAACAGGAAAACTTTTCAGTGGGAAGAGGACCGGCGGCGGAGAGTCGATCCTTGCGGGAGGGAGCGACGAGGCGAGCGAGAGTAAGAGAGGGAGCCGACGGGAGAAGGAGCGAAGAAAAGTGGAACCGTCGGGTGGTTGGAAAGAGTAAAGAGGAGAAGTCGATGCAAAGTTAAAAGGGCATTAACTGCTGGGTGCGGTCAGACCGCAGGTAAAAGACCGGTCAGACTGGGGAATAGCCTGCGGGTTGACCAGCATGGTACCGGCGGGTTGACCGCGACTTGAGATTCTTTGAGAATTTTAGCAGATAATTTGTGTTGTCCTTGCTCCATAGAGTTAGCACACAACATAAAAACCATGTTGGAGCAATTTCAACGAGATTAGACCAACAAAAGAGTTTTGAACATAGGTTTTTAGGAAAATAGAACAATTTTTGAAGTAAACGATTTTGAGCGAATCAAATGAAGCAAACATCGAAAAATGTTACTTGTGAAGAGATGTATGAGTATGAAATACTATCTTTGATTTTGTTGAGAATTTGAAAAACCTATGAATACGATAAAGGTCATGAATAACCATATTTAGGTTTTTCCTTTTAGGGTTATTATCAAATTCCTTTTGAAATAGAAGATGGACAAAAGTTTGATTTTGGTCAAAACAAGATTCTTGAAGATCAATCTTTTGGCTAAAATTGACTTTACATTTAAAATAGATAATTTGAGAATCCATTTAACCAAAAACCTTTAAAATACACTAGAGAATATGTGTAGCTAATTTTTCAAAAGATTTGATTGATAAAATCCAAAATTTGACTTTTTGACCAAAATGATTGGTTTTTGAAAACACATTCTAGCATATTTGTTGATATGTGCACAATTAGAGATGTGGTATACATAGTAATTGTATAACACTCCCCCTAAAAGTGTTTCCCATCTTAGTTCTTGAATCAAGAAAATCATGAGAGAAATGCAAATACAAATAAGATTTCAACACAACATGTAATCAAATGACATTAGAAAGATCTATGATATTTAATTCATTCCTCAATTTGTAAAAATGGCCTTCATCTAATAGTTTGGTGAAAATATCCGCTGATTGGTCTTCGGTCCAGATGTGGCTGATTTCAATATCTCCCTTACTCACATGATCTCTCAAGAAATGGTGGCGAATATCTATATGATTGGTTCTTGAGTGTTGGATAGGATTATTAACTATTTTCACCGTACTATCATTATCACACAAAAGAGGCATTTTATCAAATTTAATTCCATAATCCATCAATGTTTGCGTCATCCATAGCAATTGAGCACAACAACTTCCCGCGGAAACATATTCGGCTTCGGCGGTGAATAAGGCTACGGAATTTTGTTTCTTGGATGACCATGATACTAAGGATCTTCCTAAGAGTTGACAACTACCCGAGGTGCTTTTTTCTATCCACTTTACAACCCGCATAATCGGAATCGGAATCGGAATATCCAATTAAGTCAAATTTAGCACCTTTGGGGAACCATAGGCCAATGCTAGAGGAATGCTTTAAATATCTAAGAATTCTTTTAACGGCCATAAGATGACATTCTTTTGGAGAAGCTTGAAAACGAGCACACATACAAACACTAAACATGATATCGAGCCTATATACGGTAAGATAAAGCAAGCTACTAATCATGGATCTATAAAGCTTTAAATCTACCGGTTTACCTCCCTCATTTAAGTCAAGGTGACCGTTGGTTGCCATGGGAGTCTTAATAGGTTTTGCATCCTCCATGCCAAACTTCTTGATCAAATCCTTTGTATACTTGGTTTGGCTCACGAAGGTTTCATCTTTGAGTTGCTTGATTTGAAGTCTAAAGAAATAGCTCAATTCTCCAATCATGGACATTTCAAATTCCCTAGACATCATATCACCAAACTCTTCGCAAAAATCTTGATTAGTGTAACAGCCCAAAGTTCTGTTACCAATTTAAAATTAATTAAAGATATTATTGGTTCTTCTGAAATTTGAAAGAGTTTGATTGCTTCTCTTAAATTTATTGAAATTCTGAAGTTTTATTTGAGTTAAAGTTGAAAAATAAAAAGTTAATTATTTTCTGGAATTTTAAAAGCTTTTACCTAATTATTTTAAAGCCAAAATAATTTATTTGCAAAATTAAAAGCCAACTTTAAGTTGAAAATAATTTTATTAAGTCCAAAATAATTCTAGAAATTTTTGTAAATTTTTCTAGAATTTTTGGACTCCATTTGGTATGTTCTAAAAATATTTGACTTATTGCGTAATCTTTATTTCGAAAATAAATAAATAAATAAAATATGTTCGGCCACTCCAAACTTTGCATCTGAGCTGATCGGACAGTCCGTAACTTGCTACAGTATTTCGGGAAAAAAAATATAAAAAGATATATATTTTATTTCATTCACGCGCGAGTTCCCAGCTGGTCACCCATCCTGTCTTTTCTCCCAGCGCAGCACGCTTAACCGTGGAGGGCTTTTGCATGTGCCTGCTACCACTTTGTCCTTTTGTCTTTAATCATTATATATAATCCTTTTATTCTTTTAACCCTTTCTTTCTCTCTCTCATCTCATCTTCTTCCTCCCGTGAGTGCTCTGTGTTGCTTCTTTCCAACCAAGCTGCATAGTGTCTTCATGGCAGCACCTCCCCACGACCTCGCCGGTGCTGACCTCAACCTCCGGCCACCGCCGTCGACCGCGCCGCCCTCACCACCGGCCATCGCCACCTCCCCCTGCCCTTCCCTCCCTTTCTTCTTACTTTGTGCAGTGAGCACGCGTACAGACCCGACCACCATTGTTGTGCACGCGAAGCTCCACAACCGGCCGCCCAACCACTCCAGCTCCTCACGCACGCGTGCGCGGTCAAACCCACGACCCGGCGCCCCCAACCGCCTCATTCCCCCACGTTCTCCTCCTCTTTCGCGCCCGTTCCGCCACGTCAAGAACCGCCGTAGCCACGCCCGTCGCACGATCTCCACATTCCGGCCTCCCCATGGCCTATAAAGGAGCACGGTGAGCCCTTCTCACCGCATCAAAACCCTCAAAGATCTCTCCCTCTCTCCCACTCAATCGACGGGAATCGAAGTTTTTCTCCGTACCACCGAGCATCCTTCGTTCATCTTCTCCGGCGCCGTCAAGCCTCCCCCGGTGACCTCGACCACACCAACGGCTACGCCACATCGCCGCCTACCTGGTGCTTTCGCCTTGCTGCCACGGAGCGCCGCTAGATTTCGTCGCCGCCGTTGAGCCCGAACTCGCCGCCGCCGCCGTCCTCGCTGCCGCCGTTTCCATCGCGCCCTAGCGCCGTTGTGGTGAGCACCTTAGCCTCGCGCCTCCTCTATCCGTGAGCGTCTCGCCGATCGCCGCTGCTGCCGCCGCCGGCGTGGCGCGTGGTCGAGCGCCGCCGCCTTTGTGCCTCCGTGGCATGCTGGCGTGGCAGCCACCTCGGCGCCACGTGGGAGCCACGTCGGTCACAATGACCTTGTCACCGCATGGGTGGCACCGCCACGTGGCCTTGCCACTGTACCGCGGGCCCCACGCGTCAGCGACTCCATGCTTTTTCCGAATTAAATTAAATTCCGAAATTCCAATTATTCATCATTTCATGTGAATTTCAAACTTCCCGGGGTTCGTTCACCTTCATACGAACTCCGATTTCGTCGATTCAAATTTCTAAATTCTTATAAAATCAAGATCTAACTAACTAAACTAAAATTATTTAATTTGGAGTTCATTTGAATTGTTATTTGAATTTTGTTTGAATTTGTCGTACTTTCGCGTATAGACTTCGACGATTCCGGAGAGTTAGATCATTCAGAGGATTTAGAGAGTCAAGACTTCAACGAAGGCAAGTTACACTTTGACCATGTTGCACCTACTATTTTAAAGTTACTTAAATTCAGTTTTCAAATTATTAAATGCATGCATATTTCTATTCAAGTATTTCAAATTCCTGTTTTAACCATTAGATATTCCAACTGTCATTGTATGGCCAATTTGGATATTGACACGTCATTCCTTTGTCACCACTAGATAAACTAGTATGATAAAAACCCAACTACTTAGCAAATGCTTAGACCATGATTACCAGTTTTGGGGAGTTTAGCCAAATCATTTCAAATGGATTTAAAGATCTGAATCTATGGTATTGTTTTACCATGGAAGCTTATTAAAGGTGGTTTTACTAAATAAAATCAAAAATGGTTTAGACTTGGGCGAAACGGATGAATGGTGGGTACAGGTTTATGCACGGGTTTAATCTGGTTAGGATTAAAGCCCAGGGTTTGTTTTGAAAGACGCTCAAGTCAATTAAGGACCGGCCTTTAAGCGTTCCTTTGCTATGCCTTACCGTACCACCACACGTCCTGTATGGGCAGGACCTGGCTTATTAATTTGGGATACCTCGTAGATATTCGTGCCATTTGTATGAGTGGGTGTCGGTTAGACTATAGTCCCACCTGGCGCAAGAGGGGGCCCTGAACCTGCGGATGGTTAGTCCAAAGGGGGCGAAACCTTAGCGGGCATGAGTACTTTGAGGTAGATCATTGTAACGGCCTTGTGATAATTGCTTTGTCACACGCCTTAGGAAGCGTGGGTTGGCTGACTCAAAGAGCAAATTATCTCGTGTGGGTAAAGCTGTACAAACTCTGCATAGTAGAAAACTATTCAATAGCAGCGTCATGATCATGGACATGCTAGCAAAGCCACTTTGAGTTAGACTTGTTTTTGGTTTTAAAATGATTTCAACAAATGTTTTCAGGATGGTTAGTCCTGTGGGAAAATTGGGCGGTTAGCCATTGTGATTGGAGGATATCCGTCACCTTTCTTGGAGGTTATCCACATTATACAAATGTCATTTTAAAATATGATTTTAGTTATTGTATGAAAATGGCCTTGCAATCTAATATGATTATTTAAACTAAAACTGCTGCTTTACGCAAAATAACCCTGCCAATGTCCTTTGTTCACTTTATGCCTGCATTACAATTCCATATTGGGTGTAACTTGCGAGCACGGTAGTTGTGCTCATGCTTGCTTTATGCAACAAAATTTCAGGAGAGGACTACTATCAGGACGGTGAGGACACCGACGCCTAGGCTACGCCCCCAGACGATTGCCTGTGGCGGATCGTTCTGGCCTACTACTACTGTTCTTACTTCCGCTGTGTTATTTACTCTTTTATTTGGCTTCGTGCCCAATTGTATCGAACTCTGATTTACTATTAATGCAATGAGAGATTTGGTTATGTTATCATTTTTGTAACTGTGTACACCGGAAATCCTGGACTGGTGTATGAACACAGAGGGTTCGGGATCTTTCGTTCCCGGGTCCGACAATTAGTAGACCCAAAAATGATATCATCAACATAAATTTGACAAACAAAGAAAACATCATTTATGACTTCAGTAAATAGAGTTGAATCAATTTTCCCGATTTTGAATCCTTTTGAGACTAGAAAATCTCTAAGGCGTTCATACCATGCTCTAGGAGCTTGTTTAAAACCATAGAGCGCCTTGGAGAGTTTATAGACATGATTATGATTTTTAGGATCTTCAAAACAAAGACAAGTTCGGATATTTTACCATTTAAGAATGCACTTTTAACATCCATTTGAAATAATTTAATATCAAAGTATGATGCAAAAGCAAGTAATATCCGAATTGACACAAGCCTAGCTACAGGAGCAAAAGTTTCACCAAAATCCAAACCTTCAACTTGTAAATAACCTTGAGCGACCAATCTTACCTTGTTTCTAACAACCATACCGTTCTCATCTTGCTTGTTTCTAAAGACCCATTTTGTACCAATGACGTTGTGTTCTTTGGGTCGATCCACCAATGTCCAAACTTCATTTCGGGTGAAGTTATTGAGTTCTTCATGCATAGAATTCACCCAATCGGGATCTTCAAGTACTTCTTCTATATGCCTTAGCTCAATAGAAGAGACAAAAGAGTAATGTTCACAAAAAGAAGCAACACGAGAGCGAGTTTGGACACCTTTACTTACGCCACCCAATATTTGGTCTATTGGATGATCTTTTGCAATTGCATTGTGAATTCTTGGTGGTAGGTTGGATGGTTGATCATCTTCCTTATTGTCCTCTTCATTAATTTGTACTTGACTTGTGGAAGAGGTTGGAGGCTCAACTTGAGTGGAAGGTGATGGATCGTCTTCGGGCTTGATGTCGCCTATTTGCATATATTCCATTGCTTTTCTTAAGGCTTCATCACCTACATCATCTAAATTCTCATGCTTTTCTTGAGAGCCATTAGTTTCATCAAATTGCACATCGTGCCTTTCTTCAACTAAACCGGAGTTTTGGTTAAAGACACGATAAGCTTTGCTATTTGAAGAATAACCAAGTAAGAAACCAACATCACAACGACTATCAAATTTTGAAAGACAAACACCCTTTTTCAAAATATAACACTTGCAACCAAAAACTCAAAAATAAGATATATTCAGTTTTCTTCCTACAAGAAGCTCATAGGAAGTATTTTTTCAAAAGCCGATGCAAATAAAGACGATTTATGGCATGACAAGCGGTGTTAATAGCTTCCGCCCAAAAACTATCGAAAGTATTATATTCATCAAGCATTGTCCTAGCCATTTCAATTAATGTACGATTTTTCCATTCTACTACTCCATTTTGCTCCGGAGTGTAGGTTGCGAAAAGTTCATGCTTTATTCCAAGTTCATCACAAAAGTCTTCAACTTTAGTATTCTTGAACTCGGAACCATTGTCACTACGGATTTTCTTAATTTTGAAATCAAATTCATTTTGAGCCATTTTCGCAAATCTTTTGAAAATGCTAGAGGTTTCACCCTTGTCATCTAGGAAGAATACCCATGTGTATCTAGAGTAATCATCCACAATGACTAAACAATAGCTATTACCCCCGATACTCTTATAGGTTGTTGGCGCAAACAAATCCATATGTAAGAGTTCCAATGTTGTAGAAGTTGACATGATATTTTTGGAATGATGAGAATTAGCGACTTGTTTTCCGGCTTGACAAGCACTACAAAGTCTATTTTTCTCAAATTTCACATCTTTCAAACCAACAACTAAATCATGTTTGAAAAGCTTTTTGACTTGAATCATTCCAACATGAGCTAGCCTTCTATGCCAAAGCCAACCAATAAGGTTTTTGCAATCAAACAAGTTTTTAAACAATATTTATTTGAGCTAAAATCAACCAAATAGAAATTTCCAAATCTAAAACCTTTGAAAACTAAAAAGCTATCTTTTGCATTTGAAATGGTTACACCTTCACAAGAGAATGAGCAAATTAATCCAAGATCACATATTTGAGCAACCGATAGCAAATTAAAATTTAACGATTCTACTAAAGATACATTGGAAATGGAAAGATCATTTGAGATAGCAATTTTACCCAATCCTATTACCTTTCCTTTGCTATTATCGCCAAATGTGATTTTGTCTACTCCTTTTCCATTCTCGAATGTGGTGAACATCTTTCTATCACCGGTCATGTGTTGAGTGCATCCACTATCAAGCACATAATGTTTTCCATCGGTTTTATAGTTCACCTATAAAACAAGAATCAAGTTTTTTTTAGGTACCCAAATTTGTTTGGGTCCTTGGAGGTTAGTAACCAAGTATTTAGGCACCCAAATAGCATTCTTTTTAGCGCCTAAAATTGAAGTGTCAATAAATCTAGCAATAACTTTACCATCCTTAGTCTTTCTAAGCATATAGCATGAATCATATACACCAAGAGATGAAATCTTACCCTTAGGACAATTTTATTGCACATGTCCTATTTCCTGGCACTTATGGCAATACTTACCATTTTGCCTCACAAACCTTGTGAGCTTGTTTTCCGGCTTCTTACCTTTCTTAGGCACATACCCAAAACCTTCCTTATTGAATGAGCACCTTTGCTCACTCAAAATTTTGTCAAGAGTAGCTTTACCCTTGAAGCATCTTTCCAAGCTTTTGCTTAGCTTGGTCACTTGTTCCTTTAACTCATTGTTCTCAACAATAAGCTTTGCATCATTATGCTCAATATTATCATGATTAGCAATAATACTAGAGCAACATGGCAAAGCAATAGATCATTACATGAAATAGATGCACTAGTTTTAGCAATTTCTACACTAGACATATCATCAATAATATCACATGTAATTCCTACACTAGAACAAGACTTGCTTGAATATTCTTGGATAAGTAAGTCATGAGCTTCCTTTAACCCCACATAAGAATCTTTTAGAGAAATATGCTCTCTACTTAAGACCTTATATTTTGACTTTTCTTTTCCAAGATATTCATTTAAGTCATCAAGCATATCCATTAATTCATCATAAGTTGGTTCATTACTATCAATGGATTTTACCTTATCTCCTTTTACCATGAGGCAAGTAGGAGTGGAGAATAGCGACAGAGCTTCCTTGATGGCGATGCCAACTAGTCCCTTCTTCTTGGGGGACTCATCCTCATCGGAGTCGGAATCGCTTGACTCATCATTGGAATCCCACTCTCTAATGTGGGCTTCATTCTTGCCATCTTTGTGAAGCTTCTTGAAAAACTTCTTCTTGCCATTATACTCCTTCTTCTTGAATGATTTGCCCTTGTCATCCATCTTTTCGGGGCAACGGGAAGCAATGTGCCCTTTCTCTTCACAATTATAGCATCGAATATTGCTATAACACTTTTTGTCACTTGAGGATTGCCCCTTTTGTACTTGTCGAAGTTGTAGTTTCTATTGGGACGTCTCTTCATGACCGTCTTCATTCTTCTCACAAGAAGTGCATACTCCTCGTCGGATTCCTCTTCTTCATCCTCATCG
Source organism: Phyllostachys edulis (assembly GCA_036346405.1). Taxonomy (NCBI): domain Eukaryota; kingdom Viridiplantae; phylum Streptophyta; class Magnoliopsida; order Poales; family Poaceae; genus Phyllostachys; species Phyllostachys edulis. The sequence goes on along the minus strand of CM070555.1, from coordinate 4,156,524 downwards.
TCACTTGATTCCGCTTTGGCTATGAAAACGATAATCTTGTTTTTTTAGGAAGATGTCTTCAAGAGCTCTTCCTTGTCCTTCTTGAACAACTTATTTGTGATGAGGTCGCCCAAAAGCTCCGTTGGTGTCATTCTTAGCAACTCGGGAGAGTTGAGAAATAACGTCATCAACGTCTCATATTTGTTCGAAAGAGCCCTAAAAATCTTGCGCACAATATCAACATCAAGAAGGTTAGTTCCAATGCCTTTGAGCTCATTCACAATGTTATTGAGTCTTGAATACATCTCATTGATGTTTTCATGAGGCAACATTATGAATGTCTCATATTTGATCCGAAGCCTATGCAATTTGGCTTCTTTGAACGTGAATGTTCCCTCATGGATTTCTGAGAGGGTAGTCCAAATATCATGAGCATTTTCCAAGTTACTCACTCTATTGAACTCATCCGCGTTCAAAGCGCCAAAGAGAGCGTTCATAGCTTGGGCATCTAAATGAGCATTAGGTGTCTCTTGATCTGTGGGAAGTAGTGGATTAAGAGGCATGACGTAACCCTCATTTACGATTTTTCAAATGCTTGGACTCATGGCCTTTAAATAAATTGGTATTCTAATTTTCCAATAAGCATAATTAGAGCTATCAAACAAAGGAGCCCTTCCTATAGCAATTCCCTCACTAGCCATCATTTTCTCTCTTAGACGGTTAAGTCTAAATCAATGAAAGACCAAGCTATGATACCACTTGTGGGATCAAGGATAACCGACTAGCGGGGGTGAATAGAGGTTTTTAAACATTTTGACAATTTAACAATTTTAGCCAATTAATAACGTAGTCTAAACAAGATATAATTCTAGCTAAGCAATTCAACACAAGAAATAAGCTAGAAATGTAAATGCGGAAAGTAAAGACTAGAAATAACCACTAATGAGACAATGAAGTTTTTCCCGTGGTATCGAAGACTTGCCGGTCTTCACTAATCCACGTTGAGGAAGCTTGATCAACTCAAGCTGGCTTCACACAAGCACTTCCCTCGATCACTAATGGTAGCTCTTTTCCCCACCGGATAGGCGAGCTCCAACCTTTACAATTGCCCGGGGCTTCTCACAATCTCTTTTGAGAAGATCACCGAACCAACTCCAAGCCGTCTAGGAGACGGCAATCTCCAAGAGTAATAGAACAAAAAATCTTCACTTGAAAATGCTCAAATGCCACAATAATCAAGCCATACTAAATGCTCTTGGAAAAACCTCAACTACCTTTGCAAAAGGGATTAAATGCTCTCAATGAGTGGAAAACAATGCAAAGGGCTCAAGAGTGTTCAATGAGGTTCATCAAAGCCTTCTAGCTGCAGTGGATGAGGTATTTATAGCCGTTGGGGCACGAAATCCCCAAATTCCCAGAAAGCGCGGTCAGATCGCAGGCAAGAGGGCGGTCAGTCCGGCCTGTAGTAACGGTCGACTGTTCCTCTCTGAAACGCATTAAATGCACTGAGGAACTAGCCGTTACAAGGGGTCCGGTCAGACCGCAAAACAAAGCCCGGTCAGACCGGCCTGCCGAAAAACAATTTGAGACAAAAACATGCTTCTGTTAAAAGCTGACCGAGCCTTATATCCAGGACCCCGGTCGAAAATACGAAGCAATCTCAAAAACACACCTCTCTAGAAAATGTTGACCGGGTCCTTGACCCGGGACCTCGGTCAGTCCGGCCGTTAGCCGGCGGTTAGTCCGGCCCAGAGAATTTCCAGCAAATCAAAAAAAATCAACCTTCTGGAAAAAGCTGACCGTCCCTTTTGGTCCGGGACTCCGATCAGTCCACACTTTAGCCTACGGTTAGTCTGGCCTTCAAGATTTTTCAGTAAAGTCAAATTAAGGCCAAACCAAACCAAATCAAATCCAAGATTTAAATCAAGTATGATTTGAGCATTTGTGGCATCATTCACTTTCAAGGTACTAGATTCTTGAACCCTCTTCATAGTACGGCTATCTAACCTATAACCCGGTCTTCCAGCCAATTCACCTAAGACCGGTAAAATAAAAAGGATCCTAGACTATTTGTACATTGTCTTTGAGCCAAATGATCTTCATGTAGTCTTTTTGCATACAACTTCAGGTCATCAAAACCACCAATGGGACTTAACCTTATAAATACTCAATAAACATGTTAATCCCATATTCACATATTATCATTAATTACCAAAACAATTTTTAGGGGCCTAGATGCTTTTAGCGGGAGAAGACTCCTCGACGGAGTAGAGAGGGGAGTGGGCAGAGAGGGGAGTGAGCAGAGAGGGGAGGTCGGCGGCGCGAGAGGGTGGCCGGTGGAGCAGAGAAGGAACGAGAGCAGAGGAGGGAGGTCGGCGGCACGGTAGGGAGGACCAGAGGGGAACAAGAGTAGAGGGGGGAATGCGGCGGCGCGGTAGGGTGGACCAGAGAGAAACGAGAGCAAAGGGGAGTGGCGATGGCGTACCTCGATTCGGCGGTGGAGATGGCGAGACGACCACGATTCAGAGGCGACGAGGTCGAATCGGCGGCGGCGAGCTCGATTCCGTGTCGGGGGAGGCGATGAGGTCAAATCGGCGGCGGCAAGCTTGATTCCACGTCGGGGGAGGCGGCGAGCCCGAACCCTAGCGGCCGCGACGAAACAATGGGCTCGAGGGAGTCGGGCGCAAAACTCTTATACCCCACCTCGGCACCCACCTCAAGCGGCAAGACTTAGCACCGCTGAAGCGCCGCTGAAGCACCGGCTTGGACCGCCGGTGGTCCAAGCCGACGCTTCGCCGAGCTGCCGAAATCGCAGCTTAGCTCGCCTCGCTAGTGCACGAGCCGATTTTTATAACCTTGCAAAAAAAAAAGTACCACTATGCCTCAGATCTGGAACTAACAAGGGTGGATTCAACTAAAACAAATACTCTGCCTAACATCCCGAACTAACAAGGGTCGAATCAACTAAAAATAATTATAGATCAAGTCATTCCAACATACAAGAAGTATAGATCTAGGCAGTTCAAGGTCTAATGCACAAGATTCCATACCCAACGAAGAGATCAAACAAACAGAAACCTCTTACCTCCGGATGAACAAAATCAAAGTACCAGCTAACTAAAACAAAGCGAACAACATGAGAGAGGGGGAGGAATAGGAGGAGGGGGGGGCACCGGGGTCTGGCAACGGCGGGTACCCAGATGGAGCACCGTTCGCCGATCTTACCTCCGGAGGCGAGAGCGGTGAGAGCAGTGAGGAGGAGCCCGACGGTACCCGCTGCTGGAGGCGGGAGGGGAGGCCGCTGCGGAGTCGGACACGAGAGCACCTGGAGGTAACCCTAGCGCTGGACTTTTGCACGCGCTTATGCACGCGGAGGGCCAAGTAGGGGCCGACTTTTGCACACGCATGGCCTGGCTCGCGAGCGAAGCTCGCAAGTCGCGTTTGCGTCGGGCCAGGCTCAGGGCCGACTTTTGCACGCGCATGGCCTGACCAGAACGTCGATGCAACCAACCAAACACACTGCAACTTGCATGCACAGATGCGAGCCAACCTAATGCAAGGAACCAAACACATCCTTACCTACTTTGTTTGGTTCCAAAAGGGAACGGTATTGCATACAGTGTCCAACGAATTAGTGCCTGATCAAAACTTGAGAACCAATCACTTCAGTGATCATACATAAAAAAGATCATCAGATCACCAAACGTAATGTATCTCGATCCATTTCCACTGCGATCCGATTACAGCCTAAAAGACCCGAACCAAACACCGTCATGGTTTAAGTGTCTTTTTTTTTTTCTTTTTTGAAGAAGGCAGGATGGATGCCTATTGTATTAATAAAGAATCGTAGTTTAAGTTTTGAGTGCCTGGTACATAATTTATTCTCATCCTGCGTGCGTTCTTCGAAACTAACCTCAAAGTAACTCTTGAGGTGGATGTGATCGTCGTTGCTTGCTTAAAACTAGAATCATGGTAAAGGTAACGTGGTTTAGATTCAAAACATGCAAATTTTCGCGCTTCATGTATGCAATGGTTCAGTTCAACATTCAGAACCGTCAGGGAGAGTGAGTTTTTTTTTTTGCTTATGAACTTCGCACAATTTTCATTGGCGAGTGAGATCAAACACAAGAAAGAAACGAAGAGATTTAGCTAAAAATAGAAATAAAGAGATATTCCCTTTTTATTTTCCATCAGCGATTTAATCTGAACCGTTAAAACCGCGATCGAACGATCCACAGGTCCCGCGGTGGATCATCCCGTCCATAAAATCCGCAGCCACCCAAACGTCATCAGCAAAACGGCGCCAAAAGAGCAGAGACCATCCGATTCCGGGCACGCCATGAAGCACCTCCTCCTCCCCTCCCCACTACCTCTCCTCCTCCACCGCCCTTCCAATCCCCTCCTCCTCCACGTCCGCCACCGCCGCTGCTACGCCCCTAACGCCGCATCTAATGGAAGCTCCGGCGATCCCTCCCCGGCTACGTCCGAGCCCTCCACGGACACCCAACCCTCTACGCCTCCCTCCAACTCCAAGCCCACCAGCGTCAAGAACCGCCTCCGGGCAAGGAACCAGGCCCGCCGCGTCAAGGAGGTGTCTACGCCGCCGGAGGAGGTGAAGGCGAAGAAGAGTGCTGCAGCGGCCGCGCCGAGGAGGGAGAAGCCGAGGGGGAGGAAGGAGTGGGAGGAGATGAGTCTGGCCGAGAAGGCCGGGGAGCTGTACGTCGGGGAGAAGGGGATGCTCTTCTGGCTCAACAAGTTCGCCTACGCCTCCATCTTCATCATGGTCGGCGGCTGGGTCCTGTTCCGCTTCGTCTTGCCCTTGCTCGGGCTCTACCAGCTCGACGCGCCGCCGCTGCCGCCCACCGCCGTCTTCACCGGCTCGCCGTGAGAGCGTCGTCGACCTGTTCTTGCTGAATGTTGAGTACTCTAGATATCTAGCCAGTCTAGCGGGTAAGGAATGAACCAAGAAACAGGATGATATTGCCTATTGCTGTGATGGGCTTGTATGATAATTACGATGGATTGAGGAATGCATTGCACTGCGCACTTTGGAGTTAAATTTTCGGTCTTTTGCTGGCGACTGTGGATGTAAGTACCACTGCATCCTGAATTCCTGAATAATTTGCTTACTCTGCAGCTCTGTTTTCGTTTTTTTTTTTTGTAGGCAAGGAAATTCTCGTTTTGATATGTAATAGATCGAGAGACCTGACTCTGCTGAGATAATTTAGAACTTTAAAGATCACATTGTCAACAGCAAATTAACTAGCAACCAAGCATAATTCCTAATGATTACTCTTGTTAGCGACCAAGTTATCATATACAGATCTGCGAACTCTTCCATGATACAACACCCTACCAGTCATTGATCAGTGTGATCCCTTGTGAGTAGTGACTGATTAATCAATTTGAAGAACAAAGATATATCGGTTGTAGTTGAATCACAAGGAGTTGACCTATACGAGGAATTGACCGCCGGTTAGAAATTGGGCAAGAGAAATCACGACAAGGACTGAGCCACGGAGGAGGTGGAGAGGAGGCCGACGAAGAGCACGCTGTTGTACTTTGTCGCTGTTAAAAGATATCAAGAGAATGGTTTGCGACTAGCACATCTGATGACTTCAATTGATCATCTATTTATATACAAGTACATGAGTATGAACATAGTTTGAACACTATACAAGTACGTGAGTAGGAATACTCTCATATGTGAATACTAAGCACTACCTCTATTGGGAATATCAGCACTACTAGGAATACTAAACAACAGTGGAAACACAACTATCCTAGTTGTTTTACACTCCCTCTCAATCACAACCGGTGAGGTTGAGATTGTGTCGTACGATCTTCAGTTGTTGGATTCCAATTGGTTTGGTGAGACCATCGGCCAATTGATCTCGTGATGATATGAACCGAACCTCCAACATCTTTTTTGCCACTTGTTCTCGTACAAAATGAAAATCCACTTCAATATGTTTAGTTCGGAAATGGAACGCAGGATTAGCGGAAAGATATGTGGCTCCAAGATTGTCACACCACAGGACAGACGCTTGTGATTGATAAATTCCAAGTTTCCTCAATAGCAATTGTATCCATATGATTTCTGCTGTGGTATTTGCAAGAGCTTTGTACTCTGCCTCAGTACTAGATCCCGTCACTGTGACTTGCTTCCTTGAACTCCATGATATGAGATTGGAGCCAAAGAAAATTGCAAATCCACTGGTTGACCTCCTGTCTTCTGTTGATCTGGTCCAATCTGCATCAGAAAATACACTAACCAAACTAGAAGTGGACTCGCGAATACGGAGTCCGACACTCACTGTGTGTCATACATACTGTAAAATTATTTTCATCGTTGTCCAATGATGTTCGGTTGGCATATGCAGAAATTGACACACCTTATTGGCCGCATATGATATATCTGGTCGTGTCAATGTTAGGTACTGTAAAGCTCCTACTATACTCCTGTACTATGTTGCTTCTGCAGCTGATAACTCTCTCTCTCTCTCTCTCTCTCGTCGAACTTTGACAATTTTTCAATTGTCGACATTGGAGAAGTTACTGGTTTGCATGCTGTCATACCAGCCCGTTGCAGAAGGTTGGTGGAATATTTGGACTGAACAAGGACGAGATCCTCCCCTGATCGACATACTTCGATGCCCAAGAAGTAATGAAGATCACCGAGATCCTTGAGAGCAAACTCCGACTGCAGTTTCTGAATTAAGATATGAATAGCCTGAGGAGATGAGCTAGTGACAATAATGTCATCTACATAAACCAGAATATATGTGATCACGCCACCATGATTATAGATGAACAGGGATGTGTCAGCTCGGATAGGAACAACACCAAGTTCTTGTAAATAAGAACTGAGTCGAGAATACCAGGCACGAGGTGATTGCTTCAACCCATAAAGAGCTTTATCCAATTTGCATACATGATGTGGAAACCGTGGATCCTCATAACCCGGTGGTTGTCGCATTAATGCATCCTCTTCTAGAACGTCATGCAAAAACGCATTCTGTATATCCAATTGACGAAGCAACCATCCGCGTGACACTGCTAATGATAGAACAAGATGAATTGTAGTAGGTTTCATAACCGGGCTGAACGTGTCTTCATAATCAATTCTGTAACATTGTTTGAACCCTTTTGCAACCAATCTGGCCTTATAGCGTTCAATAGAACTGCCAGCCTTCTTCTTCAATTTAAATACCCACTTGCAGTCAATGATATTACGACTGAGCTGAGATGATATCAAGTGCCATGTCTTGTTCTTTAAGTGTCTGATATTCAGCATCCATTGCCTCCTTCCAATTTCTGTCACAAAGAGCATCCTCATGAGTTGTCAGTTCGGTCACAGCAAGAAATGTGTGTTGGTGGGCATCATATTGCATCATGCCGTCGGTGCGAATCCTTGGTTGGCGAGTTGTTCCACAGCCTTGTTTGCATGGGATGAGGCAGTGGTGCAGACACATGTGTGGGGCTGGCAGGATCCTCCGCGATACTCGTGCTGGCGGATGACAGGACATCTTACGTCTGATCCGAGAGATCAACACCCCCGAGATCAGCGCCCACCGAATCTCCCCCTGGGTTTGTCCCCGTATTCTCCCTCTTGGAGTCATCGCTTGAATTTGTTGTGGGCGAGTCACCTGTAGCCTGCACAGAGAGGGACGACCAATCCGGCTAAATAGCTGGGCCAGATTGCACAACAATATTTGAATCAAGTATACCAATACCCGTATTAGTCTCCCTACCATCCATACGTCCCACAACCGGAGGGAAATTTACGGAGGCCAAGGAAGGAAAGATCAAAATTTAGTCAAGTAATGCTTGATCCGATGGTGGTGATTTTTCATCAGCAAAAGGAAATTGTTGCTCATCAAAGACTACATCACGGGAAATATAAATCCTACCCGAAGAGACATGCAAACATTTGTAGCCTTTATGAAGAGAGCTATAACCAAGAAAAACACACCGTTTAGACCGAAATTGGAGCTTCCAATCATTGTATGGACCGTGACAGGGCCAGCATGCACACCCGAAAGTTCTAAGAAAGGAATAGTCTGGAGATGTTCCAAAAAGACAGTTTAGTGGAGTTGAATTCTGTATCGTCCTGCTAGGGAGACGATTTATCAAGAAACATGTTGTTTGGAATGCCTCGTCCCAAAAACGAATGGGCATGGAGGCAAGGGCGAGTGATTCCAATTTGTTGGAAAAAGGAATTCGACTTCTAATATTCGCCTCCCTAGTCGGTTTGCATGCGTAGGATTTTCTTAATTTAGAAGGCGCTCAACATGAGTTTGTAATTGGATGAATATGACATCATTTTTACTCTTGAGACAATATGTCACACCCCCAGATTAATAACGAGGATTACTATGCATCTCATGAGCATGCATCATTGTTTTCAAGCATTTGCATTATATATATTGCACTTGAAAAATCTGAAATAAAGATAAAACCTACACTTCAAAGATTAACTCCAAAAGAAAAGAAGAACAAAACCTTATTCACAGCTGTTAGAAATAATTTATTCAAATACTAGAACTAGTATAATGAATTAACATAATTTTTTACAAATTTTTGAGACTGATTTAAACCCTAAGAAAATTCAAACACAATTTAATGACCTACATTAAGTTTGAATTTAAATTATACACATTATATCATGAACAGTAGTGTTCAATAATTTTTATGGACACTAGACCTTCCCAGGAACCCCTGTGATTTATTTCACATTTTTAAGAAATTTATTTCTATTTTTGGCACCTTGGTCAAAGTGGAGAAACCATTTTAATTCTCAGTCAAACCCTTAGACCTAACCGGCTGCACTATTCCTTGGGCTCGAGTCCGACCCGGCAAACCGACTCGACCGAACCACCTAAGTGCTCAGCGTGTGAGCCGTCCGATCAGAAATCAATGGCCCAGATTGCGTAACCCTTCGGCCCAGTCCGAACGTTCACACTTAATGTTGACCGTTCGATCAAGATCCAACGGTCCGTGTGAACTCACTTAACACAAGCTCTCACGCGCGCGTTGAGACGCTAACGAAGAGGGCCCACTCGTCAGGTCCATCTCCCACCTCTCGCTGACGCTCGCGCAGGAGTCCCTCGCCACGCGGCCGGCGATTCCTTCCACGCTCCGTCGACGCCGTCAATCCACCGCGTCCATTGGCCACTCCTGGAGCTTCCTCATCTAACGCCGCCTCCACTCCGTCCAGTTCTCAGGGATAATACCCCCTCTACGCCTTCAACTGAGCTCACTTCTCCTCTGTTGACCGAGGAGAGGGAGGCTGGCTTGAGCTCATCTCTCCGATAAGCTTCCACCGGGTGGTAGCCCTAGACTACATGTTCAACGCCCTTTCCATTTTTGCTAAGCTCAACTCTTGTCTTTGCTTGTAGCATCTGTTTCATCTTCGTGCTCCGGTTCACATCCAGAGCACGCACCCGAGGACCTCACCTTGTCATCCTCGACTCCGGTGAGTATTATCCTCCCGTCACATTGTGCCTCTTTACTTAGTAATCAAAACCCCTCAACTTATTTCACCAATGCACGACAGGGTTTCGTTGATTTGAAGAAATCATGCTTTCGGCCTTAGGACCAACCCTTCGTCTCCTACTTTGCTCCGGTAAGGTATTTGTCAATTCCTTGGTTCCTCAGCATCCTCTTATGGTCCTTAATCCTTTCCGCCCATTCACTCCCTGTTATTCTGCTCAGGGACTCCTCTCCTCGTTGAAGCTCGTCGCTGCCATCTTCTTCTCTGGCGCCGACAATGCTCCAGCTGCTCCAGGCTTCCCCGAGCGCTCACCTCCGCTAAGGTAATCCCCTAGTAGCCCCTAGATGACTTGGCACCCGCTTACCTGGACGCTGCGGAGCTCTTATAGCTGTTTGCATGTTAACCTTTGTTGTGCCACCGCTTAGCTCCGGCTAGCCGCCGATACGGGCCACCTCTGGTGTCGCCACCACCACCAATAGGTGCGTAGCACTAATGCGAAGCTATCGCGGGCCTTAGTCGGCTCCGTTGTGGCGCGTAGCACCGGCGAGCCACCGGGCAACCACGCGAGGGCGTTGTCGGACGCGGGCAGCTACTGTAGCTGTTCGTTTACGACAAATGACCGTCATTAACGCTAATGATTGAGTTAAGCATTTAAGCGTTGTCTTAGCCACTCTTATGTGTCGCTTACAGACGGACCCCACACACAGTAAACGGGCGCGTTAGTTTAAACCCCGTAGAGACTGACGGGTGGGCCTAGCCCTTAAACCCCGTGCGCAAGCTGTGCACGCGCATGGACCTAGTCTAATGGACTGTGTCGCTGACAGCGGGTCCCACCTGTCAGATCGGCTTTTAAAATCTGAGTTAAAACGGAAAACACACTATTCACCAGGCCCGCTAGTCAGCGTCGGTGGCTAGCACCGCGTTTGGTGAGAAAAGTAATAAAGACTTTAGAAAATTCGAAATCCAATTCTTTATACACTGTAAAATATGTATAACTTCAAAAATACATAACTAATTCATCTCAACTCCAAAATGGATGAAACCACTTCTGGTAATTTTTATTTTTATTGAACTTTATATTAAAATTGGTTTCAAACATGTCTCTGTAGCAGGGAGTATTATTTTGGAGCTTGATCCATTAGCACTATTATTTTTACAATAGAGAAAGTCTGATAACTTTAGAAATTCATAACTAAATCTTGAAAACCCCAATTGAAGCAAACTCAACTGTTTTGGACTTGTATTAATATTCTCTAATTATCCATATAATCCTTTGTCCCACTACTGTTCGGCAAATTTCGCCCAAATAATTAAATTAAATGAATAGTAACCGGTGGGATTTAAATTGGATTTTCTGGAAATCTGAAATTCGAACTGCTATAACTCTCACATACTAAATCCAAATGGAATAATTCTTTCACCTAAATTCATCTAAAATCACGAATTAGCTACTGTAGAAAAATCATGCATTTTTGAGTATTTTGAATTTTGAGGTATTTCTCGATGTTTATTCGGTATTATATTTATATAGATTCCGAGTCTATCGATATTGACCTATACGCTATTGAGAGAGAGCAACTAAGCTACCAGCAAGGCAAGCATCATTTGAACTTTCTTTTGCATCATGTTTGATCCCAGTTTTGTTAAGTTAGTGCAATGATAATTGCTTGCATGCTATTTTGATAATGTCGCTATTTTTGTGATGAGTAGATTAGTTATCTCCTATTCATTGAGGTTAATCTTGAATTATTCTAGTACCACATGCTTGAGTTAGGATGTTTGAATTATATTGTCCGGGTTTGCTTAGTCATGCAAGTCTAGAACCGGTAGATGATTGTCGGGAATAACCCGACAATTATGGGATAAACACAACTATCATTATATGCTTTTGTTTCAGATCTTCGTATCTATTTTATGGGTTAAATTTTGTCATTTTAAATGAGCTTTTGGTCTGGACAAGTGATGATTAGTGATAGTGTCTTTGTGCACGAGCTTGGGTAAGTGTTTGACTTGTCTAGACAATTAAGGACCGAACTTTGGTAACATCTTTGATTCAAGTAAAACTCATGCTTCCACACGCGGTGTATGGGCACTGCTTGGTTAAGTAAGGGGGTGGTGTTGTTGAGTTGATGACTGGTGGTGTGAGGACGTATATGTGTTCCATCGCATATATGTTTCGTAGGGTGCCGATTGCAATTCTTTAATGTGAGGGTGAGCCCTATTTAAGCTTTATTAATTGGGTCGGTATTCCTGGCACAACTTGCATTTGGTTAGTAGGTGGTATAACCTACCCTAAGTGGGATTATGTCGCGCATGAGTAATTCAACTCAATAATGTCAACTTGCTGAAAAATACTGAGTCTTGGTTTACCCGGCCGGCATACCTTAGGAAGTATGCTATTTTCGGAGGCATCTGGAGGCATACGGGCTAATCAAGTCATGTGGGTAAAGTAGTACACCCCTGCAGGGTATAAATCTATTCAAATAGCCATGTCCGCGGTTATGGATGACCACTTGAGTTACATGGTTGCTATTGTTAGACTTGGAATTAAAATTTGTGGTTATAACTTGGTATTCGTCATGAATGGGTTGTTCATGTATTTTGTTGTATCAAAGTGGACAACCACTTTATTATTTGTTTGGTTCATTGGTTATTCAATTTACTACTTATTCACATGCTTTACTTCTACTTCAAATCTGATTTCAAAATGGCACTTGAAAAACTAGTATGTGTAGGTTGCAAATTGTTGCGTCTCTTTTGCAAAACTAAGCCAATATGAGCCATCCTTTGGAACAACCTCTAGCATAACTAATTTTTATTTTTGTAAGACTTGCGAGTACCTTTGTACTCAACCCGGTTGCTGCAATTTCAAGTGAGGAAGGGTATGAGCCCGTTGAGCTTGTTAGCGCCAATTTTGGCGACGCTGACGAGTAATAGTATCATTTAACTCCCTGTCGGTTACCGATGGGATATGGGCATACCACTGCTGGTCTTTTGGTTTATTTACTTGTTTTCGCTGCTACTTAATACTCTTATTTGAATTTGGCCGATCGGTCGTTTGTAATAGTTGTAGACTTTAACTATTACGTTGTATGTCTTTTGGACTTTTAATGTATGATTGTTGTATGGATGTGATCAACGTTGTATGAGAGTATGAGCATATTGGTCGCTGATCTTGGGAGCCAATATGAGTTCATGCTCGCTGTTTGTGGCTTCCCATTTAACACACTAAGTGTAGTGCTTGGCTTGTTGGAGACTCGACAATCATGTAGTGCTCGCAGAGGAGTAGCGCGCATGATCGTTGGGGCTCTAGTTTGCAGTTAAGCCTCTCGCTTAGATGGAGTTAAGTTGGAATCCATTTACTTGAGGTCCAGAGTTATGTCCATAAGACCATACTTAGTCTCGGTCTTAAGAAGATAACCCAGGGTCCTCACACAATATATCTAAGTGAATTTACTAAAATCGTCAATAAAACTCACATAGTATTTAAAACCACCAAAGGAGGTGCACGCAGGCCCCCAAACATCGGAGAAAATAAGTTCAAGAGGTGATGATAACACACTTTTTGACTGAGGAAAAGGAAGCTAATGACTTTTGCCCTGTTGACAAGCATCACAAATATAGGATTTGGACTCATGAAAAAAGATAAATTGTGACGCTGAAGAATCTGATCCACCACAAGGGACGAGGGATGGCCTAAACGATAATACCACCACTCGTGACTATGTTTGATGACAGAGAGGGCCTTCCTAGATGTAGCCGATCTACTAGGAATGGTGTATAGGCCACCCTCACTAGAACCGCAAAGGAGCACCTTCTTCGAAGTATGATCCTTAATGAGAAAACAATCAGGATGAAATTCAAGACAGACATTATTGTCAGTCGTGAGTTTATGAATAGATAACAGATTTTTATTTGTGTGTGGAATATGAAGAACATTGTTTAGGAACAAGGGTTTGTGTAACGTATGAATTTTAGAAGAACCAATATGAGCAATTGGTATACCTGAACCATTTGCAGTGTGAACCTGATCTTTGTCGGAGTACCGCTCGTGTATCGTCAGCTTGTTCAATTCTCTGGTAATACGATCAGTCGCCACAGTATTTGTGTACCAAGGCGCGTCAAACCCTAATCCTGTGGTGACATTTGCCACCATGCGCTCCTCCTGCTGGAACGCGTGATCGAAACGCTTGTAGAATTTAAAAGCTACATGGTCGATCTTTCCACACAATTGGCAAACGGGCTGTTGTCAAACCTCTTGTTACCGCCATGATGGTTGCCGCTGCCATGATGGTTGCCTTAATTGGTGCCCTGGTACTGGTACTGTCCGCGGCCACCACCTCGGTCGCGTCCACGTCCACCACCACCGCCTCGCCCACGTCTTCCATGATTGCCTCGAGACACCATGTTCTCGGAGGGCTGGAACATGAGATTGCTTTGCTCGTGACGCATCTCATAGTCTAGCATGTGTGAGTAAAGATCAGTGAGGGCGATCGGTTTTGTCCGGGTGGTGATGGATGTTACTAGCGTATCATAGGAGTTGTCAAGGCCGGTGAGAAGATAAATGATGGCCTCCTCCTCATGTGGTTTGTCGGCGATAGCGAGCCCATCGGTAAGGATCTTTACATTGATTAAGTAGTTGATCATCGTCATGTCCCGCTTATGGAGCGTAGCCAACTGCCATCGGATTTGCATAATACGCGCCCTAGATTGAATCACAAACTTGTGCTCGAGGCCATTCCAGACTGCAGCCGATGATGACAGAAACAACACCTCCCCAACACCTCTGGTGAGAGGGTGGATAGCAGCAGGCTTAGGCACGTCTAATCTCATTGGAGCCAGGCGGTATATGCAGGATTAGGAACCTGAGTGGCTCCATCTTCTGTCGACGCCGCGATCAACTGGGGCGGCGCCGGATTGGTTCCTTCTACGAGACCAAGCCACTGTGTGCCGCGAAGGACAGGAAGAACCTGCGCCTTCCACAGTAGGTAGGTGTCATGAGATAGCTTCACATTCATAGGACTACCAAAGGATGGGTGACCAGTGGACACCAGGCCGATGGCTTGAGTGCCGAGCGATCCTGACATTGACGAATCTAGGCTAGCAGATGTATTTGTACAGGTTTTCATTGGATGGGAAGAGTAGGCTCTGATACCATGTTAAAAGATATCAAGAAAATGGTTTGCACCTGGCACACCTGATGCCTTCTATTGATCATCTATTTATATACAGGTACATAAGTGTGAACACTATACAAGTACATGAGTGTGAACACTCTCACATATGAATACTAAGCACTACCTCTAGTGGGAACATCAACATTAATGGAAATACTAAACAACAGTGGAAACACAACTATCCTAGTTGTTTAACCGCCGCCTCATTCTGCATCACGTTCTCCCGCTTGTCCACGAACGAGTTGTTCTTGTTAAGAGATATATTTGAGTTAGTTCAAATAGTTCAGGTTAGTTGAGATATGATTGTAATACCCGTCTCATCCTGGTATCCCGAAGGAGCCGGTCTTGTTGTTTTCTGTTGTAACAACATCGATGTATTGTAGCTAATCCAGGACAACCTTGGAAGGCAATATAAGCACCTACGTACGCTGGCTATTTAAGCAGTGCAGTATTAATACTCTTTGCTGTTCTTTCATGGTATCAAAGCAGGAACGACAATGTCGACCTCCTCTATACTTTCGTCTACAATCTCCTCCACAATCTCTTCCTCGGCCAATGCCATGGTCTCTATACCTTTCAACCATGCAATCACAGTCAAGCTAGGCCAAGATAACTACATGCTCTGGAGAGCACAATTTCTTCCTTATCTGAGGAGTTACAACCTCCTTAGATACGTCGACAGCACGAAGTCATGCCCAGCGCAGATGGTGACCACAACCACGGAGTAAGGTGCCACACAGGTGGCAAACCCAGAATACCTAACTTGGTATAACCAAGATCAGATGGTCCTCAGCGGCATACTATCATCGCTGACTGAAGAAATCCTCACGCATGTCATGCTGATGACAACTTCTCGTGAGGTTTGGGTAGCACTCGAGCGAATGTTTGCCTCCAAATCGCGTGCACGTGTTGTTCAAATACACATGCAACCGGTGAACTTGAAGAAGAGGGATCAGACGGCGTCTGAGTATTTCAGACGGATGGAAAATCTGGCTGACACCATGGCGGCTATTGGGATGCTGCTTTGTGAAGATGAAACAATCTCCTACATCCTGGCCGATCTAGGTTCAGATTATGATTCGCTGGTGACCTCTCTCACCACAAGGTCTGAAAATCTATCTCTTGATGATGTCTATGCTTATCTCATAAGTTTCGAGCACAGGTATGAGCTGAATAAATCTAAGCTTCAGTTCCAGATCAATTCTTTAGCCAATTTTGTAGGCCAGAACCAGGCCGTGGTGGAAACAGTAATGCAACTCCATTCGGTCATGGTGGAAATAGCAATGTGAATTCATTTGGCAGCGGAAACTGTGGTAACAACAAACCCACATGTCAACTTTGTGGCTAAGTGGGACACACTGTCATCAAGTGTTGGCATCGCTTCGATCAATCTTTCCAAGCTAATGACACTGCTTCATCAGCACCACATGCGACCATGACTGCCTCCTACCAAGTTGACCCTAACTGGTATGTTGATACTAAGGCAACTGACCATATTACTAATGACTTGGATCGCCTCACCATAAGGGAGAAGTACCACGGCAACGATCATGTTCAAGTCGGAAACGACACAAGTTTGCATACAGCTAATGTTGGTCATAGTTCTACAAACACTATTGCTCGTTCTTTAGATCTAAACAATGTGCTTCACGTTCCACAAATCTCTAAAACTCTTGTGTCTGTTCATCAACTCACTCGAGATAACAACGTCTTCTTTGAGTTTCACCCTGATTGCTTTGTTGTCAAGGATCAAGCCTCGAAGACAAGGGTGCTAGAAGGCAGATGTGAAGCAGGCCTTTATCCCATCAAGTCCTCGTCAATAAATTTGCTCAAGACAGCCATGCTAAGCTCGAAGGTCTCTAAGGAGCAATGGCATGCTCACCTTGGACACCCATCCTTTCAAGTCGTTCAGTCTGTTCTTTATCTTAATAAATTGCCTTGTTCCAGTTCCACACATGAGTCAGTTTATAATGTGTGTCAACAAGCAAAAAGCCATCAACTTCCTTATTCTATCGCTATTCATTCATCTAGTTCCCCTTTGGAGCTTGTGTTCTCTCATGTTTGGGGTCCTGCACCCAACTCTGTCAACGGGTACACATATTATGTGAGTTTTATCGATGATTTTAGTAAATTCACTTGGATTTACTTGCTCCGTTCTAAGTCTGATGTAGAAAGCGTATTTCTTCAATTTCAAAAACATGCTGAAAGACTTCTTGACAAGAAAATAAAATGTGTTCAATCTGATTGGGGAGGCGAATACCAAAAGCTTAACAATTTTTTCAATAGCATTGGTATTAGTCATCGAGTTTCCTGTCCCCATACTCATCAGCAAAATGGATCTACTGAGAGAAAACATCGGCATGTTCTTGAGATTGGCCTAGCCCTCCTAGCTCATGCCTCTATGCCCATAAAATTTTGGGATGAGGCTTTCTTGGTAGCCACATACTTGATAAACCGTCTTCCTACTCGAGTCATCAATAATAAAACACCTCTTGAAAGACTGTTGGGTGCTAAACCAAATTATTCCATGCTTAAGGTGTTTGATAGTGCTTGCTGGTCGCATCTACGCCCCTATAATGTCCACAAATTATCTTTCCGGTCAAAAGAATGTGTCTTCTTGGGTTACAGCTCTCGTCATAAAGGATACAAGTGTCTTGATCTTTCATTTGGCCGCGTTTATATATCTCGTGATGTTATCTTCGATGAAAATCGATTTCCTTTTTCACAACATTCATCTCAGCCTTCCACTTCTAACACATCCGCCTCCACATACCTTCCGATACCGCAATTCATGCCGTCAACTCTTCCTAACGGCAGTACTGTTTGTAGCACTAATGATCAATGTGACACTAATATGCAATCTTCAGTTTTGCTAGAACCTTTATCTACAGGTTCTGCTGTCGTTTCTCCTCCACGACACCAGTATGGTACTCGGCTTCGTAACAATATCCGATGTCCCAAGAAGCATACTGATGGCACTGTGGTTTATGTGGCCAAACAGAAGGTTGCTGATGGTGAGCCGGCCACACATGTTGATGCCATGAAGATCCCACAGTGGAAGGCGGCAATGGACCTTGAGTTCGATGCACTGCAGAAGAACCATACCTTGCATCTTGTTCCATGGAAGCAAGGACTAAACATAATTGATTGTAAGTGGATTTTCAAATTGAAGAAGAAAGCTGATGGCACTGTTGACAGATGCAAAGCGCGTCTAGTGGCCAAAGGGTTTAAACAATAGAACGGTGTTGACTATGAGGACACGTTTAGTCCTGTTGTTAAACTAGCCACCATACGGGTGTTACTCTCCCTAGCAGTCTCCAAAGGATGGTGCTTGTGGCAAATTGATATCCAAAATGCATTTCTTCATGGCGTTCTACGTGAAGATGTGTATATGCGGCAGCCTCTAGGGTACGAGGATTCGAGATGCCCTACTCATCTCTGTAAACTTGACAAATCGTTGTGTGGATTAAAGCAAGCTCTGAGGGCCTAGTTTGTCAGATTGAGCACCAAGTTACTTGATTTGGGTTTTCACGCCTCAAGTGCAGATGTCTCTCTGTTCATTTTCAACTGCAAGGGTGTTCAGATGTATATGCTCATTTATGTCAATGACATCATCATCATCAGTTCTTCAGCTAGGGCTACCGAGCTTCTTCTTCATCAGCTCATGGAAGACTTTGCCGTTAAAGATCTTGGTGATCTTAGTTATTTTCTTGGCATACAAGTGCAACAGCATCGTGATGGTCTTGTACTCTCTCAACAGAGATATATCCAAGATCTCCTGCACAAGACGAATATGGTTCAGTCCAAGGGTGTTACAACTCCTATGAGTGTGGTTGACAAACTGTCCAAGACTAATGGGGTGCCGCTCTCAGCAGTAGATGCAACCAAGTATAGAAGCATTGTTGGTGCTCTTCAGTATCTATCCTTAACAAGACCTGATATCTCTTACAGCGTCAACAAGGTATGTCAATACCTAGGATACTGCACATCTCGGACTTGCCCTTCGTTGCACAGGGGTTGCTCTCCTTAGTGCATTTTCGGATGCGGACTGGGCTGGATGCCCGAATGATAGAAGAAGCACCGGCGGCTATGCCATTTTTCTTGGCCCCAATCTTGTCTTTTGGAGCTCTAGAAAATAGTCCACTGTTTCTCGATCAAGCGTGGAAGCGGAGTATAAGTCTCTAGCTAATGCCACTACTGAGATTAGTTGGCTTCAGGCACTGATGAACGAACTAGGCGTGAGTATGCCAAGGATGCCAGTCTTGTGGTCTGATAATCTTAGCGCTAAATACTTAACGGCCAACCGGGTGTTTCATGCCAAGACCAAGCATATTGAGATTGATTATCATTTTGTGCGTGAACAAGTTGCTCGGAAGGATATTGATGTCAGGTTCATTTCTTCCAGTGATTAGGTTGCGAATGTTCTTAGACGTCCGCGGGGATGGACACACCGCGGTGGTGCACCCGCCGAGGCCCGAGGGTAGCTGTCGCCGTACCCGACGAGGTAGCTCAGCTTCATCGGGTTGTTGCCCAACACGTAGTCGGCCTGGTAAAAGGAGATCGATCAAATTCAAGTTCGGAACATAGCCATTTCTCTGAGGTCTGAATAATTCTGATTGGTACTATTCAAAGTATTGAAGGTGCAAGTGGTGTTACCTAGGACTTGGCGAATTTGCGCAGGTCGGCGGCTGTGAAGCTCTATCCGCTGCAGCTCTGCTTCGTCTTCCCCGATGTCAGCATGTAGTCGCTGTAAACGGCAGCGAGGAAGGCGAAGGCCACAGGGTGCTGAAGTGAGCTCCACTCAGCTACGTACAACAACCAGGGGCGAATCTAGTATAAGGACATGGGTGTACAAATGTACACCCATTATTTTTGAAAAAAAAAACCTAATATTTATTAGGTATATATACTAAGTAGATACTCAAAATATGTATTTAGCATGCACAGCAACTCCTCCAATCGCGCAGCGCACGCAG
Source organism: Phyllostachys edulis (assembly GCA_036346405.1). Classification (NCBI taxonomy): domain Eukaryota; kingdom Viridiplantae; phylum Streptophyta; class Magnoliopsida; order Poales; family Poaceae; genus Phyllostachys; species Phyllostachys edulis. The sequence continues at coordinate 4,136,896 of CM070555.1, read as the reverse complement.
CCGACTGCCCAACTCGCCAAACCACCCCCATGCCAGACGCCACCATGGCCCAACCCAAGCGGCCGAGCGGCGAGCGCCTCACGCCCAAGTCCCAACCCATCCCCTTCGTGAAATCCCCAAGCGCTGAAGCGCCTTGCCCTCTCGCCTCTCGCTCCTCTATTCTCGCTCTGTGGCGGCGAGTGGCGGCGGCAGGCTTAAGGCGGCGAAGCGGCGGGCAAGGTGAGCCCGTGAGCAACGAGCCGCCGCCGAGCTGTGGATGGAGGGTGCCTCACAGCACGGCAAGGAGGAAGCCCTCGGCGACAAGCGGCAGCCGAGGCCGAGCAGACCACCACCACCGCCCACCCAAGATCGGGCGCAAGGATCGGCGGCGACATGCGGCGAGGTCAAGGTGAGCTCCTCGCATCCTGGGTTGGTTTTTTGCCTCACCACATCAGTCGTCTCGTCTCCCGGCCACCGCCTCCTACTCGGGCTAGCTCCACCGCTCCAGTGATCCAGTCCCCAGGGCCGACCCAAGCGCGGCCAACATGATGGGGAGTCTTTGGGCCGAGCCACAGAGGAGAACCACCACCGGCGGATTTGGGCACTGGGGAGGCCAGCATGGCCTTGCCAAGGCCGGGAGGCGGCGCCGGCCGAGGGGAGCCAGCAGAGGAAGCACCCATGGCGCCGGGCCGAACGAGAGAAGAAATAGCATTGGGGGAAAAGAAAAGCAAGAAGAAGAAGATGGATGGGGAGTTCGGCTGGTCGGCTAGACGCCTGGAGCAAGAGGAAGGACCGAAGGATTGAGAATTTGAGATAAAGGCAAAGAGGAAAGTGAGGGGAGAGAAGAAGCGAGGAGGTAGACTTGTAGTTGAGTGATATTCATATTGGCATTGAAGAACTTGTAGTTGAGTCAAATATTCATATATATTTATTAGCTTCATAGCTTGTATAGTTCAATAGTTGTATGTATATGTTAGTGGATAAAAGAGAAGATTATTTTATCGAAATGTCCAATTATTTTGTAGCTTGTGTAGCTTCAGTTGTTAGATAAAAGAGAAGGTTATTTTGTCTCAAATTGGTGTTGATTCTTCTGGTAGCAACTGCTAGTGTTGAGAGGGTATTCTCTTCAATGAATTATGTCAAGAATAAGCTAAAGAATAGGATGAGAGAACAATACCCGAATGATTGCTTGGTTACATTTCTTGAGCAAGAATTTTTTGTGCAAGTTAAGGATGATGATATCATATCTTGCTTCCAAGCTATAAAGGAACATCGAGTTAGATTGTAATTTTCTTAATTATTTTATAATTTCTCTAAATTATTTGACATGTTATCTCTAGTAAGAACAATTTGAACCTTGTTATTTTTTAGTTATGATTATGAACATTTATGTTTGACATTCTACAACATGTTTATAATTTCGAACACTCATTTTAAAAATCCTGGATCCGCCACTGACAGCAACCCCCCTGAAATCATTGCAAGTCATGTGAATTACTCACTGCATTGGTATCTTTGATCATTCCAGCTACAAATAGTGAATCAAAGGTCACGATGAATGATTTGTACTGTAAATAAATTTGTATGATATATGAATTTACCTTCTGTTCTGAAAGCAGCAGTGTCCGAGTCCGGTAGAAGAATACACATGACGGCATCAGCAGTCTGCTTGTACAACTTAAGGCCATTGTCTTGTCCAGCATCAGATCCTTGTGAGGCAAAGAAGCTTACCCTTGACAAAAGAACCTACAATTCAAGGAAATGTCACAAAAATTCACTTCAGAGACAACAGCTCAGAACAAACTGCCAAGTTCCAATGATCTCGAAGTCTGATCGTATCATTGTCAGTACCTGGGTTCCCGCGCGTTTGTCGTCCCAGCTGAAGTACCTGGGGTTCCCAAGCCCGAGGTCGGCGAACTCGTTGCCGTTCTTGCCGGTGGCGTAGCTCCGGTAACTCTGGTTCCCAGTGGCGTGGTAGAGCCAGCTTGCCGCCCACAGGAGCTCGTCCTGGTACGTGGTTGAGTTGTAGTACTCGCTGTGCTCCGGGAAGGTCCGCGTGTAGGAGCTGCTGCACTTGTCGGCGAAGGCGAAGAGCCTCTCGGCGTGGTCCAGGAGGGACGACTAGTACGTCTGGTTGATCGGCTTGTAGACAAGGGACGCCGCGGGCCCGCGGCCATGGCGGCTGCGGTCTCGGCCGCCAAGTCGCTTCCGGGGGATTTGTTGATGATCTTGGTGAGAGGCCTCTTCTCGGCCATCGTCTCCGGCCGCTCCCAGCACTTGTGATCTACTTCAGGGTCACCTACCTGATGATGATCAGTGATCAGAAGATCAAACCAGCTTTCAGAAATCGATTCAGTGAACACATGCATGCATGGGCACTGAAAATAGCTAGGAGAAATAACATGGCAAGCAAACCTGAATTTTGCATTGTTGCTAGTTTGTGTTCAACGCTGGTTGTGCAGCGCTATTAGACTACTAAACCAGCGTCCGATCTTGGGCCCACTAAACCAGCATCTCGACTCCAGGTCATTGGGTCACTAATCCACAAGCCCAACTACAGAGCAACAACAAAGCGGTCTTGGTCATCTCCCCCTAAAAGAATAGGAATAGTCAAGCGGTCTTGGTCATCTCCCCCTAAAAGAATAGGAATAGTCTGATAGGTTGGTACACTCTTACCCTTATAAATCGTGTTTTGTCTTCTCTCACAATCAATATAGGACTATCCCAACAAATCTCTCCCTCACATATCGGGTGTGATCCCCGTCAACTATGAGGCTTGAGATGTATCCGGGATACCCGGGCTCTGATACCAATTGTTGCGTAACGCCATCGAACCACTAAAGCAGCGTCCGATCCTGGGCCGCTAAACTAGCGTCATGGCCCTAGGTCGTTGGGTCGTTAATCCGCAAACCCAACTACAAAACAACAACAAAGAGGTCTAGTGTCATCTCCCCCAAAAGACTGACCTGAGAGGTAGGTACACTCCACCCTTATAAATCGTGTTTTGTCTCCTCCCACAACCAATCTGGGACTATCCCACCAGCGCTAAATTGTTTTTCCATTGGTACACATAATGTTTGGATTATGTCAAGTACAAGAAATGACACAAACAAGAATTCTGACATGAGGGACCAAAGTACAAGTGCTATGTGTTCCTGACATGGGGAAGACCTAGCCATGGTTCCTGTTGCAGATAGGCCTGGTAATGGGTTGGGTTGAAACGGGTGAAATCGGTTGGGTTTCACTTTGGGTTGGATTTGAGTGGGCTGAAATGAGTTGAGGTGACTAACGGATTGGTTTGGTTTAGGTTTACACTGAAAACGGGTTGGATTGGTTTGGTGTGGATTCAAAAAGTTTGGGTTCATATGGTTTGGAAGCTCATTCAGCCTGTCTCCACCCACCGTCACGCGTAACACACTGACTGAAAATCCAATTAGTCAACACGAGAACAACCAAGCCTCAGCCCTCATGTCCTCTCACATGAGTTCCTCCTCCTTGCGGAGGTACTCGCCAGTGTCGTCCTGGTGCAGCACCACCACGGCGTTGGTATCAGTCTGCAATCCTACATTGACTTGGCGGTGATGCCAAACCTGAGTGGTACGTCGGCCATGGACATGACGACGACACCATCGTCGGGCTTGGTGTTCTCGGTGATGCGCGCGAGGGAGGACTTGGGCACGGAGTTGCCAAAGAGGAAGGAGCGCTCAATGTCAGGCTTCAGCCAGACACGACGGTGCACGTGGGCGGCGAGGAGGTCCAGCGCGTGGACAATGATGTGGAAGGCGCCACCGTGGGTGAACTTGCCTATGGGCCTCTCTATTCTCTCCGCTGGATGAAAGGAAGTTTTTTATTTTACCTTCAGCCTCTTTATTCTCTCTGCTGGAGAACAGGATGCCAAAATACGAGGAACCTCAGCCTTAATATTAGGCTCCCCAGCACATATCATCTTGATCAGTTCCTTGATTTCTTCAGCGGAAAGGTGAAGAATCTAGACCCGCCATTATGAGTTAATGGAGTTTTGATTATTAATGACAAATCTATTTGTGAAACTAACACTTCTATTGTTATACCATGTCTAGTCTCAGCTTGGATATAAAGGTGAAAATCAAATGAGGTATTGCATCTTGGATTTAAAGATTAAGAGGTATGCTTTCGACATCATATTCTTACATATTGTTGCATTCCTCGGATCCAAAATATAGGTTGAACTCCACCAAAAGGTTTAACTTGAATATGTGCATATGGTTCTATTACACACTCGTGTATGCACACATTTAGGGGGAGTTCATTCTATGTTTTGTGGTTTCATTAGTATTGATCTATATTCCTTTTTCCACATATATTAAGGATCTTTACTTTGAAACATATCCTTGAGTATATATAACTTGTGTAGTTAATATATTCATATGAGTATATGAGATTTGTGTAGTTAATATACAACTTTGAGTATATTCAATTTGTGTAGTTCATATATGCTTGTATATCCTTTGAGTATATACAACTTGTGTAGTTCAGATATTACTCATATTGAGTATATAAAACTTGTGTAGTTCTTATATACTCATACTAATCTTCATTCAATTTATTTGCAATTGAAGTGATTATCATCAATTACCAAAGAGAGAAAGATTGTGATGTCTTGTCCCACCATTATGAGTTAATGGTATGCCGTGGTAATTAATGATAATCATATTGTGGAACTAACATTTTTCATGAGTTGGATAAACAAGTTAGGTTCCATGATGATGATAGACTTTGGATGGCATCATGTGTTGATAGTCACTAAGTCAAGATTCGGGATGAAAGAAATCATCATGTGTTGATGATGTTCGAGTCAAGATCCTGAAGTGAAGAAGATCATCATGGGTTGATGATCATCAAGCCAAGTTCAAGAAAAGGATGTCATCATGTGTTGATGAGCATCATATCAAGAACTCGAAGAAGAGAAAGTCATCATGTGTTGATGATGTTCAAGAAGAGAAGAATGATCATCAAGTCAAGTGAAGGATGCATCATGGGTTGATGCATTTCAAGTTAAGAACCCGAACTTGAAGAGAAGATGTGCGTCATCAAGCTTCAAGTGTTTGTGCAAGGCAAATGTACGACTAGCTAGGGCTAAGGATGTGTTCCCAGTCTTTTACCGGTCTCGGTGTTTGGTTGAAGACCGGATTGCTAGTATAGGTTGTCGTACTATTAAGAGGGGTCTTGACTAGTAACTTGAGTTAGTCATGTGTTGATAGCTCATTGTGTTTGCTCTAACTCGTGTTAACATGTTGCCAATATTTGCGAATGTGTTTTGCAAATAGTTGTGGCTCATGGATAACCCTTGTAGCATGTGACTATAGTTTGCAAATGTGTTTTGCAAATGGTCTAGGTCCATGCACCTTATCCTTGTGACATGATGCTATTGTTTGCGAATGTGTTTTGCAAATAGTTGAGGATCATGTATGTTCCTTGTAGCATGTGACTTAAGTTTACGAATGTGTTTTACAAATGGTTTAAGTCCATGTACCTTGTTCCTTGAGGTGTGATTCTAAAAGTTAATAAATATGTTTTACAACTTGTTGAGAATCTCACTTGAACCTTTGTTTGCATCACGCATCAATTTGGCAAATGTGTTTTGCAAATTGAGTTGAAGCAAATGCAATCTGTGTTTTCTCTGGAAAACGGTTGTACTGGCATGTGTTGTGCGGAACTACCGCTGTGCGATATGACCGGTGGTTCCTTGGCGGAACTACCGCAACCCTGTTGAGCATGTGTTGCTCTTAAGGTGCAGTAGCACCGGCGTGTACTGAGCGATACGACCGCGATGCGGTAGTATCGGGCTCTTGAGCGGAACTACCGCAGGCCGGTCCTTTCGAATCTTTAATGGCGGTACGTAATTTCCAGAGAAGCTCCATTTTGGTTTCGGTTGCAAACCCTTGGAAAGGTAGTACCGGACTTGTTGAGCAGTACGACCGATGATCGGAACTACCGCGTGTTGAACGGCGGTAGTACCGTTCCACCTTCTCAACGGCTAGTTTTGTAGCCATTGCTGTGTGTCAAAGGTGGTGCGGTAGTACCGACCATTAGTTGGCAGTACTACCGCTCAAGCTGATTTTTCAGCAATTCGTCTCTCAATGGCTAGTTTGTGTGTGTGGGCTATAAATATCCACCTTGGACGGCCTTGGGGAGCTTGCTGAAGTCCCATTCTATTCCTTTGAGCTAAGAGAAAGTTCTCTCCTCTCTTGTGTGCATGTGTTGCACTTAGTGAGCTTGGAGAGCAAACCCTAAGTGCATGTGTTTCCTTAGGTAGTGGATTGTGTATCCATTGAGCTTAGACACTTAATTAGGTCAAGTGAGAGTCTAAGATTTGTTACTCTTGGTGTTTGCCAACACCTAGACGATGTGGAGGCGTCGTGCATCGGTGATCTTCTCAAAGAAGCTTCTGAGAAGACCCGAGCGGTTTGTGAGAGGTGTGGTGCTCGCCATCTCCGGAGTGGATAAAAGAGCAACCCTGGTGGATTGAGGTGTTAGTTCGGCTTGGAACCGGTCCAAGGAGTTGGACTTACCTCGGAGGTGTTGGCTTAATTTGTGGAGCTGGTCCAATTGATTTGGGCTTACCTCAACGTGGATTAGTGGAGACCAGCAAGTTTCCGAACACCACGGTAAAAACATCGACGTGTCATTGTGGTTTGCATTCTTGTGCTTTACTATTGCAATTTACATTCATAGAATTAAATTGCTTACTTGTATGTGTATGATTGCAATAGTTATTCATAGTCTTGTTGTTGGCGCACTTAGTTGAAACTAGTTGATTTAGGTTTTAATTGTGCAAAACCATTTTGATATTAGCTTCCACATTAGAAATTGGTTTTAGCCAAAAGAATTTTTAAAACCGCCTATTCACCCTCTAGTCGGCCTCCTCGATCTTACAAAAGGGCTGCAGAAAGACAAAAGAGACTATAAGGTTACAAAATAATCAACCAAAAATAAACAAAACTGGTCGGGATTTGTAGAACTTACGTTCTGCATAATCAATGATCGTATTGTCGTGACCAAGGTACCAAAGCACGGTATGTGATCAGAACTTCAGAGGACTTATCCGATGTGTAGAGAAATCTCTCACCACATGCCAAGAAGTTAGTCCCCTGATACTAAGGAGTTGGATGGCTTTAATCCAACCCCCCCACTCTTCCCTCCTTCGCAGAGGAACGCCATCTTGGATTCTTGACCGCCACCTTGCCGGCGAAGCAGAGGCTGTCTTCTTTGGTGACCGTCATGTAGAACTGGCTTTTCTTCCATGATAACCACGAGGACTTGGAATACATGCAGATGTACTCCTCAGCCTTCCCGTTGTGGAGGCGTAGAGCGCACTCCCTAGGTGATGTCACTGATTTCCCCGATCTCAACATCTTGTAGAAATACCTGAAGACTTCCAAATCTGACGGAATCCCCAAGTACGCTTCATAGAGGAAGATAAATATGCTAATATTGGCAATCGAGTTAGGAGCAAGATTCACCCGCTCCACTTCATAATACTCCAGAACTTTAGAGAGGAACGAGTGCACCGGTAATCTAAATCCGCACTCGATATGTGCGATAAAACAGGGATTTCTCCCTCTTCACCACTGGGAAAATGCTCCCCGACCGCTGATCCCCAATGGATCAAGTTTCAGTTGGGAAGCATCCCGACCTTCTTCAGGCTCTTGAGTTTCTTCATGCTCAAATCAGAGAACGGCCAGTTAGTGATTGAGTCCGACATTGCTGGATTTTGGGCGAGAAGATGAAAGGGAGTCAGAAGAGATTCTTGGCAAAAGGATGAGAGGAAGTCGGAGGAGATTCTTCACGAGAAGTTGAAAAGGATTCAAGGAAAATCTAAAAGCATAAAAGCCCTAAAGCAATGCGTTGTGGGGATTTTATAGCCGCATTTTCATTAACTACAATAAGGAGTTGACCGAAAACCAACGGGCACAAACCTATTCGGTTTTCTAAACAGTTTCTTAACTTTAAAATGAACACAGACCACCTCGTTATTTACGCCATTAAATGAGGGTTTGCCTGATACGGATTTCATTGGAGAAGGGTTCACACTACAAATTCATTTAAAGTTCGGGGCCTAGCTGATGAGGATTAAAGTCTCTAAATATTACTTTAATATTTAATTAAAGATTGCATGTCATTCGTGGTCGTAACCTCTAAGGTGAATGGCCCCTGTGGTCGTAAAGATCCCAGAGGTTACTCTATGGGTACCCTGGTCGGAGACGTTCTCTATCTACTACCCGACCGGATGACTGTTTGTAGAAGCTTTGAACTGGCAATTGGATCCGATTCCAAGTATTTCTCTCCCGTGTGATGAATGGAACACATGTATAATTTGTTCCAAACCACACGACGTTTATAGCCCTGAGTCACTAACAATAACCACTACATAGTTTTATCTCCGTGACATTAACCAATCGATCGCCATACCTCATCGACTACAACTACCTCCTGACTGCACGGCGTGTCACTTCTAACAGTATCCGCTCCGTATAATCTGCGACCTCTTCATTAGTTATTTAAAGAAAGATCAAGAGGCAATGGAGGGAGATCGAAGGATGACTTCAGACAAGTCTACAACACAAGACAATTAGAGCAAATCATAGCATAGTACTAGGACTATGACTTTCGTAGAATCTTTGGCTATGTTCTTGTGGACAGTTGGTGGCCCTCAGTCAGTTAGTCAAGTTCAAAACCACTTCAAAAGGTCAACAGAAACAATCAATAGAAAGTTTGATGAAGTCTTGCAATGTATCTATCTTTTATCTGAAGATAATATTAAACCAACAGATCCGGAGTTCACAACAGTGCATCCAAGACTTCAAGATAACTACTTCACGCCGCATTATAACAATTGCATAGGTGCAATTGATGGCACACATGTACCTGTTGTTGTTCCAGCGGATGAGCAGGTTGCCCACACTGGTCGTCATGGATATACGTCTCAAAACGTGATGGCAGTGTGTGACTTTGACATGAGGTTTACCTTTGTTGTCGCCGGATGGCTGGGTTCAGCGCATGACACAAGGATTTTCAATAACACTTTGGACAAGTATTCAAACCGGTTTCCACATCCTCCTAAAGGTAATTAGCTTCTTTAATCATATAAATAATTATTATGATAACATTCCAAATTTGTATTGTCAACATTTATATGTTTCATGTATGTAGGGAGAAATTATCTTGTTGATGCAGGTTATCCCAATTGAAAGGGCTATCTAGCTCCTTACAAAGGACAAAAGTACCATCTACTAGAATTTCGCCATGGTTGACAACCGAGTGGGAAATATGAGGTGTCCAATCATGCTCACTCGTCCCTTCGCAATGTGATTGAGCGTTCCTTTGGCATGTTGAAAATGAAATGGAGAATCTTGTTGGCGTTGCCAAGTTACAAAATGAAGATTCAAATGAAAATTATAATTGCATGTATGGTGCTACCCAACTTCATTAGAGATAGTGCTTTATGTGATGAACTTTTTGAGAGATGCGATCTTGACGAAGATTATGATCCAAACGATACACAAACTAGATCATTTGGAGGGCACAATGTCAATGGATCAGCAATCGATGATGGAGATATGGGTGTCTTTCGTGATAGTATTGCTACTTCTTTAATGGCCGCAAGAGGGTAAATAGATTACATTAATATGATATATACATATTGCAGTGACAAGATAATTGCATCATATATGATTAAATATTATTTTGTTACTGTGTTATTTTGTTTGGTTGACTGATATTGGCCTTTCTATATTAATTTCTTCCGTTGTGCAATGTCCAAAATAAATACATGCATGCACTACAAGCGATATCTATTTTGTTTCATATGTACAAATGCATATATTGTCATATTTTCAGATCCCATAAAAAATAGGTTTAAATACATGCTTAACAAGGTCCTTTAAACCCTTAAGGGCATTTCAGACCTTTCATCCTTCACACACAACTCAATAAGTCAACATCCTACAAAAAGCCTGATTACCAAACAACAAAGTTTGGCTTAAAAGCTTAGAGGCTTATAAGCTAATTAAGCCAAAAAGCTAGCTTTAAGCTATAAGCCAAAAAGCCTAAGTCTAAACAAACAGAGCCTCAGTATAATTAGGGCTAGTCCACTGCCTTGCCTAAGGCACCCACTGTAAAGATCCAGTTTATTGTAATAAAGAGCAATCACATTCTCATCCAAGAACTCTTAGTCATTTTCCTCTATTTATTTCGTAAGATCGGCGACTCGATCGTCGATAGTAACCCCCTACAAAATAAGGATTTTTTTTTGCCTAAAATGGCACTGTTGATGCCCTCAATAACCAATGTAGTCCCCTCCCGACAGCAAAAGTAAAAAATGGCAACCCGGAACTTCCACCGCTTAACACGTCGCTGAGCCCGGTCCCCTGGGGCCAGACCTCGCTCGTCTGTGCCCAAAGGGGGGCAGACACCTCCTCTGCGTGCCACGTGGCTAGTCTGTGTCCCTAGGGGGCCAGAGCTAGCTCATCCGTGCCCATAGGGGCCGGAGCTAGCTCGCCCGTGCCCCTGGGGCACAATTCTGGCTTGTCCATTGCCCTGGGGGCGTACTCCACCTCGACCATTAGGTGTTTATGATTTCAAGTGAAAAAGTTTGATAGTTGGGCACATGATTTCATGTGATAATACGCACATAATGTATATAAATATATACACACATAATGTATACAATGTAATTATACACAGGCTACAATATGGCCCACTTGTTTGAGTCACTCTCTGATCGCTCTGTATGTGTCTGCGTGCACGTCATGGTCTTGTGTCGAGCATGTTTCGTGGGGTACGTGAACCGGTCCGGAGAATGTGTCTATGTTCGGAGAACGTACAGAGACCATTGACTGAGTGGAGGTGCTTTAGCAAGCTGGCTCTGGCCAAGCTGAGTCTATCCAATATTAATGTCGTCCAGCTGAGTCATTCCAAACTGGCTACCACCTATCATCATATCTATAATAAACAACTGCATGAATCCGCCCTGGAGCCACACCCCCCCCCCTAAATGGATACAGGTAGGCTACAATAGCTGACATTTCAAAAATTCTACCACATAAACCAGGATGCCATGCAAGCAAGAGATCATAGATTGTTACCACTAGACACGCAGTACAGCGGAAGAAGAGAGATGGAGCAGCCTGATCCAACGTAGAGTGCATCGATGTAGTGGTCGTAATCGATCATCCAACGTCCTCGGTATCCATCGTCTCCTCCAGCAACCAATCACGTTCCTTGCGAAGATTGTGGATCATCCTTAAATGCAACAACAACCGTAGTAACGCCTCTACGGTATCCACACGTCTAAGGATGGAACACCGTGCACCAGTGTGCTAGCACCAACTCGCATGGCAGGGCTCTCTCTCGAAGGTGGCGACTAGGGTTTCTGTGGAGCAACTCACGTACGTTGCGTGTGTCTCATCACACCCAACAGCCTCAAGCATCTCCTTATATAGAGCCTATGATAGATGCTATCTGAACATGTTTGTTTCAACCTGTTAAGTGTGTGACCCGTAGGTTCATGCGTAATCGACTGTGACTCAGAAACCCTTTCCGACCACGAGTTGTTAGCAGTTTCTAGCAGGACATAACGATTCCCAATACACACAAATTATATCAGACAAATCTTAATGCAATATGGTCTATGAGTAAGTCCTTATCACTTACGACCAGCTCGTCTCTCAATACGACCAGTTAGTGATGATGTTCGATCAGCCTATGACCAGCTCGTATCTCCATACGACTAGTCCGTATATGATCGAACTAAACGACCTTCTCGAGTATTCTCCCTTTGCCTCACGATATCTTGTTGAACTCTAGGTTATCACATCATCTATGGACTGTTCAATACTTTCTCAATCAAGTGTCGAATAACTTCATGTGGTCGACTCTTCGACCACTAGTGATATGGACATGCACTTTCTATATTTGACCACATTGAGGGGCCCAGAGATATCTCTCCTGATATATTAGGAGGGACAAATCTAATATCCGACCAGTCACATTTCTTCGTATGTTTCATAGCATACCTGAAAGCTACCTTTATAACTACCCAATTACAGAGTAGCGTTTGGCAACCCTAAAGTGTACTATTACACATGTACAAAACTATACTGATCTTAGGCCTAAGGATTATACATCATCATTGCTTGAGACCAACTGATGGCACATAAAATCAAAACAATCTCAATAGTGTCTCAAGGTGAGTCAATCCAACACCATGTTCTCTAACATGTGTTCATATTATTGATTCGACATCCCTATATCCATGACCAGTGAAACATGGTCATCAATCAATACATGTGTTGGTTGATAAGTCATTAGTGTTCCGACTAGTGGCATCTGACTAAGGATTCATTTAGAACGACATCATATAAGTTAGAGAGCTTCACTAACAAGTCACATACTTGTTAATCTTTATAAGTGATGATTCATTCAAGGAACATGATAACATTTATTCAATAACTCATAACATAGACATGATACAATCATAGGAACATCATCTCTATGATTGCCTCTAGGGCATATCACCAACCCCCCCCCCAAAATATGATGTATGAACAACCCTCGGTGCGGACGAGCTCTGGCCTTGACCATACGATGTACTAGTGACCCCGGGTGAGGTGGAGCTCTGAGCTTGGTACGGTACTCCGTACTAGTCATGGTTCTGCTGAGCGTAGACTAGGGGTGGGTGCCATGGTGGTACGCTCCAAATCTCAGCGTCGTGTAGTCCTCCCTGGCAGTAGTTGGGATGACCACATCCTCATCGGTTGATTCGTCATCACCCCCACGCCTAAATGAACTCTGGAAGATGGAATGATGTTAGGTGAAATCAATAATCAGGACTTAAGCTGAACATCACTTACCTCCCCGGTGTGCAGTGCGAATGACCTACCGGGAGCGCTAGGATGGCTACTGGTTTGAGTAGGCTGTGCGGACGTTGATAGCAGCAGTGATGCATCCTAACAGACGTACGGCTGGAAGACAGCATGATGTTAGCACAACCTAAGGCATAATAAATAAGTAGGACATAAATCGAACACAACTGACCTCCCCAATCTGCAATGTGGATGACCAACGGGGAGCGCTAGGAGGCCTACCAGTCTCACTAGGCCGTGTCGACCTAGGAGATGAGCACAGTCGGCCTACTCGATGTACAGCCTGAAGAACATCGTCTCTCGATCGACTACAACTTATGTTCTTGATGATTTGCTTGGACTCCTCGAAGATGGACTTGAGAGTCTCAAGAAATCCCGGAACAATGTGAACGGGGCTATTGATGGTAGATCTGAATGCGTGTTAGATCCGCTAGACACGGTCGAACTGTAGTGATAGACAACAGCTATTCAGTACCAAACAATAAAAGTACCATGAACGAAGCGAGCATAGGTTGTGAGTGTTTTACAGTGTCGTCACGTCACAAAGCATTGTATTGATCGAACAAGTGATGAAGCCTCTCCTAGTGTGTAACCTGCTCCGGACGCTCTAGCGGAGTACGAGTAAGTCTGGTGCATGACCATGGTACGTACCACTCGATGTACTGAATGTAAATCCGAACATCATACGACCGCTGCTCCTGTAAAACCTCAATGTGCGCCATCTACATCCATGCCATAGTCCATTTATGCTGGACTGCTTGCCAGTTCTCAGAATATCGGCCCATCCTCGATTGCCTGCATTCGAGAAGGATTTATGTGAGAAGAGCGGATGTAGGTATGAACAATAAACATTACTCGGATGGAGTTACACTCACAAGTGGACAGCTCACTCGAGCATCCTCCCATTGGGAGGGGGCACAACCTGGTAAAGATCGAACTGTCGCATTACGCGCTGTGGCGCTTAAGGCTCCACCATATGGGAAAAAACAAGGTGGTAGGTCATCACCCATAATCCGGCGTCCGGTGTGTATTGCACGGATAGTCTGTGCGGTGGTACCGTGTTCACGAAATGTGGGCTCCATGAAGATCATATGATGTTGTCACTGCGCAACATCTCGAACTCGTTGTGGAACACGGGATAGCACCTCGCCGATCTGTCTCTGGCCCAGCGTAACTTGGTAGCGGTCCACCGGGTGTCCATAGTGGGCCCATTTACCAAGTCATGAAACTCGAAGTACAGGTGCACTGCATTTCGGTAGGTGGGCCGCCCAACAAGGAAGTGCTCCCAACTCCACAACTGTAGCAGCACGTAGCAGACGGTAAGGACCGGTTTCACACCGGTGCCGTGCTATGAAGCGTCACACAACCTCCTCTATGTGGCGCAAAGGATGGTTGATCCTAAACTATAAAGGGGCATCTCCCTAGGCTCGGTGTCAACCAAAGACTCAATGATGTGGACGAAGCTAGGGTACACTCAATCACCTTGTGTGGTGGGAAACAAGGCCCAACCGAAAAGATGCAGATGGTACGCGATGAGGTGCGTCCTAACAACCTTGTCCGGTGCATCTGCAGGGCATTCCGAGGGACACCACGGGCCTTGTCTGGCACAGCTAGGGCAAACCGATGAGCCAAGCAGACCTTCCAATCCGCCGATGGATGGGGTGGAACAAGTGCATCTCCCATGATCGGCAGACCGGTCAAGAAGGAGACATTCTGGAGAGTGATCGTCATCTCTCCCCCCACAGAAAGTGGAAGGTATGTGTCTTGGGTCTCCAACTGTCAACAAGTGCCGACATGAGACGCCCGTCTAGGGTGAAGTAGCTGCCGACGCAGCATCCTGACAAAGAGCAACAAGCCCGTGTCCCGAAGGAGTGGGACGTAGCAAGGGTCAAGCTCCCAGTAATGCTTCTTCGACCTAAGCACGAGGGGTGGAAGACCATCCCCGGTGATCCACAAGTTACTATGGTGTTCATCGTAGAATGGTTCAAATAGCTCTGGTAGAGACATGACTTGCAAGAGATGAAATGCCGAGTCAGTTCATAACAAATAGAATGCCAAAATACATGAAAACAAAGCATTAAAACGAAATAAAGTACATAAAATGCGCAAATATTACAACACTATTCATGAACATAAAACTACGGCAAAATTAAGTACGACCAAGTTAATTATGACTAAATTAATTACAACTAATTAATTATGACCAATTTAATTACGACTAATTAACTACGATAAATTTAATTACGGCTAATTAACTAAGACTAGTTAATTATGACTAAATTAATTACGACAAATAAATTACGACTAATTTATTATGAATAAAATAATTAAGGTGCATAATTACGACTAATTAACTATAACTAATTAATTACAACTAAATAACTATGACCAAATTAAATACGACAAATGAATTACGACTAAATTAACTATGACTAATTAACTATGACTAATTAATTATGACTAAATAATTACGATCGATTAACTATTAGTCAATTATTTTCAACTAATTAATTACGACTAAATTAATTAGACTAAATAATTACGTAATTAACTATGACTAAATTAATTATGACTAATTATTTATGACTAATTAACTATGACTAAATTAATTACGACTAAATTAATTAGGGTTAAGTAATTACGACTAAATTATTTGGACCAAGTAATGACGATTAAATTAATTTAGCACTAATTACACAGTTAATAAACATAATGCCTAGGAGAAAAAATTACCTCCTCTTGATGTCAAACTTTATGTACTATTATGACCACTAAACACTACTCCAAACATTCCTTAATCGGCAGCGAAATCGGAACTCACTCGCTCTATTCTCTCTATCTCTCTACGCCAAGCAAGAATGAGAATGAGAGCGAGAGCAACGCCGGGTTTTATAGCCGCGCGAATGAATAATTTTCGCCGATTGCGAAGTGACGGGAGGTTATCGGATGGGTTAATTCCTTATATGCCACCGAAAGTTTGCCTCATCCCTTATATGCCACTGATTGTGTTATTGACATGTGGGCCCTGACCCCACATGTCAATGACACAATCAGGGATTTTAGCAAAATTTCAGTGGCATATAAGGAATTAATCCTTATCGGATCCCCTCCCGCAGGCTTTTTTTTGCATGCGGGGGAGGCTTTACATGCATGCGAGACATGAATGATGTCCCGGTGTGACGCGATGGGACGAAGGGAATCGATTCCCTCCCCCCACATGGGCGCATGTGCGGTGCAGAAGGACATTGTGCCCCAGGGGCACTAAGATGGGCAAGACTGTGCCCCAGGGCAACAGACAAGCTAGTATCATGCCCAGGGGCACGGACTAGCCATGTGGTGTGCGGAGGAGGTGTCTAGCCCTAGGGCACGAACGAGACAGGTCTGGCCCCCTGGGCATGGACGAGCGAGGTCAGCATGGGCTACATTTGCTATTGAGGACATCAAACAGTGCCATTTTAGCCAAAAACTCCTACAAAATAAGATATCAAACCCTTGATCTTCCAATCAAGAGCAAATAAACCCCTAGCTACCATGGTTTTGGAGGCATTTTTGCGGCCTCACCGTTATTCCGGGAACACGAGATTGCTGTGTTTTGTACTGTTGAGGAACTGTCATTGGCAAGTCCAATCCGAGCAATTACCTCGTAGACAAACTCAGAATCGTAAGAACAATGCAAGAACACAAGAACAAAATAGTAAATTGAACACAGAGATATAGGGGGCTTCTTGCTTCTCTTTATTCCTTCATCAATCGATCAATCATTTACAATGAATAGCACCCCTATTTATAGGCTAGAGACCCTACTAGGGTTTGGGATGAGGAGCCCATACATGGGCCGGCTTCTAGGCCAAGCCCATAGTTTCTCAACACTCCCCCTTGGGCACCCATCCTCACATGTTTATGTCTCGTCAAAACTCCATAAAAACCCAGTGGGAAAAATTTAGAGAAAGAGTATATAAAACACGTTCTGCTGTGCTACACGAATTGCCTCATCAAAAACCTTAGCTAAGAAACTTCAAGAAAACTCGTCAAGGGAAAAAGAGTACAATCCACCAAATTTCATTTCATCTCTAGGATTTACTCTTTGGGTACTCGATCTTCGTAATCAAGTTTCAATAATGAGTTTGTGAAGATTCTCTCCCTGAATTCTACACTTCTCTAAGTTTCATCATTCCAATTCCAAATATGCATCTTTCAAAGCTAGATGCTGGAAGTGACTTAGTGAATAAATATGCAAGATTTTCACATGACTTAGTATGCAATACTTTAATCTCGTCCATCTTTTGCAATTCATGAGCATAGAAGAACTTAGGGTTGATATGCTTAGTGAGAGGACTCTTCGCATAACCCGTTTGCACTTGTGCAACACAAGCTGCATTATCTTCATAGATAATAGTGGGGGTTTGCGCGGTATTCAATTCACACAACTGCTGGATGTGGTGAATCATCCGCCGAAGCCAAACACATTCTCGTAAGGCCTCGTATAGTGCTATGATTTCCGAGTGGTTCGTCGAAGTCGATACAAGACTCTGCTTAGATGATTTCCATGAAATTGCAGTTCCACCACATAGGAGTTCGTAGCCTATTTGCGATTTGGTCAGTATCACGGGTTCTACTGGTGCAGACATCTCAGATAGCCATTCATAGTTAGGTCTTAGTTCTTTCTGTAGAATAGACCAAGTTCTTTGCTTCATTGGAGGTATCGGATGATGTCCTTCATTCCCGCCAATGCCTTTGGTAGGTTCTGTACTATACCTTGCTAGTAGGTTTATGGCAAATACAATGGCCGATCTAGTACAGCATGCTAAATACATAAGTGCTTCTATTGCACTTAAGTATGGGAGTTCCGGTCCTAGAACTTCCTCCCCCTCTTCTTTAGGTCTATAGGGACCATTGTCTTGCCGCAAGGACCTTCCGACCATAGGCACTTTCGAATAGTATGCCTTTTCAAATCCGAACATTTCTGACACTTTCTGAGTGTATGTTGACTGATATACAAAAATCCCTTCAGGGGCATGCCCAAACTGCAAGCCTAGGCAATATTTGGTTTTACCCTAATCTTTCATTTCGAACTCTGACTCCAGGTAAGAGCTTGCTTTCTTAATACCTTCTAGGGTTCCAATGATACTCAGATCATCTTCATACACTGAGATTATACAAAATCCATCCTGAGATTATCGTATAAATACAAATGGATAATTCTCATTGTTCGTGTAGCCTTTCTTGCATAGAAAGTCGCTTCAAGCGATTATACCACATTTTGCCTCATTACTTAAGTCCGTACAGTGACTTTCTAAGTTTCACATTTTACAGATTTTTATTTGCTCTGTTTTGGTTTGGGACAGAGATACATTCAGATATCTTCAAATAAATGTCTGAATCCAAAATTTCATAAAGGTATGCAATTACCACATCTATTAATTTTACTTTTTAACTTCAAGTTTACTGCCATTGAGATTAAATATCTAAAGGGTGGTTCCGCCCATGACCGGGGAATAGGTTTCTTCATAAACAACTCCTGGATGTTGAGTGAAACCTTGTGCAACAAGCCTTGCTTTATTTCATTATTTTCATTTATCTTTCGAACAAATACCCACTTATGCCCTACTGGGTGCACATAGGGAGGTGAACGGCTTACAGGCCCAAACACCTTTCTTTTATTCAGAGATAATAATTCTGCTTCTATTTCCTTCTTTCAATCTTCCCAATCTGACCTTTTCTTTCATTCAGCGAGCGATACAGGCTCTAGATCAAGATCGATGATTGTGGCAATTTTCTTTACAAAATCAATGTCGACATTGGCTGTTGTCTTATTCATAGATTCTCCTGAGGTCATAAAGTTTATAGCTA
This sequence comes from Phyllostachys edulis, assembly GCA_036346405.1. NCBI lineage: Eukaryota > Viridiplantae > Streptophyta > Magnoliopsida > Poales > Poaceae > Phyllostachys > Phyllostachys edulis. Next base: position 4,118,162 of record CM070555.1, on the reverse strand, counting down.
TTTCTTCAAGGGGCAATTCTTCTAATGCTTCTACTTGCTCACCGCAGCTTCCAATTACGGGGGCAAGTCCTTTTAGCTTTTCAGCTCCGATGTGTGCGCTCACATCCATGCTGATGTCTCCCTTCATGGAGATGTTCAATTCTGGTATGGCCTTCCTGAAGGTTCCATACCGGTAACAGGTCTCAACTGGCTCCTCTTCTGGTTCTGGAGAACTTTGGTGATCGACTGTGTCAAGTCATTCTTATCCTTTTTCACCAGGCATCCCCGGTTACTTCGGATTCAAGGGGCTGGAGTTCTCGTCCTTTCAGAGGCCTTAGGACGGGATTAGATATACCTTCATCAGTATTTTAACCCTCTCAGGTGCATTACGTGCAGGCACATACGACTTGATCACGCTCTTCAAATCACTAAAGTGGTCAGACAGATGATTTGCTAATGCTTGTGAATCAATTATCTTCTGGACTGCAATTGTCTTCTAGACTTCAATTATCTTCTAGACTTCAATTATCTTCTGGACTTCTCTATTTGCTTCACTAGTGTGCGGGTCATGTGCATGAATTTCAATTATCTTCTGGACTTCAATTATCTTTTGGATTTCAATTATCTTCTGCACTTCTCTATTTCCCGATATTTTCATCAAGGGGTTGATTTCCTCTCCCTAATGATGGGAAACTATCCTCATCTAATATACTATAAGCGAATCGGGTAGCATGCAAATATCTCGTCATAGGGTCCAAAATACCTAATTATGGATGATGTCTCATAACCAACGTATATCCCAGACTTTCGGAGAAGGCCCATTGCAGTTCGTTGTGGTGGTGGTACAGGTACATAAACCTTGTAACCAAATCTTCAAAGATGAGAAAATTTTGGTGCTGGCCCTTGAACTAGTTGCATAGGTGAATGGATGTTATATGCCGACGGTCTAAAATTGATGAGAGTTGCTGCGTGCAGGACTGCTTGTCCCCAACATGTAGTTGGTAAATTACAATTCTTCAAAGATGGTCGGACAAAAGCTTAATCCTTTTAATTAATGCATCTGCTAGTCCATTCTGGGTGTGGACATGCGGTACGGAATGCTCAACTTTAATTCTTGTTGCCATACAATAATCATCAAATGCCTTTGAAGTAAATTATCCGGCGTTGTCCATTCTGGTGGACTTCACATAATGATCGGGGAAATTATTCTTTAATTTTAATTATCTACGAGATTTAGCTTTGCAAAAGCGTGGTTTCTCATAGACAATAAACATACATGCGACCATTTCGAGGAAGCATCGATGAGCACCATAAAATACCTAAATGGCCCTTACAGGGGCTGTATAGGACCGCAAAAAAGTCTCCCTAGATACGGTCCAAGAATGTAGGGACTACATCCTTCGCTTTCAGAGTAGAAGGTTTAGTAATTAAATTTCCAATGGCACATGCAGGGCACACAAAATCTTTGGAAAATTATTTACATTGACATTATGTCCCTGTGCATTGTTAATTATATTTCTCATCATTCTAAGACCTAGGTTGTATTATATATCATGCTAGAGATAAAAAAGGTTCAGAGCTTCTAAATACGGTTTTCAGGGTAGTATAGGCTGCAGATGCCTTAATATTAGTGTAGTATAGCCCAGTTTCAAATGAAGGAAGTCGTTCTATTACCATTTTTCTACTTTATTCACGCTTTGTAATTAGCAGATATTCCTTACCATACTCTTATTCAGTCTCTACGTGGAAACCGTTAGCGCGAATATCCTTGAGAGTGCTAGTCGATTCTGGGTACAACAAGGCTTCTTTTTAGGGCCAAAGTTGTGCCCATTGGGAGTATAATTATGGCTCTTCCTGAGACTATTATACAAGTATCGCTGCCCGCGATTGTCATAAGACTACCAGCATTCTTGCTGATCGACTGAAAGATTTTCGTCTCTCTCAAGATGGTACTAGTTGTGCCACTATCTGCTAAGCACACTTCCTCCATAGGACACCACACACATTCTAATATAATGTACTTTATTAATATGCAGCGAAAAGCAAGTAACACATAAATAAAATACTTCAGATAACATAACATAACTTGCTATTATAAATACGGGAATAAGTCTTGCAGGACTCGTCATAAGAATTTAATGCTTTGCTCTCCTAGAGCTTACAACCATTATTCAAAAATAATTCAATGTTCTGCTTCAATTACAAACTGCAAGTTACTATAAAAGATCCAAGTGCAATGCGTGCACTAGATCGAATCAGCGAAGTATTCAGAAACCTCTACCTCAATCTGCTACATGGCGATCTTCTCCTCTTGGGCAACTACAGCTGTGGCCACTGCGATGTCCAAAGGAGGGGTGATAGGGGCTACTACTGTTGGAAATATGCCCTAGAGGCAATCATAGAGATGATTATATTTCATTATGTTCATTATATTGGATAATATGTTATCTTGTTCCAAGAATAATATTGTTAATATTGATTGTCAAGTATGTGACTTAATTGTGAAACTCTATATTTCTGTGATAATTATTCTTATATGTTCCTTGGTCAGAAACATATGATGACATATATGAATAGACTAGCATATGTATTGGTTGATGACTATGTTTTACGAGTCATGGATATGGAGATATCAAACCAATAATATGGACACATGTTAGAGAACATGGTGTTGGATAAGACCCACCTTGAGACACTATTGAGATTGTTATGATTATGTGTGTCGTTAGTTGGTCTCAAGCAATGATGATGTATAATCCTTAGACCTGAGATCAGCATGGTTTCCTACATGTGTAATAGCACTCTTAGGGGTTGCCAAACGCTGCACCGTAACTGGGTAGTTATAAAGGTAGCTTTCAGGTATGTTGTGAAACATGGAGAGGAATGTGACTGGTCGGATATGGGATTTGCCCCTCCTAACATAACAGGAGAGATGTCTCTGGGCCCCTCGTTGTGATCGGATAAAGAAAGTGCATGGCCATGCCACTAGTAGTCGAAGTGTTCGATCACGTGAAGTTATCCGACACTCGATCGAGAAAGTATTGAACAGTCCATGGATGACACAACATCTCACCTGGAGTTCAACCAGACATCGTAAGGCAAAGGGAGTATACACGAGTAGGTCGCTCAAACAAGCGATTCTGATCGGTCGTATGGAAATACGAGTTGGTCGTAGACTGGTCGAACGTAATCACAGAGTGGTCGTAACACGTCGTAAGAGTTACAAACTGGTCGTGACCAAATACTGATCGGTCGTATAAAGATAGGACCTGATCGTAAGTGATGAGGACCTGGTTGTAGATCATATTGCATTAAGGTTCGTCCGATATAATTTGTGTGTATTCGGGAATCGTTAGCCGCTACGACCCGTGATCGGAAAGGATTTCCGAGTCACAATCGAACTACGCATGAACCTACAGGGTCACACACTTAACGGGTTGGAACAAACCAGTACAAATACGATTCGTCAAACGTGTTCGGATAGGATCCGTCATGAGCACTATATAAGGAGATGCATGAGGCTGTGGGGAGGTACGGGACGTGTGAATCACCATCGAAACCCTAGCCACCATCTTCCTGAGAGCTCTGCCGTGCGACTTGGTGCTAGCACACCGGCGTATGGTTGTTCCTTCCCTAGATGTGTGGATACCGTAGAGGCGCTACTACGATTGTTGCGCTTGAGGACAATCCACGATCTTCACGAGGAACTGCAGAGGTTGCTGGAGGAGACGATCGACTCGCGAGGACGCTGGACGATCGACTACGACCACTACATCGACGCGCTATACGTTGGACCAGGCTGCTCCAACCCTTCTTCCGCTGCTTTGTGCGTCTGGTGGTAACGATCTATGATCATCTACTTGCTTGGCTTCCTGGTTTGCGTGGTAGAAATTTTTATTTGTAGCTATCGTAGCCTACCCCGTGACCCAACAACTACTAGGCTGTCCACATCCATGAGTGCAACTAATGGATGTAGATCCTCCGTGCCTACAATGGTGAGGTGTGCCTCATGTTGTGCTTTGCCCTTCTTCTTGGACTGGAAAGCATCAATAACGTGCGACCCACGACCTTACCCTTCTTGCCTCTCTTCTTCATGAGAGGCTTCATCACCTTGTAGCTGCTAGCATTGGCTTCATAGCTAACATTGCTACTAGGTGGCTGTAAGATGTAGTTCTTCCTTAGAACATCATTTTGAGCTTCCGCAACTTGCATGGTGTCAATTAATGCGGCATACTCCTTGTAGCCGTCTTGACGATAGTTGCGCGCGGATTGCACCGCATTTGGGTGAAAGGTAGAGAGGGTTTTTTCAATCTTCTGCTCATCCGTGATTACATTATCACAGAGTTGAAGACTTGTACAAATTCTGGCCATGCTGGGTCAGTTATTCGAACTCCTGGTTCGTGATGCCAGTCATCTTCATATTCATGCAAAGAGTTCATAATATTACTATTGGTAATTTATATAAAATGGTTACAAAATTCTCATAATACACTTCGAACTCCCGGTTCGTGATCTTGTACTTTTCTATGCATTTTTCATGATTTACTGCTATTTTCGGTGACTAAAAGTAATATAAACAATCATAGATAATCAAAACAGTAAATACAATAAATAAACTGTATAGAAATAATAATAACACAGTTAAACATGCTTCAAAAGTTCAAAAATGATTCAAAATTTGAATTCCCGATGTTCTTTTCTGCTGGAATATAAACTTTCGGTGAATTCTGTAATTTCTAAGGGCTAAAGCGCTAATTTTCAGTTCTGAGAAAAAAATTTGTGCAATTTTTAAATTTTTCAGGGGTTATTTTGCAAGAATTTCTTTCTCGAGATATTTCCTCGTAATTTTTAGACCTTCGAGGGTTCATTTTCAAATTTTTGTAAATTTTGGTTTTTCTCCTCCCTCTTTTTTTTTCCTTTCTTTGGCCGAAAATTCTTTCCACTGGTCTTTCCTTTTTCAAATACATACTGCCCACTTCTACCATAGGCCTGCTCAAAGGTAGCTAGGGATTTAGGGTTTCCTTGCCCTCAGGCGCTAGAGGCGGTGGCGGCCACACACATGCGTGACAAATGGTGGCGTGGCAGCTTCAAGTGCGCATGTGGGATATCCAATCATGCATGGGGGCCGACGGCTTCAAGTGTGGGCGGCCAGCTTCATGGCGCGGACGACTAGCGAGGACTCGCAGCCAGGGGCGGATCCAGTAAGGCCCACCAGGGTGCACAGGACACCGGGTCCAAAATCACTATATATATGTATATGTATATGTATATGTATATGTATATGTATATGTATATGTATATGTATATGTATATGTATATGTATATGTATATGTATATGTATATGCGTTGGCGCATGGGCCACTCACTGGCTGCAAGAAGAAGATCACCACCAAGCACATGGGCTCTTTTATACCGCATGCACACCAAAGCAAAACCTCCAAATTTCATGGCCCATGGGACTATTGCATGCACATCAGAGCTGATGCAAAAAAACTCCAGCCAATGGGACTTGACGGGACTTAATGCTTTGACTTTCCAAACCAATTCCTTGGCCTCCTGCATGCGTATGTATGCCTCCTAGGCTCCTACGAGTAGGCGTGCGCGACTCGACGACTTCTAGAATTCCAGCCACCGGCCGAAGTGTCGAACCACCGAGAGTCCGAGACGAGACACAATTTCTAGTGACGAAGTTTCTAGCCGCTGGTCTCGCGACTGCTCCAGGCCTCCAGCTCCAGCGGTGAAATTTCTAGCGGCCAAGGCGTTCGGTTTCTTGCCAATCGGCAATCGCCATCACTATTTAGTATTCACTAGGTAATTTCGATTTGTCACGGTAAAATACCGATTTATCTCAAGCACAGTCACTGATTTTATTATGTTTAGGGATCCAATTTGCTAATCGTTGGTATATTTTTTTCAAACCCTAGGATTGGGCTTTACAAGGTCAGATGTTGTTTTTTGCCGATGCCGACCATCTTTTGTCCATGATTTGGAACTTTATCCATCATTTATTCACTTTGTCACAGTTAACCAAAACTACTACTAGGGGTGTAGGATTCTTTGTTTTGGTAAGCACTTTGATGACTATTTTTTCATCTGTCATGTTGAATTGTTTAACATATTACTATTCTAATTTCTATACAACATTGCTTCATAATTAGACATGTGTGATATGTATGGGACACCTAGTCATTTTCGCTTCGATCCGCCTTTGCTTTCATGACGGAGCCCATCTTGGGTCAGCCGGCCAAGGCAAAGATGGCCGACGCGGGGCGCTGCTCCGTGATTCGCCAGGCATGTTTGCTACGTCTTTGGCGACGAGTTCGCTGCTGCTCCATAGCGATGCGTGGTGGCAGACTAGCCGACCGGTAACGTATTGCAGAGGCGGTGACGGCCGCTTACAGGCGGTGCCATGCACATAGCCCCCTTTCGTGCCATTGCCTTCAAAATTCCCATGCGTCTAGCTTAACCGACCGACATTGTGTCGGCGACTCACACGAACACTATTCATGGGGGGCGGTTATTGTTCACCACGCGTGCACTGTTCATTGTGCGCGACTACTATTCGTCGCGCGCTATTCATTGGGGGTTACTATTCACCGCACACGCATCGCTTCATCGTACCGACTCTTGTCAGCCATGCATCACGATCGTTCAACCGCCGATTATCGCTCACCGTGCATGCATTGTTCATTGGGAGAATACTGTTCATAAGATGCAATTATCGTTCAGGTAGTTACCGATCGGCTTGGCCGGCGACTTCAAGTCAGCTCGCGGTAGATTAGAACGAATTTGCAATTTTCAATCTACGGTACAATCGACATCCGATCTTTCATACAATCTACCGATCGACATTGTGTCAGCGACTTTAAGTCGGCTCGCGGTAGATTAGAACAGATTTGCACCGTAGAAAACCAATTTAGAAAGCAAATTTGCAGAATTGAAAGCGATCTAGAAAATACGATTCAATTTACGAATGTCGTTCTTCGACGGTTACCTTTTGATGCGAAAAGAGTCGATCGTGCTGATAACGTGTTGATGAACTGTCGTTGGCAAGTCCAGTCCGAGCAATTACCTTGTAGACAAACTCAGAATCGTAAGAACAATGCAAGAACACAAAAACATAATAGTATATTGAACACAGAGATATAGAGGGCTTCTTGCTTCTTTTTATTCCTTCATCAATCAATCAATCGTTTACAATGAATAGCACCCTTTATTTATAAGTTAGAGAACCTACTAGAATTTAGGATGAAAAACCCATACATAGACCAGTTTCTATGTTAAACACATATTTTCTCAACATGTACCAATCTTGGCCCTCACTAATCCCTGGGTGAAAGATGGCGAATTGGCGATGAGCTAATCCGTTCGGTCGGAGTGGTCGGTTTCAAACAGGTCCACTTGCTTTGATTTTGTTCAAAAGTTCTCCTAATCAAATTATTGAGTAATCCAAGAAGCATAAGGCAAAGTGGGTTTTTTTAAGAGAAGATTTACGGCGATGCAAGTCCACAAATTAGGCCAAGAAGAAGTCCATCACATGAACCATGATGGCCCACCACCCGGGCCCATGTACGTACACACCTATAATCACAATCAATTCACTGGTTGGGGAAAGGCCAGGGGAGGCGAGCGAAGCAGAAGCCACCCTAGGCGAAGAAACCAAGAATCACACCACGGCAACGGAGCACATCCGGTTCGCCGCCGGCCTCGCGCCCCTCGCCTGCGATCCCAAGGTACGGCTCCCAAATCCCCGCAGTTTCTCGCGCAAATCCATCCGATTACTCTTTTGCCCGGTCAATTCGGTGGTAGATCCGTATGTAGCCAAATCGAAATGGGAGGTTCAATTATTCGAGAGGTGACTGGTGGTACTTCCTGTTTGATTTCCCGATTCCGTAGGTTTCATGGAGCATGATGCCCCTGATCAGAGTGACCTGCCGGTCGGAGAGTGCGAATGGAGGGAGGAGCTGAGGCAGCAGCAGTCCCAGGTCGACGCGCTGCGTGACAGGCTTGTGGAGGTGAAGGTCGGGATGAAGTTCTCCGAGGAGGACTCGACGAGGGAGCTGGAGCACCTGTGCCGCAGGGTGAAGACCATCGCCACGTTGTTGGCGTACCTCAAATCCAAGGCGGGGATCATGGCGATACCGCACCTCGCGCACTCGTCGTGCGGGATTAGGCACCAGGACGGCGTGGGGTACGTCGACAGGTACGGTGTGCCACTGGCTGATTGGTCCAAGGGTGCCGAGTCCGCTTCCCGTGGTGGTTTGGATGACGAAATGGCGGTAGAGAGTAGCGGTGTTCCTGAACATGGTGATGCCAATGAGGGGGATGGAGACGTGGATGACATTCTGAAGTCGATCCGTGTGGTGACCGACGTCATGGAGTCCCTTGTGAAGAGAGTGATTGTTGCTGAGTCTGAAGCTGCTAATGAGAAGGAAAAGGTGAGGATGGGGTTGGAAGAGATCAGGAGGAAGACCATACATGTTGACTCCATGTCAGCGAAAGTCGAGGAGATGGAGAAATTTGCAGTGGGTACGAATGGCATGCTGAACGAGATGAGGCAGAGGGTTGAGGATATGGTGCTGGAGACCACTCGACAGAGGCAGCGTGCTGCTGAAAATGAGCAGGAGCTTAGTCGTGTGAAGCAGGACTTTGAGTCGCTCAGAACTTATGTCAGCACGCTTGTAAGTGTCAGAGAAACTCTTATTTCATCAGAAAAGCAATTCGAAACAATGGAGAAGCTTTTTGACAGGTACTTTCACAATGTCGTGCTGTTTCTAGTTACTAGTTTTTTTTTGTATGAGTGGGTTGTGATGGGTTAATTTTGCTTGGGAAACTTTGTACGGTTTGGTAAGGAAAACTTTAAGAAAAGGTCTGATGAAGTAAGACTTAAAATACTTAATTTCAAGCTCCTGATTTTGAACAAAACAACAGCAGTGATCATTTGTTACATAAAATTCTGGCATCCCCATAATAGGACATGCTTCTGCTGCAGCATGGAACGCCCATACAATGTTTCATACTTTGATGCATTAGTGACTGCAAGGCCTTGGTACACTTCAGGAAAACCCACACAATGTTGTAAACTGTCAGCTACTATCTTAACAGTATATCCAGTTATTCATGAATCCAACTGCTTTCCCAGGGCATATGCTTACAGCTTACCCCCTTTGAACTTTCCGTATAACACTGCATCAAGATTAGTATCTTCGAAATGCAAAATGAAAAAGTCTTTCTGCGGGTATATGATGCTAATGATGTTCCGTATATGTTTGATAAGGGTTGTGACACCCGCCCAGAGGCCAGAGTGTTTTCTTTTGTTAACAACTTCAATATATTATTGACTAAGTGGGCTCTACCTTAGTATCTACAGGGCACAGAACTACATCTATTCTGTTATAAATTAGCGCTTGTATGGCATCCCCAGAAGGCTTCTCTCTCTATCACATATTGTCATCAGTTTCTTCACTCGCTTCATCATTTGTGAGAGATTCGCTGATAATTGCTTTGAAGCCAGTTAACTTTTGAATAAAATTGATCATAGGGCAGGAATTTGCTATTTTGTGTTATTACAATTTACAAGTGATTCTTCAAAGTAGGATCAGTGTACTTCCCACTTAAGTGCAGCAGTTTTGCACTTTGATCATGTCCAAAATGTAAAAGGATGTTTAAAGGTCAAGAAGATGCACACCTAAATGGATGTAGAATTGGCTAAATCTAACAACCTGTTTTCTGCTGGTCTTCATTTGGTCCAAACCTCAAAAATTCCAGTTCTTGCTTCTTTCTGAACCTGATAGGTCTTTCAGTTTCAGATTCGACATTTTGAATCAATAAGCTTTCTGCCGTCTGTACGGTCTCAAATCCGGAACACAGGAAATGTCCATGAGTGGTGAAAAACATAGGAAATCACATTCTAGGGGAGGGTTGGATAAACCATATGCCTTGTCCATTGCCTTATCCCTGCTTTCTTCTTCTATTCTCTACTTGATACTGGTGTAAGCAACATATCATAGTCAATAGAATTATGTAGAGAAGTCTGCTGGTGAAATCCTCCCCCACCTCCCACTGGGAAAAGGGTCCATTATCTTGTTGCATGTGAATCAACAAATTTGTAGATATAACAGAGAGCATGCATTCATAGGTCTTTAGTTTACTACGGATGGATAATTATTACGGCAGATAATTTAGGAATTGGTCAGGCAAGTCTATATGTACTGTTAAGTAGTATCCTACGATCCTATCCTTTCTCTGTAATCCATCTGGTATTGAGTTTCTTATGTTTGTGAACAGGCTAGTTGCGAGGACTAACCAGCTTGAGGGTGAGAAAGCACAGAAAGAAGCCGAAGTCCAGAAGGTGATGGAGGAGAATGTGAGGCTTCGTGCCATGGTTGATAAGAAGGAAGCACAGCTTCAGGCGATGAGTGAGCAGTGCAAGTTCATGGCGCTGAACTATTCCAAGTAGTGGGAGAAACACCAGAGGCGCCTGCACTTGTTCAACTGATGTCACTTGCGGATTACATTGTCGTGAGACCAAAAAGAAGAAAGAAAAGCCCTGGATGTTGCGAAATAAACGTTGCTGCCGTCGAGTTCCCGGGGCTGTGATTCGTGATGCAAACAATTGTTACCTTAGGTGTGCAGGTTGTGTTGGAACTGTAACCCTGACATCTTGTATCCTGAAATGTGTGTAAAAGACTGCGGGCGCATTTGCCTGATTTCGTTAATCCGTCGAAAATATAAACGCAATTTCATCGGTCTGCTTGAATGCTGCTTCAGCAACTGTTTCATTGGGGTGCTGCTAAAATTAACTGAAATGTTTGCATATATTGCAGCTTTGCCTATGAAGATGGCGTGCATGTTGTAAAACTGGACATGCCAAGATTTCAGATTTGCTTCTCATCGGATTGCAGCGGTAGCGTAGTGGTGTGCCCGTGCTAGACTGCTACTGAACATGGGGAGGCTTATTAACACGGTGTACGCTAGTCGTATTTTACGCACCCATTTTAATACTCGCCGTATCAAGTGGGTCCCACCGGGATTAACAATTTACAGAGCGGACCACGATCCCCTGACACTGTATTGAATGTGCCAAACAAACATTAACAAACCCGACGAAAAGGGGGAAATCCAACCGAGCAGCTAGGGGTGCTAGTCGTTTTTTTTTTAAATATGTCAGGACTCAAATATATAAATATGGACTCTCTGTGTATAATATGTACTAGTTTAGGATCACGTTAGTGCGCAAAATGTCAACATAGATTAATATCATTCCACACAAAGCGAATATCCTACCGGTTAAATGGAGGGGGGTTTGGGGTGAGGGCAGAGGGCAGAGGGGCCATGTCGCCCGGATTTTTTTTTTGGCCATCGGATTCTTCGCATTTGTTGTTCGCGGCCGTTCGATTTTTTTTTGTGCGCCTGCGGTTCCTTCGCGTTCTCTTCTCCTCTTCTCCGGGCTTTCGCAGCCCATGCTAGGCATCTCCATCTGCCATGGCTTCCACCGAAATCCCCAACCCCGACAACGCTGACTCCAACCCTAACCCCGCCCTCTTGCCGTCACCTCTGCTCCAACCGCGCAAGCGCCGCCCATCCCCCTCCCCGCGCGTTCATCATCCTGCTCCCGCTCCCCGAGCTCCACCCCCACACAACTAAAATACCCCGACATCTTCACGCGAACCCCTCACCTCCTCCGCGCAGCACGCCTCACAGAAACTGCTTCTAGGCGCCTCCTCCGCCCACCTCCTCCCCTCTGACCGTCGCCTCACCGGTCCACCTCTCGCTCGCTTCACCTCATCCCTGACTCCCTCCTCCTTCCCGAATTTGTGGGCGGCACCTTCCGCTTCCTCGGCTTCTCCTCCCCCGCACCCCTCCCGCCGCTGCCATCCCCCGCACCGGCTGTGGAGGAGGCACTTAGGGTTCGGAATGACAACCTCCATGCCACGGTCGTGGGGTTCGTCCCCGATGCACTATAGCGCGGGGTTGCGACACTACGCGAGATTGAAAAATAGCTGCAGGCCAAAGTGATGAGGACATCAACCCTCCGGATATGACCGCTACGCCATGTCATGATACAAGGAAGGTTTTCAAGTCACTTTTTGTCCAAGCCAAGCAAGAGTTCGAGATGGACCCGTTTCGGAATCCAATTCGATCTTCGGAGACAACACCAATTTCAAACATTCATAACTTTCATATACTAAGTCCGTTGGAGGTCCACGAGTATTTGATGGAAAGCTTATCTCGTCCTCTTTCCAACAGATTTGGCCCCGCCTTCAAATTCCTTCTGAGTGCTCCGCAATCGCCAAAACAATCTGGCGTTGTTTCTAAGCCCGAGACAGAAGGGTGTTGCGCCACCTCCACTTAGGCCCATGGGCCTTGTAACCCTAGGGGCGTGCCTAGGGGCGTGCGTCTACCCCCCTAGTTGTCTCCCTCCTATATTCTCATGTGTGCAACACTTTAGGATTTGGATTTCATTTAGTTAAAAGTTAGCTATATTGCAACTTCATGTATTAGCTTGTGTCGACTAGACCAACTCTGAATACCACTTTGGAATCCCATATTATTGAGTTCTTCAATTTTATTTGTAATTTTAGATTGCTTATTATCTTGTTCTTGCTTGTTCTTCGATTGCATGCAGGAATAGACCTTCGTGGTCAGGTCAATCGTGCTTCTAGCAAGGTTGATAACAATCACGGAGTTGACTCAGTGATTGCTAGGCATATTGGTCATGTACGATTGGTAGCCAAATCGTGAGAGTCATCTCCACCCAGATCGAATTATCCTTCTCATCGAAAGATCAGGACACACATTGTCACATAAAAATGGTCGGATTTTTCGAGCTTTCGAGGGTAGTTTCTTTGGGAGGATATTGTCTGGGCCTAGGTTCTTACGGGATGTTGTCTTGACAGGTTGTGCAGTTGTTCGAGCTTATGAGGAAGCAGGAGGAGATGCGAATCAGTGCTCAGCCATGGCAACGGAGTACGCCATCGCGGCCGATATGTCCAACGGACACCCCCGCAAACGAACGAGGCTTGGCTGGGACGTGGTGCCAGCGACCAAGGTAAATGCTATTTCCCCACCCTTTATGCTCTCGAATCTACCGTTGGCGACGTGTTTTTGTCTTGATATGGTCTCTTCAGAAGGCGATTCACTGGAAATTGTCAATGATTTCATTAGTTATAACATGATACAGTTCTAATTTGCGGAGACATGGTTCGTGTAGATCTTGCTTGTCCAAGTTGTATTTAGCGCAAATTTGTCCAAGGCTATGTAGCTACTGGTTCACAATTTAATGTTTCGAATGTTGTTTATGTAATACTAGATCTTATTAGGTTGTGATTGAACTATAGATCTCATCGGTTCTATCATTAGGATTGTGTAGATTTAACTAAACAGGAGCTTCCTATGTTTGGATTTCGATAGAAAAACAGAACAATCTGTGCTTGAATTCTGATGCAGCTACATTATATTTAGTGTTGCTTTCATTGAAAATCGGCCAACAAAGCACTCTATCATATTAGGCTCCTTTTCCTGATGCCACCAACATGTTTTTTGTAGAAGTTATTTGTTAACAATTTAGGAATACTCTAAAACTAAAATAATTTGAATGGATACTTAATCCTGAACTATAGTCCGGACTTTTGGCACAAAGTTTGGGCGGTTAAAATTGGATTTTCTATGTTGACATTGTACTTCGCCGGTGTGTTTCTGGCATGGAGCTGTTTCCTTAGTTGTCAGTTTCTATTAGTATCGATGTTTTCTCTGTCTATTTCTTGATGCAATTCTTGTGGGACAAATTTAGCTTTTCCATATACATTGACTAAACAAATTGCTAATGAAACTAATTGCTACTCTCTTTTTTTTTTGCATATCTTATTGGATATAGCAGATATATCCATAGTAGATCAAGCTCAATAACTGCCCTTGTTTTCCCTTTTAAATTAATTTTAATTTATTTGGGCACTCATCCACTTCCACTAAAATTGACCCAAATCTTCAAAGTCTTTTTAATTATGTATGGAAGTCACCTTTGTGGTATTTTGACTGCTCACTGACAGTACGTGCTCTGGAATTGCAGCGATAACAACTGACTCCAGGAACATCCTGTTGAGGCATTTTTTTTTATCAAAAAACCGAGAAGAAGGTAAGCTACTAAAACTTTGATCAAGAATAGATAAATTACTATAGAGTAATCTTTTCTTAACATTATGTCTTCATGTGTAGTTGAGGCTAAAGAGAGCCACACTTGACAATGTTACCCCGCATAACAAATGCAAAAAGCCAAGGGGCCCTGTTGCCGATGGTGGAAGCCAGTCAGGTAGTAGAAGCTAAATCACCGCCAGTGTTCTCCTCTCCTACATTTCTTATGGTCGTTGCGGCTGTTGCTGATGCATGCCATTCTACAGTGTTGCAAATGGGAATCATAAGAATTTAGTGGTGGGTTTTGCCAAAACTAGATTAAATCTTATAGGAACTAGGAAGTAAAGCAAACTGAATATAGAGGATGAACCATTTTTCCCATTGTAGCTTAAAGAAATCCTAAGTTGTGCATGAAGTTGAGGTAGTAGTTGATCATTCTCTATACATGATTATTTTTACTGCCTTTCACTTTGTATGAAAGTATTTAGCTTATTTTGCACACAAAAAATACAGATACAATACATTGCATCCTCAGTGCTACAACCAACAGCGGGCTCGAAGAAAAACTCTAGTGGTAGTTCTTCCCAATTTTTTATATTTGTGCTAGAATTTCTTCCCAATTTGTGTTGCATAAACACACCTTTCTTTCCTTTTTGCTTGAATGAAATTAGAGCTATTGTATAAACTTTCCTACGCTGACAACAAATATTGTTCTTTGCTTGTTGAGCACAACGGACATCATTGTATTATTGAGATCTAGAATAAGAGGATGTTCTTTCCTGTTGTAAAAATATAATGCTGTTCAAACGAACATGGCTACTAATAAATTGTTAATCTTGGTCTTATGTGATGTGTAATGCCATAACTCAAAGATGCTTATGCCATAAACAGTTGAAGAGAAAGATGCACTTTGCCACGAAGGTAATGTTCCACTTGAAAAAAAATACACTTGCTGGGGTTGATAAGTAATTGCATTCTTTTCGTTGCCCAGGTTTTGTCCAATATCACAAAAATGCATAATAAAAAAAATTTGGAGCAGCATTTTTTTTAGAATCTTACATTTGATCATTTTCTCCTGATTTTGGTTGACCATTCATAATTGTGCTTTCTATTATAAGAGCTGAGTAACCATTCTGTGCAAATATCATTATTAAAGTTCCTCGGCACACCAATGCGCGTGCAGGGCTACTAGTAAGAATAAACAACTAATTTGATTAATAAACAACGGTTGTGACCTTATGATCAAGTTTACACTTATTAAGCTACATAGGGCTAACACTAATTAAAGAGACGGTAGTGAAACGGAAACAACTTCAGTAGAAACCCATCGACTTGCCACAGACAACCAATTGGGATCAAGACCTAGCGATCACCCTCCTCGTGAAACTCCTCCTCAATAGCTGGTTAAGACTCCTCCACTTCAGCTGAATGATTGCAGTAAGAATGAATATTCCGAGTACTCAACAAGTTATACCATTGAATGCAATTATAGGTGATGGCTTATTCCAAAGGAACGATTTATATGGTTATTTTACAAAAAGCGACATTTGCAATTGAATACAAATAATATATTGAAAATTTAACTTAAAACAAGTAAACAATAATAGTTTAATAATTAACACTCTGCAAAGGTTGTATACTTTACCAACAAGATATAACTAGTGTAGCTAGCATCAATCATAACAAAACCTTTCCGAAACTTCATCTCAATAATTGACCCTCCTGTTGTGTATACTGTCGGCATCAAACCCCTACACAGGTTGTTGGCCTGTTGTACACCATTGGACTTAGACACGGCGAACCACTCATAAATGTGACCCACCATAGAGATAGAATCACACCTCCACCCTAGCACACAGTCTAACTTTAATGCTTGAGTAATCAATTGTCAAGACTCTGTAGCTTACTAAGTTAGGCTTGTCCCATACAAGATATGTGGTCGTATAGTTATGGCTCAGTTCAATGGCACACCAAGTTAAGTCCTTAATTGATCAAGGCATGACTGCTAAGCTACTAACAATTACCGCATTCATATTTTCCCAAACGCACACAACTCCACCATATCACAATTCTATCCACTTACCTCGGTCTAAATCTTTTCCCACCCTATTGGCTAAGTGCAACACATGCCATCAACAAGTGAAAATATACTACACACAGCTTTTTCACAAAGTTGTTCCATAGTCACTTAGTCAAATTTTGATTTGCAACTCAAAATGGTATCAGTAACCTGTTGCATGGCTAAGCATACTATCCGTGTCTAATCAACCCATGTTGGTGCTATAATGATACACCCTACTAATACAAAGGTAGGGTGACAAAAGATCAAGGTAATACAATTAGCAATGTGAATATAACCAAGTAGGTGTATAGCTAACCCCAAAGCATTTAAAGAATTAAATACTTGAAATAAAATGCAATAGTTTGAATCAAAGTACTTTTGAAAAATTGGGTTCAACATGGTCAAAGGTATAACTAACCTTGAAACAAATCTTGGTACTAGTCTTAAGCTTGATCAACTCCTCTTTCCTCGAAAGCTCCCGAAGTATCAACGTCTACTCGCAAACGAAAGCGAAAATCTAAATAAATACAAAAAAGAGCAATAAATAAACTCCAAAAATAAATAAAAATCATAGGAAGGTAGGGCTTGAATTTAAGCGAATTTAGAAACTTGAATGAGCTCAATCAGAGTTCATACGAGGAAGAACAGACTTTCGAAAGATTTAAATCTAAGAAAAAAAGAAAGAAAATACTATTTCAAATTTTCTTTCTAAAGGAAACTTCAAAATATTACGTTAGAAATGAATTTTGGAATTAAAAGAAAATCATGAAAATAGAAAATAGAGACTGACATGTAGGACCCACTGTCTATAGATTGGGTCTGTGGGTTTGGCTCACGGGGTCATGGAACAGTGGTTTGACATGTGAGGTCCATATATTAGTGGCTTAGTCCACCATGGACTAAGTCCATGCTGACCTGGGTTTAGGGTTTTATCTCGGTGGCGCTGAAGTGGCTAAGGTTTGCACACATAACGCACACATGGTTGACAAGTGGACGAAGTGGGTGACATGGCTGCGACGACAAAGCGAAGCTGACGTGGAGCTGGTTTGGCTAGCGTGGCACTAACGTGGTAGCCAGGTGGTAGACACACAAGTGATGAGGCTGATGTGGATGATGACGTGGACGACGGCGACAGCGGTGCTGCTCGGGTTCCAATGGTCACCGGCGATTGCGGCCACACATGACGACCGGAGATGGATGATGGTGGACGTCGGCAAGGTCTAAGCGGCGGTGCAGATCTGGCTCTCAGTGCGATGGCACTACAGTGATGTCCCAGAGACGTTAAGCTGACGGCGGGCTAGATCTGGTCGACGTGATCCCAACAGCGGCGGCCACGAGGGCTAGGGCTCACCGGCGGCGATGGAATCCGACGACAAAGGTTTTTGTGGTGGCTTTTCTTCTCGACGCGATTTCGACGGCTAAGGCTTGGGATTCGAGCGGCGGCAGCTATGGTTGAGGTGCGGAGGCCAAGGGCTACACCCCCTTTTATAGTGCGGCGGCCGTAAGAGTCAAGGTGTGAACGTCAAGGAAAGCAAGGCGGCGATGGATTCCAACTCGTAACCGAGTTGGAGATGATGAACAAGATGTACGCTGGGGACCACATGTCGTGATAGTGGCTCTGCAAACTCATCACACACGACACGACACGGCCGACAAAGTGGGTCTAGGGCACTAAGAGAGGAGAAGCGTCAAGCGTGCGAAAATGGGCCAAGATGAACAAGAGATGGGCCAGGGAATATGAATTCAACCCAAAGGATTTTATGAGATTTTAAATAGATTTCTATTTTAGAAATACCAAAAAATCCAAATGGCAGATAAAAAAAATAGCAAATGAACTCGAAAAAATTTCAAAAAAATCTGAAAAATACTTCTAAGCACAGAGAACTCAAATAAAATGGTTTTTGAATTAATTGATGTTCAGATTAGCCACTTTAAACTGTTTTGACTTTAAAAGTCTCATTTAAACTTTATTAAATAAAATAAAAAAATTGGTGAATTTTTGCAAATGACTAAAATACTTAAAAATGTTGTGAACTCGGAAAATTGGGATGTTACAGAGTCGGAGTCGGAGTCGGATACGAATAGTGTCGGATACTTATTTCTCTATCCCGTATTCGCTCTGCAAGCCTTTGGTCGGTCGGAAATTATCTGCTTCTTTTGCACCCCTACATAGGACATTGATTAGGAGTGCAATCAGAACAAGCACAGATAGACTAATCATTGAGATGTCGAAGAAAAAAAACTAAGTATCTCCTACCTACTCAAATGTAACAACCTAACTATCTGTTATTTTGTTTCTAAGTAAAGTCATAACAGATTTTCCTCGTACCACCTTATATACGGACACATATATATGGATATCGCTCATTCTATTTTCTATTCTGTATTTTTTTTAATTCTATTTTCTATTCTATATTTTTTTTCTCTGAGTCAGAGCCAAACACTGATAATATTAGAGACGAAAATTATCCGCACGGTACGCACCGCACGAGCTGTGGACCTCGTGCCTCCCAAAAAAAGGAAAAAAGAAAGTCGTGGACCTCGTGGGTACTAGACGAGACGACACCTACTAGTACTTGTGGGCACACCTAGCCCCGCAAAAACCCACGCACACAAGAGCCCGATCCGATCTGAGCCGGTCATGGCGACTAGGGTTTGGCTCTCCGCCCTCCTCCTCGCCTTCCTCCTGGCCGTCTCCCCCTTCGTCCAAGGTAACTACGCGCGCGCACCGATCCACCCCTCCCCTTATCTCTCTTGCGTGCGCTCCGCCGCTCAGATCCGCTCCAGGGATCTTGTCCGCTGGCTCGCTCCCGATAATTTCGCGGCGGAGCGGCGCTAGATCTGCGCGCTTTGCCCCTCCGCGGCACCGGAATGGAGCCGATCGGGCTCTGTGGGGTTGCACCGGGGCAGATTGGGATTTCGGGGCGGCCAAGTTTAGGTGGATTAGATCGGTGCATTTTGTCGGGGTGTAGCGCTGTTGGTGGGATTTGGGGGGCGGGACCTTAGATGCGACGTGCTGTGAAGAGTTGGTTGGTAGGGTTTTGTGCGAAATTTGCTTGGGGAAACTATTTTAAGCGCGTGTATCTGTGCCTGCGTGTTGAGGTAGTAAATCCATATGAGAATTAGCAGTCACTGAAATGGTCCGAGTTCTGATGTGTTAATGTGTTTTATGGTTATCTTTAGTAGATCGCTGTAATAGATTCTGCACGGTAATCTTTAGCGCTGTAAAATTTTTGAACTATGCCATTTAAAGGTTGATTGGTTTGTTAAAATTTTGAAGACTGTGCCGCTCCAACAAGTGGTTACCAAATTGGGAGGTATTAAGAGCAGAGCATTGTTTCCAATAGGCAGGCAAATGAGTAGCATGAATTCTAAGTTTGAAGCACTAATAAGTACTAATAAGGATGTAGTGCTCAGATGGCAGGTCTTTTAACCAGCTAGGACAAGTTTTCTCATTTTGTCCGTGCACTGATCTGCTTTCATGACATCTTATACTAGAAGCTCACAGTAGATTTTGCTAATGCTCTTGGATATTTTTTGTTGTTGTAAGGATGCCTTATCCTGTTGCATGTCCTAACATTGCTAGCACTGCTGCATACAGAAATTTTTGCGACACCCTAGGCTGTATAATACAATAGGTTTTACTTTATGAATTTGTACAACTAATAATTTCATATTTCTCAGGTACTCAAATGATGCTGATTTCACATGCACGACTGTTTACTACCATGTTCGTTTGGACTGAATTATATGTTACTTGCCTTCCTGCAGTTGCTAGAGCTCAGTCGGAGGAAGAAGCTGCTACAGCTGAAGTTGTTGAAGGGGCTGATCTAGGAATCGTGGGTGATGATACTCAGGTTTCCAGTGATGGACCTTTAAGCCCGGCTCCTGGTGCGGAGACAGTATGTGTCTTCCCCAAAAATGCTGGCAAAAGTGAGTAATAGCATGCAATTTTGGTAAACCTTTTCTTTGATGATCTGTCATTAGCAAGTAGTTGCAACTTTTTCTCCTCAAGTTCAATGTGAGCCTGTACATTCGTCACTCACTCATGATAGTACTAAACTGAGATTGTTTGTTATGCTCATCTGAAAGGATTCCATGAATATCTGTAGCATGTGATATATCCTTAAGATTTGCACACCAAAATATGAAATACTCAATATTTTCTAGAGCAACCATTTTTTTGGGCTGAAAATCCGCGTCCTATCTTTCTTAAGTTCAGTAACCAATAATGTATCCCTTTTATTGTTTGGTTGCAGTTGTACCAGCAGGTGAAGAAACTGAACTACTGGTTGGCCTGCAAAATGAGGGTAACATATGCTGTTTCCTCCAATTTTTTACATTTCTTTCTAGCACTTTTACTAAGCTAGGAATAGTGGTGGGTTTGGGCTACCTCTTTGCCTAGAATTGGCCAGAAGATTTGTACTTCAACCATGCTCATGTGTGCTGTCAATTGTTTACTTTATGTGTAGTATTACTGCAAGTTCATCTCCATTTGGTTTAAGTATGCTGCCATGCTTCAGTAGCTCAGTTTGCTTCAAATAGTTACTTGCCTGCTTCAAATAACCAGTATGCCACAAGCCAAGGTTGTTTAGTAGTTCAGTTTGTTTTCCTGCTAGCTTGTATTATTACTAGTTTCATGTAAACTGTCATTGTTTTCAGGCAAAAATTGATATATGCCACTAAAAAACATGGCGTTTCGAGATATGCCACCCGGAATCCTAAATTTGGATATACACCGCTCTAAATCTTGTTGGCTTTGATATATGCCACTCTAGGGCACTTTTGCCCTTGGCTCTTCTTCTTCCTCCCCTTTTCTTCTCCCCCGACCACTGCCAGCCTGCCGAAGGACCGCATGCTGGGAATGCTCCCGACTCCGCTGACGAGCTTCATCGTCCCCACGCCTGCTTCTCCCGAGCAGTTCGCATCCTTGAGCGAGCTGCTGGATTGGGGTAAGAAGCCCGGCCATGTGTCCTCCAGCATGAACTGGATCAAGGACAAGACCCTCGGCGGCGCATCGCCGAGCGACTCTGGACAGGGAGAAGGTCCTCGGCCGCGCGTCATTGAGCGAGAGCTAGGTAAAGGACAAGATGATCGGCCGCTTGTTGTCAGACGAGATCGGCGAGCACGCCGGTCGTGCGCCGGCGGGGGGAGTTGGAATGGCAGCAAGAGGCCTGCAAGCGAGGATGACACGACGGAGCTCGGCGTAGGTGAGGTCGAGGTCGAGGTCGCGGCGGTGGAAATCGAGGTTGGGCGCGAGGGTGCGGTCGCAGCGTATAGGAGAGGACGGTGTGCGCCTTCTTGGTGGAGCTGCCGCGGCGGGCTTCGGGAGGTCGCAGCAGTGGCAGAGGAAGTGGAGTGTGAGGGAGGAGAGGTCGCCTGCGCTGGCGAGAGGGCGTGGAAATGGTGGCGTCCAGAGCACAGAGCGGTGGTCGGGAGAGAAGAAAAGGAGAGGAAGAAGAAGAGTCAGGGGCAAAAGTGTCCTAGAGTGGCATATATCAAAGCCAACAAGATTTAGAGGCATATATCCAAATTCAGGATTCCGGGTGGCATATCTCGAAATGCCATGTTTTTGAGTGGCATATAGCAAATTTTGCCTTGTTTTTATATAGGATCAGTTAAAACACCATAAACAATGAAGGTTTTTAGGTAGGGCCAGATGGATAAAATAAGTGATAACATGTGCCTGTCCCCTGATAGCACAAATTTCAGGTGTCTTTTGGTTACAGATCCTTGTATTATGTTTATTTTGAACCTATGTGGATGCCCTGTCTTACTCCCATAAGTTGATGAGTCAAAGTAGATGTTCAGCTTTATCAGTTACTACGTTCTTTTATGGCTACAAAATATGTGGCATGTGCATAGATGAGCAATTTTTATTTCCTATTTTGGCGATATAGATTTACTTTTTTTTTGCATTTAATATTTTTATATCATGCTAGTTCCTGTGAATGGTTGTTTATACCCTTTGTGTACGTTGTGTTTACAGGTGAATCAACTTTGAATGTTGTTGCTATTCATTCAACTCTCCATCTTCCTTATGATCATCGTATGTATGGCCAGAACCTTACTGTTCAGGTGAGGAAATATTGGATCCTTATTGCTTGTTATCTTTTATTCTCTTCCTTTTGCTTGTTGTTGGATGTATGCACCATCCAACCATAAGGTCATCGTATACTTAATTTTTATCTCTCAAGAGATTGTTTTTACCATTCTTCTGTCGTAATGTCGATAAATAATTGTATGGATTTTGTTCTTGTTTTGTTGATTTTTTTTCTTCAGGTTACTGTTTTTTTGGTTCATGTGCATTAATGGATTTTAGCCCTCTTGAAGTTATCTTGATTTGGACAAAAGGGAAGAGGGCCTGGACTGTATAGGTGTGAGCCAGGGTGGGTAGAGATTAAGGTGTGGGAGGGGGGCAGAGGACCAGGATGCCAAGATGTGGGGAGGGTACAGGGTGGAGTGAAATGTGGTAGAAATATGTCGATCTTAGTAGGATTTAGCAATATCAAACTATGAACATGACATGAGTGCAGTTTGTGGAGAGAAGTGATAGTCATTTGGGTAATGTGCGTGTGATGAATGGAGGTGCAGGAGTGAAGGGTAGAGCTAGTGTCTGGGGATCAGGGGGAGTGAGGTGGACAAGTTAAAGCACATAGTTTACAGAGTCGAGCGCATAATTTTGCAAGACAATATCAGTAACTTTGTTAATATTTTGGCTTCTTTTTTTACAGAATTTCTTCAATGCATCAGTTCCTGTCTCCGTGCAAGCAACCTTTCCCTATACATTTGTTGTGAGCAAGTTCTTGCAGGTCTGTCAATTCACAATCTCTCTTTTTTTTACCTTTGAAACAACTAATGAATATGATGATGCTCACTTCTTGATTTCATGAAGATCTAATGCTTGTACCCTTGCAGCCTGGAGCATATGATCTAGTTGGTTACATAGTGTATGAGATTGATCAGCACCCATATCAGAATGTCTTCTACAATGGCACTGTCGAAGTTGTTGAGGCTGGAGGCTTTCTCAGTGTTGAGTCTGTGTTCCTTATTACCCTTGGAATTGCACTTGTTGGTCTCTCAGGATTGTGGGCATATGGTCAAGTACAGCAGCTCTCAAAGGTAATTATTCTCTTGTTTATAGTGGTAATGTGATACTAGTACGCTTCACTGTACTTCTAAATTTGTACGTTGGCATTTCCCTTACTCTCTGTTTCCTTAAGTTCGATATGTTTTATTACTTCTGGAAATGAGTTGTTCATTGTTGAGTAAACCATCGCGAACCGGTAATCCAGTCTGCTTCCTGGTGACTGGTTATCTGAATCTTAGTAGTTGCCAGGTTACCAGTAATGGCTTCTTGAACCCTGGTGTCACTAACTGTTCATTATAGAAGGGGGTAAACTAATGCATGAACACAAGTTGTCCACAGTAGACATGCTGTGAGGTGCATAATTTGCTTATAAAGCTCATCACAGAGTTATGCATATTTTTCTCACCAACTTATTTGTTTCTGTGCTGCAGAAAACGAAGAAGGCCCCCAAGGTGGAACTGGGAACCGGAACAACTGATGCCAACATGGATGAGTGGCTGGAGGTATCTTTCTGCCCACCAATAACCTGTTCTAATGAGACCCATGTCGTTCTATATATTCAGAGGTTAAAATTCGTTCCTCTTACCTTGCAGGGTACTGCGTTTGCGCAGGGAAGCAAATCCAAGAAAAAGAAATAGATTCGAGGTTGTTGTGCCTAGTTAAATCATTTCAGGATCTAGAATGAGACAACTGAGGGTAGCCCTTCACAAGTAACTTTGACGAGAACGGAGGTGTTTAAGATATAGTCTCGTGGCAGTGCATCTTTGTTTGACACCATTTTCGACCTTCTTGTGTACTTTTACATGAAAGTTTCCTTAAAACACAATTTTGTTGGAGGTATATGTTATCGATGGGATTTCTGATCTTGTTTGATCGTTGTCCTGCTAAATTTCACATTTATTTACCGTTATCTCTCAAGCATTTCCTTGCTATGGATGGTGTAAGATTTGCGCTTTCCAAATCGTGTCGCATTTTCAGTTTGGAAAGTCCAAGTCCATGTTTTGATGAGACTACTTGGCTGTGGTTTTGTGGAAGTGAACACCGTTTCTTTGAAAATTTTCTTCAGAAAAAAACTAATCTACGCACACCCTGTATCTCATGTCCAAACCGAGCACATGGATTGCATCGCTGCCTACTACACTGTTTTTAAGTACATGGTAGATGTACACACCACTCACGTATATGTGTGTGCGTGTTCTCGACACGTTAAGAATTTACCAGACACTTAAGGCCTCGTATATACGTTAAGAATTTATCAGACACTTAAAGCCTCACACACACACACACACACGATCGAGATGCCAACACATCAGCCTCGTCCGTCCCTCCCTCGCGTGCAAGCCGCCCGTCCGTCCCTCCCGCCTGCGGCTGTCCACCAGTCGCTCGAACAAAAGAACGTCTGTCCCGACCGCGCCTTCGGTCTGGACAAGCGCGTCCGTGAGCGTCTGTCCCGACCGCGCCTTCGTTCCTTCGGACGAGCTAGTAGCTAGCTCAACGAATCTTCTTGCATGACCATTAATTCACTAACACCTACACGAACAACGAATCTTCTTGCATGACCATTAATTCACAAACACCTACAAGAACTACGTGCAAATTAAGCACTGAAAAATGAACTACGCAAATTAGTCTGTAAAACATGCTCGTGGCATGCACCAGCTACTTAGTGTGTCCAATTTACTGCAATTAATAGTTTGCGTGCGGCTATCCTGCGGGGTACGTCTCTAAGAGGTTGATGTTGAGCTGTCTTCAGTTGGGCGAGTTCTCTCTCTCTGCAGCATCCTGTCTCTCGTATACTCGCTCCATCTCATTGTTCATGAACACATAGGCCTCATCCTGTGCCTTAATCAAGGACGTCATGTGGGTGATGGTGGTGTCCTGCTCCTTTTCAGTGGATTTGAACCTACTAAAGACATCTCCCTTCTTTCGGTAGGGAAAGTAGTGGAAGGCGGTACTACTCAACTACTAATTAATTACAACTACTTAACTAACTAATTACGACAGCATAAATCATAACTAATTAACTAGGCCACGAATAAATACGTAGGATTAATATAACAACGACTAATTCGTTACGACCTATTTTATAACGACTAATTCGTTACGACCTATTTTTTCGCAACTAACTAAATAATTTTTTTTAATAAGCCCTAAACGATAAGGACTAAATTAGTTACGTCTAAATAACCACAACTAATTAACTACACATTTAATAAAGACAATTTATATGATAGAAAAAATACATGTTAATATGACCGCTAATGACGGCACTAAACAATCTTTAATCGTCTGCGAAGAAAGCGACAAAGCGAGCGAAGAGTGCGAGCGAAAAGTGCAAGCGAAGTGTATGACCGAAGAGTGCACGTAGCTCAGAATTTATAGCGAGAGCGGGAGGAAATCGCGCGCTAACGACGCACCAGTAATGACGGGAGGGAATCGGGCGCATCATGCAGGTCGGTGAAAGACGTGTGACGCAAGTGATTGGACGTTGGTGTGGCGCTCTGCATCTGCTGTGAGGATGAGAGAACGGACCGTCAGGAGGGAATTGCGCGCTGGGACAGACGTGACGGCAAGGCTCTTTCGGTGGATTGGCCCTTATCCGAACATGCCACGGACGGACAACCTTCCTTGCAACACATCT
Organism: Phyllostachys edulis; assembly: GCA_036346405.1. Lineage (NCBI taxonomy): Eukaryota > Viridiplantae > Streptophyta > Magnoliopsida > Poales > Poaceae > Phyllostachys > Phyllostachys edulis. The sequence goes on along the minus strand of CM070555.1, from coordinate 4,092,260 downwards.
GCGGTTGGTTCTGCTTATGCACATGCCCAACTTGTTTTGCTACTTCATCCAGCATTTCCATGCCCAATTTTCATTGCTCCTCGCTACTTTCTTTCTGAGGGCATGCCCCCCAAAAAATGTCAGGGAGATTAAGGAAAGGAAACAACAAAATCAAGCAGCTACCAAATCTGTCTGTAGTGGCGAGGCTCGGAGGGACATCCGCAGCTCAGACAGACGGAGGAGTGAGGCCCGCAGCTCAGATGGACGACACTTGTGCTTCCATGGCTCCGACGAACGGACTGCCTCGTCCGAGGCTCAGAGGGACGGCAGAGGTGACTCCGTCTGCTGGCAGCGCGGACAAGACCACGTGGCGGCACAGGAGTCGTCCGTGCCATTCGGAGACGAACTCCCACGCCAATTCTGCAAAAAAAAAAAGGCGCCAAGAGTGCTATTAGTGCTAATGCAGCTCCAAAAAGTGCTAATTCGGCAAATAAGCCACACACATCTATTGGAATTTTGGCTAACATTTGCTGCCTCCTAGTGCCTAATACTCTTCAGTATGTGTAGCATCGCACGCACTTCCTACTCGTTCTTAAGTAAAAACGAACAGTAGTACAGTTTTAGCCGCGAAAAGTCGGTGCGATCAGTGCAGAAAGAGACAAATAAATAGGCTAAATCATTGTAAGTCTAAGCCAAGATGTTGGCCCCACAACAACATCCTCCTTTCCCCTCCAGCCCCTCCAACCAGATCGAAGCTTCTTCCTTTCGAAAGGGAAGGCTTCGCCTGTACACCACTACTTCCTCCCTCTCCAGTCTCCGCGCCCAAAACCCTAACAATGGAGCGGCCATTCGAAAAAGTTGCTCCGCATCCATGTCACGAACTAGTGATTCTGGTAGATCGATTTGGAGAAAAATCTCAATCTGAAACGATCGGGATTGAGGAACGAGGCTACCAGCACTAACCCTAAGTAAGAACAGACAATATGACATCAATGACGTTGCCTTTTCCTTCCATCAATAACTGGTTTAATACAACTTGAGTTCTGGATTGAATTACTGAAGTGAAATAGAAATTACAGAGATGACCGAGGTAATAGTAAAAGCGGAAATGTCCTCACAGTAGCTTCAACAACCAACTGGACGATGAAGGTCTCGATTGTCCGATACGTAGCGAAACGGTATGCTGAACTCTGGAGCGTCAGATCTTCATTAACATGCCATCGCTTCTCTCTTATTTGCTACAGTCTGAAGACTAGATGTGCTACAGTCTGCCAATTCTTTCCCTTGACAAGAACCTTGTCTCAAGGTTGAGTTGTTGGAAACCAAGTGCGAATGGTTTTGGAATAGAAATATGGAAAAGTTCCTTTGATGAAGTTAGAGTCTTTCCATGTCAAATCTTCTAGTGGCAAGTTCATCCACTGGATCAGCCATTGAGTGACCAGCTGAGGTGGTCTGGGCATGGCTCGAGTGTCCAACACCTCTATCGGTTCGGTTTTGATCCTTCCTTCCTTATCTACCAGGGGCAATTTTGGATCTGGGATCGCCTGAGGACCCAAATGTTTCTTGAGCTGGCTGATGTGAAATACTGGGTGGATTCCCACTCCGGCAGGTAACTGCAGCCGATATGCCACAACTCCCACTTTTTGCAAAACTCGGAAAGGTCCATAAATTTGATTGTTAACTTCAGAGATTACTTAAGACCAAATGCAGCCAATCTATACAGTTGCATCTTCAAATACACCATGTCACCCACTTCATAACTCCTTTCACTCCTGTTCTGGTTTGCATATTTCTTCATTCTTGCTTGAGCTTGTGCCAGATTATCCTTAATCTATTTGAGCACCGCTTCTTTCTCTTACAGAAATTCTTTAGCCTCCTCTCCTTCAAGTCCCAGTACAGAGACCTCACTGATAATAGGTGGTGGATTACCATAGAGCGCTTGATAGGGTGTAGTTTTGAGAGATGAGTGGTAAGTAGTATTATACCACCATTCGGCTAATGCCAACCAATAGTACCACCTTCTAGGTTCCGAGAATGCCATGCATCGAAGGTAAGACTCCAAACGTTGGTTCAACCTCTCGGTTTGCCCATCAGTTTGAGGATGGTACGCGGTGCTAAATCTCAGTGACACCTTCCATGCCTTAAAGATTTCTTGCCAAAATCTACTGGTGAATATGCGATTCCTATCAGTGACAATTGCCTTTGGCAGCCCATGTAATTTGAACACATTTTCGATAAAAGCCTGAGCAACTGTCTAAACCATGTAGGGATGCGCAAGTGGTATGAAATGGCCACACTTAGTAAGCCTATCTATAATCTATAACCACTAGGATCACCTCTTTTCCATTAGATTTGGGTAACCATTCCACAAAATCCATAGATATATGTGTCCATGCTATGTCAGGAATTGGAAGAGGTTCTAGCATTCCAGGGGAATGGCAATGTTCATTCTTAGACCTCTGGCAAACAACACATTCGGTCACAAACTTTTAAATCTCTTTTGTTAGTCCTAGCCAAAAGAACAATCTTTTAACCCTTTGGTATGTTGCAGCAATACCTGAATTACCCCAATAGCTAAAGCATGCAAGGAATCCAAGATTTTTCCCTTCAGAGCTGGATCATTACCCACATAAATCCTACCTTGATATCAGATTACTCCTGAGTGTAGTGTAAACTGACTGTTTTGATCAACTTTGATTGTCAGCTGACCTAGTAATTCCTGATAGTGGGGGTCATTTTTACAACTCTTCCCAATCTCTTCCATCCAAGAAGGAGTAGCTATGGCCACAGTATTACATTGTTCTCTCTTAGAGAGTGCATCTGCCACCTTGTTCTCTTTCCCCCTTTTATATTTAATCACATAGTTGAATTCCAAAAGTTCCAACATGAGTTTGTGTTGGATGCCCTCTGAAATCTTTTGTTCAGTCATGAATTTCAAACTGTTCTGATCAGTCTTAATGGTGAGTAGACTTCCAAGAAAGTAGTGCCCCCATTTCTTCAATGCTTCTAAAATGGCAAGAGCCTCTTTTTCATAAGTAGAAAGTGCAGCAGCCTTTACTCTCAATGATTTACTATAGTATGCAATTGCCACCCCCCCCTTCTGCATCGACACTGCACCTATGCCTGTGCCACTAGCATCTGTTTCAAGAACAAAAGGTTCAGAGAAATCTGGCAGGGTTAATACAGGAGTTGTGGTCATACATTCCTTTAACTCTAGAAAAGCCTTGTCTTGCTTATCTCCCCAATGGAATGCTCCCTTCTTCAAAGCACCATGCAGTGGTCTGCAAATTAGAGCATAACCCTTCACAAACCTTCTGTAATACCCAGTTAACCCCAGGAAACTTCTTAATTGGGTCACACTATCAGGTCTGGGCAAGTCTCTCACAGCCTCAATTTTGGAAGGGTCGGTTCACACTCCTTCTCCATTGATTATATGTCCAAGGTAGTCCACCTGCCTGACAACAAATGCGCACTTGCTTAACTTGGCAAACAACTGCTCTGTCTGCAACAATTCCAGTATAGTCTCCGGGTGGTTGAGATGATCATTATAGTCTTTGCTATAAATCAAAATGTCATCAAAGAAAATCAAGATGAATTTCCTGAGATACTCACTGAATAAAGTGTTCATAAGAGATTGAAAAGCGGTAGGGGTGTTTGTGAGACCAAAAGGCATAACTAGATATTCAAAGTGCCCAAAATAAGTCCCGAAGGCTGTTTTGAAAATGTCCTCCTCCTTCATCCTCGTTTGGTGATAGCCTGATCTTAAATCCAACTTGGAAAAGTATTGTGGTCCATGTAGTTCATCAAGCAAATCTTCTATTACAGGAATTGGGAACCTGTTCTTCACTGTTTGAGCATTGAGTTTCCTATAGTCAATGCACATTCTCTAACTACCATCCTTTTTCCTCACTAAAATGACAAGTGAGGCATAAGGACTTTCACTTGGCCTAATTATAGTAGATTCTAATAATTGCTTAATATGCTTTTCCAATGCACACTTTTGCTGATATGGAACTCTATAGGGCTTCACATTTGGAGGAATAGAATCTAGCTTCAAAGGGATGGAATGATCACAGTGCCTGACAGGAGGAAGTTCAGTAGGTTCACAAAACACTGACTGATAATTTTCGAACAACATTTGCACTTCAGCAGGGAGTGAATGATCCAGTATTTCATTCTTTTCTTCACTATATTGTATCATAAACCCCATAACCTCTTTACTGCAGATTTTGTTTAGTTTACTGGCACTGATGAAGTTTTCAATCTGTGCTGTCATAAAATCACAAAAGGCTACCGCTTATTGGCCTTCTTTTCTAATAGTCAATTTTCTAGTCTTCATATCCAACTTGATGGGATTGTGGGTGTAGATCCAATCACACCCCAAGATTATATCATAAGATTGAAATTTCAAAACCTTAAAAGTTCCAATAAACTTCTCTCCTTGTATATTATACTCACACTTGGACAAATGTGCCCCTGTATATAGGATTCCACCACCAGCTACTATCAATTTATGCAACTCATTATTTTGTGCTACACATTGAGCGCTAGAAGCATACCTCAGGTCAATAAAGGTATGTGGGCTGCCACTATCCACCAGTGCCACACCTCTTCTTCCCTTAAGAGTGACAATCACTGAAAAAGTAGCCACGGTAGGGACTCCCTTTAAGGCTTGTAGGGAAATTTGCAATAGCTCCTCTTCTCTTGGTGGTTCCGCAACCCTTTCATTTTGATCTTCTTGTTCATCATCTATCGCTAGATTCATCTCTCTTGTATCAATATTTTCTGGATCCATTACCATAATGTTCAGCACCTTTGACTATTTACATGCATGTCCTGGAATCCATTTTTCAGCACAATACCAACATTTCCCAGGTTCCCTTGTAATGACCATATGGTAGACTAGCCTGTTAGTTTTCTTCTCATTATTCTTGGTTATTTCCTGTCTATTCATTGCATTTCTGAAATTCTGTCTCTGAAATCCTCCTTTAACAAATCCTCCTCTCTGATATCCATTACTCGAAGAAGGATTAGTCCTCTTTTCAGCATTAGCTCCTTTTTCTAGGTCTTTAGACATCCAATAGGCCTCACAAAGACTCTGGGGCCTATGTGGCTTAATGTAATGCTTAATATCTTCTCTTAATCCCTTAACAAAACATCTCACAAAGTAATCATCTCTTAACATGAGATTTTCACTCTTCATAATAGCCATCAGCTCTTCAAACTTATCAATGTACTGAGCCAAAGCACGAGCTCTCCTCCTCATTTCTTCCTCTGCTTCAACTTTCGCATCGATTACCCGAGGGTCATTATCTCCTGTCACCATCTTCACCAATGAACGCAGGAGCTCTTTGATCTCGCCTAACTCACCTCGTAAACCATTCATGTCATTGTGGAGTGCTCTGATCTGAACTTCCACCTGAAACTTTAGATCGGTCATCTCTTGCCTTACCGCTGCCGATTCCAAACCTTTGGCTCCATCACCAGCTCCATCTCTCTTACACCTTGAGTCTACCACAGTCAAGTCTAGAACCCTCTCTATACACACTATCAATCTTTGTCACCGCCTCCAAGGAAAGGAAGCTCTGATACCAATTATCATGAACTTGGGATTCCGGTAGATCGATTTGGAGAAAAAAAACTCAATCTGAAACGATCGGGATTGAGGAACGAGGCTACCAGCACTAACCCTAACTAAGAACAGATAATATGGCATCAATGACACTGCCTTTTCCTTCCATCATTAATTGGTTTAATACAACTTGAGTTCCGAATTGAATTACTGAAGTGAAATAGAAATTATAGAGATAACCAAGGTAATAGTAAAAATGGAAATGTCCTCACAGTAGCCTCAACAACCAACTAAACGATGAAGGTCTCGATCGTCTGATACGTAGCGAAACGGTATGCTAAACTCTGGAGCGTCAGATCTTCATTAACTTGTCATCACTTCTCTCTGATTTGCTACAGTCTGAAGACAGGATGTGCTATAGTCCTGACAATCCGGCGACCTCTCCACTGGGTGGTTCCTCCCTAGCGGCGCCGTGCCACAGGAGTACGCTATGCTCCCTTTGATTCTACCGTGACGTCACCTTGCCACTGCTTCACCCGGGCCTCGCCGTGCAGGCATGCTTGGGGATTCTAATTCCTATCGCTCGAATTGTCCCATTTCTGCGATTTTGAGAGGTTTTGGTGCTCTTGTTCCTTCTCTAGATTCCAAGCCCTAACCAAGGAGCCATGGGGAAGGAGGCGGCTTCTCCCCCGAGCGACGCCTCCGTGAGGACCGCGCGCTACCGGTGGACCTCCGCGATGATGTGTGATGATGCCTCCACCTCACCGTGACATCTCCACGGGTACGACTCTTTTGGCATCCTCTATTTGGCTCCAACCCTAATTGTTGCTTGAGTTGCTTTGATGCCATTTTGTGGTTGTTGATTGGTTGTAGTGGTGTTAGGGTTTAGAAAGGGCAGCCTGTTAGGCTCCAAATTACGTTCGAATTGATGTTTGTCATGCGGTTTGTGTAGCCTGTGGTTCGTTGGGGGTAGTGACCTGGCTCTGGTTGTTAGGGTTTAGATAGGACTGGGTGTTAGGCCCCAAGTTACATTCGAATTTTGATGTTTGTGATGCTATTTGTCTAACCTGCAGTTGTGTCGGAGTGGTGATTAATGAATTAGTTATGGCTGCTTTGCTTATTATGCCGCTGTGGTGTTTTTAGGGTGTAAATAGAGATAGGTCAGGGAGGTGTTAGTGTTTCCATAAGGATGTGTGTTAGGCACCATCTCTTTCTTCCAAGTCATGTTTGCAGTTTGCACACACAATTTGTGATGTGATTCTTGTGAGTTCAGGTTGGCTCCGGGGTGGTGAATTTGTTGTGCACTACCAGAAACCGCTTAGTTCCTGAGTGTCTGGACGGAAACACCCGAGAACGACACTCGGGATGAGAAGTCAACACTCGGTAGAAATAACTTTCCTGAGTGTTTCCCATAACACTCGGGAGATAAAGACAGGAGGCATGGATGGGGTAAAATATAATCCTGAGTGCCTAAAAAAGAAACACTCGGAAGAGAGGGTAGTCAGTCACGCCCTTTTCTCCCCACCGCGCCTTTTTTTTGGCTACTAACACTACATCCCAATCCCCGCAGCCGCCTCCCCGTCCTCCTCCTCCTCCCTCCTGCTCCCCCTTGTGCCCAACTCTCCTCCCCACTCCCAGCGCCCGGCACCTTCCCTCCTCCTTCCGCGCCTGCGCCGCCCTCCTCCTTCTCCTCCTCGGAGCGTCCGGTTCCCTCCTCCGCCGCCGCTGCGGTGCCTCCTCCCCCGACTCCCTCCTCCCGAGCGTCGCCCGCCTCCTCCTCGGTTCCCTCCTCCGCCCACCTCCTCCCTCCACCGACACCGCTGTCCTCCTCCCCGACTCCCTCCTCCCTGACAACCTTCTCCTCCCTCGACCCTGGCCAGATCTGGATTTCCCATGGCGCCTCTTCCTCGGCTCTCTCAACAGGACCCTGGTGGCCCACGCCCAGCCCTCCATGGCGCCGTCTCTGCACCGCCTCGGCCTCCGGCCGCCGGCCGCCTCAGCTTGGCTCTAAAAATTACTCCCAATTTGTTTTCCCCAATTTTTGTTATTCTAGTTTTTATGTTTTGCTTAACTCATGCTCTGATGCTTGTTGTTTATGGTTCTACCACGAAGATGTCGGGTGTGTAGTACCGTCCACCCCTTCTTGTGTTGTTATTTTGGAGTGGTAGATCTGAGGCCGAGGCATCGATTAGTTCCGTTTCTAGCTAGCCGTTGTGTAGATCGTGAGAGATTTAGTGGGTAGCTTGTGAGATTATGCTCGAAAGATATCAATTGACTGCCAGGCTTTTGTGATTGACTAGTTGCGTGCTGAAATTTTGCCTTTGTCTCGGTTGTCACGATCCCAAGTGATTGGAATTTGGAATGGTGTTTCGTTCTCTAGCTTGCGATTGTCGATTCTACATTGCTACATGCTTCTGGCATTGAGCAAAGACATTACTGACAGAATAGGATAATTCTTTCCGTTTCACCTGGAATGGTTCATGGTTGAACTAAGGTCGCGTTCTAGTTGTAGATTATATCAATATCAGCGATCGTACTAGTTTTCACATTTCAAACTCGCAATTGTGGTGACCGAGTGAAGCACTTTAGACGCATAGTACATTTGATCTTTCCCGTGGGTTTTGATCAGTAGTGACATATGCAAGATAACTTTATGGATTGGGGCCTATTTTGACACTTGAGGATGCAAAAGGTTTATACTGGTTAAATACAGATCAAGTAATTGCAAGTATCATTTCATCTATAGGGACCCTTTTGGGTTAGAGTTGTAGATGGGTTGGGTTGGGTTGGGTTTTAGAGGTAGAGTAGTGGGTTGGTTTGGGTTGAATTGATGTGTTGCATTGAAGTGGGTTGGGGTGGGTTTGGGTTGGGTTTCAACCCATTAGCAGGCCTAGGGGTATATCTTCAATGACATAGACATTATCATCTAAAGGACACTAAAAAATGTAAACTACCACTAAGGATTATGTATCAAGCCTGCAAATATTATATTAAAAAAGAAACAACTCCTGCAGGTTCATTTTGCTTCTCTCATTTTAAATCCCGTGTTTTTTTTTGCTTACGTGGTTGCATGTACATTTAGTGACTAAACCTTATTGTGTTCATGTACGATTTTGTAGGGGAAATATGGTTGATGCATTCAGGATGCACATTATGCAAACAAAAGAACTTGGCACATGCCCTGTTCGGCAAATAGGAGGATGTTCATTCCTTTACATGAGGATCAGTAATGTTTATATTGTGATTGTGGTTAGCAGCAATGCTAATGTTGCTTGTGCTTTCAAGTTTGTTGTGGAGGTATGCACTTTCTATTGTCTTATAAATACTCTTTGGAATAAAATTTAAGTAACCCACGCAGACACTTTATGATCTTGATGAATATAAAGCTAAACAAGTCAACTGATGTTTTTTTATCTAGAAAATGATCGTCTATGTTGTATTTTTCTCGCAAACAGTCTTGTTTGTGTATTAATTTGTTCAAAGCAAAAGAATTCATTATATACTGAATGATCCAGACGATTTTCTGAAGTTCATCATACCATTTAACGATGGCATCTGAAGGTTGGCTTTATTTGGCAACTAGAATTTCCTATTGCTAAGAGGCAAGTGATGTTGATACTTCCGGAACCACCCGACGTCCAAGGGTAGAGGCAGGCGTTGATAGGTGGAACTAAAAACTCATTTTTTTTCAATGACTACATGTTCATCATTGTTGGAAATAGTCTAATTGGACTAAAAGTCTAAAACAATCATTTCTGCTCTATATGATTTCCTTAGGGCCTATCTGGATGAGGGGGATTGGGCTGGGAATTAATTTAATTTAAACTTCAGGTCAAGATGATTCGGTAATGAAACTACAGTTTATCAATTCAATACAAAGATTCTACTGAGATCTACATATCAGCCTCTAGTTTTTTTCACAACAATTTGCTATGTCTATCTCATTCATCGTTATTTATGCTGGAGATTATTTAAAATTGTCACGCAGTGGCTCTCTTCAAGTCCTACTTTGGTGGAGCTTTTGATGAAGATGCTACCAGGAATAACTTTGTTTTAATCTATGAACTTCTTGATGGTAAGGGCGCATCTTATTTTTGTACTTTGCTTACTGCTTCAAACTGATTTCAAAATCCTCAACCGCAAAGGTTTAAATAGGAACATAGGTTTTTTGTTAAGTTCAAACTGATTTCAGGTTTCACTAGGGAGTTAAAAATAGCAAATAAAATTATAAAAATATAAAAATTTTCAGAGAAGCTGCTGGGATGATATAGATCCCATATAAATTTTAAAAACTTATTGTTTACGATTCAAATACTTAATTTAAAATGTTTAAACCGACAAGGTTTAAATATGGACATACAAATTTCATAAGGTCAAACTGAACAATGTTGGAGATAAGGATGACATAGATAAATATAAAATAAAATTATAAGACCAAAATAACTTGGTTCACCTCAATTGGAGTTCACATGAATTAGTTATGAATTTCCAAAGTTAAAAGCATTTTGTAGTGTAAAAAATATTCGGTTTTGGATTAATTTTAAAAACTAAAATTTCTGGGATAGAGATAAGTTTGAAACCAATTCCAAATTAAAGTTCACTTAAAAACAAAATTATCAAAGTTGGGTTCACTTGATTTGAAGTTACTTTGAATTAGTTATGTAGTTTTGAAGTTATTCTATTTTGGACCGTCCGATCGCGTTTCGACGGTCCGGATTGAGTGAGCTGTTCGGACGGTCCGAATGGCCCAATCTACGCGGATGGTCCGATTAAGATCTAATGGTCCAGATCGGGTTGGTCGTTCTGGCGGTCCGAACGGCCCAATTGATCTGGACAGTCCGATTCAAATCTAACGACTTGCGTGCAACTCAGATGATTCAGGTTTCACTAAGGAGTTAAAAATAGCAAATAAAATTATAAAAATATAAAAATTTTCAGAGAAGCTACTAGGATGATGCAGATCCTATATAAATTTTGAAAACTTACTATTCATCATTCAAATACTTAATTTAAAATATTTAAATCAACAAGGTTTAAATAAGGATATACAAATTTCATAAGGTCAAATTGAATAATGGTGGAGATAAGGATGACATAGATAAATAGAAAATAAAATTATAAGACCAGAATAAGTTGGTTCACCTATATTAGAGTTCACATGAATTAGTTATGAATTTGCAATGTTAAAATCATTTTGTAGTGTAAAAATATTCGATTTTGGATTAATTTCAAAAACTATAATTTCGGGATAGAGATAAGTTTGAAACCTATTCCAAATTAAAGTAAAGAAAATTATCAAAATTGGTTTCACTTGATTTGAAGTTACTTTGAATTAGTTATGCAGTTTTGAAGTTATTCTATTTTGGACCGTCCGATCGCGATTCAACGGTCCGGATTGAGTGATCTATTCAGACGGTCTGAATGGCCCAATCGATCTGGACAGTCCGATTCAAATCTAACGGCTCGCGCGCAATTCAAATGATTCAGGTTTCACTAGGGAGTTAAAAATAGCAAATAAAATTATAAAAATATGAAATTTTTTAGAGAAGCTACTCGGATGATGTAGATCCCATATATATTTTGAACACTTATTGTTCACGATTCAAATACTTAATTTAAAATATTTAAACCGACAAGGTTTAAATAAGGACTTACAAATTTCATAAGGTCAAACTGAACAGTGGTGGAGATAAGGATGAGATAGATAAATAGAAAATAAAATTACAAGACTAGAATAACTTGGTTCACCTCAATTGGAGTTCACATGAATTAGTTATGTATTTGCAATGTTAAAAATATTTTGTAGTGTAAAAATATTCGGTTTTGGATTAATTTCAAAAACTATAATTTCTGGGATAGAGATAAGTTTGAAACCTATTTCAAATTAAAGTAAAGAAAATTATCAAAATTGGTTTCACTTGATTTGAAGTTACTTTGAATTAGTTATGCAATTTTGAAGTTATTCTATTTTGGACCGTCCGATCGTAATTCGACGGTCCGGATTGAGTGAGCTGTTCGGACGGTCCAAACTGCCAAATAGATCCGGACAGTCCAATTCAAATCTAATGGCTCACGCGCAACTAAGATGATTCAGATTTCACTAGGGAGTTAAAAATAGCAAATAAAATTATAAAAATATGAAATGTTTCAGAGAAGCTACTCGGATGATGTAGATCTCATATAAATTTTGAAAACTTACTGCTCATGATTCAAATACTTAATTTAAAATATTTAAACCGACAAGGTTTAAATAAGGACATACAAATTTTATAAGGTCAAACTGAACAGTGGTGGAGATAAGGATGACATAGATAAATAGAAAATAAAATTACAAGACCAGAATAACTTGGTTCACCTTAATTGGAGTTCACTTGAATTAGCAATTTGTAGTGTAAAAATATTCGGTTTTGGATTAATTTCAAAAACTATAATTTATGAGATAGAGATAAGTTTGAAACCTATTCCAAATTAAAGTAAAGAAAATTATCAAAATTGGTTTCACTTGATTTGAAGTTACTTTGAATTAGTTATACAGTTTTGAAGTTATTCTATTTTGGACCGTCCGATCGCGATTCGACGGTCCGAATTGAGTGAGCTATTCGGACGGTCCGAACGGCCCAATCAATCTAGACAGTCCGATTCAAATCTAACGGCTCGCACGCAACTCAGATGATTCAGGTTTCACTAGGGAGTTAAAAATAGCAAATAAAATTATAAAAATATGAAATTTTTCAGAGAAGCTACTGGGATGATGTAGATCCCATATAAATTTTGAAAACTTACTGTTCATGATTTAAATACTTAATTTAAAATATTTAAACCGACAAGGTTTAAATAAGGACATACAAATTTCATAAGGTCAAACTGAATAGTGGTGGAGATAAGGATGGCATAGATAAATAGAAAATAAAATAACAAGTCCAAAATAACTTGGTTCACCTCTATTGGAGTTCACTTGAATTAGTTATGAATTTGCAATGTTAAAAGCATTTTGTAGTGTAAAAATATTCGGTTTTGGATTAATTTCAAAAACTATAATTTTTGGTATAGAGATAAGTTTGAAACCTATTCCAAATTAAAGTAAAGAAAATTATCACAATTGGTTTCACTTGATTTGAAGTTACTTTGAATTAGTTATGCAGTTTTGAAGTTATTCTATTTTGGACCGTCCGATCGCGATTCGACGGTCCAGATTGAGTGAGCTGTTCGAACGGTCCGAACAACCCAATGTACGCGGACGGTTCGATTAAGATATAACGGTCCAGATCGAGTGAGCTGTTCAGACGGTTCGAACGGCCCAAACGATCTGGACAGTCCGATTCAAATCTAACGGCTCGCGCACAACTAAGATGATTCTTGTTTGCCTAGGGAGTTAAAGATAGCAAATAAAATTATAAAAATATAAAAATTTTCAAAGAAGCTACTAGGATGATATAGATCCCATATATATTTTGAAAACTTATTGTTCATGACTCAAATACTTAATTTAAAATATTTAAACCGACAAGGTTTAAATAAGGACATACAAATTTCATAAGGTCAAACTGATTTTAACTCCTTTTTGGATGATTTCAAATTTTTTTGGTTTCTATTTTAAATATACTTGAATCTAAAATTGGCTTGAATCTTGTTGTTGTTCCAGAAAATGTTGTTAGTAGAATTACTTTAGATTTAGTGTTATTGTTGCACTAAAAATTGCTTTAATTTCAAAAATGCATAAGTATTTCTCTATAACTCCAATTTGAGCAAACTCAAGCTTGTTGGTTTCCTCTATCACTGCGTAAAGCTGTCCCGTATGGTCTTGTCACTGCGAAAAGCTGTCCTGTTTGGTCTTGTCTCTATGCAAAGCAGCCAGCCCCGTCTGGTCTTGTCATCTGCAAGCTAACACATTACCCGCTTTGTTAGCTTCCCCTCGCGGGCTATAAAATAGGACCACTGGACCCTTGAAACCATAGGAAGAAGAACCTTTTTCGTCGTACAGTAACATACTATGGCATACGCTGCGGGAACAGTCCAACCGGGGTCGCTGAAGCAAGACCTTCCCCTCGAAAGGAGGGAGAACTTCGGTCCTAACTACCGGTTGATGCCGAACAAGCATGCTCAATCGGTATGGCCGAAATGCGGACACCGAGAAGACGCTGCCGTGCAGGTCACGGACGGCCCTTTCGATGGCGGACGACGTTTCTTTTGATGCCCACACTCTGGGGTACAATTAGCAAATAGTTTTGTTCATGTTACTACTAATACATCCTCTATACTAACCGTCCCTTGCGGCAGATGGCGAAATGCGACTTTGTCCACTGGATCGATCCTCCCCATGAACGACATGTTGTGATGTACGTAGATAGATTGTGGGACCGAATCTTTGAATTAGAGGCGCGGATTGACAATCTCAACGAGCAAAATGATGACCTCCGCCAACAGATGCAGCACGAGAGGGGCAACGAGGAGGTCATGAACATAGGAAGTTCCTATGATCCCACATGCTGCTGCACGAACCCTAGCTGCATATGTGCATGCCACTACAACGACAGCAAGCCACGTCCGAGGCGCTTCCCTGTAGAACACTCTATGTGGGTAGTGCGAGGCACCTTCTACCATTAGGCACCGGCGGAGAAGCTTGTACCTCGGTAGTCTCCCATACATGCATAATTGCTCAATCTCATAAAGCATGTAACTAAATGATGGACGCGTCATTGCGGTTGCCTTTTATCGAGTTGACTATTGCATCGATGTGTCGCGTGCATTCAGCTATAGACGTTTATATGCATTAAACAAACATGCATTGTATGAAGGAGTACACCCAGCATCCCCTAAAACCCTAAACCCATTGTATAGGCATCTATATGCATTGAACGAAATTTCCACTGCGCGCCTGTGCCCACCGCACAGCGCAGTCAAAGCCCTTCTTCTCCCGTCAAAATACCTAGAAAGCTCATCCCCAAACTGCGCGCTGCCTCCATGCCAACTCCAGTCGCGCCTGCCGCCCCACCGCTTCCATGCCATCGCCGGCCGCGTCGGGGATAGGGGTGACCTGAAGGGGTGGGGGAGGACGATGGGAGGTGGGGAGGCGGGGATGCGCGGCGGACCTGGGGAGGTGGGGTGGCGGGGCGGACATAGGGAGGCGAGGCGGAGCCACTACAATGTGGATATGGATTCTAGGGCGTTTAACTAAACCTGGCGTTTAGCTTAAGTGCCACCGAATAACAATTCCATAATGGAATTGTTATTCGGTGGCACTTAAGCTAAACGCCCTAGAATCCATATCCATGTTGTAGTGGTTCCGCCCGCCTCCCTGTGTCCGCCTCACACCACCTGCCTCCCAGTCCGCCATGCAGCCTCCCTCCAGCCTCCCACCGCCCTCCCCACCTCGACGTCACAGCTCCGCCCCATCCCCTCGCCCACTGTAACATCCTGAACTTTGATTTGTGTTTCAAATGTATAAAAGTATGAGAGTTTCAAAAACGTTTGTTGAAATTCATAAGTTTGCACTTGGGTTCAAAACTTTGGTCTAGAAATTCAAATTTTTTACTTAAAACCAAGATTCTATTTAATTTTAGAAAAAAATTTCATATCAAAATCTCTAGAAACAATTTTTTAAAATACTAGATTATTTATCACAGATTGTTATAATTTTCTGGAATTTTTCAAAATTATTTTGGCCCCGTCAAAATTCTAACCAAATCAAAAAGGCTGATTTGAAAATAAATTTATTTTAGCCAAATGGAAAACCAACAGTGGCGTTTTAATTTTTCCTAAGTCCTATTTGAACCTGAGAGCACCCACAAAACATTTTAGAATTTTTAGAAATTTATTTCTATTTAAAATAGCCCGTCAAACCTTCCTTGTTCGGTCAAAACTAATTTCGAACCTAACCCTAGCATGCCTAGTTCTTCAAACGCGAAACCTTGTGAACCGTCCGATTGTTTTTCAACGGACTGGATTGATTGGAAATGTTCGGACCGTCCGAAGACGCCTCTTCATATGAACCATCCAATTGAATTTGAACGGACTGGATTGAGTGGAACGTTCGGACCATCCGAACGGGTATCTCATCCGGACCGTCCATTTTTGACCAAAGACATCTGGACCGTCGATACGAACTTGACTCACCGCACCTTATTTTCGTTGGGTCGCTGATGGGTGGGTCCCGCTTGTCAGCACCGTCAGGAAAATTGCAAAATTTCCCTCCAACCCGCTCTAGCCCGCCCGTTGAATTCTTGCAGCGCGCCACGGGAGCCTAAAACCCTAAGTCCCAATATTCTCCCCAAATGAACACAGCAGCAGCTGCCGCACCCATCGATCTGCTTCCTCCCATCGCCCACCTCCTCCACCCCATCCCCTCACCCTCATCTCCGGCAACCTTAGGTCCCCCACCATCTCAGGTCGCCCCCGTGCATCCCCGCCGCCCTGACACACCAGGCTCCGCCCCGCCGTCCCAAAGCCCTAGCTCAGCCCCACCTCCCTAGGTCCGCCCCGCCGCCCCGCCTCCCCAGGTCTACCCCGCTGTCCCAAAGTCCCAGCTCCACCCCGTCTTCCCAGGTTTTTGATTTAGATCCCGCATCGGTTCTTGATTTGGTTTTGGATTTTGCCTTTGATCTTCTCTCGTAGATGAGACGGCCAAGTGGGAGAAGATCACCTACGTTGGGATCGTGGCGTGCACCCTCTGGCGGCAGACACCTCTCTAAGGGCACCCCCACCACGAGGAGCCGGGTCGGATCTCGTCCTTGGTATATTCATATACACATGTAGAGACTATATCATTGTATAAACTAATTGCCTTCTAAGAGAAAGTCTTTGGTACTAACTTATGCTCTTCTTCTTTGTCACTTGATGCTTGAAATGAAATTGTTAGGAATAAAGTGCACTGGCGGCCTAGCTAAGCACGTTTTGATTAGTTCGTCTTTCCGGACTTCTGAGGCACGTTTTCTGCACTATGCCATGGTGGTTTAATCTTAAATTGTGCTCAACACTATAGGATATTTCTACAGTACAGATGCAACATACCTAGTTTTAATAAAATATAATTTTATACCTGATATATTCATGTTGTGCACATAGAACTATTTCATGGCAGACCATGAATGGATGTATAGTGGCTGGCAGCGTGGTAAAGCCTCAAATGAATGGATTGAACAAATTACACAGTTCTTAGATCATGCATTCTCAAATCCTAGGAAAGTTGAATGTAATACTCCAATTTATTCTAATGAAGAAAGCAGTCAAAAGAGAAATTAGACTTTAGAGGGGGGAAATCTGTAATTCTTTAGCAACCTGGGCCTCGGGCCTTGGCCTAGGAGGCCCATGAGGGGCCGGCCACTAATAAAAGGAGGGGAAAACCCTAGCCCACTACTGTAGCACACACTGCTATAGTGCACCACTGCTACAGTACTGTTACAGTACATTCCCTCCTCCTTGCATTCTGTTGCTCCCTCTTGGTGGTGCTCTCCCATCGTTGTCGGCCAAGGAGAAAGATAGAGGGAGAGAGGAGAAGAAGAGGAGAGGAGCACTTCGCGGGGGGATTCAGCAAGCTCGTGTGTCTTCAAGGGTAACATTTGATTTCCCGCTGTTTTGAATCAAGTTAGATTCGTTTTGCCATCAAGTAGGGGATTGTAGTACTGCTGTGTGGATCGGTTGAATCTGTCTATCTGTTGACGCGCGGTTTTGAGTTATATCCAAGCAGATTCAGGGATTAGTGTCTCATGGATATAGATGGGAATTTTCGTTAGCTTTCCATAAAGTGCTAATTCATAATTTTTGGATAAATGGTTAATTAGTTATGAATTTCGCAAGACTGAGTGCTAAATCAGTCTCAGGGCTTGTGCAACGAATATAGATCTATAAATTTGATCTTGGAGATGGCCGAATTGGGTCAGTTGATCTCCATGAGATTTGTATTTATTTTCATTATGATTCCATAAAGTTAAATTTCATAATTTTTGGATTTCTAGATCAAAAGATATGAATTTTAGAAACCAATGCTGTAATATGTCTATCTGTTGTGGACAGAAGAGATTTACTTGACTGTTTGCAACCTTGGTTGCATAGTGGGAATATTTGTGATAATTTTATTGAGATAGCTTGTTTCCTGTAGTTTCCAGAGATTATTAGAACAATGTGTTTGTTTGTGCCGAACAAAAGTTATGAAACTCACAAGTTAGTAGTACCGAGATGACAGATCGGTCTTCGGGGTTAAAAACAAAGGCTTAGATGAACTAGTTTGATCTTTTGATCACCTAAGAAGTTATATCTAGGCTTGTGTAGGTTCTAGAAAAATTAGATTCATAGCTTTTGGAGTTTTTACTCAAAAGTTATGAATTTTTCCTTAACAGCTGTCTGTTGGGACATATTTGAGAATTTGAGAGTGTTTTGATTAAATGTTCGAATTGCGATTAGGGACGCTTGTTCTCGTTTTGTTCCATTGCAATGTTGTACACTTTTGGTTGGTGTACTTAGTATATTGTTTTACGGCTGCTAGGTAGTGGTGAACCCTGGGGCTAGAGCTTTCCATTGTTGTCTTATGTATCACGGTTGAGTCAAGTACAATTGAATTGTCTTGTTTATTGTTTGTTCTACTTGATTGATGAATATGCAATGGGTAATTTTGGTATTTCTTGTTTCCTTTCATAATTGATATACCATGATTCTTCGATAAGATGTTTACGTTCCACATATTCATTCATTCCTTCTTTCATGTTCACCCACGGAAGTGGGTAGAGAAGTCACATTATTCCAACATGGGCAAGTACCTTGTGATTCATGTTGTTAATGATTGTTGATTGCTTGTTGTTCATGCTATTATTATTCATTCTATGTTCTATGAGTAGATTTCACTGATTCATATTCTTTCTTCATGTGTTACTCCATGCTTCATGATATTATGATTCCACATTCATATTCATTCATTCAAACACATGTTCCTGAATTAAGACCCATCATTCCAATATGGGCACGTAAGACCCACCATTCCAATGTGGGTGGATTTGGATCCCCGTATGAAATGTTCTTCATACGGGCCTTGGATCCCCACATTTTGAGAAATGCGGGCCTAGGTGAACACCGACAAGTGTGTCACAAGCTATACTGGTATAAGCAGAAGTGTAGTCCATGCATTTCATTCATTCATATGGTTTCTTCAATTCTATGTTCATATCAATAATGGGACTGTCTTATTCATATTCATTGTTGTTCTTATCCAGTCATTCTATATTCGTATTCTAAATGTGGCTGTTATGTTCTTACTCGGTCACTCTAAATTCGTATTATATTCTATGATTGCTATGTTTTTATTCCGTATTGTTAATATTGTTTGGTTGTACTTGCTAAGTCGTGGACTCATTCTTGCCGTGTTTACTTGTTTTAGGTAAACATTGGAGACGGCATGCATGGGAGGGAATAGTCACGAACCACTTCATTCACATTGCTTAAATCACCTTTAATTATATGAACTTGTCATTACCTTCTATTGGATAAATATTGGATTGTAATGATTGGAGTTTGGTGGTAGATGTCTTTTTTCATTATGATATGTTGAGTTTGTAATTGCCTAAGGTCTTCGTATAGTCTATTGATAGGATTATCATAGATGATTCAATATGATTAGGTAATTAGAATTTGAAATGTTGTTGGATTCTGATTCAATCCTTATGTTCATTCTATCATATGATGATTCTTACATGTTACTAGTTGATAGTTTGTTGAAATTCTTCGTATTGTTGATGTATGTTGGTCTTTTAGGTAATATTTTGGCTTCTGCATAGCCAGGGTGTTACATTAAAGGTGACACCATTAAGTTTCCATGTGCAATGTGTAGGAAGTATTTTAGGCACAACAGGCATATTGTAGAGTTGCACTTAAGTAAATATGGGTTTAGGTCAAACTATCAAACATGAACAACACATGATGAACACGACCCTTCAATAGATCACGAGGAAATCAATGAATGTAATCGGATGGACAATTTGTTGTTTGACCTAGGCGGTGACCATCCACCGGGAATTTATGAGGAGCCAATGGCCTCTGCCTAGGCTTGCTGGTTCGATTGTCATAGACGCTTCCTACCTAGAGAACATGAATTCAGAACCCAAGGTAATGCATTTCGAAAGAACACAGTAGTGCTTGAGGAGGCACCTAGGCATTTAAGGGGAGAGGAAGTCGAAGCCCAAATAGACAAGTTTGTAGGTGATACGAAAAATTTTGGTAATCTTCACCATTGGACCCACAAAAGCTGCTTTTGGCAACTTCCATACTTCAATAAATTAAAGCTTCGACACAACATTGATGTGATGCACAATGAGAAAATGTAGCTGAAGCTATATGGAACACATGCTTTGACATACCCGATAAGACCAAGGATAATGTGAAGGCCAGACAAGATTTAGCTGAGATTTGTCACCGTCCTTCACTACACTTGGAGCTGAAGAACAATGGGAAGTGGCACAAGCCTAGGGCACCTTTTTGCATCAATAATAATGACAAGACAACCATCCTTAAGTGGTTTCAAACATTGAAGTTTCCCGATGGATATGTATCCAATATTAGGTGAGGTGTTAACCTTCTACAAAGGAAGATATTTGGCCTCAAAAGTCATGACTTCCATATATTCATGGAACGTTTGCTACCAGTTGCATTCCGTGGCTTCCTTCTTGAAAATATATGGCTATATTTGGTCGAGCTCGAGTTTTTCTATAGGAAGTTGTGTGCTAAAGAGATTAGCAAGGATGACATAACCTCACTAGAACGGAATGTTGCAAAGGTTTCTTCTATGCAAACTAGAGAAAATATTTCCTCCCGGTTCTTTAATCCTATGCAACATCTAATCATACATCTTCCTTATGAGGCTCAACTAGGAGGCCTGTCCTAGCCTGCTGGATGTACCCATATGAGAGGTAAAATAAGTAATACCACTATTTTATCTTTCTATCCTAATTATATATGTAATTAATTGGTCCACTCCATGTAGGTATACAAAAAATTAGGAAGAAAGTGCGGAAGAAGGCTCGAGTTGAGGGTTCTATTGTTGAGGCTTACATAGTTGAGGAGGCTACAAATTTTCTATCACTATATTTTAACCCTAAAGTTCGGTCAATTAGAAACAAGACACCTCGGCACGATGAAGGTGCCTCCACATTTCAAAGTTCATGTGACCTTGTCATATTTCAATACCCGGGTCGATGCATTAGCCCTCGTGGCTGTCGTGATCTCACAATAGAAGAGTACAAGATTGCTTTCTTGTACATATTGACAAATGTGCCAGAGATGGATGATTACTCCGTGTATGTGCTAAAATTATGCAACCCAACTCACATTTCTTTAATTATATTTACGTAATTATAACTAACTCTTTTTATGTAGTAAATTTTGTAAAGAATATTGGAAGAGCAGAATGAAACCAACTAAAAAGCAACTTCGGGATTTAAGGTTAAATGGTTGGAAATCGAGCCGCCCTATGCATCCTGGGCCCAATTTTTTTGATTGGTTCAAAACTCAAGTAATTATCGTCAACACTTCAACTTATAACACTTGAGAAATATTTTTGTAGCAATCTGAAATCACCTAAAGCTAATACAATTAATTGTCTATTTGCAGTGCATGAAGTTATCTACCATTCCTAATACTTTACACCAAATGTCTTACGGTTTTCGCACAAGAGTTGCCACTTATGGATGCCATGATGTGCATGGATACATATTTTGCTCATCAAAGTATGAGAGCGGGAAATCTGGACTGACTACAACTAACAGTGGTGTCTGTGTGCCTAGTGTTGACGAGAACAACAACGTGTTGGAGTATTATGGTGTCATTGATGACATCATAAAAATTACTTGGGAAGGCAGCATGCATCTTGAGCTGGTTTTATTTGATTGCCATTGATTTGATCCAACACCAAATGGAGTTAGGCGAACTGAAAATTTGGGCTTGATAGAGGTCAATCACACATCTAGGCTTTCAAATTTTGATCCATTTGTCATGGCAAGTCAAGTTACACAAGTCTATTACCTGCCATACCCATGTAAGACTAGACCGGATATATTGGAATGGTGGGTTGCATATCATGTATCCCCACATGGATATATTCCTCCAAATAGCACCGATGGTGGTTTCAACCCTCCTGAAAGACTAATAGAACAAATGGAGTTCTATCAGGAGGATGGTTTGTAAGGTACCTTTGTCATCGACTTAGGGAATGACTTCGAAATTACACTTCCATTGATCTCAGACGAAATAACAAATCCAAAAGATTTGGAAATTTTGCAACACCAGAATGTTGATCCTCAAAAAGAAATTGTTGAAGATGAAGATGAATATGAATATGATGAGGATGAAGATGAAGAGGATGAAGATGAGGAGCTCCAACCTCCAACTTATGATCCAAATGATTTCTAAATTTCCTGTTGTTGTGCTTTAATTGTTTCTTGTAAAATACCTTGTGTAGTTTGTACATATTTGTTTGATGTTTGGAGCTAGACTATTGGAACTACCAATTAACTTGTTCTCTATTTCGTGATATCTCTTTGTTTTGATTTTCCATGTGGTAGTAACAAATGGTCATTTGATTGCATTTTATTTCATGCTTTGTATATGTTAATATTGATAAATTGGCACTAACTTCATATTTTAACAATGCAGGATATGAATCATATTCATCCCATTCGACGTGGAGATCGCCAACCTGGAGGTTGTACCTTAGAAAGGAGAAGTGCTTCTGGTACCAACAATAGTGACAACGTTTCGCAAAGGACGAGTGGTTTTGGCAGTAATTGCAGTGGCAATGGCTCCCAAAGGAGTAATGAAGCTGCTCAACAAAGGGGGAGGAAGAAGAAGTCGCGGACCAAATTACATATGCCGTCGCGTGCCAGCAAGATTGCCCTAATACCTGAGGGTGACAAGTGAGTACAAACTGCCCTTTATCAGTTAGTGTTTTGGTTAGTTTCACATGTGAATCATTAAATTTCCATTATCTAGCTATAATCACATGTAATGGGGTAAATTTATATGGAAGATATTGAATGGTTAGATTGGATATTTGTTGAGAACTTGAGGTCATGCATATATAGGAATTAACCACGGCATTGCTGCATTATAGGAACTTGAGATCATACATATGAATTAACCACGGCATTGCTGCATTATAGGAACTTGATATCATACATATGAATTAACCACAGCATTGCTGCATTATAAATCTTCAATTGTTATTAAGATATATATGATTGCAGTGCCAACTGACCTTGCCGTGGTTAATTCCTATGTAGGCAATTCAAGTATACCAATTACCAGCGCAAGAAAGACTACACATATCAAGCATAGCTTGGAGTTATTATCAAACATGAGTACCCAGGTGTTGTGGACGACAAGGATGAGCATGGTACTATCTCCAATACCCGTCCTGCATTGACATGGGATGATTATTATGTCAATGAAGACGATGAGGGAATAACCACCGCAGATCGAGTAAAGCGAGAGTTTTGGATAACTAATATTTACTTGTTAGTTCATATACATAAATATTTTAGTCGACTACTAACTAGTAACTACCCTTGTCCTCTATGTAGCATTTGTTCGAAGTCAACACAAACGACAAGGAAGAAGCAGATCTTGTGTTAAAAAATTATGTTGTGGACCGTGTGAAGCATATGATGTATCAAGCTCGTGTTAATGCAGTCAAGGAGTACTATAGAAAACAAGGAGAGGATATTGACGACACGTTGGCACGTCCAAGGGAACTCCAGTATGAGCAATACTTGGATGGTAAGATTTGGTGGTGCAATGACATAGTATGGCCACATCTTTGTCATCATTGGTGTACCGAGCAATTCAAGACAAAATGAAAGAGAGGCCAGGAAGCACGATTGAAATCTAACGATGCTGCTCAAAATCGAGGAGGTTCGCGACCATACGTGGAGACCAAACAATACCTGATATGAATCAAGCTCTTCAGACCAGGACAATTAACAAAACATGTCGTATTACAACTTATAACACTATTCAAGGCTATAACCTGGAGTTTCACCATGTTGTAGGAACACAAATATGGACTACAAAAGGCTACTTGGCTAAACAAATATGCTGTAATGAAGTCAGGCATGAAGAATGTGGATAGTGGTGGTGGTAGTGGTCCAGTCAGCAGCCAAAAAGCACAGAAATACATTGTAAGTGCTCCCTAGTCTGTATTCTTACAAGTGAACTTAGCTTTCAGGAAAGGTGCTTAAATGTTGCTTCCAGTATGATTACTCTGCTGCTACTATGGCTCAATACGAAGATGATTGGGAGCAGCGACCACTCGATGGAAGCATATTGTACAACATCAATGGTGGCATGCTCCATGGCCGTGTACCAATAGGGAATGGTGCTATCAAGAAGAATGTTGTTCTAGCAGCTGCCAAATCAAGAAATATCAGGCCATCCAATTCCACCTCTTATCGAAATGTGGTTCGACATAATCAAGAACTACTCTAGACACAAGAAGTTCACCGCCAGATGATATTGGTAATAATGTTCATGCATCTTATACTTCACCAGTCCATTATAAAGAATGATCTCGTGCATGCATCTATTTATCAAATAGAACTTACTTTTATGGAATTTAGTCAAGCATTATCAACTACCGTTGCTAGTCTCTTAGTGAGGCTTTTGGGAGAAATAAGAGAACACTAGTTAGCAGTCAATTGAAAAACCGGCTGTTACAAGAGAGCATAACAGGTATATATATCTAGCTTTAATTAATTTGAACACCAAATGACTTCAGCTAGCTAATAATGAAATGAACTTCCAAATTCCTAATCATGCTACGTAATTAATGCCAATGTTGATGTTTACTAGTATATATATAGCTTCTTTTCCTAGCTAGCTTATTGTCTTAGTAATGGACAAACTAATGTTAACTTGACTATAAACAGGAAGTAGTCCAAATTTTACATATCTTTATGCTCAATCGCATAGAGCTGAATAGAATGTGTTGTGAAAGTTAATTGTAATTCAAGACCATTAACAGATGTTTCTATAAGATTTCACATGATATGACATAAACAAGATTATACTGATTCTACCGTAGCCAAGTTTTTCTGACTGCAGTATCATAATTCATAATACTACCTTTTGCTTATGCTTTCTCCTTGGCAAGATACATTCTAAAATCATGGTCTGATCACTTAGATGTATACTTTGAAGATTACTATGCACTTTTTATTAGTTTGGGGGCTTTTAGTTGGGATTGCTGAATCCTTCTTTTGCTTAATATTTAGAACTTGATGAGTTTTTTCGATGATACAACACTCATGCTGAGTGAAAGGCTGAATGCATGAACCCTCGATTTCTTTCTTAAATAGAAGAGACAAAGTTTTACTTGCAATATTTTAATAGACACAATGCAAGTCAACAGCTAGATAACTCCAAATTGTTACTTGCAATCAAACCAGAATGTCCTGGTGTTGTTTGTTGGTTATTTAGGGAAAACTGATATACAATTATCACTCTGATATATACATAGGTTGCTGTCAGTTTCAGCTTGTTGGTTGCTTATGGGAATGGTTATATACCTAGTCTGTTGTCAGTTTATTGATAGTCTACTGTTAATGTGCAGGCTAATTTACTATAAATGCTTGGAGAGGGCTAAGAGTGGGTAGTTTCCGTATTTTAAATTTTTGTATGATTTTTTTGCTGAACACATGGACTGGCGTATTAAGATGCCATTTGTATATAGTATTTCTGCATGGGAAAGCATATCTTCAATATATTTGCATATAGTACTTCTGTAAGATATTGTTTCTATAAGTACCCTGGCTATATATGTAATTTAGGATAGTGGGTTATTCATTAATAGGTGAAATTTAAGCTCAGCTAATGTACCTTCTCGAGAATGTACAATTTTCATAGAGATTGCTTCAATTTGCTTAATTGGATGAGTGCATCCAGTAGCAAAGTAAATGTATTGATAGGAAACATTTTTTTTACTAAGTAAATGTGCATGAGAAAGCTTTACCAAGTATAGACTTTCCAACTGTAAATGCTTTTTGAGAAGATGGGCGAACAACCACCACCAGAGATACTGCACCGTGGCACACCTACACAAGAACAGGTAATATCGTTTAATACCTACAATTATTGCCTTGTGTACAAACAAAATTCTCTACGAACTATTATTTTGCCTTGTTGCATAGTTCAACTTCAAGTGGTACTTTTTATCCGTCACATTTGTCATATGGAGGACCATTTAACAAAAGAGAGCAACACTGGTTTCTGAAAGTTATCAGATCAATTTAAAAACATGGAACAACTAACAACTCCAAGTTTATCGCAGAACAAAAACAAAACTGGGAAAATACGAGCACTTCAAGTCTCCAACTGGGTCTAAGCTCAAGTCAGGTATGGCAAAGAGAACTAATCCATATGAGTTTCTCATCTCGACGAACAACAGGCTATAGGAACCGGCATGTGAATTCTGATTATTGGAACAGAGTAGGAACCGAATAACTACATAGTGTTCGTGAAGGGCAGGAACAATCGATGGGTGTCAGATCAAGCTGGTTAACACGCGAATTGCAGTACGTAATCCACAAAATCAGCATGGGACATTGGGACGTGACGTTACCTTGATGCGGACCTAGCGGCTAGCGCCCGTGAGAGCAGGAAAAACAACTTACGCGATGCCTTCCTTCAACCTGGCACCGCAGGTTCTCCACCGCCGTGGCAGCAGCCATGGGAGGTGGAGGCTAGGGTTTGGTGGTCGGCGGCACGCAAGGTCGACGCTTTTCGTGGCAGCGCCCGCGGCATGATGGTGCTGCATCACCACCTCCATGCTCGCACGGAGACCACTCCGCCGCCGCCCAAACGCCTTGTAGTAATTTCGGGTGCCGTGGCGACCGTGGGGAGGCGGGGGCTAGGGTTTTGCCTGTCAGCTCTCTGAAAATGTGATCTTCAGAATTCGATTGTTTCACTTCGGAAAAAGTCCAGTTTACTCCCTCGAACTATCAGAAAAGTCTGGTTTACCCTTTGAACTACAAAACCGGTTATTTAACCCCCTAAACTTGCGAAATCCGGTCACAAAACACCTCGTGCCGGTTTACGTGAGTGGTTTTGCTGACGTGGCCGGTTTTTGTCCAAATCAGCAAGTACGTGGCATCCAAATTCAGTATGTGGCATCCAAATCACCTTCTCTCTCTTCCTTAACTTCTCCTAGCCAAACACTCTCCTACTTCTTCTTCATTGCTTTTCTTCTCCCCATTCTCCCTTTGGTCCCCAGTGGAGGCCGTCCGCCACACGAAAGGCAGAGTCTTCGGCCTTGGCTTGGGTTCCTCGCGCTCGGCGGCGTGGTGTCCCTCGCCCTCCTGGCGATCTGGAGCAAGAAGGTGGTTGCCGTCGTCACCGTCGCCTCCTTCTCGCTCTTCTTGCTTGAATCCGTCAGGTCCTCCTTGCTTCCCAGTGACGTGGCATGACGGCAGCGACAAAAAGCTGGATTTGGATGTCCGCGGCTACGTCTCGCCGATCCACGAGGTGGAAGCGGAGGCAGAGCTGCCGAGGCTGAGCTGCTCTGATTCTGATAGGGGAAGCGAGGTCTCCATCCTTGACATTGAAGAGAGGAGCGAGGTAGGCAACTGTAGGATCAAGGATAACCGACTAGAGGGGGTGAATAGGAGGTTTTTAAACTTTTTAACAATTTAACAATTTTATCGAAATAATAACTTAGTCTAAACAAGTTATACTTCTAGCTATGCAATTTAATCACAATAAACAAGCTAGAAATATAAATGCGGAAGAGTAAAGACTAGAAGTAACCACAAGAACACGATGATGTTTTTCCTGTGGTATCGAAGACTTGCGGTCTTCACTAGTCCACGTTGAGGAAGCTTGACACCTCAAGTGGCTCCTGGATTAAGCCTTCCTCGATTACTATGGTTGTTCTTCCTCCGCTCAGGAGATGGCGAACACCAAACCACTCACAATCTTGCACCGGCCTCTTCACAATCTTCTTGAAAAGATCACCGTGCTCTCCGCCAAGCCGTCTAGGAGTGCGGCAACACTCCAAGTAAAAGATCACCGGTCTTCACTTGACGGCACTCAAGTGCAAATGGATCAACTAGGAGTATGAATGCACTTGAATGAATCTCAACCAACTCACAATAAATGCATAAGAGGTTTTGAGTGTTGAGTGGGTGCACAAGGCTCACAAGGCTCTATGGATGTTCAATGAAGTGTGTCACCCTTTGTCTAGAGCAGTTGGGGGGTAAATATAGCCCACACCAACAAAAGAGACCGTTGGAGGCGAATTCCCAACTTTCAGGGAAAATCGGAACGACCGCAGGCAAAGGAGCGGTCGTCATCCCTCGAATCAACGCGATGCCAGCGGCTCTGCAGATACTAAAATAGATTTACTAGCCGTTGAGCGCCCGGTCGAGCGACCGCGAGCAAAGTCGTAATCGTCCGATTTCCCGGTCGTCTGGATTATCTGAGCAGTGCGACCGATCGTGAGGGTTTCGCGAACTGCTCAAGATTTGCAATGGTTCTGGAAATATTGAACCGGCATACAAAAATCGGAATGACCGCAGAGCGGTGCAGCCGTTCCCAAAAGCGGGCGTCCGATTTCGAGAGGAGTTTCGGCGATTTTACACTTGTTACTGTTTTTATTGAACCGGCTCATAAAAATCGAACGACCGCAAAAACGATGCGACCGTTAGCCACGGCGATGACGACTGATTTTTATGAGAAGGTTTAAGTCGATTCTTGGCGCTCTTGGTTTTATTTAATCGCCACATAAAATTGAACGATCGCATCCCTAAGCGACCGATACCACAGACGATACGACCGATTGTGGACAAGTTCTAAAACCATTCAAATCAATTTAAATTTCAAATTCAAATGCATGCATGATCCTAAATTGATCCATATGCCACAAGAACATCTTTGTCAAGCTACTAGCTTTGATCCTCTTAATAGTACGGCATTTAACCTATAATCCGGTCTTCCAACCAAACTCCTAAGACCGGTAAAATGGAAAAAGAGGAACCTAGACTATTTGTACCTGTCTTTGAGTCTTGTGGATCTTCATATTCTCCTTTGGCATGCATCCTTGCGTTAACACATTCACCAATGGGACTTGACCTCGTAAATACTCAATAAACTTGTTAATCCCATAATCACATATTGTCATTAATTACCAAAACAATTTTTAGGGGCCTAGATGCTTTTCAATCTCCCCCTTTTTGGTAATTGATGACAACCCTAAACAATTTGTGAAAAGATTGGTTTGAATATAACATGAATGTATATTCTATTGACGACTTCACAAAAACATAATTCTTACAATGAGCACAAATGAATGATGAGAATTATTTTCTTGTTAAGTCTACTTTAAAAAAGCTCCCCTAAACATGTGCATATAGAGATAAAAAGATTAGCAAGCACATGAAGTGAAATTATGAAATTTTGGCGAGCTTCTTTAACAATTATGAGCTTAAGGAGATGCAATAGATAATTATGGCGAAATCTGAAATTGCATTTAAGATAATAACAAGACATCATCCACAAGTTCCACAAGTGAAAGACATAATAAAAACTATTACAAGCACACAAGTTCAATGAGAACTAATACATATAAGTCCAAATATAACTATAGTAGCAAAAGCTTGCGCTTGCTCCCCTAAAACTATGTCTTCTATATCTCTTTTCACTTCTTCTCTCCCCTTTGGCATCAAAGTACCAAAAGCAACTCGAGACAACGGGATCACGAGGAGGAGGGCGTCATCTGAGAAGCGGATCTGGTGGAGTCGAGGCGGGAACATGAGAGGATCTGAGATCTTTGGGGCGAAGGCGGGACCACGAGAAGTGGTGACCTGCTCTGGAGGAGGAGGCTGAAGATGGATCTGAGGCTGAAACAACAACAAGAGCGAGATCCGAAGATGCAGACTCTGTAGCTGGAGCTGGATCCTGAGTGACTGGAGCAGGAGGAGGATCCTGAGTGGCTGGAGCTGAAGGAGTAACAGGAGCTGAATCATGTGAGAAGTATGATGGCGGCAGTGTAAGAAAATCGATAAGGAGCTTGCAATAACTTCTCAATGTCAACGTCATCGTCTACCATAGCAGCCATCCTGTTAAGAACCTCATTATGAAAGTCCTCCGAACTAATTCCATATCAGCCAACTTATTAGATACCTCATTCTGAAATTGCATCTGAGCAAGCTTCATATCATGCGATTCTTGAGAATTAGTTCTTTGGTTTTCAAGAATCGAGCAATGGAACCTTGACAGCAATTTGGATCGTGATGAAACACGGCCTCGACAATGAGGTCATCCTCGGCGGTGTCGAGGAGGAACAACGTCTCGTGGTCTATATGATTTATGAACTAAACCAAGACCACCACGAAAAGTTATCTTCGAGAAATCAAGGCCATTATATAGGGTGCATAGTAGATCCTCTTGACTCTATCATTCTTGGATGACACTATGCCTTGGAGAATGACATCCACAACATCAAACTTGGCGCCTCGCATAATGTGATCTATTATGTTCGGCGTGACCCTGATAACATCAAAATTGCCACTCTTAGGATAAAAGGTGTGATTGATTATCCTGTTGATAATGCTTGGCAATGGCTTAAGTCCGTGATGGTTCTAGCTTGCATTTGACATTGGAGTCATAATATTCAGACCAAGCTGGAGCAAGCAAAGCTGGACTATCAAATATTTTCTCCCAAGAGCTGGACCTCACATTTAAGATTTGCTCAAATTCTTCCTTTGTACTTTGCAAATCTCTAGTCACAGAAATCCATCTCAGAGATTGAAGATCAGCTGAAACATGAATAGTGGCATAAAACTGTCGAATAAGTTCATCATCATAATTTTGCTTTAAGTTCACAAGGTCATGAAGACCTACATCACGGAACATCTGATATACTCCACTGTACTTATCCAAGTCATTCAAGTAAGTCCACTTAATCCACTTATGATCAGCAAATTTTCTGTTCCTACCATAAAGTTGCTCATAAACTTGCTCTTGAAAAGTAGTGTGGAATCTTGGATTGACAGAGTCGGCCTTGCGAAGATATTGATTGACATGCCTTTTGATTGCATAGTCATCATTGTCATGAGTCGTAGATCTGAGGAGATGGAGGAGGAGTTCCTAAGTTGTCAAAAGTGCCTTCATGCGTTACGGAGAGTCATGCTCGGTGAGTATCATCATCTGAGCGATATTCTTCACTTGCTTGATCTCGGAGGCTGGTCTTTGGCGCTTTTCCTTTCCTGAACAACCTTCGACGGGCGGCCGAAGTCTGCTGCTGGCTGGAGCGCCCTTCTGACGGCGTGGAGGAGACTCGGAAGGTCTTGGCGAAGCGAGGCGAAGCTGTCCTCGAGGAGGTCCATGCGATTTTCTTGTCGAACACCTCATCCTAGGCATCTTCAGAACCAGAGAATATGTTACCAGATATTCAATGGAATGAATGAATTAGAATTTAGTTGAAAAGGAAACAAAATTTCTGTTTTCTGTCAGGATAATCGGACGTACCACCGTTCATTGGCCGGTACGACCGCACTGCGGTCGTTCCGCGCTCAAGAACCGGACGTTCCGATTTCCCTAACCGAGTTCTAGGTTTGAGAAATTTGTGCATTTTTGGTGATTTTTCATGGAATGAATCCAAGGATCGATCTTAAACATCATAATACACCAAAAAACATCTTTTAGTCACTTAGAACTACAGAAATTTAGCACATTTTCAACAAAACCTAAAACGAGAGTCCTAGGGTTCCAAAGAGGATAAAACGAGAATTAATCCAGGTTTTACCTTGGGATTTGAAGGAGTTGAACCCTGAGGAGGCTTGCAACACGAAGGTTTTGAAGAAATGACTTGATTCGAGAAGATTTGAGGAAGGGCTTTGAGGCGCCGCAAGTGCGAGAGAGAGAGGCGAGGCAAAACGCTCGGACGAACCGTTCGGGTATAAGGCAAAGAAAAATAACTGCAAAGGAGTTATAGTTTTCTTTCCCAAACCGACGCGGTCGTACCGACCACAAGCCGCCGGTCGATCCAAGACCGGACGTCCGTTGTTATAACCGGTCGTTCACTTCTGGCGATCGTCTCAGTTGTTACAACTCGTATCGTTCGATTATCTGGGATTTCGAAATTTTCTAGGAATCGAGATTATTTTGCAAATGATCCTAGTTTTGCACTCAATTAACTAACTTTAAGGATCATTATGCAAAGAATAGACTATTGTCTATATAGGAATATAATTTTTATGATCATAGCTATTTTTAATAAAATTTTCAAGATAATTTTCATAGAATACTCAATTAACATCAAATGAAGCACATAATAGAGGCAAGAGTTCAATCAACATTTGAAAGATCTATGACATTTAATTCATTCCTCAATTTGCAAAAGCGGCCTTCATCTAAAGGCTTGGTGAAAATATCCGCTAATTGGTCCTCGGTTCTTATGTGGCTAATTTCAATATCTCCCTTCCTCACATGATCTCTCAAGAAATGGTGGTGGATATCTATATGTTTGGTTCTTGAGTGTTGAACAGGATTATTAGCAATTTTCACCGCACTATCATTGTCACACAAGAGAGGTATTTTATCAAATGTAATTCCATAGTCCATCAATGTTTGCCTCATCCATAGCAACTGAGCACAACAACTTCCTTGAAACATATTAAACCCGCGGTGGATAGAGCTACTGAATTTTGTTTCTTGGATGACCATGATACTAAAGATCTCCTAAATTGACAACTACTCGAGGTGCTTTTTCTATCCACTTTACAACCCGCATAATCGAATCGGCATATCCAATTAAATCAAATTTAGCACCTTTAGGGAACCAAAGGCCAATGCTAGAGGAATGCTTTAAATATCTTAGTATTCTTTTAACGGCCATCAAATGACACTCTTTTGGAGTTGCTTGAAATCGTGCACACATGCAAACACTAAACATGATATCGGGCCTAGATGCGGTAAGATAAAGCAAACTACCAATCATAGACCTATAAAGCGTTAAATCTACCGATTTACCTCCCTCATTTAAGTCGAGATGACCGTTGGTTGCCATGGGAGTCTTGATCGGTTTTGCATCCTCCATGCCAAACTTCTTGATCAAATCTTTTGCGTACTTGGTTTGGCTCACAAAGGTTCCATCTTTAAGTTGCTTGATTTGAAGTCCAAGAAAATAGCTCAATTCTCTGATCATGGACATTTCAAATTCCGTAGACATCATATCACCAAATTCTTCGCAAAAATCTTGATTAGTAGAACCAAATATGATATCATCAACATAAATTTGACATACAAAGAAATCATCCTCTAAAACTTTAGTAAATAAAGTTGAATCAATTTTCCGATTTTGAATCCTTTTGAGACTAGAAAAACTCTAAAGGCGTTCATACCATGCTCTAGGAGCTTGTTTAAGACCATAGGCGCCTTGGAGAGTTTATAGACATGATTTGGATTTTAGGATCTTCAAAACCGGAGGTTGTTCAACAAAGACAAGTTCGGATATTTTACCATTTAAGAATGCACTTTTAACATCCATTTGAAATAATTTAATATCAAAGCACGATGCAAAAGCAAGTAATATCGAATTGACTCAAGTCTAGCTACGGAGCAAAAGTTTCACCAAAATCCAAACCTTCAATTTGTGAAAAACCTTGAGCAACCAATCTTGCTTTGTTTCGAACAACCAAACCATTTTCATCTTGTTTGTTCCTAAAGACCCATTTAGTTCCAATAACATTGTGTTCCTTGGGTCGATCCACCAATGACCAAACTTCATTCCGAGTGAAGTTATTGAGTTCTTCATGCATAGCATTCACCCAATCCGGATCTTCAAGTGCATCTTCTACATGCTTTGGCTCAATAGAAGAGACAAAAGAGTAATGTTCACAAAAAAAGCAATCTGAGGCGAGTTTGGACACCCTTACTTACGTCACCCAATATTTGGTCTATTGGATGATCCTTCGCAATTGCATTGTGAATTCTTGGTGGTAGGTTGGATGGTTGATCATCTTCTTTGTCGTTCTCTTCAATAATTTGTATTTGATTAGTGGAAGAGGTTGGAGCCTCAACTTGAGTGGAAGATGATGGATCATCTTGGGCTTGATATCACCTATTTGCATATGCTCTATTGCTTTCCTCAAGGCTTCATTTCCTACATCATCCAAATTCTCATGCTCTTCTTGAGAGCCATTAGTTTCATCAAATTGCACATCGTCCCTTTCTTCAACTAAACGGAGTTTTTGTTGAAGACACGATAACTTTGCTATTTGAAGAATAACCAAGCAAGAAACCAACATCGCAGCGACTATCAAATTTTGAAAGAGCGAACACCCTTCTTTAAAATGTAACACTTGCAACCAAAAACACGAAAGTAAGAGATGTTCGGTTTTCTTCCTACAATTAGCTCATAGGAAGTCTTTTTCAAAAGACGGTGCAAATAAAGACGATTTATGGCATGACAAGCGGTGTTAATAGCTTCCGCCCAAAAACTATCGGAAGTATTATATTCATCAAGCATTGTCCTAGCCATTTCAATTAATGTACGATTTTTCCTTTCTACTACTCCATTTTGCTCCGGAGTGTAGGTTGTGGAAAGTTCATGCTTTATACCAAGTTCATCACAAAAGTCTTCAACTTTAGTATTCTTGAACTCGGTACCATTATCACTACTGAATTTTCTTTATTTTGAAATCAAATTCATTTTGAGCCCTTTTGCAAATCTTTTGAAAATCCGGAGGTTTCACTTTTATCATCTAGGAAGAATACCCATGTATATCTAGAGTAATCATCCACAATGACTAAACAATAGCTATTACCCCCGATGCTCTTATAGGTTGTTGGCCCAAACAAATCATATGTAAGAGTTCCAATGGTCTAGAAGTTGACATGATACTTTTGGAGGGATGAGAATTAGCGACTTGCTTACCGGCTTGACAAGCACTACAAAGTCTATTTTTCTCAAACTTCACATCTTTCAAGCCAACAACTAAATCATGTTTGAAAAGCTTTTTAAGTTGAATCATTCCAACATGAGCTAGCCTTCTATGCCAAAGCCAACTCAATGAGGTTTTTGCCATTAAACAAGTTTTTAAACACGATTCACTTGAACTAAAGTCAACCAAATAAAGATTTCCAAGTCTAAAGCCTTTGAAAACTAAAGAGCTATCATTGGCATTAGTTATGGTTACACCTTCACTTGAGAATGAACAAATTAGTCCAAGATCACAAATTTGAGCAACGGATAATAAGTTAAAGTTTAATGATTCTACTAGAGAAACATTAGAAATGGAAAGGTCATTTGAGATAGCAATTTTACCCAAACCTAATACCTTTCCTTTACTATTATCGCCGAAAGTGATCTTGTCTACTCCTTTTCCATTCTCGAATGTGGTGAACATTTTTCTATCACCGGTCATGTGTTAAGTGCACCCACTATCAAGCACCCAATGTTTTCCACCGGTCTTATAGTTCACCTACAAAACAAGAGTTAAGTTCTTTTAGGTACCCAAATTTGTTTGGGTCCTTGGAGGTTAGTAACCAAAGATTTAGGCACCCAAATAGCATTCTTTTTAGCGCTCATAATTGAAGTGCCAACAAAATGAGCGATTACTTTACCATCCTTAGATTTTCTAAGCATATAGCATGAATCATATATACCAAGAGATGGAACCTTATCCTTAGGACAATTTTGTTGTATATGTCCTATTTCCCGGCACTTATAGCAATACTTACCATTTTGCCTCACAAAACTTGTGGGCTTATTTACCGGCTTCTTGCCTTTCTTAGGCACATACCCAAGACCTTCCTTGTTGAATGAACACCTTTGCTCACTCAAAAGTTTGTCAAGAGTGACCTTACCCTTGAAACATCTTTCCAAGCTCTTGCTTAGCTTGGTCACTTGTTCTTTTAGTTCATGATTTTCAACAATGAGCAAAGGATCACAGGCATTTGCTAAATTAACATTTGAATCATCACTTGAGCAACATGGCATAGCAAGTAGGTCATCACATGAAGTATATGCACTAGTCTTAGCAATTTCTATACTAGGCATTTTATCAATAATATCACATGTAATTCCTACACTAGAACAAGACTTATGTGAATTTTCTTGGATAAGCAAGTTGTTAGTTTCCTTAAGCTCCATATAAGAATCTTTTAGAGAAATAAATTCTCTACTTAAGATCTTATATTTTGATTTTCTTTTCCAAGATATTCATTTAGCTCATCAAGCATTTCTACTAAATCATCATAAGTAGGTTCATTGTTATCAATGGATTTTACCTTATCTCCTTTCGCCATGAGACATGTAGGAGTGGATAATAGCGAAGGAGCTTCTTTGATAGCAATGCCAACTAGTCCCCTTTTCTTGTGGGACTCATTCTCATCGGAGTCGAGTCGAGTCACTTGACTCATCATTAGAATCCCATTCTCCAATGTGGGCTTCATTCTTGCCATCCTTGTAAAGCTTCTTGAAAAGCTTCTTCTTGCCATTATATTCCTTCTTCTTGAATGACTTGTCCTTGTCATTCTTTTTCTCGGGACACCGAAGCAATGTGCCCTTCTCTTCACAATTATAGCATCGGATGTTGCTATAACGCTTCTTGTCATTTGAGGATTGCCCTTCTTGAACTTGTCGAAGTTATAGCTTCTATTGGGCGTTTCTTCATGAACTTCTTCATTCTTCTCACAAGGAGTGCATATTCCTCATCGGATTCATCTTCTTTATCCTCATCATCACTTGATTCCGCTTTGGCTTGGAAAGCGGTAATCTTCTTCTTTGAGGAAGATGTCTCCAATAGCTCTTCCTCGTCCTTCTTGAACAACTCATTTGTGATAAGGTTGCCCAAAAGCCCCGTTGGTGTCATCCTTGGCAACTCGGGTGAGTTGAGAAATAATGTCACCAACGTCTCATACTTATCCGGAAGAGCCCTAAGCATCTTGCGAACAATGTCAACATCAAGAAGGTTAGTCCCAAGGCCTTTGAGCTCATTCACAATGTTGTTGAGTCTTGAATACATCTCATTGATGTTTTCATTAGGCAACATTATGAATGTCTCATATTTAATTCGAAGCCTATGCAATTTGGCTTCTTTGACCGTGGATGTTCCCTCATGGATTTCCGAGAGGGTGGTCCAAATTTCATGAGTGTTTTCCAAGTTGCTCACTCTATTGAACTCATTCGCGTTCAAAGCGCCAAATAGAGCATTCATAGCTTGGGCATCTAAATGAGCATTACGCTCCTCTTGCTCCGTGGGGAGTAGTGGATTAAGAGGCATAACGTAACCCTCATTTACGATTTTCCAAATCTTCGGACTCATGGCCTTTAAATAAATTGACATTTTAATTTTCCAATAAGCATAATTTGAGCCATCAAAGAAAGGAGTCTTTCCTATAGCAATTCCCTCACTAGCCATCCTTTTCTCTCTTAGACGGTTAAGTCTAAATCAATGAGAGACCAAGCTCTGATACCACTTGTAGGATCAAGGATAACCGACTAGAGGGGGGTGAATAGGAGGTTTTTAAACTTTTTAACAATTTAACAATTTTATCGAAATAATAACTTAGTCTAAACAAGTTATACTTCTAGCTATGCAATTTAATCACAATAAACAAGCTAGAAATATAAATGCGGAAGAGTAAAGACTAGAAGTAACCACAAGAACACGATGATGTTTTTCCCGTGGTATCGAAGACTTGCCGGTCTTCACTAGTCCACGTTGAGGAAGCTTGACACCTCAAGCCGGCTCCACGGATTAAGCCTTCCCTCGATTACTATGGTTGTTCTTCCTCCGCTCCGGAGATGGCGAACACCAAACCACTCACAATCTTGCACCGGGCCTCTTCACAATCTTCTTGAAAAGATCACCGTGCTCTCCGCCAAGCCGTCTAGGAGTGCGGCAACACTCCAAGAGTAAAAGATCACCGGTCTTCACTTGACGGCACTCAAGTGCAAATGGATCAACTAGGAGTATGAATGCACTTGAATGAATCTCAACCAACTCACAATAAATGCATAAGAGGTTTTGAGTGTTGAGTGGGTGCACAAGGCTCACAAGGCTCTATGGATGTTCAATGAAGTGTGTCACCCTTTGTCTAGAGCAGTTGGGGGGTAAATATAGCCCACACCAACAAAAGAGACCGTTGGAGACGAATTCCCAACTTTCATGGAAAATCGAACGACCATAGCAAAGGAGCGGTCGTCATCGCCTCGAATCAACGCGATGCCAACGGCTACAGCAGATACTAAAAATAGATTTACTAGCCGTTGAACGCCCAGTCGGAATGACCGCAGGCAAAGTCGCAAGATCGTCCGATTTCCCAACAGACTGATTATCTGAGCAGTGCGACCGATCGTCAGGGTTTCGCGAATCGCTCAAGATTTGCAATGGTTCGGAAATATTGAACCGCATACAAAAATCGGAATGACCGCAGAGCGATGCAGTACTGTTCCCAAAAACGAACGTCCGATTTCGAGAGGAGTTTCGAGCAGATTTTACACTTGTTCTGCTTTTTATTGAACCGCTCATAAAAATCGAACGATCAAGAAACGGTACGACCGTTAGCCACGGCGCATCGATCGATTTTATGAGAAGGTTTAAGTCGATTTCTTGGCCTCTTGGTTTTATTTAACCGCCACATAAAATTGAACGATCGCATCCCTATGACGACCGATACCACGGACGGTACGACCGATTGTGGACAAGTTCTAAAACCATTCAAATCAATTTAAATTTTAAATTCAAATGCATGCATGATCCTAAATTGATCCATATACCACAAGAACATGCTGTCAAGCTACTAGCTTTGATCCCTCTTAATAGTACGGCATTTAACCTATAATCCGGTCTTCCAACCAAACTCCTAAGACCGGTAAAATGGAAAAAGAGGAACCTAGACTATTTGTACCTGTCTTTGAGTCTTGTGGATCGTCATATTCTCCTTTGGCATGCATCCTTGCGTTAACACATTCACCAATGGGACTTGACCTCGTAAATACTCAATAAACTTGTTAATCCCATAATCACATATTGTCATTAATTACCAAAACAATTTTTAGGGGCCTAGATGCTTTTCAGCAACGATTCAAGCAACCCGAAGGCGAAGACGAAGAAACTGATTGCCAACAAGTTGCACAAAGGCAGGAAATGTAAAGAGGCGGATTCGTCAAGTTCTTTCCGCAGCGAGAGCAACCAAGCGGACACCATGGTTGGCGGCAATGCCAAGGCGACGGATTCCTCAGATTCTCGCCGTGGCAAACGCAAACAATCGGATGCCGAGGCGGACGCCCTTGCCAAATCGTCGGATTCTTCGGTCTCTCGCCACGGCAAGGGCCACGAAATGGACGCCGAGGTGGACAACAATGCCAGGCCGATAGAAATCGATGTGTCGCTGAATCTCACCGAGGCGGACGAAGGAGGAGGAAGCCGATTTCCTGTCGTAGTTGTCGCCGCCGTCGTCCTTGTAGGCCTTGGTCGCCTCCAGCAGCGCAGCGGCGGAGGTCAGCGCGGGAGAGGGAGGCCGGCGGCGAGGGAGGAGACAAGGCAGCGGAGGTTGGTGTGGGAGAGGGAGGCCGGCGGTGAGGGAGGAGACGAGGCAGCGGACCGGACGCAGGGGGAGGCGGCGCCATGCACCGGCAGAGAGAGAGAGAGAGATGGGTGATTGGGGATAGGAATAGAGAGAGAGATTGAGAAGAAAAGGTGACGTGAGAGATGATTAGGAGCACCACGTATCCATTTAGTATGACACATCAGCAAAACCACTCTAAATGCGACCACGTCAGCAAAACCGCCCATCCAAACCGGCCCGAGGGGTTAAATGACTGGATTTGACAAGTTTGGGGGGTTAAATAACTAGTTTTATAGTTCAGGGGGGAAACCAGACTTTTCTGATAGTTCGAGGGAGTAAACTGGACTTTTTCCTTTCACTTCAGATTCAATGCTCAGTAGACAATTCAGTTCATGGACGGATGAGATGAGACGATACCCTTTCGTTGAGTGAGATCAAGCGGCGGACAGGGAGGATCTGGTGTTATGACTATCCGATGGTCAAGAATTCAGCTTACCGTTTCGCTTACATCGGACGGAGGAGAGCTAAGATCACTGTAGCTGTGCTGCACTGCTGCGTTCAAATGTTTTTCTGTTACTGTTCATCGTAAAGAAGCTGTTATTTTCAGTTGGTTTCGGCTAGTTGAGAACGCATATATGCCGCCGTCGTGTAATAGAATGCTATGTTGGAAAAAAAAAACCCTAGTTTCCCTTTCTGCATCTACTTTACTCTTAGGAACTTCATCTGTATTTTTGTTGTTCCTATCCAATATATATATCCCGAGAAAACTCCCCAAATCAAACTCTAAAACTACCGATTTCGGGCCGATTAACTGGGGTCCTGACATGTTTGGTATCAAAGCCCAATGATCCTCGGTTGATTGCAGATCTGAAGTGGTTCGGAGTAGAGAGGGTTGAGGAACTCGTGTCCTTGGTAAAATCCCTAATCTAGCTCGCGAAGACTTAGATCTGTAAGAGCAGAGTTAAGATTCAGTTTGGCTGTGAGGGTTTGGGAGGATTCAGAATCTCTCCCTGTAAAATACCTTAAGCTGCTAGAGAAGCGACGCGTAGTGGAAGGTCAATATGCCAAAAGGAGTTAAACCCACTGAAGAAGAAACAGGCGAAACCAGCAGGAGTGAAATGGAGGAAATCAAGAGAGAGGTGGCTCGATTGCAGCAACAAATGGAGTCCGACTCAACACATGTGCAGGTTCAAATGGGGCAATTTCAGGAGCAGGTCCAAGCAAATTCTTCAAAGCTCGACACCATAATGGAGATGCTAAAAAACATGATGGACAAGAATGGAGTGGGAGAAGTAGCTAGCAATATGGCTGCTTTAGGGGGGCGATGACAGTCCGAGGTATGGAAATCAATACTCCAGAACCCCAAATCCAACACGGCATAAAAGGGTGATGCCTGGTAGTGGGTATTCGTTTACTCCAGGTAGCGATGCAGGTAACACCAGCCAAGATACTATCCATGTTCCTTTTATATTCCCACCAACAAATGCGCAAGCTCCGGTTCTGAGTGCACCAATGTTTAACCTAGTGGAGGAATTGGGAATTAACGATGGTCATCAGGGATTACCTACTGGAACTTATGGTGTGAGTGTTTATCCCATGGCAAATGGAACATTTGCACCACAGTATACTTACTCCAACCCTCCATTTGTACCCCCATACATGTCACCACATCACTACCATCATGCCTCTCAGGGGTATGTTACACAGTCCAGGAATGAACAAATGTGGAATTATCCTTGGTCACAAGCTCCTGAGGTTGAATATAAACCCATATCACCAACAATTTAGCA
This sequence comes from Phyllostachys edulis, assembly GCA_036346405.1. Lineage (NCBI taxonomy): Eukaryota > Viridiplantae > Streptophyta > Magnoliopsida > Poales > Poaceae > Phyllostachys > Phyllostachys edulis. The sequence goes on along the minus strand of CM070555.1, from coordinate 4,051,376 downwards.
GAGGCCCAAAAGTGGAATTTCCCAAATTTGATGGGGAGCAACCCGAGGTGTGGATACGAAAGGCTGAAAAGTATTTTGAGCTGGCAAAAGTTCCGGATGAGCAAAAAGTGTCAATCGCGGAAGTTTACTTAACAGGAAGGGCAGATAAGTGGATTAGTAGTAACGAGATTGATATTGGACATCTAACCTGGCCACAATTCTGCAGCATGATCAAGAAGAGGTTTGCTACGGAAACCAGATATGAAGTGATTGAAGCCTTTCGAGGTCTGAATCAGGAAGGAACAGTGGAAACTTATATAGACAAATTTCAAAGTATGATGACATTGGTCAAGAGAAACAACAATACATTGAAGGAAAGTTATTTCCTTAATCATTTCATAGAAGGGCTAAAAGGGTACATCAAAACGCCTTTGAAGTCCTTGGAACCAAACTCCCTGGTGGAAGCTTATGCTCATGCTAGGAATTATGAGAATACCCAATACTATATGAAGACACAGACTTGGAATCAAGGAATCAATTCAAAAGGAAATTACCAGGGTAATACACAGCATAAATGGAAGGGGGTGAATACCAACAAAGAAGCCAGTGAGAAGACTATTGCCAGTAATGGAAACAAATGGAACGGGGGAAATGTTTCAAGTGCAATGAACCTTGGATTCCTAGCCATAGTAAGGTGTGTAAATTTCAGAAACAAATTCATTTGATCACTGTTGAAGAGGAGGAAGAGGTTAATGAAGGGAATCCTGAAGGAACTTTCACTACACCTCCTAGCAGTCCAGAACACCAAAACGAAAGTAGTGCAGAATTGCAAATATCCATGCATGCTATTTCTGGAACTAGCTGTGAGGCTAGTACTTTCACACTAAAGGTAAAGATTCGCAAGTTCAATGTTGTGGCCTTGGTTGATAGTGGGAGTACTGCTACATTATCACTCCATCCATGGCACTCAAGGCTAAATGTAGGATTGCTAACCATCTGCCCATCAAGGTAGCAGTTGCTAATGGAAGTACTCTGGCCAGTGACACTCAATGCTTAGAATGTCAATATGAAATACAAGGAGAGAAATTTATTACTAATTCTAGGATCCTAGAACTCAAAGGATATGATATTATACTTGGAAGTGATTGGAACTACAAACATAGTCCGGTGAGTCTCAATCTGAAGGCCTGAGAGTTCAGCATCTGCAAGGATGGGATGAGGAACATCAAATTTTTGGATGAAACCTATCCCACATAAAATTGTGTGATTAATGCTTTGCAGCTAAATAAGTTAATGGAAAAAGGGGTGATTGGGGCTGTTATCTATTCCAAAACTGCTTTGACAATGGAAGAGAAATTGAGAAGAATACCTAATGAAATCCAACAAGTTTTGGATGAGTACACTGATATATTTAAAGAACCCACAGAGTTGCCACCAGCAAGAGAACATGATCATACTATTCCCTTAGTACCAGAAGCTAAACCTGTCAATATGAGACCCTATAGATGTAGGATCAAGGATAACCAACTAGAGGGGGGGTGAATAGGAGGTTTTAAAACTTTTCGACTAATTATCAATTTAAGACAATTATGGACTAAGTCTAAACTAGATACAATTCTAGCTAAGCAATTCTACACAAGAAAAATTGCTAGAAATGTAAATGCGAAAGTAGTAAAGACAAGAATAAATCACAAAGGAGACAATTAAGTTTTTCCCGTGGTATCGAAGACTTGCCGGTCTTCACTAGTCCACATTGAGGAAGCTTGAACCAATCAAGCCGGCATCACAAATTAAGCCTTCCCTCGATCACTATTATTGCTATTCCTCCGCTCTGGAGATGGTTAGCACACAACCACTTCACAATCTTGGTACCGGGCCTCTTTACAATTTCTTGAGGAGATTGCCGTGTGAACTCCCGCCAAGCCGCCTAGGTGTTGGAAAACACCAAGAGTAAAGAACCACAATGTTCGCTTGACGGCAATCAAGTGCTAAGGATCAATCTAGAATAAATACACTTGAATTTTGCTCAACGACCTCACAATGAATGCAATAAGTGTGTATGAGGTGTGGAGAGAATGCTCTAAGCTCAAAGGATGTTATATGAGGTCTCTCCACTTGTCCTTGAGCTGGTGGAGGGGTATTTATACACCCCACAAACAAATACGACCGTTGGAGACAAAAGCCAAAACTTTTCAGCACAAGCAATAGTACCGCCGTTCATCGACCGGTACTACCGCGCCTCACCAACTGCACAGTAACGGCTAGCATAGGCGCATTTAATGCCTCTGATCTAGCCGTTGAAAATGCAAAGAGGTACTACCGTCGTTGATCACGCGATAGTTCCACTCTCTGGTCATACCGAAACACAAGGGTGGTACTATCGCTCTGCTTTGAGGTCCAAAAGGGCACTCACTGGAAATAACGTACTGCTCACTTAATCGGTTACACCGGGTTGCGGTAGTTCCGCCAAGTAAATGCGGTACTACCGCGACGCGGTAGTTCCACCACACAACCCCGGTACTATCGCACCTCAAGGTGAGCAACATGCTCAAAAGGGTGTCACTCTGGAAAACACGTACCGCCAACTAATCTTCGGTCTGACCGAGTTGCGGTAGTACAGAACCACTATCCCGGTCATATCACTTTGCGGTAGTACCACCAACAACACGTCGGTACTACCGATCTTCCTGAGAAATGCATAGTTGGCTTCCAAAACAAATTCTAAGTGTATGCATGATCCTATATTGATCCAAATGGCACAAGAACATGCTATCAAACTGCTAGTCATGATCCCTCTTAATAGTATGGTATTTAACCTAAAATCTGGTCTTCCATCCTTTTCTCCTAAGACTGGTAAACACAAAAAGGATCCTAGACTACTTGTACCTTGTCTTTGAACCATATTGATCTTCATTGTTAACCTTTAGCATGCATCTTCAGGTTGTTATATTCATCACTTGGACTTAACTTTGTAAACACTCAATAAACATGTTAGTCCCATATTCACATATTGTCATTAATTACTAAAACAATTTTTAGGGGTCTAGATGCTTTCAATAGATTGGCTCATTACAAGAAAGATCCTGCGGAAGAATTGATTGGACAATTATTGAAAACTCAAACAATCAGAAATAGTGTCAGTCCATACCCCTTCCCGGCTATTTTGGTAAAGAAAAAAGATGGATCATGGAGGTTATGCATTAACTACAGGCAGCTGAACTCTAATACTGTCAAAAACAAGTACCATATTCCTGCCATTGAAGACTTGTTGGATGAGTTGAATGGAGCAAGGTATTTCTCAAAGATTGACCTCAGGTCAGGTTATCACTAGATTAGAATGCAACCTGCTGATGTTCACAAGACTGCATTCAGTACACATACAGGTCATTTTGAATTCCTAGTTATGCCCCTTGGATTGACTAATGCTCCAGCCACATTTTAGGCTCTTATGAACAAAATACTAGCAGCATTCCTTAGAAGATTTGTCCTAGTTTTCTTTGATGACATCCTCATTTATAGCCCCACCTTGGAAGAACACAGAGATCACTTACAGCAAGTACTAGAGGTATTGAGAAAAAAATCAGTTGTATGCCAAGAGAAGCAAGTGTGTGTTTGGGCAATTGTAGGTTGAGTACTTGGGGCATATTATTAGCAGCAAAGGAGTAGCCATAGACCCAGGGAAAATTCTAGCGGTTAATAAGTGGCCTAAACCTGATAACATTACTCAGTTAAGAGGAATTTTGGGGTTGGCAGGCTACTACAGAAGATTCATCAAGAACTTTGGGATAATTTGCAAACCTATGTTCAACTCATTAAAGAAGAATGATTTTCAATGGGGGGATGAGCAGCAACAAGTATTTATAGAAATCAAGGAAGCCCTCACACAAGCTCTAGCTCTAGCTCTTCCTAATTTCTCACACCCTTTTACCTTAGAAACCGATGCAAGTGGATATGGATTGGGTGCAGTTTTAATGCAGAAGGGAAGACCCATTTCATTTATGAGCAAGACTATTGGACCAAAATCGGCTACAATGTCAACTTATGACAAGGAGGCATTAGCAATTTTGGAAGCAATAAAGAAATGGAAGCATTATCTAATGGGCTCAAATTTGGTTATAAGGACTGACCAACAAAGTATGAAATACATATCTGAGCAGAGATTGGTCGATGGGATCCAACACAAGCTCATGATCAAATTGATGGGGTATGATTATAAAGTAGAATACAGAAAAGGAAGGGAGAACAAGGCTACTGATGCACTGTCCAAGCTTCCTCCTAGAGAAGAAGCAATGGTGACCATTATAGTAATACCTAATTGGATAGCCGAAGTAATCCAAAGCTATCAAGGGGATGACAAGTGTAAGGAGCTGGAGAGTAAGCTGAGAATTGACAGAGACAGTGCACCACCCTTTACTTTGCATAATGGAATTCTAAAATATAAAGAAAGGTTACACATTGGCACTAGTACCAACATCATAGAACAATTGCTACACTCTTTTCATAATTCAGCTTTGGGTGGACACTCTATGGAAAGAGCAACTTATCAAAGAATGAAGAACTTGTTTTATTGGTCAGGTATGAAATCTGAAGTCACTTCCTTTGTTAAAGAGTGTGTCATTTGTCAAAAGAACAAATCAGAAACTATACCTTATCCTGGACTGTTACAACCCTTGCCTATACCTGATATGGCCTAGACACACATAACCTTAGACTTCATTGAAGGACTACCCAGATCTGAGGGAAGGGATGTGATAATGGTAGTAGTGGACAGATTTACAAAATATGCTCATTTCCTATCCTTGAAACATCCCTACACTGTCCAACATGTGGTAGACCTTTTCCTTGATAACATTTACAAGCTTCATGGCCTACCAATGGTGATCATTTCTGATAGAGATAGAATATTCACAAGTAACTTATGGCAAGAATTATTCAGAGCCTTTGGAGTGAAGATAAGATTGAGTAGTGCTTACCACCCCCAAACGGATGGATAGACCGAAAGGGTCAATCAATGCCTTGAAAACTACTTGAAATGCATGACCTTTCCTAGTCCCAAAAGATGGCATTCTTGGTTGTCACAAGCCGAATGGTGGTATAACACCTCCTTCCATACATCCTTGAAGATGACCCCCTTTGAAGCATTATATGGAATGAAACCTCCACTAATTACTGAAGCCATGCTCCCACATTCAGCAACTGAAGAAACTAGGGGTATGGTTCAGAGGAGAAGAGCTGCTTTTGAAGCTATAAAGGCTAATTTGGAGGTTGCCAGATCCCGGATGAAATTTTTTGCTGACAAAAGCAAAACAGAAAGGACCTTTGAGGTTGGAAACATGGTATATCTTAAGATGCAACCATATCGTCATAATGCTCTAGGACTACATAGGACTCTGAAACTTCATTCAAAATTTTATGGTCCCTATAGAGTGTTGGAGAAGATTGGTAGAGCCTCCTACAAGATATTGCTACCTGAAGGCTGCCAAATCCACCCGGCGTTTCATGTCAACCAATTGAAGAAGCATTTAGGACCCATGGTCATTCCCAACAAAGAACTGCCCTTGGTTGATGAAGAGGGAAGAATTTTATCTGAGCCAGCTGCTGTGTTGGAAAGAAGGGTAGTTCTTAGAAACAATGAACCAGTGGTTCAAGATTCACTTGGCTAATCTACCTCAGGAAGCAGCTACTTGGGAGGATGCTAGTTTCATCTCTCGAATCTTTACACATTTTCATCCTTGAGGACAAGGATCTCAAGGGGAAGGCAATTGTCAGCTCTCTAAAAATGTGATCTTCAAAATTCGATTGTTTCACTTCAGATTCAATGCTCAGTAGACAATTCAGTTAACGAACGGACGAGATGAGACGATACCCCTTCGTTGAGTGAGATCAAGCGGCAGACAGGGAGGATCTAGCGTTATGACTATCCGATGGTCAAGAATTCAACTTACCGTTTTGCTTACATCAGACGGAGGAGAGCTAAGATCACCGTAGCTGTGCTGCACTGCTGCGTTCAAATGTTTTTCTGTTACTATTCACCATAAAGAAGCTGTTATTTTCAGTTGGTTTCGGCTGGTTGTGAAGGCATATATGCCGCCGCCGTGTAATAGAATGCTATGTTGGAAAAACCCTAGTTTCCCTTTTTGCATCTACTTTACTCTTAGGAACTTCATCTGTATTTTCGTTGTTCCTATCCAATATATTGCAAGAAAACTCCCAGATGAAACTCTGAAACTGCCAATTTCAGGGCAATTAAATGGGGTCCTGACATTGTCGTCGGTGGCAAGCGAGGACTAGGCTCGTCGTGCCAGCTACCACGTGGGCCTGGAGGCACGGAAGGAAGCGAAACCCTAGTTCCGCCCATGAGAGATCGAATAGAACGCCATGGCACCCTGCCGCCATCTCCTTCCTCGAGCTGTGATCCCAACGATGCGTGTTGATTTCAGTTGCGACAGCGGTGGCCGTTGGAAAATTGGAGGCCAGGCTAGGATTTCTGTGGTTCGCGACGGCGTAATTTGGGGCTTTTGGGGGGCGGGGACAAGACGAGACCCTTCGATGCCTTCCATGGTTGGGGTTTGGCGGAAGCAACGTCACTGTGAATCTGAGCACTGGGAAGAGGAAGCTTTGACCGTGCAGTGCAGTGCAGGTTTAGATAGATACATACAAGGATTTACCCCTCGCGTATGGCCCACACGTCGATGAGATATTGAGAGGTAAATTCTTAAATGCACATATTCATAGAGGTAAATCCTCAAATACACATATTCATAGTGGTAAATCCTCAATAATTCCGGCAGTGTAAGGGCATTAGAGGTGGCCAGATAGGGCGTGACTCTTGGGCCAGCCCAAAGCACGGGACTGTTGGCCCCGCCCGGGCACGGCACAATCGGGTGTGCCATGCTTAGGTCGGCACCTGGCCTAGCGGGCCGAGCCTACAAGCACATTGACGTGCCCAGCCTGGCATGGCATGGCTGGCAAGGCGGCGACCGAGGAAGAGGCCGTCGGCGCAGAGAAGGAACCGATCGGCGTAGACGAGGAGGCGGTCGGCACCAAGGAGGAGGAAGCAGCCGACGCCGAGGAGTAGGAGGCGGCCGACACTGAGGTGGAGGAGGTTGGGCACCCAAGCGCAAGGAGCTGAGGTGGCTAGGAGGAGGAGGCGACTGGCACTAAGGAGGAGGAGGAGGCTGGGCATGATGAAAGCATCTAGGCCCCTAAAAATTGTTTTGGTAATTAATGACTACATGTGATTTTGGGACTAACATGTTTATTGAGTATTTACAAGGTTAAGTCCCAGTAATGAATATGATAATCTGGAGATGCATGCTAAAGGTCAACATGAAGATCAATATGGCTCGAAGACAAGGTACAAGGAGTATAGGATCCTAGGTCTTAGGAGAAATGGATGGAAGATCGGATTTTAGGTTAAATAACGTACTATTAAGAGGGATCATGACTAGTAGCTTGATACCATGTTCTTGTGCCATTTGGATCAATGTAGGATCAAGCATGCACTTAAAATTTGTTTTGGAAACCAACTATGCTTTTTCTCATGGAGAGCGGTAGTATCGACATGTTGTTGGCGATACTACCACACAGCGGTATGACCGAGATGGTGGTGCGGTACTACCGCAACCCGGTCATACCGAAGATTAGTTGGCGGTACGTATTTTCCAGAATGACGCCGTTTTTGGTTTGGTTGCTCACCCGATGAGAGGTAGTTCCGGAATTTACTTGGCGATACTACCGCATCGCGGTATGACCACATTTCTTCAGTGGAATTACCACACCCCGGTGTTACCGAAATGACAGTGGTACGTTATTTTCGGTGAGTGCCAGTTTAGGACTCAATTGTGAAGCGGTAGTACCGCTCGTATTTTTTAGTATGACCGATAAGTGGAACTACCGCGTGATCCATGGCGGTAGTACCGTGCCGAATTTCCAATGACTAGATCAGAGCAGTTAATGCTTCTGCGCTAGCCGTTACTATGCATTTTGGGAAGGTGCGGTAGTACTAGCCATTGAACGGCGATACTACCGCATTTGCTAAAAAGTTGGGGGTTTTGCCCCCAATGGTCGTATTTGTTTGTGGGGGGTATAAATACCGCTCCACCTGATCAAGGACATAGTGAGAGACTTCATTTAACATCTTTAAGCCTTGAGCATTCTCTCTACACCTCCAATTCACTTGTTGCATTCATTGTGAGGTGGTTGAGCCAAATTCAAGTGCATTCATTCTAGATTGATCCTTAGCACTTGATTGTCGTCAAGCAAAAATTGTGGTTCATTACTCTTGGTGTTTATCAAACACCTAGATGGCTTGGCGAGAGTTCACGCGATGATATCTTCAAGGAGATTGTGAAGAGGTCAGGCACCAATTTGTGAGTGGTTCGGTGTTCGCCATCTCCGGAGCGGAGGAAGAACAACCAAGTGTGATCGAGGGAAGGCTTAATTTGTGGAGCCGGCTTGATTAGTTCAAGCTTCCTCAACGTGGACTAGTGAAGACCGGCAAGTCTTCGATACCACGGGAAAAACTTCATCGTCTCCTTGTGGTTTATTCTTGTCTTTACTATTTTCGTATTTACATTTCTAGCTATTATCTTGTGTAGAATTGTTTAGCTAGAATTGTATCTAGTTTAGACTTAGTCCTTAATTGTCTTAGATTGATAATTAGTCAAAAAGTTTTAAAACCTCCTATTCACCCCCCCCCCCTCTAGTCGGTTATCCTTGATCCGACACGTGAGGAGCCAAGGTGGCGAGGAGAAGAAGGAGGTCGGGCAACCCAGCACGACACGGCACGCCCGATTGTCCCATCGGGCACGACACGGCCCAAAACGGCACGCAGCAGCCCAATTAAAGCCATTAGGCATGGATAACGGTCGGAATTTTGAATATTCCCACCATTTTAGTCATTGGGAGGTTTAAAAATACCAAAAAAATTCAAAACAATCCCAAAAAAAAATCTATAAATAGCTACCATACCCCCGTTCAGCACTCATTCATTCTTCAATCTCTTCTATGAATTATGTTGTGCAAATTTAAATTTCTTGTGTGATAATTTGGCAAAATTCGAAAAATTTGTGGCAATTTTTTCGAAATTCAAAATCCATCAGCAAGTCGGGGAAAAGAGGTACAATACTTTTTTCATATAATATTGTTTTATTGTATTTTTATTGTTACTATTTTTATACTAAGATAAAATTATTAATAGTGCAAGTTTCGATTTGCAATTTTCGTGATGAAAAATTACGAGATTTCACTAGAGGAACTTGCATCCTTCGAGAATATTGATGCTTCAAGCCAACCGCAAGACCAAGCAGGGGGAAGCCAACCCCCAAGAGCAAGCAGGAGGAATGCCATCATCAGGCTCTACAACAACATCTATGTCTGTAACCACCAGTGCAAAATAGATCCTGGCTGACTAAATCGAGAGTCTAGGAATATTTCAATAGGACAACCAAGAAAGACACACAAGGAGCTCTGGTAAGATATGTTGTTTGTAAAAATTGTAAACATGAATTGTCTGCAAAGTCTTCAGGTGGAACGAAACACTTGATTAGACATGCTGCAAGATATAAAGTAAAGCAAGGATTGGCAATGAGGCAGACACAACTTCAGTACAACCCTGACGATACAGTACGTAGCTGGGACTACATCCCTGAGGTAGCTCGTCAATCGCTTTGTCGTTTAATTGCTTCGGAGGATTTACCTTATTGGCGATGAGGCAGACGCAGCTTCAGTACAACCCCGACGGTATGGTACGTAACTAGGACTACAGCCCTGAGGTAGCTCATAAATCTCTTTGTCGTTTAATTGCTTTGGAGGATTTACCTTTAAACTTTGGGGAGCGAAAATATTTTGAAAATTACATAAGGACTACGCATAATCCTAGATTTTCTATCATTTGTAGACAGACCACAACCAAAGATCTAGTTAAATGCTATAATGAATGCCTTGTTAAATTAACATAACTATTTAGTACATGTACATTTTCGGTGGGTTTGATTTCGAACATATGGAGTGGTCGGGCTATGGAGGATTACCTTAGTGTAGTTGCTTATTTATGTTAATGACAACTGAGAAATGGATTTTAATTATGTTAATGACAACTGGGAAATGGATTTTAGATCCTAGAGCTAAAATTCAAGGGTTTGCTAATGTTCTTGAACTTCTCAGTGATGTTACAGACCAAGACTATTCTAACTATTTTGCAGGTGTTCGTGCTAAATTTTTTGAGCTTTTTCAAAGGTACGAACTTAAGTTTTAGGGAGTTCACTTGCAACGACCTCCAATATCACTCACCACAGTTAACAAGAAAAATGTGTGTGGCAAGATCTGGGGTGTAGGTTCCTCCTCCAGGTCCAGGTGTTCAGATTCTACACCGCCACCTCAAGCAAGACCAATCTCCCACCCTAGAAGTGGGGAACAATATGCCTATCTGGACAGCTATACGTTGTATTTCAACACAAATGGCTTTGAAATTTTGCAATGGTGGAATCACCATAAGATAATATATCATATGCTATCCATATTAGCACATGATGTGTTAACTGTTCCTGTCTTCACAGTTTCCTCTAAGTCTGCTTTCAGTCTTTCTGGAAGAATATTGGACGAGAGAAGAACACATCTCACGAGTGAGATGGTGGAGATACTTCTAATTGTGAAGGACTAGGAACAAGCTGATTCACGAACACAACACTCTGTAGATAATCCAGAGTTGGCAGCTGTGTTCGAAAATCTGTACCTAAACAACGACACTTAGAACTTGGATGTATGTAGAGCTATAGGTTGTACTCTTTTTTTTCCATTGTCAAGGTTTTCTCATGTTGAGTTTTTTACTTGGCAAAGGTTTTAACGAGACAGCTATGTAAACATTAATAAAGCTCTTCATTACATTTTGAATATATTTGTCTCTTTTTCCCATAATAGAACTCTTTTTTTTACTAATTTTAATCCTTATTTTTAAATTTTATAAAAAACATAGGATTTTAAAAAAAAATATCGGGCTGAGATGGACTACACGGGCCACCCCGACCCGTTGGACTAAACATGCTCGGGCTGACCCGGCACGACCCGAGAGGTCGGGACGGCACGGGCCCGTGGCGTGCGGGGCAACCCGTTTGGCCACCACTAAAGGGCATGTTTGACGGCTTAGTCTTTTCGCTCGAAAAAGCCGGAAGTCGTCATGAGTGGCTTTTCTCCGGCCGCTTTTGGAAACGTTGGAAGCCGTTTTCAACGTGAGGGAGCCGGAAGCTGGAAGTCGTCATGAGCGGCTTTTCTCTAGCCGCTTTTGGAAACGTTGGAAATTGTTTTCAACATGTGGGGGAGGGGGCGGAAGCCAGAAGTTGCCCTAGGGCAGATTCACACAGCTTCGGTGAGACATCGTTCCGAGTTTGCCTCTAAAGTTAGAGAAATTTACCCGCTCGCTTTTGGAAACACTGCAAACCGTTTTCAACATGACGAAGCCGAAAGCCAGCCTAGGGCAGATTCACAAGACTTCAACAGGATGTCGTTGACTGGCTGCATATTTTGCTCTCGCGAGGGAACCCTAGCGCCAACAGCCTGCCCACCTCCTCCTTCCCCAGCTCCCTCCTCCGACTGGTTTTTTTTTTTTCTTTCTTTCTTTCGGAAGACATAGTACTAAGCTTTGAGCGGCAAGGTCCAGACAACCGCACTGTGTCGCGGCTTCTCGGCCGTCACGAGAGAAACCAAGCTTTGAGCTAACATTCAGGTGAGTGGCTTGGACACCTGGCCTACGTGCACAAGTAGTCAAAGTATGGGTTGCTACATTGATTCCGGTTTTGTGCTGACGATTTCATACGCAGACATGGCGATGTTTGAAATGCCTTTTAGCGCCTCTCGAGGCAATGGTAAGTAAGAAAGAAATAAAGAAGCAATTCATGCGCGTACTTAAAATTACAGCATCAGCATATACCATCAAAATACCGCCAGTTTTTCCATCAAGGCACACCAAATGAAATATGTTCGAAGTAGAGAAAACACTCGTGATAAGCAATGCTATCCCGCACATAACCATGCTCCAGTAAGCAGCAGATACATCCATCCCGTAAAAGAACACATAGATCGAACATAATACACCAAAAATTACAAGTAAAATACCCCAAAAGTAACATCAGTAGAAAAGAACTAATAGTCATCAGAAAGATGAATACATCGCCATAAGCAGCAGTCACTAAACTAATACAATTCGACTCCATTCATGGAAAATAATAAATAAATAAGACTCGGTCCTATTAGCACTGAGAAACTGCAGAGAAATCAAAAGGGCAACCAAAACTAAGAGATGAACACTCCAACTAATCTCTGATTGACGACTATGTTACAATGCAGGCGTTAGTAAAGTTACCAAAATCCAGTGAGACATAACATTTGTAGTCCTTCATCACTTGGAAGCCCATATACAAAAATGCCACCGCTTGTTTTTTGCGCACATGGGGGTCATTAGCTTTCAGGTCCTGGAGAACACCACTGTTCAACAGAGAACTCACTCCCTCTTTTGGGGTTTCTGAATCTTAACATATGGCAAGAACCCCAAAAGGTGGGTAATGCGGGGCTCCCACTCACGCTGCTGCGCCCGGCAAAACATTAAGAATGTGTTTGCGAAGTACGAGTTAAAACCCATAAGCACATGCCACCATGCGTGCCCCTGCGGGTTGATGTACCAATGTGAAAGCTTCTTACAGAAGATGCGATCAAATAGCCAGCAAAGAGTCCCCAGGCATATAGTAAGAACCCAAAGCTTTGCGAGCCGCTTGGCAGCCAAGTCTTTAGTCTGTATGTAGTACTTGTACATCCGCGGGATGCAGAGGAGGCAGAGGCCAATGTAATGCAACTTGAATACTACTTGGAATCGCACCAGGAAATGGACTACAGCAAATGCAGCACCGTATAGGAAAAGGAAAGTAGGCATGGTGCTCCTGTAATGCCAGTCCGGTGAATAAAGGACATACAGATATAGGAGGATCTCCCACACCATTGGAGTCTCGTCACTCTGCTGTAGGCTGGAAAACAAAACATGACCAAAATAAATTAATATATTGTACATAGTAAAGCAAACATGTTGCAATTACCAGATGAGTGCAATGAGATAGCCCAATAAGTCAAAAGTTACAGCATGTTACAGGTGTAATTGCTAGGAGATACAGTCAAAGAAATTGGAAGGTTTTGACAGAAGTTAAGAACATGGTAAGATTGATAGTATACCCGGAAATGCCTGTGATAATCTATGAAATTGAGAGAGAGAGAGAGAGGATGTTTTCTAGCCTGCATTCTAGTCCTAGTTACGGGCAAGCCCACTCTAGATAGGTTGTGAAGTATCAATCACAATGGAAAAATAACTCCGTATATGTTGATATAATGTAAATAGCATTTTAAAAAATTAACATACAGTGCAATTCAGTTCATAAGACGGCAATTGATGGTGGCATCATATGACTACTAAACTAAGTTAATTCATTCAGAGTGTAACTGCTAATTGATCCGCAACCATAGATAGCTAGGTTATCATAGGGTTTCCAAAGGTTCTTAGTGCAAAAATTGAGCAACAGCAAAGTCAGATAACCAGAGAGAGAGAGACAGAACGGATCCTTAACCAAATCAGCATTGCTGAATGCTGAAATTTAATCATTAAACAAAAGAAAAGCATTTACACCAGACAGAATTTTGGCGATGACCATTAGAATTCAGAACAGCTGCCAGTGGTGGCCAATCAGCCCGTGCATCAGTACAATCATACATCCCAATTTAGAATCCAAAATATTCGAAATAAAACCCTGACAGCAACGAAACATTCTGGCAGTTTTGAGTGTACACATGCACGCACGCATGTGTGTTCGATGGAGCCGAGGATGAACTTTAACCAAGTAGATAGATCATTAAAAAAACTATCAAACAGAAAAATCATCCAGAGAGTTGTGAAAGCAAAAATAAACAGCACAACACAACAAAAGAAGAACAAAAATTAAAGACGACAGTATTATGAAAGAAAATTATAACCAAGTAGATAGATAACATTTCAGCCACCATAGTTAGAATTCTCAGCTGTACTTTTCGTACATAGAGCTGTACATTCAACATAAAGTTGTTTATGTTCAGTTCTTCAAGTGTAATTAAACCATACATGTTATATGAGAATTAAAACTGCATTTCTTAATATGTACAACTTTGATGTGCTAACATTGCATTTCTCGGTAACCTAAACTGCCTACCATGTACCAACCACTACAGCAACTCAAAAAGAAAAAAAAAAGGGACTCAAGGAAAAAACAACCGTTTTAAACTGATTTCCAAATTAACTACACTACACTACACACTTCCGTAACTTAAAGTTATCAACCTATAAAGTTTAAATAATACAAGGTGATCTTCTTGCGTCTGCAACATACTGTTACCTTTGTAACTTCCCAAAGCCAGTCATTTTTCAAAACTAGGAATAGAAGAGAATTTCAGAACTCTAAGGCCACGTCAAATATTAAAAGTGGTGCTAACAGAACTGCAACAGAAGTAGAAAAAGAAATGTATTGTACATTTGTACTAGTTTAGACTCCATATAAGCTGGATTGCCACCTATCTAGACAAGAAACTATATGGAAAAATAATTCTCTGCAATGGTTTACATAACAATACATTGGAAATTATCATGCCAATGTCCAGGTCTTGAGTATGGAGAAGCACTAACAAGTAACAACAGAAACACTAAGCACTTTTGGAAAGTTTTTTATATATAAAAAACGGAAAAGTAACCAAAATGAGGCTACCAAGGTAAGAGTAATGTTGCTATCAGAAGAGATATGAGTGCTTTTTAGAGTAACCAAAATGAGGCTGTCTAATTACACAATATTGCTACCATAAGAGACGGAGAGACAGGTGGGCATTTCAAGCCATCTATTATGTGCAAAAATATAAACTAAACAATGTTGTATACAGCCATGCAAAGGAATGATGCCTCCAGTAGCCAACAAATTATTCTTGTTTTAACAAAAATATAATTCTCTTGAGGCACGAAATGGTGACAATTAGCAATTTGGGGTTTGGGGGCAAAATAAGGCTTTGAATGGAACCAAAAAAAGCAACTGACATATTTGTAGCTTCGTGCAGTGAGTAATAAAACCGCTGTTGCAGTGAGTAATAAAACTGCTGTTACCAATGCTAAAATCCTAAAAAACCAGAAGTAAAATTCATTGCTCGCCATATACACAGCTGCAGTATCGAAATGACAGGTATACATCAATAAGGTAAAATTCACATTAGCAGGGTGCAATCCATCATATCACTACTAGAAACGGAACACTAATTTCATGTTAACAAAATTAGGGCACGTCAAGGAGTGTTCGTTTGCCATTAACAGAAACTCTCAATCGATGGCAAGTGTGGGTAGCTAAATGTAAAGCAGGCCTCCTGGGTAACATTTCTGAGAAACCTAACATATATTGCTCTGAAGAACATTAATATGTTCGACATATTTCAATGATCTTATGATTGCCAATAAAACATCCTGTTCAACTGCTAATCCGGAAAAGGTCATAGTTAATATAGGTCAATAACCAGAAAAATAAATACAATACGAGGGGAACCCACACGGGAAGAGTGGTTAGCAATCCCAAATATGGTTACAATACGAGGAGCTGACTCAGCCATTAGCCTTCAAGGAATTGGTTGGCCTGTAAATTTGTAATCTATCCACCTAATTGCCAATGTGGGCAACTAACCATCCAAGAAGCTAAATCCTTTTATAAGTTGATAATGGGTAGCCATGAAACTTGATAAGATCGAAAGAAATAGAAATGATTTTAACAAAAAAAAAATTATTCTAGACAGAAAATCAGACAAAAAAAGTAATGAAGATGTTCTAGGTGAAGCAACAAATCCAGAACTAACCAATCTCCTTAAGTCAATGTCATGGCTTATAAATAAATTTATGGCCAAAAATGTCACTCTTGTTCTCAGGAGTTCTAAACAAAACGAATATGTGTGGAACAATGTCTAGCCTTCTGCAAATGACTTTTTTTTTCAAAATGGTCGCACCACATTTAACTTTAGTATTTGGAAGCAAAATCATAGGTAATTAAACGGCAAAAGGAAATGCTCGTGTTTCCTTCAAAAGGAGGTAAAACATGGTAACCAACACCCAAATACAACACATCCCCATCATAGTGAGCTAAACTGTAAGAAGCATGTTAGAGAAAATAAAATAACGACATCCCAGGGGAGAATAGTACAATTAATCACATCAAAAAATCAAGGTAGTTGTTGCAATAGTAATAGCTATTCTGATAATCACATTATTAAAGGTGACATTTAATAGCAGCAAAAAATACTATAGTTAAAAGAAAACTTACACATGTTGCAAGGTGGCATGGAAGATCATACTCCCAATAGCAAGTATCATGTTGGATATGTGCAGGACACTGAATCGTTTCTCAAAACGTTGGCGGAGAGCATTCACAAGTCCAATAAGCGCCAAAAGAATGCATGGAACATTAGAGATAGTATTGTAGAATTCTGCAATATATGATGAGTGTGCATAGTTCTCCTCGCATAACTCAATTGTGGATGTAACAGGTCCCCAGAAGCTCGCTACTATCGAATCCGCCATGCTTAGTTCTTGATTTGCTATTATATCAGCCGGCTATGCCACTGCACAGAGTTGGAGGTCAATATGGCTGCTGCTAAATCATGAGCAGGCCAAACATAAGGCCTGCACATATGATATATGTATGAATTTGTTAGACCCATGCAGCATCAATTATTCAATTATAGTGAATCTACACAGATTACAATGCTCTGCACTCAAATAGTCAAAACGGCACTGTCAGCGAATTAAAAGGGAAAGTGGATGATAAGGGCTGGCCAGATAATTCATCCATCAATAAAAGGCAGTGCTTCCACTTTCAGTGATATGTTAACATAAATGCACTCCTTCAAAACACCTTCCAGAACAGATTATCCAAAGTCAACACCATCAACGGTCCACCGCAAGCACAATAAACAATTTGCTTAGCAAGGACTGGAATGACATCTACCTATCCCAACAAAAACAGCCAAACGAAATGTAAAATACTAAAATTAAAATCCAAGGCAACCACCTTATCGCGCCACCTTACAACAGAATCCACCCGCACCCGCAGATCCATGAGAACTCCAAATCCCCGCAACAAAAAAACCGGCAGCGATTCCCAGTCCCCGCAACCTACCTCGGCACAGATCTGTAGAGGACGCGGAAGCGACAGGCACGTGGAGCGCGGCCGATGAAACCTAGACACCCGCAGCGCAATTTGCAAACCAATCACAAAACCACACGATATCCCCCTCCCTCACGGGGTATCGCCCCTCGCCGCCAATCTAGAATCCACAGCGCCGAGGACGCGGCTCCGCTACCGAACGGACCGACCGGAGGTGGACATCGCGGGGAGAATCTGTAGCTAGGGATTTGATCGGACTGGATTGAGGGGGAAGGGAGGGAGGAATCGGAGACGGCGGTTACCTCGGGCTGTTTGGGGATGGGATGCTCTCGATCGCCCGCAGCCTGCGCGTGCTAGCGCATGGAGCTTTGCTTCTGTTTGTTTAGCTCGATCGATCGATCTGTTTGGCTTTCCCTTCGCACTACGAGCAAAAACACAGAAAATCAAATCGCCAACAAAAAGCGCACAGCAAGGGGCAGGGAGAGTAACAGAGACGGGGGAGAGGGGAGAAATAGCACCGTCTGGTACCCCGCCAGAGCCACCGTCTGCCGGTCTTACCTCAGATGCTTGGTGGAAGAGGGACGACGAGCAGATCCGGCGCGAGGATGGGAGGGGGCGGCCAAGAGGTAACCCTAGCGCCCAGCTTTTGCACGCGCGGATGCACGTGGGGAGCGAAGGCGGGCTGGGTGTTGCGGCCCACGTATCTTTCTTCCTTTTTTTTGTGCGTGTTTCGAGAATTCAAATCCGATCCGCGGTCCGCTTGATGATAGTGTTTCTTTAGACCCCACTTACATATATACTTCCATATATTTTGGCTTAGTAATGATATCATATAGCATATGTTGAAGTGAATAAAACGAAACGTGCCACGCATTATTTTCTAATGTTCTATAAGTTCATGTACGATGTTTCAGTGCCTATCGTTTGGATTGGGTATGGAAAATGAATTGAGTGGATGTTTGATGTTTCGGTAGGTAAAATAAATCGAGATTGCTCGGCAGCAATGATCATCGGGGGAGATTGGATAAATCCCTATCTTTCAGACGTTCTGTGAGTGTGACTTTTGATTGCCTGCTCACCCTTTCCTCACCCTTGTACTCGAACACGTTGGTGTGGAGTTGGTGAACCTTGTTCTCAATTCTATCACGATGTTGGCCGTGTTCGTGTACTTGCGCGAAGCCTACTTAGGGATTCCGGCTGACTTGGAGTTGTTCCAGTACTATTATGGAATGATCAGGCTAGCTGAAGTCGCCGGTAGTTGTAGTCTGAAGCTCCACGACGGGAAGTCGAATGAGTACATTCAGATGTTCACCCTGTCGTCGTGGTCGGAATGGAAGAAGAGGTGGTTCTATTGAGAAATAACCAATGATGATAGTCTCTCCTTCGTTGGAAAGCCGGCTGAGAAGATCTCTACTTGGGATTCGACTTCCAAGGATCGCGGTCAGATCACCCCTTTATTCAAGCCATTAAAGACTTGAAGGAAGAGGGGCTCACTGGTTGGCACGTGATGAAGGATTTCACCACGCACCGCATTAGCCCTCTGAAGAAGAGGGCTCATCCCATGTGGACGTATTTGGGGCTGCAAGACCCGACCAGAGACCACGAGTAGGGTAAGTAAACTCACAGTCTTAGTCTTTTTCCTGTTAATTTTGGACTTGGCTTATTGAAAGTTTACTTGCTTCTGCAGACCTCTCACAAGAGGAGATTACCGCTCGGATCAAGCTCATTTGTGAGAAGTCCCCGCCACC
The DNA here is from genome assembly GCA_036346405.1 of Phyllostachys edulis. NCBI lineage: Eukaryota > Viridiplantae > Streptophyta > Magnoliopsida > Poales > Poaceae > Phyllostachys > Phyllostachys edulis. The sequence continues at coordinate 4,032,457 of CM070555.1, read as the reverse complement.
GAACGTGGTGGCTCCGCAAATCTTGGCGATCCTGTCCGGGGAGGACAAGATGGAGCATTTAAAGGTAATCAAGAATTGATTTCATCTTTAGGAACTTGTAGTCGTAGAAGAACTTACGGCTAGGTATTGGACGTAGAAGAGCTTACGACCAAAGGATTGTCGTAGAAAAATTTACGATAAGATGATGGTCGTAGAAAGACTTACAACTTGTTTTGTAATATCTCTCTTTCTGATTTCTGTAGAAAGTAGGCATGAAAAACCGTCGGAACGACGAAGAAGTCATACTGATGGTTGTTGGCGCAGTAGCGGAGCAAGCTGATACCCCTCCAGCCAAAAAGCGTCGGCTCGTGCAAGTCGCCGATAAGGGAGGCCCAAGCTCGAGCACTGCTACTTCGACCGCGCCATTTGCAAAATTTGCTGCGGACATGGCCGCCGCAGAAGAGGCAAGGGCGATCGAAGCGAATATCAATGCTCTCAAACCCAAAGCCCCCAAGATCAAGGTACACTTCTATTATTACAATAAGACTTTCGTAGTTTCTACCTCCCGTAGCTTTATCAAACGACTAGAAAAGGAGAATTGGAATAGTTTTATGTCTTTTGTGAAGGAAACTGTTGCACTAGTAGTGCCTGTGGTCAAGGGCAGTGCTGCCCTTGAGGTGGTTGAGACAGGTCTCGACTATCCGGAGAGCTAGGAGGCTCAAGGAGCAGTGGTGCTTGTTCAAGACCCACGACCAGACGTGGTTGTGGCCATTCCTCAACTCGAGTCTCGACCAGACGTGGTTGAGAAGAAGTCGAAGAAATCTTCTTTAGGGAAGGTTTCTTCCAAATTCAAGATCAAGTCCGGCACATGAGGGTATGTAGAAAGATAAAAGTGTAAGAACAGCATTTACCTTTTGCTTTTTACCATCTAACGCGTTTCCCCTTTTTTATGATCTTAGCCCGACTCCTTTGACCATCAAGGACGTTTCTGTCGAAGAACCCACTGCCACTTCTTCGGCGGCCAGAGAAATGACAGTGGCGGTGGTCGAAAGATCGTCCACTGTCCGAGTAGTGGAAGGTGTCGTATTTGCTGAAGCGGCTACTACCACTGAGATGGTCGTGGAGCCAGAAGCAAAGATGGCAGAGGTAGCGACTGAGGCATCCGGCCATGGGGGTGAAGCACTCGATCACCGTGCCGGGAAGGAAATCGTTGTGGATAATCCACCTAGCCCCCAGGGTTAAGCTTTTGATGCCGCTACCACTGAAGAGGAGGAAGGGTCCGATTTCTTTGACCATTCCTTCGAGTTCTTCGTTCCTGCTACCGTCGTAGGATCTCGTGTGTTCAGATCTTGTGCTCGCGTTTCTCACCCTAAGGACATTCCCAACAGGGGGATGTTTTCGATGATGAGCGTCTCGAAAAGGTTTGGTGGGACCAAGTCCAAGAGATCGACGAGCTGAAGAACCCCACAAGGGTATTATCTTCGTTTGCTCGAACGACCATGAATGTAAGTATTTATCGTTCGGTACTCACATACATGTCTTTTCTCGCTTCTTATTGTCTTTCTTTATGCAGAAAGCTTTGGAGCAAATTATTACTGTTGTTGAGTACAATAGACAACTTGTTCAGCTGCGACAGAAGAAGGCGGTACTCTGCGAGCAGGCAAAGAGATGGTAAGTGATTGGTATTCGTAGTCTTTTTTGTTTCGATCACTTATACAGTACTTACGGGGATTGTCGTAGAAGATCTTACGACTAGGTACCGGTCATAAGAAAACTTATGACTAGGTACTGTCGTAGAAAAACTTACAACTAGGTTCTGATCATAGGAGGACTTACGACCAGTGTGTTGTCGTAGAAAAACTTACGACAAGGTTTTGGTCGTAGAAGAACTTACAACCGCTTGTTTTATGCCGATGTCTACTCTTTTTCCTCTGTAGGTTCAAGAGCGACAAGAAATCCTTAGCTGATTCGCTCGACTTTGAGAAAGCCGAGACGAAAAAGCTAAGCGAGAAGAATAAAGACCTCCTGAATAAGCTTCAGGAGGAAAACTCTGCAATCCAAATGTTGCAGGGACAAATAAACGGTTCTTTTTCTAACTCTTATTCTTTTTCAAAAAAAGATGTCGAAGTGGGGAAGCTTGAAACCGAGGTCAAAGAAAAGACATTGGTTCTTAACAAGATTACACGCATCGCCAAAGAAAAAGACCAAGAGGTCCAATCGTGAGATGAGCACTATATAAAGAGCACTGCCTCTCATAACGATGAAGTCAAGAAGTTGGATTCTCGACTAGCTGATAAGCAAATCTTTACCTATGATCAGTCTTGTTTTCCTTTCGAGGTTATTTTACCTGACTGGTCTTATTCTTTTATGAGCAAACAGTCGAAATAAAATGACTCTGTGAGGTTTCGACTCGTAATCAGGAGGAGATGAAGTTCTTGAAGGTCAACCTCCAAGATGTAATGTCCCAAGTTTTCTGAGTTTCTGAGTCTTGCGTTTCTGAGTTTTCAAAAGCAAAAAATAACCATTTGGTTTTGTTGAATTGCTCAAGCTTAACCTCGAGATTTCGAAAATTTGACGTGCCTTAACATGAACTAATCCAACCTCAACCAATTCGAGTTTGGTTCCTTTTGAGTTGCTAGAGTTCTCTGGAGTTAAATCTCCTCTCCTTGTTCGCTCCTACCTCCCTCTCGTTGGACCTCCCTCTCAGTCTAGACCTCCCTTTTGGTTTAGACCTCCCTCTCGTTGGACCTCTCTCTCAGTCTAGACCTCACTTTTGGTTTAGACCTCTCTCTCTCTCGTTGGACCTCCCTTTCAGTCTAGACCTCCCTTTTGGTTTAGACCTCCCCCTTGTTTGAACCTCCCCCTCTGTCCAAGACCTCCGGGTGGTCCTGACGACCTCCCCTTGGGTCACGACCTCCCCTCGTGTAAAGACCACCCTTTTAGTCTTTTTGCAAAGACCACCCTCTTGGCCTTTTTGCAGAGACCACCTCTTGGGCCGCGACCTCCTCTTGGGTCACGACCTCCCCTCGTGTAAAGACCACCCTCTTGGCCTTTTTGCAAAGACCGCCCCTTGGGTCACTACCTCCCTTGGGTCATGACCTCCTCTATGGTCTTGACCTCCCCTTTGGTTGGACCACCTTTTCAAGTTTTGACAGCCCCACCTGTCAGTTCTGTTCACCTTCTCCTTCCACCCGTTGCATCACTTCTAATGCAAAGGTCTTAGCGCATTAAATGTTGTTGTGTCGGATTAAATGCTGCTGCTTTTCGCAGTACCCTCTTCCCCCTCTTGTCTCCTCCCCGACCTGCTCCCATCTTCTCCTTCACCTACACTTGAACACGTGTGTCTTTGAGTCTCTCATCTGCTCTTCCTGTTTTCCCCGGCTATAAAAGCCTGAGCAGTCCTCTATCGTCACCTTTTTCCTCACCCAGCTCTCCCTTGCTCTCACCTTGTTTTCACTGTGCTTGAAGTTTCGCCAAGGAGTCCGCTGAAGCCTCCTCGTCACCAAGAAGCCGCTGGAGCTTGCGCCGTCTTCGACCTCCTCGACGCCGCAGGATTCACCGGAGCACCCGCGTCGTTCGCTGTCCTCCTCCCATATTTTCTCTCTCTATGTGTGTCCGAGTGAGTTCCTCCATGCATTGTTCTCTTTTGCTCTCACGATAACGTTGTGTGGTTATATCTCTTTTCACGATCATATTGCGTAGTTGTGTCCCTTATACGACCACGTTGAGTAGTCGTATCCTCCTGTGGACCCCCCTCCTCAGGACCTCCTCCCGAGAGTCTGTTTCTGTTTCAGTGTTTCCCTTTTTGTTCTTATTTAGTAGTGTTAGTTTTTATTTGAATTCGTTGTATTTATTGGCTCTTTTGCGCCCGTGTAGATTCCGGCTTCACCAAAGAGTTCGTGGATCCGGCGACCTCTACCAAAGAACCTCAGCTCTACATCGAAGACAAGTCGTAGACATTTGATCATGTTGAACCTAGTTTTGCAAAATTACTTTGTTTTATATCAACATGCATGGCTATTTGTATAAAAATAGTTTTGGGAAGTAGCTAAACTCCTCCTTCGCAGTATGACCCCTTAGATAATTGTGTTTGACATGTTAACATGTACCTTTGGACCACCATAGGTTGGGTTATCTTAGTTGCGCCCCTTTGTGATAACCAACATAGGGGTGTTTGTTGCTTAGACCTGCTTAGTTATGCCATGTCTCTCGATAACTTGTTTCATAATGATAAATTTGACTTAATGATCTATGCAATTATGGCACGTATTGTCTTGACATGTGTTGTCTTGGCAAGCGTTGCCCTGGCCTGCGTGGCCGCTAATAAAATTTGTAGTGTCATGACAGGGTGGTCATTGGTGGGGTAGCACCCAAAATGTTTTTGTTCGAACGAGTGATCGTACGGTAAAAAGGGTGCAGGAAGCACACTGGGATGAGGAGGTCATGCCTGAGCACCCAATAAGGACTCAACCTTGTAAGAGTTCGATCCGGGCCATACCGTGCAACTACAAGACCATTATGGGGTGGTCCTGGCCAACTAATTGGCAATGCTTTGATTTGGTTTCGTTTTGGTGGAAATGTGTAAGATATGGGATGGACACGCACACTTGGCGCAAGACGGGGCCAGGAAGGCGAAACCTTAGCGAGCGGAAATGAGTCAAAGCAGAACCTTGTAAAGGTCTTGTCATGTGCTCTAGCCTGCTTACCTAAGGTAGTGAGCAGGGGCATCGACGGGTGCCAAACAAACTAGAGAACTCATGTCTTGTGGGTAAAGTTGTACAACCTCTACAGAGTGTAAATCTATTCGAATAGCCGTGTCCTCGGTTATAGACATGCCTGGTGATTTCACGCAAGGGGTAGACTTTCTCAAAACTTGTCGGAGTGGTCTGCCTCATGACCAGGGTGGTCGTGAGTGGTCTAGCTCATGACTAGGGTGGTCGTGAGTGGTCTAGGTAGTGACCAGGGTGGTCATGGATTGTTTCAAAAGAAAACTTGTCTACTTATGTGATAATCTTTCAACTTGTGCTTTGCAATCTATTTATTGTATTTCAATTCAATATTGCTTCCTGCAAAACAACCATAAAGCTAACCTTGTCAAGACCTACATGAATATTATTGCATACATTTCCCTACGGCTTGCTGAGTACATTCAAAGTACTCACGGCTTGTGCCCTCTGGTTGATCAGCAACTGAAGAAGACCTCCCAGGGTGCTCTGACCTCTTTGAAGAGGAGGTCTTTGAAGACCTCTCGTGCTAGGACGTCCTCCACTCGATTGCTTGTGGGCATGTCGAATGGCCTCCACGTGTTTTATCTTTCCCGCTGCGACCTCTCTCTTGTTGTTAGCCCTGCGTGGCAAGACCTCTGTAAAAAGCTTGACCATAAAGTCTTTTGTTGTTAATATTGTTAATTTGCCTGCTTCATCTTTAGTTTATTGTATGGTTGTGATGACATCGTTGTTGATCTCTGTGCAGACCAGCCACTGATCATGGGACTGGTCCAGTGAGTACAGAGGGACCTTGGGTTGCTTACCCGGGGCGTGACACAAGACAACATTTCTCTTCTGAACAATGTACTCAGTAGGCTTCATGCTGAGGGGATCACTCCTCGTGAAGACATGATGATTGCCCACTCGAGTGCCATTGGTGATCAAGCCAGAACTTTGCAAGAGTTAGTGACCACTCTGAAGACGAACCAAGCTGATTCGATAATGGAAGCGGTCAAAGAGAGAATAAGTTTTGTTTTGGCAAAACTTAAAGCTCATGTCCCTAGCCTTAAACTGCAACCCATCAAAGACGACTTCGACTGCTTTGAAGCAGAAGTGGAGCGGTTGATGTCAGAAATGCAATCAATCGGCGAGGAAGTCACGGAGGAGATGTAAATAGGATCTCCTTCGTCAAAGTAGTCTGTACTTGAATCCTGTAAAGACAATTTTTTTGTTGTTGATATATATAATCATTTCTTCTTCCTGCAAATCATCTTGTAGGGTAGTTAGTAACTTATAAGATAATGAATGAAAAAAGAGATTAAGACTGAGAATTGAAGTCATATTAATAACTTTATCCTAGCCTCCGACTATTTGCTTGGTTTATTTAGATAAACCGAGTAAACAGTGTAAATTGGGATTTCTTTAAAAAGAGAGGTTTATCTATCTTGTAGTTTTTTGATCGCGGTTTGTCTCGCACTGGTCGAAAGTGTAGGAACGAGTCGACACTAGGAAGTTCCTTCTAGTGGGCAGGACCACGTGCAGAAAGGAAAGGATTCGACAAGGTGATGTCACCATCCTTTCGACCAGTGTAAAGAAAGTTTGGGTACTAGTCGTAGAAGAACTTACGACCAGGTAATTATCGAAAAATTATCAAAGCGCTACTCAAAGTAAGACAATAAAGATAGAAAGAACATGATACTTTATTGTAGGGTTGGTCGGATTACACATAAAATTTGCGTAATTGGTCGATGTTCCAAGAATTGGAGAGAATTATGCCGTCTTCCATTGCTAGTCATACCGAACCTGGTTGTATAACTTCGATCACAGTGTAAGGACCTTTCCACTTAGGGGAAATCTTGTTCCGATTAGACTAGGATTGAATTTTCCTCAACACCAAGTCACCTACAACAAGGTTGCGAGGTTGGACCTTACGATCATAGTATCTGCGCAGGGCTTGCTGGTAGACTGCTGAACAGATTAAGACTTGATTTCTCTTCTCTTCGAGCAGGTTAATGTCATCCGCTCGAAGTTGTTCTTGGATTGACTCGCTGAAAATTTCGACCTTTGTTGACCGGATCTTTAGTTCTGGTGGAAGCATGGCTTCGGCACCGAAAATTAGGAAAAAAAGGAATTTCACTTGTAGCCCGACTAGCAGTCGTACGAACTACCCATAATACTGAGGGTAAGTCTTGTACCAAAGCCCCCGAGCGCTTGACAAGCTGGTCGAAGACTCGAGTTTTGATTCTTTGCATTATTTGGTCATTCGCTCTTTCGACTGCCCCCATTACTTTATGGATAGGCAACAGAGGCGTAACATAGCTTGGTACCCAACTCGTCGCAAAATTCTTGGAATTTTGCGCTCGAAAATTGTTTACCATTATCTGTGATTATTTGACTTGGGACCCTAAACCGAGTGATCACGCTTCTCATCATGAACTGCTTTTGTCGCTCGTTGTTATCCTCAGATCGCGAGTTCGCCGATCCATTTTGTGAACGTATCAATAGCCACAAAAAGGAACTCGAAGCCTCCTGGAACTTTTGGGAACGGTCCTAGGATATCGAGACACCAGGTCGCAAAAGGCCAAGATAGAGGGATTGATTGCAATGCCTAAGCCAGTTGGTGTATTTGCTTGCTATGAAACTGGCGTTGTAGACATTTCTTAACCAACTCTTTGGCATCATAGAGAGCTGTTGGCCAGTAAAATCCTTGTCGAAAGGCTTTTTCGACTAGTGTTCTATAGGAAGCATGAGTTCCACAGATGCCCCCGTGTATGTCGTGAAGGAGGTTTAGTCCTTCTCTCTGCGATATGCATCGCATGAGTACCCCCTTGAGTGCCTCGTTTATAGAGGACTCCTTCGATCAAAGTATACATTTTGGCCTTTCAGGATAAGCGATCCGCCTCGAGATCATCGTCGGGTATAGTACCCGTCTGAAGATACTTATAGATGGGATGCATCCAGGTATCCTCGTATTCTAGAAAGGTTGTCTCAATAGAAGGTGTCTCTAGTATTTCAACCACAGACGACTTCTGGAGTTGTTCTAGGCAGACTCCTTTTGGTACTTGTGATCGGGAAGAAGCTATTCGAGTAAGCTGGTCGGCGAGAAAATTATCCTTTCGAGGGATGAATTGTACATCGAAACCGAAAAAATACTTTTCAAGCTTTCGAACCTCCGATAAGTACCGAGACATGGTTGAATTAGAGCACTGATACTCTTTCCCGACCTGATTCACAACTAGTTGAGAGTCTCCTCTCACGAGTAGTCGTCGAATCGCGAACGCTTTCACAACTCGTATGCCAGCCAGCAAACATTTATATTCTGCCACGTTGTTAGTGGCCTGAAAGTTTAATTGAATGACATACTTTAAGGTCTCTCCGTTAGGAGATTCCAGGACCACCCCAGCCCCCGAGCCACTTAAAGTAGGTGACCCGTCAAAGTACATCATCCATCGGTCGCGGTATCAGATCGAATCTGAAATGTGTTCAGATTTGTCCATTCGGCGACAAAGTCTGCTAAGATCTGGGATTTAATGGCCGTTCGGGACACGAAATGGAGGTCGAACTCCCCAAGTCCTACTGACCATTTTGACATGCATCCCGCTGCTTCCCTATTCTGGAGGATCACTCCCAAGAGAAACTTAGACGGCACAATTATCTTGTGCGCTTGAAAATAATTCCGCAATTTCCTTAAAGACATGAGGAGGGCATAGAGAAGTTTTTGGACCTAAGGGTAACGCTCCTTAGGCCCGTGCAAAACTTTACTTACGTAGTAAACTGGTCGTTGGACGCTTTCAAGCTCTACGACCAGTACTGTGCTCACTGCCTGTGGCGTGGCAGCTAGATAAATTAAGAGCATCTCTTCTAGTTTCAGAGAAACCAAAACAGGAGCAATCGTAATATATCTCTTGGCATCCTCAAAGGCAGCGTTTGCCTCTTCCGACCACTCGAAACCCTCGTGCTTCCTTAGAGGTTTGAAGAAAGGTAATCCTTTTTCTCCTAGTCGTGCAATGAAACGACTTAAAACCGCCATGCATCCTGTGAGTTTCTGGACTTCTTTCTTCGTGGTTAGAGGGTGCATTTGCACGATGGCCTTTATCTTTTCGGGGTTTGCTTCGATCCCTCGTACAGAGACCAGGAATCCAAGCAATTTTCCTGAAGAGACTCCAAATACACACTTCTCAGGATTGAATTTCAAGTGGTGTTTTATGAGGTTGTCGAATGTCTCCTGCAACTCTGAAATATGATCAAGCCGCTTGATGCTTTTTACGACTAGATTGTCAACACATGCTTCCAAATTTCGACCTAGTTGAGATGAAAAAGTCGATTGCATCAAGCGTTGAAAAGAAGCGCCAGCATTTTTTAGACCAAATGGTATTTTGACATAACAAAATATTCCAAATGGAGTAATAAATGCGGTATTTTCTTCATCTTCTAGACACATATTAATTTGATGGTAGCCAGAATATGCGTCTAGAAAACTTAATGTTTCACAACCAGCAGTAGAATCAACCAACTAATCGATACGAGATAAAGGGAAATCATCTTTTGGACAAGCTTTATTAAGATCAGTGAAGTCTACGCACATTCACTACTTGCCATTAGACATCCTAACCATAACAGGGTTGGCCAACCACTCTGGATGGTCGACTTCTCTTATAAAGCCTACATTAAGAAGCTTGTCCAATTCTAACCTTATAGCATCTCGTCGATCAGGGGCAAATTTTAGTAATTTTTGTTTTACAGGTACTTTGTCAGGCTGTAGAGCTAGCTTGTGCTCGATCACTTCCCTGGGGACTCCGGGCATGTCGGATGCTTATCACGTGAAGACATCTGCGTTTGCTTGGAGGAAAGCGATGAGGGCGTCTTCCTATTTGGGGTCGGAAGTATCCCCGACGCGAACAGTCTTTGAGGGCTCCTCTGGATTCAAATAAACCTCCTTGACCTGGTCGTTTGGCTTAGGTGCAGCTTTAGTCTTCGACTGTTTGGTCGAAGGCTGCCCTTTGTTTTCTTCTTGAGCCGGTATTTGACCAACCATCTCAAGGGACCGACGGTCACATGTGTGCGCCATCTTTTTGTCACGATGAATTGTGATCAGTCCTTTGGGACCTGGCATCTTAAGACATTGATACCCATAATGAGTAGCGATTAACAATTTTACCAAAGTTGGTTGTTCGAGTATGGCATTATATGCCGTATCGAAATCGACCACATCAAAGGAGATCTTCTCTGTCCTGAAATTACTTGGAGAACCAAATGCTAAAGGTAGAGAAACTTGGTCAATAGGTTTGGCCGAAGACCCCGGTACAATACCATGAAAAGTGTATCGTACCGGTCTTACCTTGGTCCTAGGTACTTGCATCTCATCCAAGGTACTCGTAAACAGAATATTTAACGAGCTACCACCATCAATCAACACTCGATTTACTCGACAGTTGTTGATGGTGGGCTCGACCATGATCAAAAAATGTTCTAGTCGAGTGGAAGGGATCGGGCAGTCACCCTTCTCGAAGGAGATGGTGACTTCCAACCACTTCGGCAGTTTATTAACAAGACGAGGGTCGATAGAGTTTACCCCATGTTCGACAGCCTTAAGGTGTCGTTTTGACCCGTATGCCGTGATCCCCCATAGATATGCTCGATGGTGTGCTCGGGATCTTGGAATGGCATCTCCTCGTTGTTGTCTGACTGCGTACGACCACTGGCTTGCCCTACCTCTTCGAGGGTAGGAAGTGGTCCTTTGCCGTTGTAGTAGTCATCGAGTTTTCGTTGAAAAACTCAGCAGTTGCGAAGGTCATTGCCTTCCTTTTTATGGAAAGGACACCACCTAGGCTTGTCGTTCTTCCGCTCAGGGTGCTTACCTTTGCCTCGATCAGAGTATGGCTTGGAGCCTTGAGGATTTTTATCGCTCACGGCCAAGGCCTCCTTGGAACTATTGGCTTGAAGCTTTTGGCTCTTTGCCTTGTTCTTGGATTTCTTGGTCTTCTTATCCTTCTTTTTACCACTTTCGCCCACCTCTTGAGGAACTTTATCTTCTCGGTCAATAGTGTTATTCCACTCGACCGCTTCAGCAGCGGTAGCATATCGATCGGCCACCTCAAAGAGTTCGGTGATAGTTGCGGGAGGATTTAAGGCGATATCCTCCGTGATCTTTTTACTACAGACTCCCTGCTTGAAAGCTCTAATGACAGAAGAATCAGAAACCTCAGTAATAGAATTTAGAACCTGACTGAAGCGTCGAATGAACTGGCGCAGAGTCTCGTGGTCGTTCTGTCTCATCCTGTGCAGGTCGTCCTCCTTCCCAGGGCGATGATAGGTGCCTTGGAAATTCACCGGTAGGAGGTCGCAAAGGTGCTGCCATGAATAAATCGACTCGAGTGGCTGATTTAACAACCACGATCAAGCAGATCCCTCGAGCACAGTAGGAAGGTAATTTGCCATTACATGCTCTCCTCCTCTTGTAGCTCGGACAACATTTGTGTAGATATGGAGAATTTCAATGGGGTTTTGAGATCCATTAAACTTCTACATGTTCACTGGTCGAAACCGAGGCGGCCAGCAAACTACTCGGAGGTCAGGTGAGAAAGCCCGACACCCGGTAATAACTTCTTGACGCCTTCTTTGTAGAAAAGAAGGATTGACGTCACCAGGTGATTGTACACGACGATACCCGGTCATAGGTGGACCCGACCTGTGGTGGGTCTCAACCCTACGAGGGAAATACTCAGATTCCGCTCATTGTCAGCAGATTGGTTGGAGTGGTGAATGACCACCTCTCCTGGGAATTTGCTGGTCTTCAGGCACTTGAGGAACTCTCCTTCGGCTGGTGCGATGATCAGGAGAGCGTCGTGATCGGTCGTCACGACGATCTCCATGCGGTGAGTTTTTCGAACGACTGGAGCGGATGAAGTCATACCGCCACGACTTCTAGGTTGATGTCAGCGAGGGTGCTCAAGCTTGGCCACCGTGCTTCGAAGTCTTTGCGCGATCTCTTCAGCAAAGAGGTCGTAGCCAGGTGTTCGAGCAAGTTCTCGAGATGGGTTCTCGAGAAGGTCATTGATGTGCTGGAGTTCTTGAGTTTCTTCCGACTGATAGTGAACGTGCCTAGATGGATTTTTCTGAGTTGCGGTTCTTCTCTATCGAGTTGCCTCAAGAACTTCCATACCTGAGCCTCGATATTGCCTTAGTGGAGTACGAGTATTTCAAGAATCTCTTTCACACTCATCAGAGTGTTGATTCTGTTCATCACCGGAGGTGTCCTCGTCATTGCTACAAGGGGTCACATCGTGTGATCGTTGGGGAGCATCCTCAATCCTGTCTCTAGGAGAGCGATCGTCACTTGAGGGAAGAACAAAGACCTCCCGTTGATGATCTCCACCTGCACTTGAGCCCTCCTCGCTTGAGGAGTAGACGAGAGACACTATCTAGCGACTTGGAGCAAACCCCTCCAAGAAGAGGAATTCCGGGTTATAACCGTCTCTATTCGCAAGTGAGCCCTGCGATGGGATGGTCGAACCCGCAGGAAAAGCACGTTCAACCCCATCCTTTGTGGGGCTAACCTGAGAGAGATGAGGCTAACCTGAGAGAGACGACCACTAGGTGCTGATGAAGCTCCGGAATGGTTGCCTCCAGGACTTGTCGTGCCAGGTCGGACTGTCTTAGACGGACTTGAACACTTGGAGGGGGAACCCTCGCTATGCTCTGAGTCTGTCTTGATACAATCCTGATTGTGGTCGAATTGACTCTTGCCCTCTGAGGACACTGGTTCCTCATCCGGACGTATTGTTGCGGGGGATAAAGATCCCTCCTCAACCCCATCGATGGTATGGTCTCCTCGAGAATGATCTCCGAAGGCGACATCACCATTGGATGATGCAATACTCGGCTAGTAGTCGAAACTGGTATCCATGTCGATATTTGTGTAATCGGCCAAGTCGAACAAGTTCTCCTCGTTCCACTCTCCTGCCATGAGAGCATTAGAGTTGGAAAAGAGCAAAGAAAGCTGGTGACTCGAAGATCCCCACGGTCGGCGCCAACTGTCGGTGTTTTAGAACCGAACTTACGTAAAGATTGTTTGATTCGAGGGGTCTCCAAGACTCAAATCATGCAGAGAGAGGCGACACGGGGATTTTTATACAGGTTCGGGCCTTCTCCCAGGGATAATAACAACGCTACTCCTGTGTGTATGTATTGAGCATGCTGGATTACAAGATCAAGAGAAAGACTAGAATGAGGCGTCTTATACCCCTGATTCCTCTCTCCTCTCTTTTTGATGATTATGCCTTTTATACAGTACTCGGAGCGTACTGCTATTTCTCTGGTCCAAAGGGCGCCTTAATGCTTCAGATAATAGAGCCGTTACTGGAGATTATTGTGGGAGTAGTAACGTTCCCACATCGTGAGGCAGTTATCACCATGACAGAGAGTTGAATTGTGCCATTACTCTAGAGAATAACAACGTAGTTTACTACCCATATCTTTAAATATGGTGTGGAAGATCCCCTGGTCGACTAGGCCCACATGTCTATAAGCTCCATCGACTAGGGACTGGTCGCAGAAGAGCTTACGACCATACACTGATCGTAGAAAGGCTTACGATCATGGCATAGTCGTAGAAAGGCTTACGACTATAGGGTAGTCGTAGAAGAACTTACGACTTTTGGGTGGTTGTAGAAGAACTTACGACCTCCAACTTCTCCCTTATGAATATTAAGGGGTATACTCAAGAACCATATGATGTCATTATTATCTATAATATGAATTACAGATGAATAATTAAATGAGGATCATTATATCCTCGTCAAGGTGAATGGGTCAATTATCCACGCTTTTGATTCCAATGTTCCAACATTTTATCAATGATGTTAAGAAGAAAAAAATATTAGTGGAACAAAGCAAACACGCTCGTGGAAAAATCCAAGACTATTAGTGTGGCAATTGGAAAATAGCTGTGGAACAAATCAATGCAATTAGTTGAAACAAACGAAAGTATTAGTGCAAAAAAGTGGAACAAAGAAAAAAATGTACTACAACATTCGACAAAAAAGTGCAAACTAAATGAAAAGAAAAGGAAAGAAAGAAAAGGAAAAAAAAAACAGAACTCCTAGCTTGGCCCAATCGAAACCATTTCCATCTTGGGCTTATGGTGTGAGCGTCTCCCTCGATCCAAATCGTAAAAGCTGGCCAGGCTTGGAGGGCATAGGGATGGCAATGGGGCCCTATTCTCTGTTCCCCAACGGGGAATTCACCTATTAGGGGTCGGGGTTTGGGCTATTTCTTTCCCCACGGGGATGCTAATATGCAAATACAATTCTCCATTAGGAGAAGCGGGGCCGGGGCCATTCCCCTACTCCCCATCCCTGCTACCCGCATAGGCCCCCGATAACCCTATGACATGTGGGCCACTACCCCAATGTTTAAATCTTTAAGTGTTTGCTTGCTTATTTGCTTGGTAGTTGGGACACCATCTTTAATAATATTGTTGGAATTCTTCATTTGGAACAATGATAAGCACTGTTTAAATCATTTGGAACACTGATTTTGTCGTCTCAATGTGTGTCTGTGTAGGAGAGGTTGGAGATCCAATTTTCGGGTCTGGGTCCCCATGGGGCCCTGATAACCCGATGGGGACGGGGAAAGGGGGAGAATAGCACCCCAGGACGAGGACGCGGACGGGGAACAAGGATTTTTTTCTTCTCTCGGGGATGGGGATGTTCCACCACTCCCCGCCGAAGAATGGCCCTGTTGCCATCCCTAGGAGGGCAGACCATTTTCCAATATGAGGAACTCATGTCGCCCTGGTCCAAACCATTTTCCGAGGTCCACCTGCATCTTGCGGGCCTGGCTCAGAACTGTTGGGAAACCATGGGCTTGGCCCAGCAGCCGGTCCATGGTCCATGGGTGAGCACTGCATCCAAACCCTAGCAAGGTCTCTAGACTATAAATATGGGGTGTCAATTATTGTAAAAGGCTGATCATTTGATGAAGTAATAAAGAAGAAGAATACCCTCTACATCTTTGTCTCTCTGTGTGTTCAATCTACTATTGTGTTCTTGCATTGTTTGATGTGATCCCACATTTGTCTACGAGGTGATAGCTTGGACTGGACTCTTCAGCGACGGTTCCTCAACAGGAACTTCATCCAGGCAACCAAACGGCTCCATGTTTACATCCAGCGGTGCGAGTTACCTGCGTGCAAAGAACCAAGCACACCATAAGGGGAAGAGATGTGGTCGTCCTTCTGCGGTGGCTGATGGCACGAGGCACTCTTCGTAGGTGTGAAAACTACGTGTGCCTGCCTTTTACACATGGATCTAGTGCGAATGCACGCACGTGCGAGGAGAGGCTGTTAGGCAGTGTTTGGTTGAGAGACAATGTGAGATGAGATGGCCTAGTTCTTTTTTGTAGGATGGGATGATGCGAGTAGGATGTTTAGTTTAAGGTACTTGCCTAACGACGCTTTCTATGGTTAGGGTTTGGGGGTTGGGGAAGCAGCGTCACTGTGAATCTGAGCACCGGGAGGAGGAAGCTTTGAGGGGGACGACAAGTAGAGAAGAAGAGAGGTTTTTTTTGTGGGCACAGCAGCGACTCGAGTCGAGTCTTGCCTATTCTTGTGTTGCATGATGGGCCGAGCCCATCTTAAGTCTGTCAAGCTCAGAATGGGCGTTCGAGATTCAACGAGGCAACAATTTGCCCTAATGCAATGCATCATGGTTAGACATGTTCAAACCCCAGGCCGAGCTGAATCTGGAAAAGCCCGGCCTTGAATGGGCAGGTCCGGCCCGAAAATTGTTTTTCCAATAAAACAATATTATTTTGATTTTTTAATAAAAATTAATATTTAATTCATTTTGAGATATTTGTTTTTAGCGTTTTTATTGCTTTCATCAGGCTTTTTTAGACTTTGGGCCAAACCTTCAGGCCGAAAATCAAAGCCTGGGCACGAAAAATTCGGGCCGAACCGCTCATGAACGGGTCTAATCATGGTCTTTAATAACCATCTCATCAAGGACCAGGTTTAATGTGGTTGATCACTCCTGAGTCTTCTTGTACGATACTGCAACACGAAGATGATTTTTTTTATTTGGCCCTGTAGCGCCACATAATTGCAAAAATCACACCCTTAAAACTGTATTTGCACAACTAGACCCCATATGAGCACGGAAGCGAGGGGTGGCCGATGCATGTCCCTTCAAGGCCGACGAAGCGCGGCCGGCACACCATGAACGAGCGGGCAAGCGCGAAGAAGTGAGGTGATCGGCCACCTTCCACGATGGATGAGCGCGGAAGGGGCGGCGACATCCTGCGGTGGCCGAGCGCGGAAGGGCGGGCCGCATACCGCAGTGGCCCACCGCGGAAAGAGGCAGGGGTTTAAGCGGATTGCAGCGGCTGGCGATTAGGGTTTTCAGTGGATTGGCGGCGATTAGGGTTTCCAACGGGACGGGATTAGGGTTTCCAGCAGGATGGTTAGAGTTTCCAGCGGTCTAAGATTTCATTCCGGTTAGCGCTTTTACGAATACGAAATTTTTTCAATCATTTCAGTTATGGTTTCCACGGGCACTAATATTTGTAAAAAAACATTATTAAGAAATATGGGCACGGAGGTTTGTAAATTAGGGTTTCCTTTTCTCCAAAATCAGGGTTTTGTCACGGTTGCAGCGCTGTTTGTAGTAATTTCAAAATGAAGCAAATGAGTTTAGAAAATTACAAAACTTTTTGTGGGGCCTCCCGTCACAGTGTTGTTGCTTCTGTATTTTTTCTATTAATTAATTCGTTCAGAGAAAGGATGATTAATAAGCATATCAGACGAGGTATAACCCTGAGGATGTTGTCCAAGCAAACTTTGTCTGCTGAAACACTTGTTGTACTATTGGAGTCTCTACTCGATGAAGTTGTCTGAACGTATACGCGTATATAGCCAGGCAGTTGATGAAGTACTTTATCAACCTTATACCAAATATGATTGAAGGGGTTGAGAATGCTCGTTGTGATTATGAAGATGCCCTAAAACATGGAGTCTCTCCTCGATGAAGTCGTTTGAATGTAAACGCGTATATAGGCAGGTAGTTGATGAAGTACTTTATGAAGCTTATACAGAATATGATTGAATAGACTGAGAACGCTCGTTGTGATTATGAAGATGCCCTAAAACATGAAGGATTCGATGTCGGTGCGAATGGTTCTTTCTGGGATTCCACTAGAAGAGGCATACTTGCAATATAGGCTTGCTTTCATGGCTTAGCGGAGACACGGAACCAGAACTACATTAGAGTCCACGGATAGAAGCACGTTACACGTAGTCACATGGCATGATGGTTCGGCTAATTGCTTTAGTCATCCTCGCTACTACTACGGTACACTGCGACACAAGCATCCGGATCATGTAAGTATACATGCCTTTAGGGATAGTAAAAACATGACGGTAGGACAGGGACTACTACTGCACGACTCGACCTCATCGTGGGACCGGGCCATTTTCTTCCTTGCTAGCTCGGTGTTGAACTCCTCGCCCGGCCTCTTTGGCCTTGGTCGTAATTTTTCTCTTTCTCGCGCTCCCTCTCATGAGCCTCGCGCTCCTGCGCTGCCTGACGGCTCCAGATGAGCTTGCATCTCCCGACGATTTCGTTGTGTTTTCGTTGCTGCGGCGTCGCTCCTCTAGGATCTCGCGGTCTCTTTGTTCATGCCACTCGTCCATGTCGAGAGACCATTGGTCATGTGGGTGGATCTCGTGGTCGATCCACTTGCGGTAGCCACATAGCGGATCCGGGGACTACAGGTAGACGGGAGAGGTTGTTAGTGCGTACTTTGAAAGAGAAATAGTATGTAAACACACTTATGAATCGTCCTTACGGCCAATAATAGTCGCTCGTGTTCGACATCGGTCGATAGTCATCGAGTAGTTTGCGCAACCCCAGTAACGCATGCCTAGGCTGAGGGGGTGCTTGGACTTGAAGAACTTGCATCTGTCCCTGCACCAACAGAGGGGCGTCCCCTCGTGCGTGTTGCGGCTAACACTTGGTTGGAACGTTCGATAGGGTTGTCGCTACGGGGCTTCATTACGGCGTGCCATGTAGGCATGCATCTCTTGTTCGACCCGGCCCTAGTAGCCCTTGCTCTGTCGTCCTCCTCCCTCAGACCCTTGCTAGTTCGCGGATCCGGTCCCATTGCCTCTGCCTGTCGTCCATCCCAGCGTGGTGAAGGAAGCTCTGGTGTAGTGTTGGGTTTGGTTGTGTAGTGCTGGGTTTAGTTGCGTAGTGTTGTGTAGTATTGGGTTTGGTTCAATGCCCTATTATAAGCCCCAGGGTTGGCATGGTGTGGTTAATTTCATGTAGAGTTATGTCTTTTAGTTCTGAAAAGTTGAGGAGGTAGAGTGTTGTCATGTCGATCTGAAAAGCTGGCGAGGCATAGTGTTGTCACATCTTACTTTGCAGAGAGAAGTCATGTCTTGCTTTGCAGAGTGCTGTCTTATCGGTTTGAAAAGCTAGCGAGGCAGAGTGTTGTCACGTCTTTCTTTGTAGAGTCTTGTCTTTTTGGTCTGAAAAGTTGGCGAGGCGGTCAGGGTTGTCAAGTCGATCTGAAAAGCCTAACCCTAAACCTAAATCCTAAACTTCACAAAGTTGTCTCCTTTGGTCGTATCACTGCGCAAAGCTGGCCCGTGTGGTCTTATCACTGCGCAAAGCTGCCTCGTCTAGTCTTGTCACTGCGCAAGGCTGTCTCCTTTGGTCTTATCACTACGCAAAGTTGCCATGTGTGGTCTTATCACTGCGCAAAACTGCCCCGTGTGGTCATGTCACTGCGCAAGGCTGTCTCCTTTAGTCTTGTCATTGCGCAAAGCTGCCCCGTTTGGTCTTGTCTCTGCGCAAAGTAGACAGCCTCGTCTGGTCTTGTCATCTGCAAGCTAATACATTACCCGCTTTGTTAGCCTCCCCCCGCGGGTTATAAAACGCACGCCCCACGCTCCGAAAGTAGGACCACTAGACCCTTGAAACTGTAGGAAGAAGAACATTCTCCGTCAGACAAGAACATACGATGGCGACGCCCGAGGACCGATCCAACCGGTCGCTGAAGCGGCACCTTCTCACGGAAGGGAGGGAGGACTCGCCCTAACTACGGTTGATGTTGAACAAGCGTGCTCAACCCAGGTATGGCGAAATGCGACACGGGAGGACGCTATCGCAAAGTCATAGACGCCCTTTTCGATGGCGGACGGCGTTTCTTCCGATGCCCATACTCTAGGGTAAATAGTTTTGTTCATGTTACTGCTAATACGTCCTCCATACTAATCGTCCCTTGCAGTAGATGGTGAAATGCTACTTTACCCGCTGGATCGATCCTCCCCATGAACGACATGTTTCGATGCAGGTGGATACATTGTGGAACTGAATCTTTGATTTGGATGCGCAAATTGATGATCTCAAGGAGAAAAATGATGACCTCCGCCAACAGATGCAGCGCGAGAGGGGCAACGAGGAGGTCGTGAACATAGGAAGTTCTTATGATCCCACATGCTGCTGCGCGAACCCTAGCTGCATATGTCCGTGCCACTACAACGACGGCCAGCCACGTCCGACGCACCCCCCTGTAGAACACTCTATGTGGGTAGTGCGAGGCACCTTCTATCATTAGACACCTTCTGTACGCAATTATGTTCAATCTCATAAAGCATGTAATTCGTAGTGCGATGCACCTTCTATGCGGTTGCCTTTTATCGAGTTGACTGTTGCATCGATGTGTCGTGTGCATTAACCATAAACCCAAACCCTAACTCGTGTAATGCAAGGATACACGGCAGTTAATCCATTCATGAAGGAGTGCGATGCATAAGTAAATAGTGGACATTACAATCTCATTACTACTGAACTTCTAATTGGCAGAAACAAGAAATAATAGTAGAACACACTAAAACTCATGGTCCCTACCTCCGCCGCCTGCCCCGACGCTGTAGCTGCTCCGAAGGGAATGTGAACCTGTCCGGGGAATGGCGTGTCTCTAGAAAGTCGTAGTGGGATTGCTGCGTGGGAGGCGGTGTCACATAGAACTCATTGTAGGGAGCGGGGTAAGACTAGAGCATATCGTCCACTCACTCGTCCTGCAAAAACGGCACTGCTGCGTTAGGGCAGAGGTTATGACCTTTGCAATCGTAGTCATGTTAGAAAGGATGTACCTGCGGAGTCGGAAGTGCGGACTGCGATCCTTAGCCTTCATGTCCGAATTGGTCGCTCTAGACTTGCAAATTCGGTGGGCTACGTGAGTTTACCGTAGCGTGCAATGAGAAGATTGAATTAAGTATGTTACAGTGTACCTGTGTATGTGGTTGTGCGGACGATGATGTTCCGGGCAATCAATTTGAAATAGTGCACGATGTAACGCCCCGCTTTCTCCTAGGTTCTTGCCTGCTTTTCAAAATAAAAGTAACCATTTGGTTTTGATGAGAGTTCAAAGCTTAACTTGAGTTTTCAAAAGAGCTTTAATTGATTAAACCAAACTTGAACTAAATCTGTTCGGTGCCTTTGTTGTTTGTTGGAGTTTTCCCGTTCTCCCTCTTTCGGCTCTGTGTGCGCCCTTGTGTTTGGTTTCTCCTTTCCGCACCTCTTTTGTGACCGAACTCCTTTATCGCTTCTCCTCTCTGTTTTGACCTCCCGTGGACCTCTCCACGCTCATTTGTAACCCCGAATTCTTTTGGGCGCCCCAAGTCTCTCTGGGCTTCCCGTGCCCATATGGACCTCCTTGTATCCATATGGAACTCCTTTGGACCCTCTCTTGTCCTTTAGGCCTCCCTTGTTGAGATCTCGCCGTTAGACCTCCTCTCGGCGATCTTAACCGCCGAGACCTCCCCTTGTTGAGATCTCGCCGTTAGGACCTCCTCTCTGAGATCTTAACCGCCGGACCTCCCTTTGTGTGGATCTATTCGTTAGGATCTCCCTTTGAGATCTTAACCGCCCAGGTCTTTCCTTTTGTTTGGATCTAAAGGTCCCGACCTCCTTAGGTCCAAGACCTCTTTAGCACTTGAAACCACCGTTGGCTCCTACGGTCATACCGCTTAAGGCTTTGCCTCCCTTACCTAAGGACCGTTCGATGTTGTTCGGATGGCCCGATCCTAAGGGCACGTTTCGCCGGTCCTAACGCCCCTTCCTTCTCCTAGCCGTCCGATCTAAATCGACGGCCTAGTCTCGTTGGTCTGTTTGCTCGGTCCAAACGGCCCCATTGTTTGGCGCCATTCGATCTTGATCCGACGGCCAACTGTGAGGTAACGCTTGATGGTCTCGAACGTCATTCTTTCTTCTGACCGCCGATTCCAATCAAACGGCTCGCTTTCTGTGCGCTTTTCCTTTGTTCCTGTGACCTCTTTTTGGTCAAGCTTTTGCAAAGACCGCCTCGATCCTTGCCGTCTTTTGTAAAGACCACCCTCCTAATTCAGAGAATCCTTTTGATCGGACCTCCTCGTTGAGTGCCTTGAGGACCTCCCCGCCCGTAACCTCCCTTGAATGCTTTGGACCTCCGTCCAGACCTCCCCTTGAGCATTTTAGACCTCTTGTCCAGACCTCCTCGTGGTTGTTTTCTCAGAGACGACTCTTGCGGTGGGGCCACCTCTTTGACTAGTGGTGCACCCTTTGATCGCCCCACTTGCCACCTCTCTCAACCTTGTAATTATTGCTCTTGCTCGAACTCAGGCGATTTAATAGGTGTCGGTCACATTAAATGCACACATCCGAGGTACCTTATTTTAATTCTTAAGGGCAAGCCCCGCTTTAGCAATTCCGGATTGCCAACACGCCATTGAACCTCTTTCTTGGTGCACTCCACCAACTCGCTATATATAGCTTGGGTGGGCAAACCCTTGTAACCTTTTTGCTCTTTTGCCCACTTTGTTCTCCCGCCTTTGTTCGCCTCGCTTGTGCTTGAGCTTCACCAAGAGTGAGCCGCAGGTTGGCATCTTCTCCGAAGACCTCCTTTTGGATCTTTGGCGGTCTTTTGCTTAAAGACCACCCTCCTTACCTTGGACCTCCTTGTGGTCCCGTCACTGCTTATCCGGTTTTGGTTAAGTTTTGTTTAAGTTCTTTTAGTTTTCTTTTGAAGTTCTTTGGCCTAGTGCGGTTTTGCTTATTTGGTTTTCTTGCTAACGTGTAGATCACGAGTTTGAGGAGATCTTAGACCCAACTCTCTCTCTCAAGGCTCTCCACCGCTGACCAAGGCAAGCCACTGCACCTCCTTTGATCATTTTGAACCTAGTTTTGTAAATGTATTTTGGTTTTACTCTATCATGCATGGCTATGTTTATAAGAAAAGGTTTGGGTCAGAAGTTACTTTCCTACTTGTCGTTATGCCTCCTTTGTTCTTTGCCCCTATCATGTTGTTATGTTCACCTTGTGAGCCCTAGGATGGTTATTTAGTTGGTATTTCTTGTTATTTGCCAACATGGGGTCAGAGGTTATGTATTGCTTCGCTTCTAGAAATCGTGGGACCGTGAATCATGTTTCATTCCTAATAATCTTGATTAATGAACTATGGAACTTGTGGTCGGTACCACTGCTAGCGCCTATGACAGATGCCTAAGTTGTGTTGACTGTGGTGAGAGGCCACTTTGTTAAAAATCAAGCAGCCAAAACTAGGTGGTCTTTTGGCATGGGTAATTACAAAAGGTTTTGTTGAGGCAAGAAGGCGGAGGAGTGAGTAGGGGTGCTATGCACATCCTGGTTTGTGGAAGTCTTGCCTTAGCACAATTAAGAACTTTACTTTGTGTCTCATGGATCTGGCCAAACAAAGGCAACCACAAGATCATTTTATGGGGATGGTCTGGCTGAATAATTAGCAATGAGTTGGCTTGGGGTCATTGTGGTGGAGCGTGTGATTCGTTGGCGCAAGAGGGCACCCCATAACCTCATGCTGGATTTCTAGACCACGAGAGGGATTATGAAACCTTAGCGGCAAATTTAGCCGGGCCTCAAAGCTTTGTAAAGGCCTTGCGCTCTCTAGACTGCTTCACCTTAGGAAGTGAGCAAGGGTGACCTAACCCGTCCCCACTAGAGAGACCGTGGATTGTGGGTAAAGTTGTACACCTCACAGAGTGTAAGATCTATTCAATAGCCAAGTCCTTGGTCATGGACATGCTCAAGGAAAATGGTGCAAGGGGTAGTTGTTTCAAAAGTTTGTGCCATCGACACTTCAATGAGATGCCTTGGCTTTGCCTCGAAGAGACCTTGGCCGACTCGGAGGGGTCGGGGTTGGCTCGGCAGTGGTCCAAGGGTCGGTTCGGACCTCTAGAGCTGGGTGCTCTAGAGTGGTTTGTGGGTGAGACACAGTCACGGGTGTGACCGCACCTCCCCATTTTGTTGTGGATGTGAGTTGGTGCTCCTCCACTTTTTCAATCATCAAATGTATTATGTACTATTGTTTTACCTTGTTGCTTTTCAATCTATTATCATTATTATTGTCAAAACCTCGGCTTTGAACAAACTAACCATACAACTCTCACTTGGTAAGCCCTTGCATGAATATTGTTGCATAAATGCTCCTCGTGACTTGCCGAGTACATTCAAAGTACTCATGGCTTAAGCCCTATGTCAAATCGATTCTTAAGATGATCAAGCATGCAAGCGATGCAGACTCTTTGAGGAGGAGTTCTTCGATGATCCACCGCTTAGGGCGCCCTCCACCCGACTTGACTGTGGTGCTTGTTGGATGGCTTTCAGCGTGCTTTTGGTGTTGTAGCCTTAGAGCTCCTTGTTGCCAGTTGTAAGTTCTTGTTGGTTTTGTAAGCCCTCAGGGGCAGACCTCTTGTTAACAAGCTTGATCATAAGGTCCTATTATACTAAGTTTAATTTGTCTGCTTTCTCTTTGTTTGACCTCGTGGTTGTGATCTTAGCTTGTGTTCTTGTGCGAGCTAGCTTCTGTTGTCCTGGGACTAGCTCGGATGCAGGGGACAGACCTCCGGGAGGTCCCACGGACTTAGTTCGGAGGTCCTGTCGGACCTCTCTAGTGATGTACCTGGAGGTGCTACCGAGGGTTGCGGGCCAAGACCTCCAGGAGGTCCTGAAGACCTCCTCAGGAATGCATCGTGCGATGCTACCACTCCTCTCTGTGGTGGCACCGTAGCTCAAAAAAAATGATCCTCTCGGACCTCTTACGGTACATGACAGGGTGGGTCGTCACACAGTACTTGCTTCGAACGACTGCCCGAACCACGGGTTGCCCTCATGGAACCTGCCTTCGCCGCCTGCCTCGATGTCGTGTGCGAATGTGGGCAATGCCTCGTCTCGACGCTGGGCTGGGCGAGTCGTGGTCATTGTCTGAAGTCGATCTGTGTCCCCTCCTCCCCCAAGGACGACGGGCGGTAGCGAGAGTCTTTGTCACGTCGCAAGTGTTGAAAGAACAAACGGAAGTGAGATATACGTTACAAATAAGGGCACGTGCAAACAATTAGGAGAACAAATCGTAATTGACATACCGCTTGTCCGAGGCCGAGGCGCATGGAGGAAGAGTGACGGTAGCTAGGTCGACTCCCGGAGTGCGACGGACGTGCAGACGGTGGTGCGGAGGGAGGTACGGAGGGAGGTGGGGAAGGAGGTTGTTCTCGGTGTCCGCGTCGTCGTCGCCGAGCTACGTCGCTATGCCGACCACAAGTCATGGTCCTGATTGCCGCTGCCGAGTCATCATAGACGCATTTCAGCATATCTAGGAACTGAGAGGAGGTGCTGGTCCTCCCACGTCGTAGACCCTGGGCAGCCTCGGTGTTGATACTCTGAAGGCGGTCTAACTGCAAGGAAACCGACAATAAGTTAGACGCGTTTCCCGTGCAAAAAAACTACGAAGAATATTTTACCGTCTCATCTTGGCGTGCTTCTTGGATGAGTGTCGGGACTTTCGCCTGGCGGCATCGCGGCGTGACCTCCGTAGGGCGCTCTGGCGACGCACCAGTAAGGCTGCTCCTGGTGCGTGGAATGTACCACGTCAAGTACGTAGTGTGTGTCTCGACGTCGTACAGTCGTGCCTCTTGCACGACGTCGATCGTCGCCCTCTCGGCCCACAGCGTCGTCCACGGTAGCTGTGTCTCCCTCCAATCGTTGCTCTTCCGCTCTTGCCTCGTTTGCCTGCAGGTGAATTTGGACATTAGGCAATCGAAAAAAGAGATGCAGCCAATAGGTAAACCAAGTAACAACATACCTGTGGGCCTTCGCTACAAGAGGTCATCCCGGAGGCGGTGGCACCTGCTGGTAAAGCCCAAACTGTCGCATGACCCGCTGTGGTGAGTACGGCTCGACCATATGGGAGAACACTAGATGGCAAGTCGTCATCCAAGATATCGTAGTCCTGATCCAGACCGAGAGGACAAGCCAGACGGGCCGTCTCCACAATGAACTGTGTAGACCATGGGAACCATACGACCTCCACCTCGTGCAGAGTCTCGAACTGGTTGTGGAACTCAGAATAGACGCGCCTTGGCCTCTCCCTAGCCCACCCTAGCCGAGCACGTATCCAACGAGTGCCTATTGTGGGCCCCTCAACGGGGTCGGCGCCATCTCCGTCACCGTAAAACTCGGGGATGTGTTGGAAAGGGTGCACGGCCGCGGAAGCACGGCGACTGACCGACAAAGGTTGCTCCCGACCACAACACAAGAGGATGTAGCATACTACGAGGACTGGCTCCCCGGCCGTACTGCGCTGTGAGGCATCACATAAACCTCGGTACGTGGCGCAAAGCACTACGGGACAAAGTCATAGGCCTCTTCATTGAACCCCCACTCCGCCTCCTCTGGCTGCGGCAGGACCAGGGATGTCGCTGCGATGTCGTCCAATCTTGACGAGACATACACAACGTCGGTGGTCACAACACCACCAAATACACCTCCTGTAGCAACTTTTCCATCGCTCCTCTCGTAACTAGTCAGATCCACAACCTCCTCCTCGCTTTCAACCCGCTTCGGCAAGGTATTCGTGGCGATCAATACGGCCGCCCACCACCTTCTGACGCCTTCGTTCGGAACAAAGCCTCCGCACACCTCCTCAAGTCTCCATCACCCACTTCGCCCACATCTCCGCCAACAAATAGCGTCTCAGATCAACTCCACCGAGAACCACCCATGGCGGATGATTCCGTCCTCTCCACAAACTGGACATACACCATCGGCCTGGCGTATATTACAGCGGCAAGGTTGCACATAACCTCCATGTAGTTGGTCCACGAAGCGTCACTGCTCACCTTGATAAGTTGCCAAAAGGTCTGACCTTCACCACCCACCACCGAGGCATACAATGCCTCGATGCGTAACTTCTTCCTTCTGGTGTCCCGATCGAATGCGAAACGCACACTCCTCCTTAACTCGCATAGACTCATGTCCTTTAGGCCTGGTGCCAAGATCTGGGTCCGGTCACAATTTAACGGGTCCGCTCTGTACGGCCCGTCGCCTACAAGACCATCGCCATAGAACACGGACAAGTCTTGAATCGACATGTTCAGGGAAGACGGCGTTGGGTTCTACGCGCAAAACGACAAACATAAATAAATAAGTACACTTGACTATATGATGTTAGTATCAAGAAAACATATGATGTTAGTATCAAATAACAGATTGGATTAATTTTGCTCCTACTAATTCACATTTAGTTGAGTATTATAGGATTCAATTCTATATATGGAGTTGTAAATAAAAACACATGACTTAAATCATTAATATATTCTGCAGTTTGGCTATGTGACTTCTTCTGCTCTTGATTAATCTTTCCTAAATATATTTCATACTTCTATTCCAATTCTAAATAATATCCCACTAGGTCGAATGGTTTGCATAATTACACAATGTTATTTTATTTTTTTCAAAAAACAATTCAAATAATTCGTATATTTACATGGTTTCAAAATAGACCTTTCTATACATGTGTCTTAGTCTTGGTCTACCTATTCAGATTAGCTTCCTCAAACAATACAATGCATGTGTCTACAAGCTCTACCTCTTCTATTCCACACAACATCAACTATCTATGTCATAGTTACAGACTGCCTGTTACTCACATTAGACTTTTCTATAGTCGTTCTCTACATTCTCGAGCGGTTCACTTGTTTCACCATTAAGGCAATAATGCTAACAGTCCTCGGTTCTAATAATTTGTCAATTAACATGATTTCTACTACACGAGGATTACTATATTTACGTGCTAATTAACTAACAATGATATCCACACAAAGTAAAAATTTACGTCAACTATGTATGGTTACTTAACACATTCTACACAATCAACAAGCCATTACGGTAATAAAAAATAACTATACTACTTGCATGTGTACTTACGTAATAATGACATGACCCTTAAGCTAATTACATGCTAATCAACTAGCTAAAACTATAGTCGCATGTAGATAAAAATTACCTTTTCTTAATGCTCGCAAGACGACCAACAACTTATGCACTTGAAAATCACCGAAAATGCAGTTGAAAACCAGCGAAAATCTAACCAATAACCACCAACCCTTCTTGCCTTCTTTGCCTCTCTCTCGCTCTCTTCTCTGGCTCTCTCGCTCAGGCTGAAGAAATGAGAACGAGTGAAGTTCTTCACTCGGTTTTAAAGCCAACCGAGGGCTGCAATCAGGGAATCGGCCGGGCGTGTGGCACACGGCAGTGCGTTGCACATGAGGCCTTTGTGAGTATGGCGAGCCGCGTGTCTCATGCTTGTGTATGCAAATGCAGGGTCGGCGAGGCGGCCAGCGTGTGGCTAGGTCGGGCGATGGGATGGCCACCTCCTGCGGTCGCTGACCGCGGAATGCGGGGAACATACCGCGGTCCGGCAGCGCGGAAAATCTGTCGGCCCACCACATTCCGCGCTGGTCACTCGATTCCGCGCCGGGATGCGTTGCCGCGGTGCAGAGCTACCTTCCGCGCTCGCCGAGCGCGGAAGGAGACACGTGTCGGCCCCCCTCGATTCCGCGCTTATATAGGGTTTAATTGTGAAAATACAGCGTAAGAGATGTCATTTTTATAATTACATGACGCTGCAGAGCCAAATAAAAAAAATCCACGAAGATAGCATCAGATACGGAGTATACAACAGAGACGTTGCAAATTGCGATGCTAAGGTAGGTGTTTTTCCCGGACTCTGGTCAACACCTGACCTAATGATATGATGTACGAAATCAGGAGAATAGCTAATTCAACAATAAAATTTTGTTTTGTATGGTTGTATATAACCTCCCAAAGTCTTGGCATTTGATGTCATCGCTCTGTTCGCGCGCGCATATCAAGAAATTAGGCTGCGAGCCGCAGATGCCGTCCAAATCGACTCAAAACTGAAGAAATTGCCACCTTTCAACTTTAGTTTGTTTCCCCTGCATTAGTTTAGTTAGTTCATTGGAGCAAATTAAGAGCATCTTTAACAGGGTATTTATATTACTTATATCACATCAACAAAATCTTATATAAAAGAGAGAAAACACAAATCGTCTCTTTCTGAAGAGACTATCGTGCACGCGAAATAAGACATGATATATTAATCTACTCTAGTTGACATGTAGATGCTGTCTCTAAAGATGATATAATATATGTCTCTAGTTGACATGTAGACTATCTATTAAAGATGCTGTCTCTAAAGATGATGTAATATATGTCAAAAATAAAATTATCTTTAACTATTTGGTAAAAAGAAAACAAGCCTTCACTTGGGCCATGAGTGAACACATAGCTCTGCTAATTCGGTCAATATACCTAACAAGTAAATTTGCATGTTAACAAATATAAAGATCCAACAAAATGCCATGCGTGTTCAAATCCGCTGGGATCATAGCATGAAATTTTAACCCTATACTAGTATACCACATATGAATTTTTTTTGTAAATAATCTATTTTTTATTCTAAATCTGAAAATAATACCGCTTAATTTTTTTTGAAAGAATAATCTCTAGTCGCAGTCCCATTGGGCGACTAGAGCCTCATGGGTATAGTCGCCAAGCGGATGTATTTACATTAGTGCAAGTCGCCCAACCAAGGGCGACTTAGTTAAAATCGCCCAACCAATTAGGCGATTTAAGCTCCTAAACTCACAATTATGTAAACCCAATTGGAACAATTGTGTTAAAATAGATATTACATTTTGTAGGTATTGTATTTAGCAAATCGTATTATATGATGTTATTTTTGTAAAGATAAAAGTGTGGTGACAACGTTGGTTGGTCTTTCTTATTTTCAGTAGAATATGAAGGGTACGAAATATGTCGACTCATAATAACATTTTGTGATAAATCAGATATTGTTGTAGTCGTCAAATTTCTGTAGAATTTTGTGAGGGCGATTCAGATAGTAATGAATGGTAAGTAGATAGGTAAGTGATATTGAAATCTGAAATAATATAGGCTTGCTTTCATGGCTTAGCGGAGACACGAAACGAGAAGTACATTAAAGTCCGCGACGAAGCACATTACGTAGTGACATGGCATGATGGTTCGGGTAATTGCTTTAGTCATCCTCGCTACTACTACGGTACACCATGACGAAAGCATCCGGACCATATAAGTATACATGCCTTTAGGGATAATAAAAACAAGAGGGTATGACGGGGTACTACTACGTAATGACCGACCTCTGCGTGGACGGGGCCATTTTCCCTTTCTTGCTAGCTCGGCGTTGAACTCTCGCCGCCTTCCCTTCCCTTGTCGCGGAATTGTCCACGTCGGTGGTATGTCAAGTCGTCCATATCCTGCGATTCGATGATGTAAGTGCACCGTATAATGAGAATCGTAAGAAGGATTTAACTTCTTCATAACTAACGTCGTGGATACGGATTCTGGTACGGCGGCCGGATCTGTTGTGGCGGCGGTTCACCAAGATGAGCCTTTCCCTTGCCTTTGTCGCGAATCGCATACATGTCGGGTGGTATGTCAAGTCGTCCATGTCCTGCGATTGTATGATGGATGTAAGTACACCGCATCGAAACCTTACGTAATAAGGGCGCCAACCGAGAACACTCTATGTGGGTTGCCTTATGTTCAATCTCCTAAAGCATGTAACGAAATGGTGGGCCAGCGTTATTGCGGTTGCCTTTTATTGAGTTGACATGTTGTATTGATGTGTCGCATGCTTTAAGTTATATGCATCGAAGAAATATGCAATGTATGAGCGAGTTACGAAAACCAAGCTATTCCATATTATCCGATAGAATTAAGATAAAACATACTAGCAGTTGGGTAGTTGCTTACAAGAACCAAAGTACAATTACGACACAATTAGTTCGGCATTTGCTTACAAGAACCAAAGTTACATTGAACTACAAGTTACAACAGTAGGAAATGTAATACAAGTTCCTCGTGTCGTGACGCCTTTGCAAGTTCTCGGTGTGCCCTTCTGGCGGCGGTAATCTGCGTCTACTCGCCGCCTTTGTAGGCTCGACGAACAAAGCGCACTAGCTCGCGCGCGTGACCTCGCGCGATCCAATGCGATCTGTCGGGATCGATCGTCCGTCGGCCGCAACCACGGCGTTGATGTGCATGCGCAAGGAGTATGTCAAAGCGTCAAACCTATAATTCGAATAACGATCGAAGACATTTTCAAACCGCGATTTCACGTACCACGAGTGCACATTCCGCTAAGTCACGGAGGGTAGGCGTCGGTCGGTCTTTGCACGCGGCGGGGAGGTCGACGACATGCACCCGACTGGTGCGTGTCTGCGGGCATACCGTGAAGGTACTCGTCGTCTGTGCTATTGAGAATCGTCTGGTAGATCATCGGCACCACAGTCCTCATGGGCGTCGCCCATCTGTGCCACCACGGCTCCATCTTGCCCTGACATCTGCGTCCTAGTGCCACCCTCCTACTATGCTGCGGCGTAGCATTGCAATTGGAAGCAAGCGTTACGGAAATGTCAAAACATATGTGAGCAGGTGTTGCATGTAACTACGCGTGGGTCGACTCGGGCACCCTCGTCCGGCGGAAGCTGGAACAACTTTGGCGGAGGCGGCGGCGCGATCACCTGTGCCTGCGTAGTCCTCCACGAACACGTCGAAGACGAAGCTTCCTCTGCGTCGCCAAGATCGCCCGTCGCGCCCGCCACGGTGAAAACGACCCAGCTGGAACACGGGCCTCCGTCTCTGATCGAATCTGGCTCAGCGCCGCGTCGTCGGCGGTGAGACGGTCCAACAAGCTCCACAAAGTGCTCAGATGCGACGCGTGTGACTGCTGACGTGTGCATACTGTACTGCGAGCCAAAAGCGATGGTTAAAAGGATTACCCGTGTCGACTAAAGAAAATATATAGGGAAATATGTACCCGTCTACGGCACCAAAGGACCCTACGGTCGGTAGGTCCACCGCGTCACCATGGTACATGTCCGCAGCCAGACGGTCTGAAGTCTATCGGCATGGGCGTCCAGAGAAGCGCTTCGAGCGACCACAACAAGCGGCGATGAGGGCGACTGTGAGGATAGATCACGAACCGTCCGACAGCGACGATCGCATCGCCCGCGCAGATGCGTCGCGGCAAGTCGGTGATCTGGCGATCTCGATCTCCTCCTCGCCGTCGCGATGGCCTCGCGTACCACGAGGCGGGCGTCAGCGAGTCACCGTGGTGGCTGTAAGCGATACCAAATAGAACGACCACAACAATCGCCTCAGGTGTCGCGAAACACAGTCGACGGTGAAACGTGGGACCATCCGCTCGACCTCTGAAACGAATAATTAGTAAGCCGCTCATATGGCTAGGCCTTAATGAATCGCTAACCCCGCGAAAATAGGTACTATACTTACCCGAATCTGCGAAAGCCACCGCAGGGCGCACCATGCATTGTCGCTCGAGAAGTCGGCACGGAGGTGACCTCCGCCCCAAACGCATACAAACACAGCCAGCAGTCGCGCCCGATCCACCCCGCGTCCGTGAGAATCTGGCCGCTCCGCGATAGGCAAGCCGAGCGACATCGCGACATCCTCGAGTCGGGGCCATCTCCCGAAAGGGAGGTGGAAGGTGTCGTCTCGGGCCGCCAACGATCCACCAAGCGGTCGAGCGACGGTCGAGCGGGAAGCGTCGTGGCCGCTCCGGACCGGCTGAACCTCCCCATCGTCGTCGGCGACGGACCGCCGCCCTCTTGGTGGCCTCAACCATCCGTCTGGCGGTAGAAGACCGAACAGCTCGGCCTACAAAGCACGAAGCGTAAGTACAAAGTGCGCATCTGACACAAAAAAGTTACAAAGTTTACGACAAACCTCTCTACCAGCGTGGTCTAGTCTCCAAGCCGTCGGGTGTCCGCGTCTGAACCACCCCTAACTTCGGTAGCGTCACCTCATGCAACCGGATCTGCACACACGACGGCTTTCATGCGGTCTTTGCGTCGATTTAACCGGTCTAGCGGTCAAATGCCAATCCGAACCACCAGGGTCTTGAGCCATACCTGCAAATTAAGAAATTAAAAGCATTCATATTACTTACGCATTTAAATTATATTCCAATGGGAAATAAATCATATTTGATATGTTCGTAGTGCCACCTAAACACTTTGCCCCAACACAATGACACAATTTTTCCTCTGAAAGGCTATATTACGTTAACGCCTATACCGACTGCTATGGATTGCGAGATATTTATTACATCATCGTTACTATGCGTATTTATAATGCGTGAAGCTTTCGGAGAAAAAAAACAAAATTTCACATGTTTGATAATCCTACGTGTTTGGAACCATGTATCGCGTATTTACCATTCTATAAACTAGTATTTGCGAATGCATGAGTTATCGACATGTTTATCATTTTATAAACTAGCATTTCTAAAAGTAACATGTTATCATTCATCTAGCCCAGACGCAATTAGCGCAAAGACGCATAACAAGACAACTAAAATTTGACATGTTTGATAATCCTCGTGTTTGAACCATGTATCGTGTATTTAACATTCTATAAACTAGCATTTGCGAATGCACGCGTTATCGACATGTTTATCATTCTATAAACTAGCATTTAGAAAAGTAACATATACGCAATTAGCACAAAGACGAGAATAGTACAACTAAATTTATTTTTACTAACTCATTTTTCCTTCATGTTATCTCTCAACATTTGCTAACGCACCATGGTTACTAACTAATTATGCCATCTCTAGATATTTGCTAACAATATGTCATTACACATAAAGTTGATTGCTAACCTACCATGGTTTAGAAAAAAAACTTATACAAAATAATATCAAAACTTACCCTCTCTGCTGTACTCCTCTTCTTCCTCCTCTTCTCTTTTCTTCCTCCTCTTCCTTCTCCTCCTCTTTTCCTCTCTTTCTCCTCTCTCTCTCTCTCTCCTCTTTTCTCTGCCGATCACATTGGAATGGCGACAGTTGTCACATGATTTTATAGCATGCAAAGTCGCCATACTAAATGCGGTATGGCGACTATGCTCGAAACCTTCAATGTCGCCCTTCTTTGGCGACTTGATCAAAAGTCGCCCAACCGCAGGCGACTAGAGATTATTCTGTAAAAAAAATTAAGCGGTATTATTTCGTATTTCGAATAAAAATAGATTATTTAAAAAAAAAATCCTACCACATATCAATCCTCTCAAATTAGTATTGCTTACAGGATCGCGAAATAAATTTTTACGTGTTGGATTTCGAGTCCAAACTGATATCTAAATTAGATACTAGAGTACTATCTCTTCTCATTAACTATGATACATATCATTAACTTACCTATATAATATGCTTAAGATACAAGCCAAGACGGAGCATTAGGAGCCGGCTAAGCATAAGGCAAGGGAGCAAACGCGTCTCCTGGGCCGCGCAGGCCACTCAGTGGGCCACCCCCAGCCGTCGCGAGAGAGTCCTCGCCTCCTCGCTTCCACCTCCCCACACCTTCCACCCCTGCTTCTGCTCCCCTCTTCTCGCCCCCCACCTACGTTTGTCGTCGACGTGGCTGCCCCCTCGATGCCCCGGCCTTCATCTGCTCTCCGGCGAGCGGGTCACCTTGGAACCCCTCTCCTAGATCTAGTCTTCTCCTAGATTTGGACCGTCCGGGTGATACCGTCGCGTCCGAAGTGCGGTTGGAGGTCGTGGCGGTGCGAGTGTCGCAGCAGGGCGCGCGGTCGTCGTTGTGGGCGGCGTGGGGCATGTAAGCCGGCGACACCCTTCCAGATCCGACCGAGCCACGCCCCTTCTTTGCCAGATCTGCCCCCAAGGCAGGGCCGGGGCCAAGGTCGAGGCAGATCCGGTGGTGGTTGGTGCTCGGAGGGGGCGACGTGTTCGTGGTGGAGTGTCGCAGCTCGGCTATGGCGAGCCCTGTACCTCGGTAGCGCACTGCGGCAGACCGACGGTGGGGCGTTGCGGCGGGCAACGCTGCGGCCCTCGGCGCGGCATGACGGGGCGGGGCTGAGTGTGAACGATGCTGCTGGCCAGCCTCGGGCGGCGCGTTGCTGTGGCGGCCACGACACTCCAGCCACAAGGTGCTCTCGAGATGTCGACAGCCCTCCAGCCGTCATCGCCGCCTGCAGATTCCTCTTCCCCTTCGTATACACCGATGCTCGCCGCCACCCGAGAGCCTACCTCGCCAGTGGAGCTGAAGCCTTCCCGTCATCCTCCTTCCTGCCCGGATTGGCCGTCATCTGTTGTCCATGCCTAGAGAAGGTCCCACCCCGTAGCTGTTGAAGACCGGTCTTTGACAAGGCCTTGGGCCCTCAATTGTTGGGTCATTGTCCTAAGGTGCACGATGACCGTTGTAGATGCCTTTTATTTAACAGTTGGTACGGACTTAGAGGTAGATCACCGTCGATATCCCCGTAGGAGGAGGAGAGGAGCTAGAGCTATCGTCTCTTATGCGCGTCGTCCACCGTCATCTTGTTAGGGTGGAGTGCTTGTTGTGGTTCTTCAGTCACGACGGAGCTTTGGTTCTCCAGGCTTTTGCATCTACTCTTCTCTCTTAAACACTATGCGTTGGTTAACCTCTGTATCGCTATCTTAACTATCAGAAACTTTAGTGTATTAGGTGGTAGGGGAGGTCGTCCTTCCTTTGGCTACGGTGTATGGCTTGGGTGCGTAAGAATTGATCGGCGTCCGTTGTGGCTAGTTGGTGTTTGCTCTAGTCTGTGTGTTAGGTTGCTTCGACGGGTGTTCAGATGGGTCCCTTTCTCATCTGTGGTGTTTACCTCTGTCGAGGTGGCGATTGTATCCTTTTTTCTCTGTTTTCTACTGCTTTATTAATATAATGGACAGCTCTCCTAACACTAACACAAATCTTAAGGCAGATTTGAATGTAAACAACAAACTACTAGATCTCTGTGTTTCCATCTGGATTTTAGAGTCAAAAGCATACTTGTCAATACTATATCGGAGGCTATACCGGTTTGGTTCTTGGAATGGTACGTTTTGGTATTAGTCCATACCGGTGTACCGTTTCAGATTTAATATAGTAATACGAGTACATTTTTGTTTAATTATATGCACACCAAAAATCACTTGTAGTATTATTCCAAATACATAGTAGTACTATCAAATATAACATATAGTTCAATAAACGGTATTATCAATTATATCGGTATGGCCGGTATTGACCGGTATCGAGCCAGTATTTAGGGCGGTACGGTACATAGGGCTACTTTATACCAGTTTAGATGACGATATGATATATACCGACCGGTATGGCCAGTACTTGTACGATATTGATAACTACGTCAAAAGACAAAAGATTCATTAACAAAAGATGGGGGTAGGACGGCATCAGAGTCATGGAAGACGAGCAACACAGCGTGCTTAGCAAAACCGGCTTCTGCTTCTTAAGCATGATATACATGTCGTCATCTGCGACAATTTCCCTCGCAAATCAAACCAAAGAAAATCACAAAACTAGGGAGGGCTGCGTGAGGCCCTCGACTCGAGATGAGCAACATATCGGGAGACACCTGGACCTCTTTCAGCCGTCCGATCTGCAAAGCTTTACGGCTGAGATTGTAGTAACCTTGTGGTCAGCTCCGTTTCCCAATTGACGCAGTGATGCCGCCGCCACCTGCTGTGTGTATTAGCAGCAAAACAGATGATACCTGGCGATAATCGTCTCTAAAACGGCAGAATTTTCTTTATTGATTCTTGAGCACGTTTCGACTCTCATGGAAAAAAAATTTGTAACCAAGATGGGTCATCCTTCTAGGTCACTGTCAATTCAATTCTTCAGCCCAACGGGCAACGAAGCGAGATTTTCTTTCCCCGTCAAGCTAGCAAGTCTGACGATGTGATAGGCAGACAGGTACTTGAAAAAAAAGAAAGCAGGAAGTTGTAGATGCCCAAGAGCAAAACGGTTCCAACTTCCTACTGTCACTTGCAATGACATTTACACGGGAGAGAATTTGTAACACCCCGATTTTTTGCTTTATTTAAAAAAAAACCTTTAATTGCACAACTAAAATTTCTAAAAAAACATTTGCTTACAAATTTAAAATTAAAACAATTTCCCTGGCTCAAGAATCAAAAATAAAACCTGGTTATTGCAAAATCATTTCAAAATTCAAATCCAAACCCAAATAGAATTTTAAAATGCAAATAAAATTTCAAACCTCTTCCCCTTGGGCCGTAACCCAACCGCCTGCCTTGTCTCTTCTCTCTTCCCTTGGCCCGAGCCGGCCCAGTCACCACCGCCCTCTCCCTTCTTTCTCTTCTCTCTTCCCTCGTGGCCCACGAGCCACTCCCTTCCTTCTCTCACGCTCACTAACGAGCGGCCCCCCAGCCTATCTGTCAGCACGGAGGAGAAGCATTGCGCTTCTTCCTCATGCTCTCCCTCCCCCTGCTCGTTCTCCCTCCCTCTGTGTGAACACGTGATGGGGAGGCACTCAAGAGCTTGTAGCTACTGCAGTCCTCGAGAGCAACGCCGCCGTGAGGTAGCCACATCTCCACATCAGCCTCATCGATCGGTCCACACCTATGCACTCACGAGAAATCACGCCCGAGATGGTCTTCGCATTGTCGCTCTCTCCAATCTCCAGCGCGTCATCTCATGCGTGAGCTCCTCATCTACCCATTTTCCCAACTCCCCTCTCCTCTTGCCCTCGAATTGGAGAGAATTTGGTTATGCACCTTGTCTTCCATAACTACGCTCGAAAGCGCCGCCACCCAAAATTGGCCTCCTTGGGTCAGCTTCACCCTTGGCCCTTGGTTCAATCATTGTCGCCTCGTTGCCCTCTCTTGGTTTAATCATTGCTGCCTCGTTGCCCTCTCTCTGATGCTCCTTCTTTCTCTATTGGTCGTACTATAGGTGTAAGGTCGAGAAAGAGGACTAGAGGGAGTGAACATGCGGTTTTTAAAATTCTTTTGTCTAAAATCGAGTTTTTTTTTGTGAAAATGTAAATCAAATCGGTTTTTGCACAGTCAAAGCTTAAATCAACTACTCTCAACTAATTGCACCAACCACCTAAGTCTAAAACAATGTTTGCAATCCTAATATGTCAATCACACAATTTAATTATATCAAAGTAAATTGCAAATATATAAATGAGCACAAGGAGCAAACCAAACACAAGATGACACGATGACGTTTTCCTATGGTGTTTAGAGACTTGTCGGTCTCCCCTAATCCACGTTGAGATTAGCCCAAACGAATTGGATCGGCTCCACAAATTAAACCAGCACCTTGAATCCACTAGGGTTGCACTTTCTTCACTCCGGAAATGGTGAGCACCGAACCGCTCACAACACCCGATTCTTCACACAATCTTCTCTAAGAAGATCACCGGCGTAACTCCTCTAAGCTATCTAGGTGTCGACAAACACCAAGAGTAACAACTCGAAGACGCTCACTTGAACGAATCAAGTGTCGAAACTCGATGGATATACAATCCACCGCCTAATGCAACACATGCTACAAGGATTATGCATGAGCATCAACTATTTGTAAAACACATTTGCAAATACCGACAACATGCTAGGGAGAACTAGAGCAAGCATGATCAGCTATCAACATATGACATACTCAAGCTACTAGTCAAGACCCCTCTTAATAATACGATAACCTATACTAGCAATCCGGTCTCCAAATCAAACACCGAAATCGGTAAAATGACTAAGAATCACATCCTTGGTATATGCTAGTTATAGCTTTGTCTTATGCATCCGTTTGGAGCTTTTCGATGATGACTCACATCTTCTCTCCAAAACTGGTTTCTTGACTTCAGCATCAACACATGACGTTGATTACTTGACTTGATGAATTCCAACACATTGAGCCATCCAATGCCTTCATCATCATGGGACTTAATCTATTTCACTAAATCATGGAAAATATTAGCCAACATGATGATTGTCATTAATTACCATACTTCGTTTACTCATAATGGTGGGTCTAGATTGTTCAACTGGGAGGCCAAGACGACTTCATCGTCCCCAGCGAGATACAACCTTGGGCATCTTGAGCATCGGATTCACCTCGCCTTCCTAGTGCTAACCCTCCCCCTCCATTTTGGTTTCCTTGACCCTTGGTTAATCAATAACGATTAATGGTTGTGCTTAGACACTGTTCAGCGGTTAATTTGAATATAACACAAACATTGTTATTACAACACTTGGGACATAAGATGATTCATAGTGTGGTAACGTGGGTTACCACTGGAAATAGAAAAATATTTTGTAAAATGGTGCACGAGGTATGAGCTGTGGATTTTCTCGTATGAGTCGATTAAGGATCGAATCATGTGCCGTATTTCTGAAACTAATAATCGTGCAATCATAAGTCTAGTATGGGATAGACCTGACTGAATAATTTACCTAGTCGTGGTGTTATTGCCATATTACGGGTGATTTGAGTCATTCTTTCGAACTGGGGTTGTAGGAGGGCGTATCTTTGTGTATACACCCATTGATTTATTATCTGGCATCACAGGCCCCTTTCCTTTGGTGGTACTAAGTCGAGATACATCTACTCCCCTAACGGTCGTATCCTCAAAGTTTAATGACATCCTTGTTAAGGATATTTGTGGTATTTCCCTTGTACCAGGGGTTTAGTCTTATGTCCCTTTTGTACCCTATATATATTACCCATTATGCCTCTTGAATACATACATAATATTCATAACATGGTATCAGAGCAAAGGTTAAAACCCTAGCCTAACCTAGCCTCCAATCGCTTTTTTCTTTGCCCGGGAGAGCAATCTCGCTTCGGTGACCGGCCACATTAGTTGTAGTGTTTTCTCGGTACAAGCAGCGGCATCCTTGGCATCAACAGCATCCCTAGCAACGGCGCCAAGCATCCTCCCATTGTCGCATGAAGGATGCTGGGGAGCTCACGCTGTGTCATCTCCTCGTCCAGATCCGATCTAGATCCATTTTCCCCGTCGCCGCCTCCTCGCCAGACCGCTGCCGTCGTCCTCCTCCCGACTAGATCCACTCGTATCTAGCCAGATCTAGCCCAAACCGAGCTAGAGCACTCGCACTTGAGCAGGGCGAGGTCGGTGAGGTTGGGGCACGCGACGACGGCGCCGCTCACTATGAGGTCCCGCATGCGCCGCGCCGACGATCTCCAACATGCGCCGACTCCGCGACACCCCGCAGCCTCCGCTGCTCCAAGCCATCCGCGTCGTCTCGACGACCGCGTAGCCCCGGATCGAGTCGCCATCACGCGTGTATCCTTTGCCTCCTCGGCCGCCGCCTTTGCTCAAGCCCACAAGATCGCTTGCTGTGTCTTGCCGGACGCCTTCGGCGCTGGGTGGAGAGGAGGAAGGTGGAAGGGGAGGAGAGGGAGGCGATACGAGAGAGGCGACTCAAGAAAACAGAGAGAGGGCGAGTCGATGGAGAGTGGATGATGAGAAAAGATAGAGTAAAAAAACTAGTATCTGCTGCTCCTTTTGAGTTTCTTTTTCTTCCGTTGCGTCCATCCAAGTCCGTAACACTATATCTTTGAGTTCGTCTAAGCCATGTGAGTCCACAAATTTATTATCAGTCATAGAAGCATAGGAATTTCCTTTTGCATGGCAGCAGCCGCCGTTCTTCTCTCCGAGCCACTGCAGATCGTAGAAGTCGTTATGATGCCGCCACTTCTCTCTTAGCCGCTGTCTCGAGCTTCTAAGGCCGCCGCCGCTTCTTCCGCATTGCGCCTCCGTTGTGCTTCTTGTGCACTGTGCCTCTGCTGTCTTGGGCTTCGATCTGTGTTGCCATGCTTCTATCTTATTTATCTTCGGCTTGATTTGAAAACTTTCTCTATTCCTGTCGGTTTCATCATCTTCTTCGTTGTGTTGTCGCGATCGACTTTGCTCCCACTTGTCTCTACTTCGTCAGCCTCTGCACCTTGTGCTTTATAGGTTGTTGCACGGCCCCAGATGGGAGATCTTTTGATACTCGACATATTTTCCAAGAGCTGCACGCTACGACAACATTACCAAGACTCAGATATTGGCTTTTCACTATTTTAGTGTCAACCCTTTCCAAATGCAATGCTATTGCATACGCGTTGCATTTGAGAGGGGTGTTAAGGGAATTTGTGGTATTTTCCTTGTACTAGGGTTTAGATTTGTGTCCCCTTTGTACCCTATATATATTGCACGTTGGACCTCTTTAATACATACACAATATTCATAACAGTCCTAACGCCCGAGGATCGAACTCATTGGATGATGTAGTATTATGGCGAGTTATTGTAAAAGTCTTCTTATGATCTTCTTAGTCGCGCACCTAAAGTGTGTCAGACAGACATCACAAGTTGGTCATATCTTGTGGGTAAAATTGTACAACCTCTATAGAGTATATAATCTATTTGAATAGTCGTGCCCCGGTAATGGACGTGGTGAAAAATACCACACTTGGTTAGTTTTGATAAAATGGGATGAGAACATATCAACTTAAAAATAGTTATAGCAATGATATAACCACATGTGGATAGAACCTCATATCTAGAGTCAGATTAATGGAACCTCGTATCTAGAGTCAGGTGAATTGAACCTCATATGTATTAATACGTGAATGAAATCTTATTACATGATAAAACTTTCTTATACAAATGATACTTTGATTTTAAGTTAAAATAGCTAGGTCATAGACTTAAAAATAATTATAGCATTTGAGTTAGAACCGTCTTTGTGCTAAAATAACCATAAGACCTCTTAATAAGCCAAGCATCTATATATATTTGCATTTGG
The DNA here is from genome assembly GCA_036346405.1 of Phyllostachys edulis. Taxonomy (NCBI): domain Eukaryota; kingdom Viridiplantae; phylum Streptophyta; class Magnoliopsida; order Poales; family Poaceae; genus Phyllostachys; species Phyllostachys edulis. The sequence goes on along the minus strand of CM070555.1, from coordinate 3,991,719 downwards.
TGTAATGACTTGCTGATGATTTGTACTTGCTGATAAATGTGAATTCAATACATAAAGATACCAACCGGTGAATAGTGTACCTCCACTCATTGGGAGATAAAGATGACGTCGAATACCAGGCCAGTTATCCCAATCGATTGTCTCTATCGCTATTTATATTTTCCGCTGCAACACGACATCTGCATTTGGCCTTCCCAATTCGTGATGTGATGTAAGACTTTCGCTATCAGCTATTCAGCTCCATTTATGCTTATTTATTTATTTATGTACTTACATATTTATTCACATATATAGATATGATATTCATCGATGTACTGTATAAACTAGTTATTGATCATGAGACTAGCTCGATATATATAAGAGGGTCTGGATGTAAATCCGAATCCCCATTTAATTCAATAGCCATTATCCATATGTACAGGGCAGAAAGAACTGGATTGCCATTTATCCCCAATAATCACCATGACCACCCGGGGTGTAGAATTAACCAACAACGCTGCTTCGGAAAGCTCTAGTGTACACAATTTACTTGCCAAACAGAAGCACTCCAACCCTATGGGTTCTACAGCCTGATCAGGCTGCTTCCTTGCTTTTCGCTCGTCACATGAGAAGTTGGGAACAGAGCATGCAAGCCAAGATGCCAGAGATTATTCCTGAAAGAGCAGGTGAGAACAATCAATCAATCGTTGCACTTCTGCAGTGAAACAAACATGAATTAACAATCGCTGAGAGAAAAAGTTTATTCTTGTGAAAAAATCACCTCATCAGCTACTTCTGTTGAGGGAGAGTATCACTGCAGAACTTCTTGAAATTTTGGCATTCGTCGGCCAGGGAGTCGCTGCAAATCGTTAAGAAAAATCTTAAAACTGGAGTCTTGAAAGCTAATGTAGATGCAATACAGGTAAACCATAGACTTACTAGATGCGTTCCACCATTTCAATTGAATCCCATCTAGGACTCCAGGGATAGTCATTTATTGGAACTGACATAATAGGTATCCCTTGAGAATTAAAGTGCTGCAGAGGTATCAGGAAAGCAAATTTTATTGCCCAAACCTGGAAGAACGACAGATTACGCCTTACAAGCACAACGACACATTCAGATCTGTATTTCTTTGCATACCAGTCAAAACAAATTCTAGGCACCTTACCAACTTAGTACCCAAAAGAAGACTAGCATCACGTACCATCGCAGTGTGTTCTCAAGATTCAACATTCAAGTGGCTCCTCTAACATGTCCAGAGTATTTTCCATGAGACATCAAACTACATGTTTACTTATGTGTTCATTTTCAGAACCACCAGACAGAACCATGCAAGGGGTGACATACAGTAGAAAAAAACAAGACAGATAGCTACAATGGAATGAACAGCGGTTGCTTCACTTGCTTGTCTCGTAGGATCTCAATCTCCAGACCAAATCACAGAAATACTGCTGTCATCCTTATGCAATTTTATCGAAAGTCACTTCTACCACCCACCCGAATCTATATGAATAAAACAATAACAGAAAACAAGAACGAGACCTCTGATCGAGCATGTAAATTACAAATAACCGTAAGCAGTGAGGAGCCAAATAACTACCTGAGAACTCTGCAATGTCAGGACAGGTTGCTGCTTCGGGAATTGAAGGGGGATGGCAAAGTGAACCTGCAGCATCACATTGTGTTCCTTGTCACTGGTCAATCCACAATTATAAGTCCATAGCATGAAAGAATCAAAAGATATGATGCCAAATGTCAAATAAGTTTTTTTAATTTTTTTATTTTATAAAAGCATTCTTACTTAATGTGTAACCTAAACAGTAGTAATATGCAAAGTCAGAGGAAATGTAGAAAAGACATATTCCACCATCTACTGCTTTTCATTGTTTTCAGTAAAATGAATTGTGGGAGATGCATCCACATCAACGTTCTGGAAATTGGTGACAGCACCCTGTACAAGATTGTGGTGCAGTTCCATGATAATTTAGATTGTTTCTGGATGTATGATCCTTTTTCTTTCCATTGTTTCTGGAAAGTGGATGTGGTCATGGTTCAATGTGCTTGACAAATTTTGTAAATCTTACACATAATTGCAAACAGTTATGTGCAAATGCAGAATATGCATCCAGAACTAAGGAGTAGCCTAAATGCTTTTTGGCAGACAGATCATGAAACAATGCATTTATTTCTTTCCTGATTAACTCCATGGAACAGCGAAAACAAAGAAAAAACTAGGTTTACACATTTTATGACATACCAGAAATGTGAAAATCCCTGAAATGGAAAGAACTGTGGCTCTCCTGCAAAAAATCTGATGCATATATGGGGTTGTTAGACAACATGGCAACATACACAATAACATAAGAAAAACAATATCAAACAAGTACCGGATCTGCCTCTAATGGTCTCCCGAAAGTAGGAGCTAGAGCCTCAATGAAACGTCTTCTGGAACCAATTGAAGCTGATGCATCCACGACCTTCAGTATAGGTCAGAAACATATAAGTTTGTAACGCCGAAATGAATAGTGCCATTAATATTATGCCATACATGATGCCTTGTTTAACCCAGGGAAAAATCTACCAGACTCAAGAAATACCAGTACCACTGGTAAGGCTGGTAAATCCAGTTACTGGTCTTACCGGACCAGTTACTGTCCGAAAGTTTCAGTTTGCATTTGAATTTTAAATTTCAGATATAAGGATAAACTTACTGCAACCATAATATTGACATAACTATGCAACTATCCCAATGGCTAAAGCTTACACTTGTGTGTGCGCAAAGTCCTGCGTTTGAATCCCGACAAAATGGAGTGCTGCTTTTCTTTCCTTTTTTCTTTTCAGCAGTGGGACCCACATGTCATAGGTACTATTAGAACAAAAAATGATGGTATCGCTGGGATTCAAACCCAGGAGCTGCCGCACGCACGTGCAGGTGCTTAACCACCAGGGAAGGTGGCGTTGCATGTCCACCATATAATTTGCACGTCATTTTAACCCTTCAAAATTCAAATTCAAACGAGTTTTTTTGGCCGGTACATAATTTTACCAGGACCAACCGACAAGGCCAGTTTTCATCGAAATTTTGCCGGTAAGAATTTCACTGGTTTAACCAATAAATATTTCAACAGTAGCTAAGTTCAAGTTTCCAGTGGGTTTAACATGCTTGAATAAATAAAAAGTTTGTATGTTTCATACATCCAGGTACTTCCAATAAAACAAGGTTGAAATAGAAAAGGTACAAATTTACAATACATCAAAAGCTCTCCTTACTGATTACAGTTACAGCTACCATCTCAACAACAGCTACTGTGTTTTTCCAGATTCTTTTTTCCTTCTTTTGCCCCATTTTTTTAAAGGACATAGACAGAACGAAATCTTGAACACAGAAGTGCTCACAAATTTAATGTAACAGAACCAGTAAACATTCTGCAATCCCTAACTAGCATATCACATGCAATATGCATGGCATTGACATGACAACTACAAGATACGGGACAATAACAACAACAATAACAAAAATAAAAGACAATCTAGATCAAAACAATTACCAGTAAAAAGCAAACGATAATTTACCTGGATTTTAATATTTTCTTCTAAAGCAGGAATATACTCAGCCATGCACCTTTATATAATTAGACCAAGAAAGAGAGTACATCAGTGATTAAGTGGCATTGCGTCTTTTGGTGAAAACATTATATAAAAGAGGATAGATATCACACAGGTGTGGTCTGTTTCAGCATATAATATGCAACAAGTGACAATCTTCATCTAGGAGTGTGGCAAGTTGACTTACATCCCATCTAACCATGGAGGAAGTTTGACATCATCCACTGAGAAAAATGACTTTAGATCTGGGGTTGAGATTAGTTTGAGTCGTGGTGCGGAAGGAACAGAGTAACTTCTGCTAATTGGAAATATGACCTGCATAATAACCCAGCATTCCATTTTCAAATGCGCAATAGAAAATTCCAAATTCTGTCGGATTATCCAAATTATAAAGACGTATAAAGTGAACAGTGGAGTCTGCCACTAATTGGAAAGTTTTTACAAGAAGTTTTTCTGTTTATTTGCATATTGAGTCCTTGACAATTACTCCCTTTGTTTCCCTATATTTGTCCACAGCCCACCACACCATGCGCATAGGCCAAGGAAGCACTAAATCTAAGAAATACATAATAAGAAATGATCATACATACATACCCCTATTAAATGGCATACCACAACTATTCAACATTTTCCAAAGCATTTAAGTAGGGGTAGAGAGTGGAAAAATTGCAATAACTACACTCTAGATTCCCTCAATGGACAAATATATTGAAACGGAAGGCCATGAACAAATATAGAGAAACGGAGGGAGTACATCATATACTTCTAATTTACCATCTGACTGAAATCCCAAAACAATGTGAGACACTCCTCGCTGAAGAAAATATCTAAATGCTGTCATGGGATTGTTGAGTGTTGAAAACATGAAATTTCTGATCCTTTTTTATGAGGAAAACTTCTGTTCCATTTGCATGTCATGTAATGATACAGTATTCTGATCAGTCTAATGTGCAAACAGCTGGAATATTCTAAAACAGCAGGTAACAATAGTAGTTAAATTCACATGATTCTACTATGCAGACTATCTCAGTTGGAGAAGATGCAGATAATTTTTGTTACATGAGATGTAGCAAGTACTATTCCAAAAAAAAAGTTCTGCAGCCAATTAATATTGTAGTGTTATAATTTCAAGTTTCAACAGAGCATAACCAGCTGAAATTTTGCTGATGTGATATTTATAATCATTATTACTGGTTCTACTTTTACATTCCCAAGTCTGTACATGTAAGTAGAGGCTTTAGAGGTTAACCTGCAGATGGATCTTTTGAGGAAATTTCCAAGGACATCCAGGCACCAGTTTTGCTAAGTCCAAATCAAGAAGTGGGACAGCAAATTTCACTTCATCTGGCTATAAACGAATATAACAAATACAAGATGAGAACAAACATTAATTTATACCAAAAAAAGGGTTATGGAAATTGGTAAACTTACCCTATCAGTGGATGATACCATGCAGACTTCAATCCCCTGTTCGAAGTGCAAAAATTGAGAGAGAAAATCATTTCTCAACCAACGAATTTAGTAAAACAATTGGGCTAACTGGGAAAAGCATATGTATGATCATGTCTGTTTTCACTATATTGCAACCACAGCATATTAAGATTTAGGAATACCTTCTAATATTCTACTTCATACATTTAGATATGCAGTGCATTAATTCAATTACTACCTCCTTTCTCTTTAACTTGTCATTTTGGACATGGACACACTCCAATACAGCCCATTTGACCGTTATTTTTTTTATAATTACATGTCACCAAAAAATATTTTACAAGAAGAATAATAATATGGAAGTTCTTTTCATGATAAATCTACTAACACCATTTCCATGTTACAAATAAAAAAAAATGTATATATTAATGATTTTTAAAAGGTTGATTGCACACATTCTAAAACGACAGGCACAGGAAGGGCATGTGCACAGGAAGGGCATGTGTGGCGAATGCAGTGCAGTACCTCCTTAGAGAGAACTGTGCTTATTTCAAACTTCAGTCTTGCATCATCCACATCGGCAACCCGCTTCTTTTGGTATTCAATGTACAATTCCCTGCAGTAAATGAAGTCAACAGCAAACCGTTTAAAAGCAAGTTTACTACCAAAACTACCAGGATAATCTCTAACATGCTTTTCGTGCCAACAATCTGGGATACCATCCCATGAAACCAATATTATCCCCAGCATACACCACAGTCACCCCGACAAACTGTGGACCAAAAAACAAAAATTGACAAAGCACGTATTTAATCCCGACAGCAAGCAACTGCACTGACAATCCTAATCCTACTTCATAGCAGTACACAGTGAAACCATATCCTCATGTTTACAATTCTCAGTTAATACTGACTACAACCAACGCACACTCAAAGCAATTACACAAAACAAGTAATGATCACATCACTAGCATAGAGAACCAGAGAAGCCAAAAGAACCTCACCGGAGCTCCTTAACGAGGGCGAGGAGGCCCCCCGGGTGGCGGCAATCCCATCGTGCCAAGCAGCTCTTGTCCCCATTCCCAGTGTCAGCATAATCGACCAGCGGCTGGAACCCCTCGTCCTCCGGCCCGAACACCACGTCCGGCGCCGCCTTGGGGGACAGCGCATTATACAAGAAATCCCCTGCGATGCTAAGAATCAGAGCCACGAAACCCGAACCCGAACCCTAAGCAGTTACAGGGAGCGAGCGAGCGGGAGGAGAGAAGAGATGCGTTACAGTAGACGTAGTCGAGGCAGAAGGGGATGGCGAGCGTGAAGCGATCGGCGTAGAGGCCGTTGCGGCAGCCGGACCAGATCTGGCCCACCTGCAAGCGAGACGGATGAGCAGGGGAGTGGAAAGGGGAGGGGAAGGAAGAGGGAGGGGGTGGAATGGGGGAGCAGCATGAGGAGGGTACCCTACCCTGATGGGGAGCTTGGAGTGGGAGAGGAGGAAGTTAAGCTGCGCGGCGAAGAGGGGTGCGAGCGGGGCGCCGGACGTGGAGGCGGGCGTAGCGGTGTCGGCGGACGGAGACATCGCCGGCGGCGGCGGTTGTGGTTGGCGTGGCGAGTGACTCGGGAGAGGTCGACCCACCTTCTCTTGAACTTTTTTTTTTTAACCTTTTTTTAATTTTTATTTTAAAGTTAAGCCGGACGCATTTTATTTCCAATTCTGACCTTTTTGGTCACACCACCACCCGTGACGTGACAAAATAATGCTGTCACGCCACAGGATAAGTCCCAAAATAGCACTTTTGGTCATATCACTGGTCTTGGCGTGACCAAACAACACTGTCACGCCACGAGTGGTGGCGTGACAAGAGCGTGCTTCAGATACAGGCTAGCGTGATAGCGTTGTTTTGTCATGCCACCACCCGTGGCGTGACTAAAGGGGTCAGAATTGGAAATAAAGTGCGTCGAAGTATAGTTTTAAAATAAAATAAAATAAAATAAAAAGGATTAATTAATTAAAAAATCCCTTCTCTTCTTTCTCTGGCTGTCTTCTTGGGTTCAGAAAAGGGTCAAACAGGGAACAACTCTAAAAGTTGGATGGGATCATCTCATACACCCTCATCCATCCATCCAAACACGTCCTAAACCTACAGTGACCTTTGGTCGACAAATTTGGCAAATTTTGGCAAACATAATTTGAGCTTCCAAAATCTGAGGATGATACCACCAAAAAATGCTTTATACGGAGAATCGAGTTTATATACCTAAAAATTGGAGGTACACGAGTGCCAGCCGTGCGCGTTTCGTTTACATGTGTAGAGAATTCATTTGGTTGGTACCGTGATACCCATAGAACTGCTCTTTAGTCTTTATTCTTAACAATAAATAAATAAATATAATTTGCTCTTTTAACCTTTGACCTTTTTTTTGCGAGGTTGTTGGTATTGGGATCCTAGGTATGATCGGTTTTCTAATTGACAAGAGTAAGATCCTAGAATTGTGGTAAGATCATGCCTACAAAACCGAGATTGAAACCATGGTTCTTGACCTCAACTCAAATGGTAATCAAGTCAAGGAAGTAAAACAAAGATTCGACAGAAGGCTGCATTGGATTTATCTATTGGTCACAGTTAAGCTGAATAATGAAACCATTCAACATGAACACATATGTGACACCTATACCATACATTGATGTTTCGGTTTTGGGCCGAAGTTAAAGAAGAAGAAAATTTTACATAATGCACAACATGCAGGAAGCAATTCAACTTGCTCACCACTTACCAACAAACAGATTGGATAACAAGGCCTATCTGGCTCCAAGTATCAATGATTTTGGAAATTTACAAGTTCCTATATACAACGAAAGAATGGCAGACGAAATCTTCTCAACCAAAACTGCCAGAATGTTGGCACTGCTAAGATTCCTCTGCAATTCCCATGAATTTTACAAATGTCCACTGATTTCTTATACAGCCAAAGTAGAGGAAATTAATTCCAAATGTATGATCAAACTGGGGCAGGTGAACTTTGCAGAGCTGCGAAGTAGTCCTCTTCGACGTTCTTCAGTAGATTGTCACTACCTAAGCTGATATACCAAGATATGGGTCCTCTATCCAAAGGCCAAGGCAACGCTGAAAACAAAACAAAAGATTTTCTCCGATCAAATCATGTTTTATCAAAATATGTTATTGATACAAAATATGAAAATACACCAGTTCTAATAGCTTTGAAAGACGAATTTCAGTTCAAATGAGCACTTGGAACAGAAAAGAGCTAAAAGCCTAAAACCTGTGTATTTTTTATTTAGAAAATCTATGGGAATTAGGGCTGGCACTAGTTAAGCAACATTTTGATAGAACTATTAGCTGGTTAAGCACATAGTTGTTTTCAGAAGGGGAAAAAAGATATCTTAGGTAAGTACCACATGTGCACAAAACCAGAAAAAGAGCTGAATGACTATACCTGCAGAACTGGCGGTTTCTTCCTCCTTGGCTGTGTGCAACAAAATTGTTCCAGAAAGGATTGTTATTAGGCCGCAGAATTCAGAAGCAATACTACTTAAGCTCTGACCAGCCCAGTCCTGCATTTGACAGTAAGCAGAATAAGTTGCAAACTCCACCCTTAGGATCAGTAAGTCCAGCTTAATTAACTAAACATCTAAAAGTGGTTTCTACCTTGAACATAATTCCACTTGCCACTATTGTAAGGGTCGTAAACATTACATAATAAAGAGGAGAAACAATAGCTAAATTAAAGGTATCCAGTGCCTGCAAAAGTGGAAGAAAATTAGCATAACCTGAAAACTGAGAAATACACTACAATGATCATAAACTAGAGTACTAGACCACGTAAAAATGATACTCCATGTTTTCTTAATAGCTGCGGTGGGAAAAAAACTTATTGCATATAAGTAACAAATCCTTGAAAATTGTAAGTTGTAAACCTGTGAAGTACAAGCTCATGTAGGTGCAATCAAACAAAACATATTCACAGGTGTAGCAAGTAATTAGTAGCAGGAAAAGACGAGCTTACCTTGTTGAGGTAATTTATCTGAGAAACCACACAGATAATTGCAACCACAACAAAAAGCCATGTGTGTGGATAAGCAACCTGATTCATTCCATCCAGTGTAAGCTTTATGGCAACACCAATGGCTTTGATGCTAACGACCTACAAAGTACTGCCACATAAGTAAAAAAGGAAATCCCTGCGGTTAGGCTGTGCATCTGCTAGTCAAAGCACACTTACTGTTAGTGATCCCATAGAAGAGCAAATACCCAGATATACCAGGATATTTGTCTGACCATATCGAGGTTCAAAGAAGACCACTAACGCTGCCACTAGTAATAATGTTGCTGCTGCATATGTTAGAAATCCTGCCCATGGTTGACACCACAATATGGACAAAGTCTGTAAGACATGTAGCTGCAACTAACAGTAAAGTGTATGGTTGCACGTCGATGACTCACCTGGTTGAGTAGCTAGGTTCCAGATTTCTTCTACAGAATTAGGCATGTGCTCTTCTGGAGCATGTATGACGACAACAACTGAACCTACTATGCACGATATACAACCAAGAACACCGACCATCTCCAGCCGCTCCTTCAGCACAAAGTGTGCCAACACTGAACTGCCCAAGTTTAGAAAATCTGTATGTCAAGCATAGGAGAAGCAAAGACAGTATTGATCCTAAAGGTTTTCGTTTTGGAAAATTCACCTCACGATTATGCTTAGTGCTCCAAGAGGAGTCACAAGTACAGCTGGCGCAAAGACATAAGCAACAAAGTTTGCGACCTCCCCAAGAAGCACTTGTGCAGGTCAACACTAAGGAAATTCAGTAGCATAATCAAATTAAAATTCACTGCAAATGTTGTGTAGAATGAACATACTTGTGGTCATTCCAGCCCACCAGAAAGGCTCCAAAAGATAAGTGTATCCTCCACCACCTGTAATGTAGAAGAAATTAGACACGTAAGCTGAAATGGGAGGAGAGTTGCCCCCGAAGAGAAGTCTGAATTAACTAAACTTTCCCATATAAAGATTAACAAAACAGATGAAATGGTGAAAATCCTTTGTTTTTATATTACCAACCATGATAATTAAGTACATGAGATAAATAGGGAGCAAGACATCTGAAAATCAAGAAATTTTTGTTCTACTTTCAGAGATTTAATCAACTATTTAAACTATATTGTACTGGTTTACATACAACAAAATGTACAGTAAAATAGTTCATAATATGTCTTGACTCCAAAACAAAATGCAACTCCACTTCCAACCATGCATTATGAGCTTACAAGCTAGACAGATCCCGTTCCAAAGCATAAGCATGCTTCCATTTCTTGCAATTTGTGTTTATTTCTCATAATCGATCTCTCTGTTTTTTTCTCTCTAATGCTTACCCATTTGTTCTCGTTCATATTTTGATCTTCTATACCATTTTTTTTTATCTTCTCTCAATTCTCATCACACATACCGAAACATGACAGAAGAAGATGATGGGCTGCCAATTCAGCACAGAAATCCCAGACAATTGAATTGACCCCGTCTTCCGAACTCAATCAGCACGAGGAGTTTCGTTCGCGACTTCGCGTCCAGAGGATAGCGACAACCTCGACGACTGCAATGCTCATATGCACGCAAAAGTTTCTGACTTTGACTAACAGAGCGCAAAGCAGCCTCGTGAAGATCTAGAAACACAACGGCCGCCCCCAATCACGCAGGCGCAGCAACTGCACGATGTGTCAAACCAAAGACCGGCACGGCGTTCTTTACATTTTCGACTCTCGGTATGCCATCGCCGCCTGGATGGGATCCAAGCGACATTGCTCCGTAAATCGACCAAATCAAAGCAGCCGGTGTTGTCTCATTGCATGCATCATCAAGATCCAAAGCATTCTTTACGGGAGCCGAGATTAGATGCAGCGTCAAATTGGCCAATGCAGGAGTATCAGATTGACCAACACTAGGAACCACATTGTCCATAGATCCCCCAGGACAGGAAGCACACGAAGATCCGATCCGTTAAAGAATGTGTAGGCGTAGGAAACAAAAATGCAGCAGTTTAAGCAAGCATATGTGTGGTATGTATCTAAGTACCTGCGCGGACGCCGCACTTGCCGGCGCGCATGAGGCCGATCTTCTTGAGGATGAAGCTGGAGCCGATGAAGGCGCTGGACGCCACCGCTAGCGCCAGCCCCTTGGTGTTGTCCGACACCTCCATCCTCCTATCTATCTTTCCTCCGCCCGCACGCCCGCCTCAGGGAAAGAGGAGACGACGAATCAAAGCCAAGAAACGCAACAATTTCCCTCCCTCCCCTGCCGCCTCCAATTTTGAAAGAAACAGGAGGGAAATGGGACCAGAATTGGTGGTGTCTCCCTCTCCTTCCTGCGTCGTGCTGTGCCGTGCAGCCTCCCTTCTCTCTCTCTCTCGCCTTGCTGCTATTCTATTATCCACTACGGCCTTATTGGCCTTGGTTGCCGGCCGGTCGTTGGTTGGTTGGTTGGTTTGTTGTGTTTCTTCTGCTCGGGGGAGACGGCCAGACGAGGCAACGCGAGTAGGAAGGAAAGGCGTACGGGTGCTTCGGATGACGTGTGGGCCCAAGGAGGGAAGGGAGCGTGGGGGCCAGGATGTCAGTTTTGGCGCGGCCAGAGGAGCAGCTCGATCTGCGGTGGCGGGGCGGCACGAGGCATGTGGCCGGCCGCGCCTTTGTACTGAGCAATTCCGAATCCATCCTTACTCCTTAGACATGGCCATTAGACATGGTCAAATGGGTTGGGCCGTCCTGAAGTATGGTATTATTGATCTGGCTCAGATATGGTATGATTCGTACTGTTTATAGGTAGGGTCAACATGGCACGAATGTCCGGACCGTGCCTGGGTCCGCACTCCAACACGACGGGCGGCCAAAGACGCAAGACGACATCGTGTTAGACGAGGCACTACCGACGACGGCCGGTTCGAGAGGGCGAGGAGGAGGAGGCCAGAATAACGCGCAGGCGAGGCCGCCACCGTAGGGAAAAAGAGGGACGGGAGCCTGGGGAGATGGCCGGCACGGAGGGGGAAAAGAGGACAGGGGGAGACAACGCGGAGGGAGAAGAGGGGACAGGGGCCGAGGGGAGATGGCCCATGGTTGGCGTGGGGAGAGAAGAGGGGGCGCGAGGCGGCGGCTGGCAGTAGGCAGGCCAAGGCAAGAAGGTCGATCGACCGCTACCGAGGCAAAAGTGGCAACGCAAGACGCATTACGGGGAGAAGAGGAGGACGTGGTGACGAGCTGGGCCGACACGACACATTTAAGGCCGTTGGGGCTCGTGTCGGCATGGCGGGCCTTGCCAGGCACGACACGACACAGCACGGGGTGATTTTGCCCGCTGAGGTCGTGCTTGGCACGGCACGGCCCATTTCGCCCGATTAGCCTGGTAACGTTCAAATTTTTCAAAAATTCAACCATTTTTTACTGTTTGGGGTGTTAAAAATAGCAAAAAAAAAGTAAAAAAAACCTTAAATATTTCCTCTAAATAGCCACCATACCCCCTCATTCAACACACATCTATTCATCAATCTCTCTTTTGAATTGTGTCGTGCAAATTTATATTCCTTTTGAGATAATTTGGCAAAATTGATAAAAAAAAATTGTGCTAAATTTTGAAAAATTAAAATCCCGGCAGCAAGTCAGCAAAAGAGATAAAATGTTTTTTTTAATATTTTTATTGTTATTATTTTTTATGCTAAGATGAAAGAAATAGTAGTGCAGGTTTCGATTTTGCTGTTTTTCACTACTACAGAAAATGTCTTCACAGACGGTTCAAAAACGTCATCACAGATGGTTTTGTGAGCCGTCTGAGTTTATGGGTCAATGATGACATGAGGTCACCACAGACGGTTTTTGAACCGTCTGTGAAGAAAGCTATCACAAACGGTTCTGAACAAGAACCGTCTGTGATAGTTTTTTCTATTGCAAAAAAAATCGGATTTTGAGCCAAACCAATCAATTGCTAGACAGTAGTTCCCATATGCAACCACTAGCAAGACAACTAAAATCCAATAAAAATTCTGATGGCAAACACATTATAGGAAAGGGAAACCAAAAGGTTTCACAACGTCCCCTCTGAATGGAAAAAAAAAGAATAAAGTTACAAAGTTAAACTAGCTAGAAACCATCTATGCCTCCAAGCTCCTGCAGAACTCATCGGCTTCTTGGATTGGTCTTGTGAGCTCCTCTCTGTACATCACCAGCATATCACAAGATGTTCTTGCATATCGTCGAGTTCGACTCAAGCTTGTCAACAAGGAGAGACGACTAAAAACCTCCGGCGGTGCTCCGACCTTAGGTAACACAAAATTAAGATAATTTTCTTTACAACAAACAGCCAATAAATTGTGTATATTTTGGGGATGTACTCGTACCTTCCAGCAGTCTGCCTCCTGCGGCAGACAAGGAGCTCCTCCACATCCCTCCTCCTCATCGTCGTCGGCTATGTCTCCTTGCCGAACCGCGACGGGGAATTGAGGGTAGTTGCCGGAGCTTGGCGTTGGGAGGGGAGAGGGAGAGACTAATGGAAGACAAAGCTGGGGTGGCTATAATATATAAGTATAGCGCCAAAACATTTTGCCTCCCGCGCACGCATTCAAAAATTTTCAAAATTCCGCGCTGCGAATCACAGACGATTTCATACAAAAACCGTCTGTGACGACATATCACATACGGTTTGTATCACGGACCGTCCGTGATAAGTACCTCATCACAGACAGTTTGTATTAAAAACCGTCTGTGATTTTACCATGCCTGAAATGTCTAACACTCTGATTTTACCATGGCTTGGAATTTTTCTGACTCTCTGATTTTACTATGGCTTGGAATTTTTCTACTCTCGGATTTTACCATGGCTTGGAATCCTCTGTCGTGCCCCTGCCATGGCAGCCAATCCTCTGTTGCGGCCTTGCCGTGGCAGCCAATCCTCTGTCGCGACCATGCCGTGGCACACAATCCCCTGCCGTGGCACACAATCCTCTGCAGTGGCACACAATCCCCTACCGTGGCACCCGTCCTCTCTGCGCCCCGCCAAGCCTGTAGTAGCACCCATCCTCTCGCGCGCCGCCAAGCCCTCATCACGGCAAGTCGTCGCCCTGCCAAACCCTACCGCGGTAGAGAATTAGGTGCCACAGTAGGGGCACGACAGAGGATTGGTATTCCAAGCTATGATAAAATCAGAGTGTTAGTGATTTCAAGCCATGGTAAAATCAGAAATACTTATCACAGACGGTTTTTAATACAACCGCTGCAGCGATGAGGACGATAAGTCATGAGCGATTCGTGTTGAAAACCGTCCGTGAAGTATCACAGATGGTTCTGAACAAAAACCGTCAATGATATTACTAAATATCACAGACGGTTCTTATTCAGAACCGTCTGTGATACTTCATAGACGGTTTTCAACACGAACCGTTTGTGATATTACTTCTTCACAGATGGTTTTTAGCACAGTCAATAACACAAACGGTTGCTAAACCAAAACCGTCTGTGATTGTATTTAATACAAACGGTTTTGGTTTGTACTATTTGCATGAATGAGCATTGAGTAGCATGGTTTGGGTGGTGAGGTCAGCCAGGATGGGCAGGGTTCTTACGACGAGCCAGTCATATTTGTGTGCTTATTGTTTACTTGAATTTATGCAGAGGACCTCAAGGCATATGTATATGTTTATTACTGTGGATATGTAAATGTTTTATTACTGTATGTTTAGCTCAACTCAAGTCATATTTACTAAAAAGATGTCCTCGGTTGTTCCATGGTTCTAATCATAGTCTCGCGTCTTCGACTCCACGTGGTCCGCGAGTGTTTCTAGTGACTACTATTCTATTCAGAAAAGAGACGATAGGGCTATGAGAGTATGTGTACTAGTAGTAACCACATTGTGTCTGCTGATAAGTTCGAACTACACTAAGTTTGAGACCTGGGAGCAACGACTAGAGCTAGCTCCTCCTACGATGACAACATAGCTTTTATGTACTGTACTGTCCAGTGGTTGGCATCGTAGTTAAGATTAGAGATGGGAGTCGGGCCGTGCTTTTTCGGGCCAGCCCGAGGCCCGGCCGGCCCAAGCATGGCACGACCCGACATGTGGCAGGCCGGACTGGCATGGCATGAACGGTGGGCAGGGCTGGGCCTGGAAAGTCGGCCCGTCAGGCGGCATGCCACGACCCAGCAAACTGTGCCGTGCTCAGGCCGACACGACACGGTGAGCACGGGGTTGAAAGTATCTAGGCCCTCAGTTTTGTTTTTGATAATTAATGTCAATATTGTTAAGGGACTAACATGTATGATAAGATGTGTTAAAGGTTAAGTCTCAATGATTTATTGATGACAAGGCTATTGGCAATATGAATGAGATTAAAGATCAACATGAATCAAGACAAAGGTATTGTATAAACCCAAGGACCCTTTTGTAGTTTTTACCAGTCTCGGTGTATGGAGAAAAGACTAGGTTTGTAGGATAAACGCCATACTGTAAAGAGGGATTATGGCTAATAGCTTGAGAGACTATTTTTGTGCCATAATGATCAACTAGGGTTCATGCATTGTTTTGATTTGAGCTTCTGGAAAAATATTTTTGTAAATCGGTATGACCGCAAGTGAGAAGCGGTACTACCGCAGGTCGGTAGTACCGATAGTTATATGGCGGTATGTATTTTTTAGAGAGCATGTTTTAAGTGTTTTTGATTCTCTCTGAAAATCGGAACGACCGTATTTTAACTGCGGTACTACCGAAAGTCGGTAGTACCGATATTTACATGACGGTACGTAAATAACAGAGAGTGTATTTTTGGGAGTTTTGATCTTCCTTGAGAATCGGAATGATCGCATGAGTTGAGCAGTACTACTGGAGTGCAGTAGTACCGATATTTTAATGACGGTACGTTTTTTTCCAAAGAAGATATATTTCTGAGATTTCTTGAGCTCTCAAAAATAGTAGTTCTGTTCTAGCTGAGCGGTATTACCGCGCTGCGGTAGTACCGATTTTCAATTGGTGGTAGTACCGCAACCTTTTTCGTAACGGCTAGTTTAGAGCATTAAATGCTACTATTCCGACCGTTGAGCAAAAATCGGTAGTACCGGGTATTTAACGGTGGTACTACCGCAAATTCTATTTTTTTTTCAGGAAAGTGTTATAACAGCTAGATTTGTTGGTGAAGGGTATAAATACCCCCTGCCTTCTAGCAGTAACTATTGAGACTATTGAGCATTATACTCTTGCATTGAACTCTTTTGAGCTCATATACACTCTTCAACTACTCATTTATATTGATTTATCATTCTTGAGGTAGTTGAGAGTATTGAAGTGTATTAATTCATTAGTTGATCATTTAGGCACTTGTTTTCCTCAAGCAAAACTTGTGATCTATTACTCTTGGTGCTTGCTGGCACCTAGACGATTTGGAGGAAGAAATTGCGCGGTGAGCTCTTCAAGGAGATTGTGAAGAGTCCTGGCAAGATTGTGATTGGTGTTGTGCTCACCAACTCCGGGGCGGAGGAAGAGCAACTCTAGTGATCGAGAGTTGAGGTTTAATTCGTGGAGCCGGCTTGATTCGTTCAAGTTTCCTCAACGTGGACTAGTGAAGACTGACAAGTCTTCGATACCACGAGAAAAACTTCATTGTCTCTATTGTGATTTATTCTTGTCTTTTCTACTTCCGCATTTATATTTCTAGCAATTTACTTATGTAGAATTGCTTAGCTAAAATTGTATCTAGTTTTGATATAGTTCGTAATTGTCTGAAATAGCTTAGTAGTCTCTTCGCTCATTTGTTCTAGGAAGCTTTATTAAGATAATCTTGTTTAATATTGTTAATTAGCCGAATTTTTTTAAAACCTTCTATTTACCCCCTTTAGTCGGTTATCCTTGATCCTACACGGGGGCACGGCCGGCATGCCTCCCACCTCCTCGCCTCCCGCGACCGCCTCACGCGCACCAGGGGAGGAGCATCCTTCACCATGCCTCAGCCCCCTCCATCACCATCCTTCATGCATAAACGAAAACCTCAAGAATCAACAAATCATCACCAATCCTGTAGGACCGGAAAAGCGACTAGAGGGGGGTGAATAGGAGCACGCTCACTTTTTTTACCTTAATTGAATTCAATACTAATTCACTCCAATAGCTATGGAAGCTATGAAGACCAAAGTACAAGCACAGTGGAAGTCTTGTATTGAATCCAATTAAAACCCCGACGCAAAACACCCAAAATTATCAAAAACTCAAATCTCAAAGTACTGGGCGGTCTGACCTCTCAATTTGGCGGTCTGACTCTTTTGCCTAGCGGTCAGACCGCTGATTTTGGCGGTCAGACCGCCTCTGACGATGAACAGGAAAATCAGCACAATGAGCTTGAAAACCCGAAACGAAAATCGGTCTAACTTTTGATCCGTAAGGCCAAACTTCACGAAATTTGGAACACATCTTCCTAAGGATATTAGGAACCTATTCCAAGTGGATATTGAGTAGATCCATCTCAAAGTTTTGACCTTTTTCAGTTCTACCGAAGGAGGGTTCAAAACCGAGCAAAACACGAAAACTTGATCCAACACTTGCTCGTGGGAGATTGATGATCTAGATGATCTTAGATATGTTCCCACATGTCTCAGCAAGGAGAAGGAGGGCACGAAATCAACCAAAAACCACAGGATCAAGGAAGCACTCAAAATCATCAAAGTAAGGTGCAAAAACAAGAAAAGAATGAAGAGAGCTCATCTCAAAGAACTTGCAAGGATTGATTGATGATTGATGATTCGAGGTTACAGCCACTCCCTCAAGGAGGACAAGAGCTTAATCCATGAGCACACACACAATCCATCTCTCTAGAGCCTAAGCCTCTCTTTTCTTCCCTAAACCCTAACACCAAACTAGGGTTTTCCAAAGGAGTGCTTGGGTCTGCGAGAACAAATTTCATCTCTATTTATATGGGAGGCTTAGCTTCTAGAAGACTTAACCCTAATGGGCTCCGTTAAGGCCCAAAACAAACAGTCACACACGCACGCATCTCAAAGCGCCGTCTTCACTTTTCTTGACCTAATCCACTTCTTGACGCACCGCCTTGCGCCGCTGGTTGGTATTAGGTCACAAAGGCGATGTTGGTGAAATTACCAAAATACCCTTCTCGATCTTTTCCAAGACCAAGTCCAAATCGCGATACACATCCATGCCGCCACGTGTAGGTTGATCCAATGCTCTCATCGTGTCGGCAAGTCTCTCCCATCCGGTTCCCACCGGACCACCTTAGCACTTGCACCGACCTCGCACCGCTTGATCCAACCAACAGACCGAATCGCCTGCTCGGTCACTTTCATCCATTCTGCGCCATGCTTGAGTCACTTGACCTCACCCGGTATCCATGATCGTTCTGGACCTCAGCTCTCCAAGCTTAGTCCCGATCCTCCTCGCCGTTGACCGTCGTTGACCTCCAAGCCACCTGCACAGCAATAGACAAGCAAACACGAATCCAGGAACAAGTTCTTCACAACTTGACCCACGTTAGCCAAAACATGCAATATGCAACACATATGCAATATCAAACAAGGATATGACCTATTCCAAAATCAATTCACAACTAATATCATCATTACGCAAAAACCGGTCGATCGCCATTCGCCGGCGGCCGACCAGGACCGAACGGAAAATCAATTGAAGATAAGGCCGGTCGTCCGCCACGGATTTGCCTGACCACCACACAACGGCCCGACCGCCACACAGAAACCGGTCTGACCGCCTGAGACCTGACAGATTCAGTAACTTTGACGAAAACGATTGAAACTTCAAACCAAAAGCAACATTGCCAATTGTTTCATCATCCTAAGATCATGGGCATATCCCCATGATATCCACAAATCCGAAAATACATTGAACTCAAACAATAAAACCAACACATCAGAGAAAGTAAATAATGGGGAGGAGGGGAAGCCACATCTCCCCCAAAACCGGCGGCCTAGCACCCATGGCCGAGTCGGTGGGAGCAGGGAACGAGTCAGGGCCGAGAGCGCTTGAGGCGAGGCGCTGGTGGCTGGAGGCCAAGCCGGCTGGGCGGCGCAGGGAGGCGGCCAAGCCAAGTGCACGAGGGAGCCAGGGCATGCCGAGAGGCAGGGAGGCTCGCACGGGCCAGGAGGAGCCAGAAGCGTGGGCAAGCGCCATGGGCAGGGAGCAGGCGGTGGCGGCGCACCAACAACAGGGGTGAGAGGTGGCGCCATAGAGGGCCGAGCCGAGTGCGCGGGGAGCCAGGGTGGCACTGGGAGGAAACGGCGCCATAGGGATGCCCTGGTGGAGAGCAAGCTCCATGGAGAAGCAAGGAAGGAGAGAGGAGAAATAGAGAATGAAAAGAAAGCAAGAAGAAGATGAACCAGAAAAGGCTCGGTCGAGTGAAGAGATAAGGGGAGGGAAAAGAGAGGATAAAGGAGAAAGAGAAATAAAGTAAAGGGTTAAGTGAAAAAGAGGGACTAGGTAAAGGAGTATATAGGAAAGTTCCAGTAAAAATTAATAGCAATAGATTGAGCAGTATAAAAGATGAGAATTATTAAGAAGACGTGCTGACACTGTGTATATATTGGAGCAAATAATTGTTTACGCCGTGTACGGATAGATAGCTATAGATAGACCGGTAGAACATAAAAGCGAGCGAAACGCATAAAATTTATCTGAGACTTTATAAACAACTTAAATCATCTGACTAATAACATGTGGTAATGACACAGGGCGCCACATGTATTGCTTTGCTATCATTTTTGATCATACGAAAAAGTTGGCAGGTTTGCAGATAGGTATGGAAGAAATATGTGAATGCCTCAGTCTTGATTACTCGGAAGCTTTCGCACATGTCAAAGATGAGTTTTTTCGTGTTTTTCGCATGTACCATGACAAATTCGGCAGCAGCGCGAGATTGGAGGCCTCACAGCAGATGCAACAAGGAAAGACAAACTTGGCATCCCACTTGTGGAAGAAGCTAAAGTGTAAGTTCAGTTCTTCGTCCTCTCAGTCTCAGACGACCCCTAAGTGGAATTCTGTCTCAGAGCTAAACCACTACCTGGAGCATGATTTTGCAAACATCGATCCTGAAGCAACGTTCAGCATGGTAGGGAGAATAATTGAAGAAAAAAGATCATCCCTCACGCCTAGGATGGTGGAGACAATCACATGCGCAAGGACTGGGAATTGGCTAAAGAATGGCAACAACATCAATTAGAGGATCTTGAGATTGTGCAGGTGTACGCTGACCTTGAACGCATAAACGATCTCGATATTGATGAGTAGTTAGTATATACACATGTTGTTACTGTACTATTTTCCTTACTCGGAGAACCCCACTCTGAGACGTAAGGTTTTTAACGAGGCAGTAATATTGTATCGGTAAAATATAATAAAAAATTCCATTTTTCCCTGAAATATTTACGTGCTCATATTTTTACGCAATTAATTCAATTTTAACTAGGCTTTTAACGAGACGGACAAGAGAGGAATGAAAATGGCAGTCGCCGTCGTTGCCGTCTATAGTTACTTATGACTGGTCTTGAGCCGGCACGGCATGACTCTACACGACGGGCTTTGGGCCGTGCTTGGGTCTGACCAGAGGCGAGGCAGGCCGTCATGGCACGACACGGCGGGGTGGCCGACACGTCACGATACGGTCCGAAGCACGATGGATCCGTGCCATGCCGCTCTACAGTTAAGATAGGAAAGCAACATGGATGGATGCATCTGAACGTTACAAAATCCGTTCTCGTCTTGTCGGCGTCGGTCGCATATTCCGTCGATGTCCAAACGGCGAAGCAAACTCTGCACTAGCTGGTTGGTCCAAGTTTGACACCGCCCAGCAGGGCGTCCGCGTGAAAGAATAATAAAAAAATCTTCGTGGAATGAAGTTCTCTCCATTGAACCGAAAATACTAATAGATGGAGTTGCTTAATTGTGCATGCACCTTCTCACCGGGATCACACAACACAGTACATAGATATATTATATTAGAACGTATCAAGAAATCCATTATATTAGTGAATAGCATTATATTAGTGAATAGTGGTCACACTCACACGCGTCGTCGTGCTCGTCATCATCATTGTTATTATTATTATTGAAGAGAGAAACATGTTCATTCATGTAGCGGCACGGTACGATATTCGTTCATGATCGACGGTTAGGCAGGTAGAAACTGTACAGAGAATCGGTAGCGGCGAAGCTGGAACAAAAACTTAGAGAGGGCTAATCAAGCTAATTGTGCTTCAAATCCTAATAAATACTTGTCAACTTAATACTTGATTAATATACAAATAGCAACAAATAACACTTCATAATAGGATATCAATTTGAAAGGGGGCCATAGCCCACCTTGGCCTGGCTTAAGCTCCGCCCCTGCAGAGAATAACTCCATATAAAAAGGTTTTTTTTTGCCATTACAAAGAAGACGCACATGCGCACACACATCGCATGAGAGTACGTCGTCTTAGCACACGTCTAGACAAACGAATACCAGAGATAAATTCACGGCCTTACAAATTCCTATGAAAGCACTAGCGTGTGACGTAATGTGTGGGCATGCATGCATGTGGTAGTAAACGATGAGACTTGGTTGTTCGTAGGTACGTAGACACACGCCTACACGTAGGAGAGAGAAGATTGTTTTGCTGATCTAACGCTTTTTCATATCGTATTTGCAGATGCGATCATGACGAGAATGTATTTGCAAAAATAGCACCATTGGCGCATAGCCACCGTGCGTCAACGCCGACCCCGCGGCGTGCCCTTGACCCCAAATTTCCGCCAAATCGGCCAAGTCGCCACCTCAACCGCATAACAGTTGGCGCCAGCGTGACCGTCGCCAACAACTGCGGTTGCCACGTGCTAGCTTAGTTAGGGTTAGTAAGTTATTTAGTTAGGTTAGTTAGGGTTAGGGTTATTGTTAGGCTGAAATTTGGAAGAATTTTAAAATATAGCAAATGAGTCCAAACAATTATGAATTTTTTTGTGGAGCCTATCGACATCATGTACTTGCTTGTGTAAATTTGCCATAATTTTATTTATTCAGAATTTTTATCGCTATTCCGTATAAGTGTCATGTTCGTACGAATCAATAAATGTAGAAAATTAGCTCCAAAAATTATGAATTTTATTTTGAAGGCTCCTCACGCAGCGGACTTGATTGTGTAAAGTTTTGGCAATTTTATATGTGTTCTGGTATTATCTAAAAAATTTAGGATTTAGGTCGTGAAAATTTTGATTTTATGTTTTAGAAATTAGGGTTTCATGATTTCATGTGACTTGGAATGTATAGAAAAAAAGCTGCATTGCAACTCCATTGGAGATGTCGATATACAATATGGCAACACACATAACAACCAAAATACGCGTACAAATATAGTAAAACAAAATCACATAACACGCGATACTATATGGCTCACTCGTCTGAGCCACTACTCTCTGCTTGCTGCAGTTGCGTCCGCGTGCGTGGCCTTGTTTTGTGCCGAATATGACTCGTGGAATATGTCCATTGATCCGGAGAGTGCATGTCGGTTCAGAGGGGGTACAGAGACCGTTGAGGCGGAGGTGGACCAGTAAGCTGACTCTGGAGCAGAGTCTGGTAGGCATACATGTCGTCGTGATGAGCTATGCCGACCTGTGGGACACCTCCGAAGAATTCATCCACAATGGAGGCTATAAAATCACTCTAGGGGTACGATGCCTGCAACTCCGGTTGCGTGGATGAGCTCTGGCCTTGGACGTACGGTGGGGCAGCGAACCCAGAGGAGCTCTGCTCTTGAACGTACGATGGGGCAGCGAACCCGGAGGAGCTCTGCCCTGCGTACACTATAAACCCTGGCTACCATTGTTTGTGCCCTAGCACCGTGTATTGCTCCCTGGCATGAGCTAGGAGGCTTGTATCATTGTCATCAATCGATGACGTGAACTGGCCGTCACCCCATGACCAACTGAAGGCTGTAAGACGGAACAATGTTAGTACAAATAAACACTCTGGGCGTAAACTAAGAACCTCGTACCTCCTGGATGTGCAGTGCAGATGACCGAGGGGGAGCGCCAATCTATGCACCTGGTCCGGACGACAGAAGTGATTCATCCCGACGGACCTACGCGCGGGAGAACGACATGATGTTAGTGGAATGTAAGGCATAACAAAAAAAATTGAACGTAAATTTGTACATAACGACTTACCTCCGCGCCGACCTGGCTCGCGGATGATCGACGGGGAACGCTATGATGCCTGTCGGACTCGCTAGGCCGTGGTGACCTAGAGGGTGAGCACGGCTCACCCACTTGGTGCCTGATGCGCAGGACGTCGTCCGTCAAACGACTACAGCTCAACTTCTTTATTATCTTCTTCATCTTCACTAAGATGTGCTTCAAAACTTTTTATATCCGCCCGGGTTCTATCTGGCCGCGGAGGCGCCTCCGATCGCTTATGGACGTCCGCACCCGCTCCAACTGTAGTGACATACGTAACAGGTTTATTAACAAAGAGTACGAATGTTGTCAATGAAACGACCAGAGGTCGTAAGTGTCGTACGGTGTCAACCACAATCCTCTGTCCTGGATGCATTGCACGGACAGCCCGTGTGGTGCTACCGTGCGCAGGAAATCATGATACCATGGACACCAGATGATATCGCTCTCGTGCAACGACTTGAACTCGTTGTGGTACAATGAGTAGCACCTTGTCGGTCTTCCGCTACGCAGACGGGTAGGAGTCCACCGTAAGCCCATGGTGGGCCCGTCTACCTGGTCATGCGGAATGAGGTACGGGTGCATCGGTATCTCGATGGTCGGCCGCCCAACAGGGAAGTGATCCCAACTCCACAGCTGTAGGAGCACGTAGCGGACGGCTATGTTGGTACTAGCAGGGCCACGCCACGAAGCGTCACACAACCGTCAGTATGTGGCGCAAAGGACGGCTGATCCCCAACTGTACTGAGGCATCGGCCCAGCCCCCGCGTCAACCAAAGACTCGGCGACGCGGATGAAGCTCGAGTACAAAAAATCACCCTTTGTGGTTGAAAATATGACCCAACCAAAGAGCTGGAGAAGGTAAGCAACGAGGTGCGTCCTAACGACCTTGTGAGGTGCACCCCGCGAGCATTCATTGAACTGCCTCAGCCAAGCCCAGGGGACGCCACGTGCACCCTCCGGGAGAGGTTGGCCAAACCGCTGCTCTAGCTCGGCCTTCTAGTCCGCACCCGGAGGGCTCAGAACAAGCGGCTCACCCCGGATCGGGAGTCCGGTCAAGAACGAGACGTCCTGCAGGTTGACCGCCATCTCACACCTTGGGTCTCCACCTGTCGACAAGTGCCGGCAGCAAGCTAGCGTCCAACGGAGACCAGCCTTACAAAGGGCAATAAGCCCGTGTCCCGGAGGATCGGGACGTAGTGATCGTCCAGCTCCCAGTAATCCCTTCCCGTCCGAAGCAGCAGGTGTGAAGGGCCATCGGCGTCACCGGCGATCCACAGCTTGTACCGGTGGTTCTCATCGTAGAAGTGTTCTAGAAGCTCCGGTAGAGACACGGCTTGCAACACATGGAATAGAGAGAACATTAGTTAGAAGGTGGCTAATAAACATAAAATATTGTAAATTAATTGAAGAGTAGTTTTCCTAGGGTGATAAGCTACATGATAAACTAGCTTAATTAGATTATGCCCCTCTATTCTTCAGTGAATGCATTTCTTATTATTTGATTTCGCTTTACGACCAAACTAACACTACAAATTAATGTACACTACTTAATTAATTAATTACTACTAATTATTTCGTAACTAATAAACACTGTGAATTAAAAATTACGACCAAACTACTTGCAAACGACGACGGTTAATAATGTTGAAATATCCCCAAAAATATAATCGACAGAGCAAGAGAGTAAGCGACAGCGAAATGAAATGAAATGAACGAGCGGAAGAGCGAGCGAGTGACTGCAAAATGAAATGAACCAGCGGAAGAGCGAGCGAGCTATTGCTAAATGAAATCGCGCTCGCTTCCTCTAATTTATAGCCGCTACTCGAAGGGAATCCTTATCCCACGCGTGCTAATTAAGCCATGCATTTCGGGGGACAAAAACTTGATGGATGAGACAGGGAGATGACGAGTGATTGATGTTTTCGGTGGAAAAGTAAGGCAAATGGAGGAAGGGCCTCATTCAGATGTTTATGCAATCAACACATGACAAGGTTTTATTTTCTGTTGATTAGTACGAACATGATACTTATACGAAATAGCGATAAAAATTCTGAATGAATAAAATTATGGTAAATTTACACAAGCAAGTACACGGTGTCGGGAGGCTCCACAAAAATTTCATAATTTTTTTTTATCTCATTTGCTATATTTTAAAATTCTTCAAAATTT
Source organism: Phyllostachys edulis (assembly GCA_036346405.1). NCBI lineage: Eukaryota > Viridiplantae > Streptophyta > Magnoliopsida > Poales > Poaceae > Phyllostachys > Phyllostachys edulis. Next base: position 3,966,321 of record CM070555.1, on the reverse strand, counting down.
CAGCCTAACACTAACCCTAACTCTAACTAACTAACCCTAACTAAGCTAGCACGTGGCAACCGCAGGCTCGTTAGCACACGGCCACTGTGCGCCAACGGTTGGCGCGGTTGAGGTGGCAGCCGACGTGGTCGTCTGGCGGGGCTGGCGGGAAAACGGCGACGGGGCCGACGTTGACGCATGGTGACCACGCACCAACGCGAGGTGGCGGCAGCTCCGGCGTTCACCGTGCGCCAACGATGTTATTTTTGTAACTACGTTCTCGTTATGATCACATCTGTAAATACGCGATGAAAAAACGCTAGATCAGCCAAAAATTCGGAGAGAGAATCTTGCTGCATTGGGCCTGTACCGTGTTGGCCACGTCACGTACTGCATTTCATTGCGTGCTACGTGCGGGGAGGTGCGCCGCACCCATTACGCAACGCGTTTTCTGAGGTGTCGTTGAAAAATCGACCACGAGAAGCAATCGCGCCGCGCCCATGCTCGCTTGGTCAGAGCCGCTGCTGGAACTGGTTGCTATATACATTTTACCTACACGACCAGCTTGATCGACCATCGTAGAATGAGATCGATGGATGCTGGGAGTCTGAACACAGAGAGCATGCACGCTGACACGCGCGTACGTGTCGACTTCCTTGCAGCTAGGATAGGATAATCAGATTAACAACAAAAAGTCCAAAAGGCATATATTAATTCCACGCCAAAGCACAAGCTCCAGAGAGACAGGAATTTTTTTTTATTAATTAACATTTTTTTGAATTTTATTTTAAAGTTAACACCGACGCACTTTATTTCTAATTTCGATCTTTTAGCTACGCTTACCACTGCGAATATGACAAAATAACACCGCATACGCCAAATTTCATTTCTGGTCAGTCTTCAGACGCCACCTAAGTGGCGTGATGAATATATTTGGTCAACCAGTGACGTGACAAAAAGTGTTATTTTGGGGATTTATTCTAGCGCGTGACAGATGTCAGAATTAGAAATAAAGTACGTCAGAATTAACTTTAAAATAAAATTCAAAAAAAGATTAATTAATAAAAAAGTTCGATCGATCGAACGATCGAGAGAGAGTGTGTCTACGGCGTTTGTACAAGACCAGATTCTGTCCGCTCACAGCCTATTTATTTATTTTGAAGACCAATATAATCCAAATTTTCGCATTCTGGTATGTATGTTAGACGAATATACATAATGTTTCCATTCCCATTCAGCTATCTTAACCACGATTGTAAACAGACTGTCTTTTTATCACGTGCGCCATTAATTTGCGAGATATATATATATATATATATATATATATATATATATATATATATATATATATATATATATATATATATATATATATATATTTCTCGCAGCCGCTAAACGTTTGTTGAAATGATGTTTGTCTTGAAATCAGTCGAATTTTTCTCCCTCCGACCCCCTTCAAGATTTGTGCCCTGGCCGACTGGTTACTCGTCTTCTCTGACGACGGTTGTGATCGGCAAAGCCGACCGCGCGCTAGCGCCGCGGCCACCACCGGCGAAGCTGGCTCGCCACCGCCGAATGTCCCTCTGACAAACACGCGCTCCGCTCGCATGCTCCCCTTCTTTTCCTTAAGGAGATGCACCGGAGGTGATAACAAGGCAGGGAGGAGGAAGAGGCGAGAGGAAGACGCCGCTTAGCAAGTGATGGTCCAGGGGCAGAGGAGGGGGGTTGTGGACCTACGGGTGTTAGGGTTAGGGAAGACAGGGGATTAGGGGATAAATTTGGACCGCTGGGTCTCCATCGGAAGCTCGCACGTTTGACTGATTGTTTAGCGAATGTTATGTAGGCAAACCAATTTTGTTTTGGCTTAATCAGAAAAGGCGCAGTTCTTTTTATTTGGTGTGTGGGTTTGGAGTCTAGACTATGCGAATGAAAGTGATCAAAACATCAAAGCATGTTTTTTGTTTTAGAAATTTATGCAGTCAGTACTCACTATGCTGTTAACTAGGTACGGTAATCAGTTGGTTCTAGTAGAGGGAACACATGAGGATATCTCCAATAGTTAGAGATAACTTTGTCTCTAACATATGCTCCATCATCTTTAGAAACAACATCTTCAATAGATAGTCTCTAGCACACTATCCAACATTTATATTTTATAATTTTCTTTCGAAACGGGTCTACATGTCAACTAGAGTAGATTAATGTATCATATCTTATTTCGTGTACATGATAGTCTTTTCAGTAAAAGATGATATGTGTTTTCTCTTTTTTTTTCACGTAAAATTTTATTGTTGTAATCTAGCTTAAAGATGCTCTGACAGTGCCAATTAATAATTGATCTCCCAGGGTCACCGGACCATCCATCGTCTCCAACCATAAAAAACGTTGAAAGATCCCTACCCCTAGACGCCACGTCGGTTCGGCCGCGGAGACGGGAGCCGACCAATCAATGGAAGCAACAGCGACGCGCGCGACTCTGACCGGACATTCTCGCGCGGGCCCCACCCAGCACGGCGATCAGACGGCCCACATCGCGCGGTGCGGGCGCGGGTGCCGTGCAGGACCGGCGCCGCGGTCGCTTTCACGCACGACTCGCATCGCACGGTCGCGCGGGCAAATCTTCCCTTCAGTAATTTACACGTCGCTGCCGCACCCACCCGTTAGTTTTGGGCTCATCTAGCCTCTCTTTCAGATCAGTCCTTACAAAAATAACACCTCCATTATACGATTTTATCGCGAAAGTCACATACCACACGCTCCACGTTTCTGCCGTGGTTTGGGTGTGAGTCACGTGGTTTACACAGTAAAATCGTACAGTAAAGATGTTATTTTTATCATTTTATTTGTAGGAACTAATTTTACTATTGCAACTAAAAAACAAGTGATTTTCAGCCAAAGACTCCTTCCTTCACCCTGCTGCTGACCTTGATCGACTCTCGGATACAAGTGAAGGAAATTTAATACTTTATACGCTATTTAAAAACTTTGTATTAAGTATTAACTGCACGTAAGAGATGTGGTATGACAACATATACAACAGGTGCAGCTACATGCACGGAGTATAGTATTTTCACAATGTTCAGATTAATCTACCTATATATATAAGGGCGGATCACGGTCTCGAACTGAGTGAGCTATAGTTCAAGGTCTATAAATCTTACCAGTGTTAAATCCTATAAAATATCTCTTTCAAATCAGCAAACATTCGAGATCAGTTAAAAACAACAGCTCAACCAAGACTCAGTACTTAGATAGTGGCCGGCTCCACCGTGTGTGTATATATATATATGCTTTGCACTGTTGAATTTGAGGCGGTGTATTTGAGGCGGTGGCCATGTGTTGTTAATTGGGGATGTGACATGCATGTTAGCCGGGTGAGTGGTCAACAGATGATCACGCATGCAATCCTTGACCATATTAAAGAAAGAAACTTCCCTCCCTGATTACGTACGTGGTAGTACTACTGTACAGGTATAGCTGGTTTTTGGGTCAAGTTATACTCCCATTTTACTAATTCTCCGTCCTTCCTCCCCAAAGCGAACAAATCTAAGTGAGAGGAATCCAGAACAAAGACAGCAGCAACACGCGTAGGAATGGCCGGCACGCGAAACAAAAAAAATCGAACGGCGTGCAAGATCTAGGGGGGAGAAAAAAAGAGGCGACGTGGACGCTCTCTCCTCGCATGAAAACTGCGCTCCTTTACCCGGTAAGATTTGTTTGTTAAATTAACTTTTGCTTGCGGTGAGATTGGACTAGTAATACAGCGATACCGACTTGTTCAAGTCTTGGCTTTCGATAGTTTCAATTAACTAGTGACTAATAGTTGGCATGCTTTGAATAATTACAATGAGAAGTCTATTACAAATAATTTATCTGCATAACAGCTGGCTCATCGTTACCAGCCAGTCAAGGTGATTTGAATTGCAAAGAACCTTCATTACTGGTTATTTTATTCTTTTATTATATGCAAAAAAAAGAGGTGCAGTGATCAAACACCACGTGTTGTTGTCATTGAAAAAATGGCACAGCAAAGTCAAGAAAATTCATATTAATTTGAGGAAGCCAATTCCAATTTTATTGACGTATAATTTAATTAACATTTTCTGAATACTCCCTCAGCAGTCTAATTTACCATTACAAAGCTAAGATAGTCGGCACAGAGGCACCAGAAACAAAGACCTTGCCGGAGCAGTAAAACTGTAAAAGTAAAGCCGACGAATTAACCCGTAAAGCGAAGGTGGGCGAAAGCGAAAAGGAAGACTGTGGAAGAGAAGAAACTTAACTCCGCTGCGGCTGGAAGAAGCAAAAAGAGGAGGGGACAGAGACGAGAGGGAGCGTGGGAACAGGTCAAAGGCTACGAACGCAACAAGACGGCGGCGACGAGCGAAAACAAAAGGCAACCCAAGTAGCCACTCCATTTCCATTCCCCGTTCTCCATTCCCACCACCTCCTCCGAATCCTGCCCACTCGAGACTCATCAAACTTTCGAACGCCACCAACTCCGCGGCGTCCGCGACCCCAACCAGCGAGCGACTCCGACGACGAGGCCGATTGAGGCGTTGAGCTCCTGCCCACTCGAGACTCACCAAACTTTCGAACGCCACCAACTCCGCCGCGTCCGCGACCCCAACCAGCGAGCGACTCCGACGACGAGGCCGATTGAGGCGTTGAGCTCCTGCCCACTCGAGACTCACCAAACTTTCGAACGCCACCAACTCCGCCGCGTCCGCGACCCCAACCAGCGAGCGACTCCGACGACGAGGCCGATTGAGGCGTTGAGCTATCTATCTATATCTATCTAGCTAGATAGTCGTTACCCATCCATGGGGTGCGTGTGCTCGAGGCGGTTCCCCGACGAGGGGATGCCGCGGTCGCACCAGCCGCTCGCCGCCGCCTACGACGCGCGCCGCGGCCGTTACGGCCCCGGGGACTTGGACTCCGGCGAGCTCGCCATCCCTCCGCCCAAGGCGCCCCCGTCGCAAAAGGTACGTATTACTGCCATCACTCCTAGTCTTACGGTCTTACTTCTCTCGCTGTGCATGTGTTGCTGAGCTCGAGCGCGCGCGGGCTTGAGTTGTGTTCGCTGGTTGGCTGCAAAATCAGACAGCTGCAGGAGACCTCTGTGACGACGCACTTGGTCCAGCACCAGCAGCATGTGAGCATGCGATGCTCGGGCTTATTTGCAGAGTGCGTTGGCTCGTTAGGTAGCCGGTTCGTGAGAATTCTCAACGAATTGACGCAGAATAATCGTTAACACAAGGTTCCCTTGGAAATTCCAATCCGCCTAGAACGCCCAGTTGCATATCAAACAGGTTTTGTTTTTAGCTACCGTGATCAGGGGAGCCGGTGATACTGGTCATAGTGAAGCTTAAGTTATCTTCTGCGGTCAAGCCTGCCACGGCTAATTAATTATTCAGGTGAAGCTGCTGCGCGATTTAGGTATGGCGCCGCTGATGGTCTTCAATTTAGTTAACCCCGTCAAAATAGTTTGGCAATGGTTCGAGGACGCGCAGATATTTTGATGAACCTTGGGGAATGTGCATGTGCTTTGAGCAGAGCAGGGGATAATAGGGAAACAGATACAAAAAAGTAGAGCCAAAATGCACACAAATCTGCGAGTGGATATATAATGTGAAGTCAAGCTTGGCGGCCTTTGTTTTTCATATTCTAAGCTTTGTCCCAGGAGGATTCCTTTTACTCAGATAAGTGAAGAACAGGAGTGCTTAATTTACATTCAGGTTGCTGTCAGCCGAAGTCTACTCTCTGGGCTGGTCAAGCCAGTGACCCAAACATATAGCTCTATCTTTGTTGCTGTTGACCACTTTTCCATGCCATCCATGGAGTTTGAGATATTGTACCGTCACTTCTCTTGCAAATCATGAACCTAGCCACTTTGATTTACAGTTAGAAGAAAGCTCTGGATGTGTAAGAACTAAGAAGTATGGTGAAGTACAGACTGTGACAAAAAAAAGAAGCAGCAGTCTTGGTGTATGTTACTGTCAACACGTTTAGTGAATGATTTGGATAGGCACTGATCGTGCAATTGAACATGTCTGACACCTCATACTTGGAGATGGCAAATATAGGCTACAGGATACTGAAACTGAAGTATCTGGTTAAGGGAATTCACTGTTGTTAGTTGTCCATGGGCACATCTCCATTGTTCTGCTTGTATTTCTTCCAAGTCTACTTTGATCTGACCAATGGGCATAAGTGGTGATCTTCAATAGCACAAAAAACTCGGAAGGGTTATGGACTAGCCTTGAAGGAGTGATATCTCCATTTTAGTTTGACATATCCATTTCATTCAATTAGTTCATGTTCTCCTTGTGTAGCATGCACTTCAAGCTGGAAAGATAATACTCTAATATCAATATTATTTAATATGGTGTTATTTCATAATTTTGCAACAACATTAATAGGAGCAACATCAATAGTTAAAAACAGATATATCTTCCTTTCTTAGCTTCTTTGTTACAAGGTTCTCCGTCACAGTTATGTCGAGTATAGGTGACTCATATCCTAACCTACTAGGACTTGAAGATGTGTTCCATAAGGATTCCTATCCTAATCCTAGTAGGATTAGATTCCTACTTATTTTTGTAGTAGAACTAGGAGCACTATATGAACCCATGAGGGTTGGTCATAGAGAACACAAGCCACAAACCAACTCATCCAAAGTAAGAGGTATACAAGTGGATTAGAGGCTAGGTTATTCTTTAGCACTAGATTTTTGTATAGGGCAAGGATCCGAGGGTCCTAAAAGGTTCGAGAGGGCTGTGAGAGTGCGACAATCCCTTATACTCTTTTGAGGTTGTGCTTAAGAAATTTGTGGTCGGCTTTGCCAAATCTTTCTCCTGTCGTCGTTATTTGATTCTCTCTGTAGGATTCATCTACTTCGTTCTTGATACCGTGCACGCTCGTGCGGTATCTCGCAACTCTGATCCGATCCGAGAGCTACTATGCATAAGAAGGGGTATCAGAGTATAACAAGTGGTATCAGAGCTAAGGCTGAATTAATCAGATTTGTGAGAAGGCGGCAAGGCGTCAGGTGGTACAAAATCAAGGAATAGTGCCCTCTAGTTCTCCAAAAGGAAGTACGAGTCACCCATACTCAACAATCTTCACCTTGACTCCTATCCATTGGAGTCACCATGCTCCTCCAAGAATTCGCTATGATTTGTTTTTCCAATTTCTTCCTCCCACCTTTGGGAGTGTCCCTACCACAGGGGTCCATGCACATCACCATAATGTACGTATCGATGTCCAAGCTAGCCTACCCGGACGCTTCAACTGACAGCTCCATTGAAGTGTAGTTTGGTTAACCACACCTGTTCCTACAACTCTCTATACCATAGGTTTGTATCGCTTCCGAGCTCCACCTGCTTCGGTACTATGTGGTTGGTCCTATCACGTCTCCCTTCTTTCAACAGCTCGCACCTTCGCCTTCGTGCCTGCTAGATTTTGCAACCTCAGTATCTACCGCTGACGACACGGTTTCCTACTCCTGATCAGGATTTTTATCAAACCTCTCATTGATTGCTCTTCCCTGATAATTACCCATCAATTCCCTGATAATTACCCATCAATCGATATCCTCCATTGCCCCATACACTTTTCATGATTACATGTCCTTCGCAAGTAACTCGCATGATTCCACCTCGAAGTGATTCCTTACGATCTTCGAGTTCAAATGACCTCACATAAATTAATTCTTATTTAAGCCAGAAACATATCGAACTCCCGTCAATGTGCGATGTGCTCCATTATACATCTTCAATATAACCGTTTCCACCTTAGTAATTGCATACTCCTTGCAATCCGCTAAGTGAACAGTTCTATGCGCTAGATCTTCGAGTTCAAGCGACCTCACATAAATTAATTCTTATTTAAGCTAGGAACATGCTGAACTCCCGTCAATGTGTGAAGTGTTCCATTATATATCTCCAATGTAATTGTTCCCACCTCAGTAATTGCATACTCTTTGCAATCCTCTAAGTGAATAGTTCCATGCGCCAAGCGTAGAGATCCTTCGTCAAACATCTTCCTCACCGAACATATATGGAAGCAACAACCTGAATCTAACATATGAGAAGTATCTAATTGACTGATGACTAGTACGTCCGAATAATCTTTAGCTACCGCCACTGGGCATGCACCCCTCATTTGCTTCAAACTTGGAAAATCCTTTATCACATGATATTTCTCGTCACATAGATACCATACGCGTGTGCCCTTGATCTTGCCCTTTTTCATCCTGTGACTTGATTTTGCCTACAACACCTATGACAGCCAATGCTTGATCACCCGATGATGAAGAAACCGTGGCTTCTTCAAGGACACCGCCACCAATAGATATGTCACAGCCTCATTGAAGTTGAGTGCGCTTTCCCGATGAGAATATTTATCACCAATTGCTCTCATGATGGTGGTAAAGATGATGCCAATATGACAACCGTCTTATTCTCAATTTTATCATCCACACTAGTCAGATGTGTGATAAGCTTGTTGAAGACATTGGGATGATCAACGAACCGTGTGCCTCCCTTCATGCACAACCTAAACAGCCGCCGCTTTAGCACCCACCGGTTTGTTAGCGACTTTGACATATACAATTCTTCTAAGTTACTCAATAATTTCTTCGGCGAATTCTCTTTAATCACAGAGTACTTTACCTCATCGGAGAGACATAAACGGATCGTACCGACAGTCTTCCGCTCCATCACCTTCCAGTCTTCATCGGACGTCTTTCCTGGTTTGTCCCCTTCAAGAGCATTAATTAACCCTTGCTAGACAAGGACATCATTCAACACACATTGCCACACGCTGAAATTTTCTCCGCCGTCAAATTTCTCCACTTGATACCACATCGTAGGCATCGACCTTGATTTTGTACCACCTGACGCTTTGTCGACCTTCTCACAAATATGATTAGTCTGGTCTTGGCTCTGATACCACTTGTTATATTCTGATACCCCTTCTTATACGCAGCAACCCTCAGATCGGATCAGAGTTGCGAGATACAGCACGAGCATGCACGATATGAAAAAACAAAGTAGATGAATCCCGTAGAGAGAACCTAATAACAATGAAATAATCACGACGAGAGAAAGATTTGACAAAGCCGACCTTAAATTCCATAAGCACAACCTCAAAAGAGTACAAGAGATTGTTGCTATCTCATAACCCTCTCAAACCTTTTAGGACCTTGGATCCTTGCTCTATACAAGAATCTAGTGCTAAAGAATAATCTAACCTCTAATCTTTTCGTGCCCCTTTTTGTTTTGGATGAGTTGGTTTGTAGTTTGTGTTCTCCATGTCCACCCCTCATGGATTTATATAGTGTCCCCTGGTTCTCCTCCAAAAGAAAGTAGGAATCCTAATGCTACATTGTAGAACACGTCTCCAAATCCTAATAGGTTAGGATATGGGTCACCCATACTTAACAAGTTATGTTTCTTAATGGGACAATACATCTCTCATTTTCTACCCTTTGCTTTGTGCTATAACTGGTTATGTTTTTATTGAAAGTTGAAGACATAGAAATCAGAGATTATTACCAGAGAAGATAGCAGTAGCCTTTTTCACATTAACTCTGACATACTAAGTTATGCCAGGTATCGGAAACAGGTACATTTTTAGGAAGAGCCAGTATTGCTGGTCTGGAAAAGGCTGTTGAGGTGTTAGATACCCTCGGGAGTAGCATGACAAGTTTGAATCATGGCAGTGGGTTTCTCTCTGGGGGAACAAATCGAGGAAATAAAGTCTGTATTTTAGCATTTGAAGTCGCAAATACAATAGCTAAAGCTTCTAGTTTATGGAGATCATGCTCCGACGAGAGTATAAAAGAATTGAAGGAAGAAATTTTGCGTTCAGATGGAGTGCGAATATTGATTTCCTCAAATTCCAGTGAGCTCTTGGATATCGCTGCTGTTGACAAAAGGTATGGTTGGTTATAGAAGGAAGTTGGCTTAGATTTCTTTATTCATCTAATCATAATCATGGTTGATGTGGACTTGAAATGGAATCCAACAGGGACGAACTTGCCATCTTTTCAAGAGAAGTAATTCGATTTGGTGACCTGTGTAAAGATCCCATATGGCACAATTTGGGACGCTATTTTGACAAGTATGCATTTTATTCTGAGAACACTATTTAGAATGGTATCAAGTGCTGCTTGTTCTTAACACTATGGATTACTCTGATATGCAGGTTAACGACAGATTTTACGCCCCAGGATCATTCCAAAGAGCATATGGAAACTACTGTACAGCAATTGATAAATTTGGCTCAAAACACTTCTGTATGTATGCTATGCCATAATGAACTCTTCTATTTTACTTTAATTTCTTCATTTCTATACTTTGGGAGCTGCCTGTAATTGATAATACTTCTTACTTTTATGGAGTCAAGAATTGGCACTGTTGTAGTTACTATTTTTTTCCTTCAAATTATTGAATGGCTAAATCTCTGTAGTAGCATAAAAAAAATCTTTCAGTAGGTCTTATAACTAAGAATATTAAGTCTCTTATGTAACAACAAGCTAAAACTACAGTTTTGAGGGCGGTGCTACAATCAAGCTATTTTTTGTAATACTACAATGGCTAGAAACTTATGCAGCAATTTCTATAATTGCAGGAGCTTTACCATGAATTGCATGCGCTGGACAGGTTTGAGCAGGATTTTCAAAGGAAATTTCATGAAGAGGAGTCGGTGCCAGCAGCTAGACGTGGTACAACCAAACTGATGCCATTTTTTGAAATAATATCAGTAGGTGCTAGAATGCATGCGCAATGCTTTTCCAGAATCTCACCTGGAAATAATGATTGTCCTATGCAAATAAATACTTTGGTGGAGATCTTAATACAAAGAAGTTACTCAAACAAGAATTGCAGTTTTCCATTAAAAGGGGAAAATGAAGCTTATGTTGGTTGTGGTGCACACATTTTTTTTCTGAACTTCTCTTAGTTTAGTAAGAAAATTCATAGAGTAAAGTGAAACATCATATATTCTCTACTAATGTTTCACCCTAAACCTTTTTCATTCCAAGCCAACCAACTTTTGACAGACACTGTGATAAATAGACTGGTAAAACAAGCATGACAGCTAGGACTCTTTACATAGGGAACCGGGGGGGGGATCCCCTTTTTTTTAGGATGAGCTACAGGAAATGGCAACTAACCTTCCAAGATCCAAGCCAGTATAGTTGGAGAGATTCTGATAAATACTTTTTTATGGGAATTCTGAAAAATACTTAAAATGTATAAACGGATGTAAGCATTTCTGTCGCAGTATATTTTTTATATGGCCTTTTTTGTGGTCGCTATTACTTTTTACACACCGTGTACTGCTAAAACTGCCATGGAGATATTTATTGTATGCAATTTTTGTTCTTTGCAGAGAGTGTCATGATTTTGCATAGTGAACTAAAGCGCCAAAGGAAGCTTGTGAAAAATCTGAAGAAGAAATCCTTGTGGTCTAGAACTTTGGAGGAGGTAATTATCTTCATCCACATTTGCTTCATTACTTTATACCATGACTGTGGCCGTTAGGTTATGGCTGGTAGCGTTGCCACGCAACTGAGATAATTTTTTATATGAATATGCTACTCATACATTGTTTTTTTCCTTTCAACATTGCTTTTTTTTTAATCCTCTATCCAGATTGTGGAGAAGCTTGTTGATATCGTCATATTTTTTCATAAACAAATCCAGGATGCATTCAGTGAAGCTGGTAAGTAATTATCAATTGGATGTTTTACCAATTACCACAGAATGTATCTGACAATATCCTAACACCTCTCTGAATAAAAAGTTCTTGTAGGTACTGACTTATTGGATTCTGAGCAAGTTCAGAAGGAAAGGCTAGGTCCCTGTGGTCTGGCACTACATTATGCTAACATTATCAATCAAATTGAAAATATAGTAAGTTGTTTTGACGACCCATGCCATGTTTATTGTGCCTGCTTGATGTCCCACTTTCATTATGTTGACTTGGCAGTAATTTCCATACAATCCCTTATTTATCTAGAAATCTGTTTCTATATGTTGACAAACCATGCATTTGTCCATTTCCGTTTCCTTTGGTGAACTGCAATAATGAATTATAATGAATATTTTATGGTCACTCAGTGTGAATATCTGTCTGTCTCCTAGCTGCAAAATACCAATTCCAAAGTCATTTTCTGAAATTGAACAAGTTCCAACGTCATGGTGCATATGTTGTATTACCAAACTATACATGTTTCAGTCTTTAGCCTGCTATTGGTGATGCTTCATTGATTAAAAAAAAGCCATAGAGTTCTCAATATCATGTGTACCTATGCAGGTTTCTCGACCACTCTCTCTTCCTCCTAGCGCTAGGGACAATTTGTACCATGGACTTCCAGTAACAGTGAAATCAGCTTTGCGATCACGGTTGCAATCATTTAATACCGAAGAGGAGGTTTGTCTTTTATATAACCTTGCAGTAGAAAAACGATTCATTCCCATTGCATTATTTATGCACGTGGAATCTGATGTAGAAATGTGAAACTGATGGTTGGTCGAGCTTAACACTTCAGTTTTTATTTTGTTTTCATAAACATGCTTCAATTTTGAAGCACTTGAAGTTGAACTGTCCATGTGGGCATAACTACAAGAAATACTAATGCACAAATACATGAATACATATTCTAAAATACGATTAGTTTTTTTGGAAATATTTTATAGACGAGAGCCAAGACTTGATTTTGGTGTTGCTACTCTTGAAACGTCAAAGCATACAAAGTATTAAATGTGATCGTTTTTATTCTCTTCAGCGTACTGTAGCTCAAATCAAGGCTGAAATGCAGAAAACTCTTCGCTGGATTCTGCCAATAGCAGAAAATACAATAAGGTGGGTTGAGACTGTTATCAGTCGTTCTGACTGCTGCGCATAGTTTTTTCTCTCTCTCTCTCTCCAAAAATTCACTGTTTTCATACTTATACCAGAGCACATCAAGGTTTTGGATGGGTCGGCGAATGGGCAAACCTTGGGTTAGTATCAGATCATGATTTCGTTATCTCATTCCCATTTGAATTAATTACTCCACTTTGCAACATAACCAACATAACAATTTTGCAGGAGCGAAATGAACAAGAAATCGGGTTCCCAACACAGCGTCACCCGCATCCAGACGCTCTTTCACGCAGACAAGGCGAAGACAGAGCAATACATGCTCGAACTGGTGGTGCTGCTCCATCATTTAGTGGTCCAGGTGAAGAACAGAGGCTACGGGCACAAGTCCGCAAAGCCTGAGCTGTCTCGATCCCGCAAGGGATTGGACCTACAAGCTGAAACCAAGCACAACACATCTCCCATGAACAACGGCGCATATTCGAGCCCGCTGTCGGACTCCGAACGCGAAGCGCTGGACCATCTGAGCTTCAAGAGGAAGAAGAGCTACGGGAGAAGCAAGAGCTGCGAGCCTCCACCTAACAGAGGGAACAAGGCACATCGAAACTGGGGCTCGTGCCGGAGCCATGGCAACTCGCCGGCGAGGGAATTCGCTAGGAACCCAGGTCCAGACCGTGGCAAGACAACGGATCTGGATGTAATAGATGGCTTGGATAGACTGACTTCATACTCCCTGACATCCCCAGCATTTTGTTAGATATGCTGCACAAAAATAGGTATTCTTTTGCTGCCTCCTTCCGGTTCATCGATCGTATATCTTGTATATATGTGATCTACCTATATATTCTCTTACTTTATGTACATGTACAACTCAGTATTATGGTTGGGTGAGTGAGTGGAAATATAGCAAGATCACAAGCGATGTTCTATGCCTCGTTCTCATCTTTGTTCTGGTCTCTCTCTGTGCCTTATTATTTCCTGTGTTCAGGGGAGCTATTGCCCCGTGGCCCTTCCTTTGAGGCCAAAAATTAGAAATTTATGCAAGAGATTTTTCAGCTCAGCACTCAGTTCCAACAATAACTGAAAAACAAGGAGAAATCTTACAAGCTCTCCGTGTTTGCGTGTTGCTTGTTCAGCTAGAACTCTGTACCACAAATTGCCTTTGGGATGCTCCAAGTTTCCCCAAGTCTCACTCTGATCTTATCCGGATAGATATACACAAACATTTCTTCCTTTTCCGGCGACGTCTATGTCCAGCGCTGTCCCCGCTTACCACCTCTTAGCTTAGCTTCTTGTGGATTTTAATTATTTCAACAAAAGAAGCCGTAAGCTAAGCGTCACTACTAGATCTAGATCTCGATTCTAGATGCAGAGACAGTTGGGGCGAGAGAAGAAAAGAAAACAGCGTTGAGGGTAACGTTTCGCCTACCTGGTCTGTCGCTTGATTTCCACACTGCAGAGGCAACTGGCAAGTACAGATGTTATCATATATCCATATGTGAATCTTGTCGGTGCAGATGGCAGCCTAGATCCACTGGCATACGGGATCAAGCATGTGCATGCATAGTGCATCACACAAGACAGCTCTAAGAAAGATCTACATATTGTTTTTAACTCATATTCTTAAGAAGAGAGAGACTCAATCTAATAAAAAGAAATAAGATTCCAATGGATTGTTTCTGCTCAGATTCTAAGACTTTAATCACATAAAGTGTGCATGATTTTTGATGATCAACAATAAGGTACAACTTTGTGGCCTATATGTTTTGGCTCATTTATCATCGGTCAGCTAATCGAACATCGCAACGTACTCTGGGTAGGAGCCCTGTGAAGTGATTAGCGTGTAGGTGACCTGTGCAATAGAACACCGCAAACTTAGCACATGAAATTGTGATTACAATACGAAAAATAATAAATGATCATAAAACTAACCTGTCGGTGGTACCACACCGTGCCCATGGTCGGTCGGTTTATGTCGTCGTCCTGGACGTACAAGCTGATCACGCACTCTCCCAAGTCCAGCTGTGGTCGTCCGATCTGAAAGCGCTCGAAGGACCACATCTGCAGAAGTAGCAGGCATCCGGAGAGGATGGAGTTGTCCTAGGCACGGTGGCAAGCGTCGCACAGTGCGCGATACGTCACGCACAGTACGGCCTGACCCTAGGCATAGGAGGAGATCTCCTCCACCAGCAAGTCCACCAGCTCACATGCGTACCAGACATAGTGCTTGTCGACGTTGTCGCCATGGGACCCCAAGAACATGACTCACCCAAACAACCACAGCAAGTAGGCCTCGAAGTGCCTCCTAACAATGACGTCCCCTGCGTTTTGCGCCATATGCTTGGGCTGCAAGAAGACATGTACACGTCAGCATGGTTCACATATGAATTGATGCAAGATGACAATAGTTACAAATACTTACGTAGAACTGGCAGATCCACCTCAACGTCGGCCGCAAAGCATCAACTCAGTACCCGCTGCTGGCAAGCAAAGACATCGTGGAACATCGCTAGGAGGTCTGTGCACCACGTGGCCGAGATGTCGTACACCACCATGGGGGAGCCTGTGCAGGGCAACCCGGTCAGGAAGCTCACGTTCTGGAGCATCGACACCATCTCCCCGTACGGAAGGTGGAACATGTGCATCTCTTGCCTCCAGCGGTCAACCAGCGCCGTCAGCAGAGCCCGGTCGTATGGAAAACGCCTAGACGTACGACCAGCACCATGGTCCTGGTCGTCCTCCCACGTTGCTTCCACCATCCTCGCTAGTGGAAGGAGGCCTGCCGCTCTCAACCTGCGTCGAAATGATTAAGAACAAACGTGACTACACGCAAAGTAGTCAGACCGCGATTGAGTGCATTAAGGCCAGAACTATACGTACCTCGGAATCCAGCCGGGTGCAATTTCCATGCCTGATGGGCGGCGCAACAAGAACACGCCAAGCTCAATCGAGCCTCATTCCCGTGAGCACGCAGATTGAGGCGCTACGACGCAAGGCCAATTATCGGGTCAAGCAACTTGTAGTGGCCTGCGTCCGCCATACCTACAAATTAAGTGCATGCATCGTAAAGACTGCAAAACATGTACAAAAACCAAAATTCCTATTTTAAAAATAATTTTCGGCATTAACAGAATAATTATCACACAAAAATGTAAGCCTAATTTAGGCTACTCAGCAATTTAAACAGATTTGTAATAGGGTCTTCCAATTTAGAGGATATTTTTAAATATTTTTCAAGTGCAAACATAAATAATAAACAAAGTTCTTCCTATTTTCCTAGTTTCATAGTTTAAAATTAATTTTCGGCATTAACAATATAATTACCATGCACAAATGGGAAGCTAAATAAAGTCGAGATTATTATTTTTTACATATTTCTAATAGTCATCTTCCTATTTTTGCTGATTTATCCTAAATCGTTCGACTACTGTAACATTCATAACATGTGTACGACGAACTACACTATACACGTCTCAAATAATGTAGTACATAATTTGACTACAATTATCTAATCTACCTAATTCTATGTCATTATTCTACTTAATTCTAGTCGCTATTCTACTTAATTCTATGTCGCTATTTTACTTAATTTTGTGTACTTAATTCTACTTGCTACAGCTCAAATGATGTACTTAATTCTACATAATTTGACATAATGTATAGGGTTGCAAAAAAAGTACCTGCAAGATGGCTTACCACCGGATCTCGACGCTCATCAATCTCTCTCCTCCATTTAACCAGCAGAGGTTCGCTACCTTTTTTCTCTTCCTCTCCTCATCTCTTTTGTTTTTTTTGGAATTAAAATGAGTTTTGGAGGATTTTTTTGGAGCTTTTATAGATGGCATCCTGCTCCCAGCTCAACTTATGACAGAAGATTGTTCATTCTTCGCCGCCATTGAATCGGCATGTAGTTGGACCGGCGATAGGAGGGGAAGAGCATCCCTGTCGCCAGTACAGGGACCCATTATTTTTTTAAAAAAACCCGAAATCAGATACAGAAAACCTAGAAAGTGTTATAGCGTTTTAATCTCATTCAACGGGATAACAATCCATCGTTGCTTTGCCCCTACGTGATGTACGAGAGCCGTCCGATTCCATGTTTGCTTTACGCACATCTACCACAAGTTTCCTTTGTTGCGTACCTCTCATGTGTCTACATCTCGCTCTCCCACCTTTCTCTCTCTCTCTTGATTTGCTAGCGGCGGCGGCCAATGTGAAAGAGCTGTGGGCGGGCACGAGAGCAACGACCTATGCGCGCGATGGCGAGCGGTGTTGTGTGGGGCCAACCAGGCGAAGCAAGCGTGAGCAAGAACGGTAGTGTGTGGCGGCGAGCATGCCCAGCTCGTGGCGAAGAAAGCAAGCGGCAAGAGCTCATGCGGTCGCGGTCATGACAAGATGCAGCCTACCGACGACGACTGAGGAGTGGGCGCGGAGGCAGTAGAGGCCGAGGAGCGAATCGGCTGGTAGAGGCTATGACAGGCGCGTGTGCGGGTGACAACGGGGACTACGACGTAGGCCTAGCGGTGGGGATCAAGGAGGGCATGACGGATGCGGCAGGCAGTGGCTCAATTTGCGCCATAGCTTGCAAGATTCCATGTTTATGTTTGAAACTCCTTAAAACCTGCTTAAACCTCCATAAAACTTGAAACCTACTAAAAGAAATTCTGAAACGTCTTGAAACCCACCTCTAAAGCTTTAGGCTTCTGATTTGATGGTTGAAACTTTGAAGTTTTTGTTTTAAAAATTGAGGTTTCATCGAAGTTTCAGTTTGAATCTAAAGTTTGATGGAAGTTTCAACGAAAACCTCATGAAACTCAAAGAAACTGCTATACGGTTGAAATGCATTCCAATGGTATAGTATGAGCTAGCTACTCTCTATGAGTGAAACTTAAAACCTCACGAAACGTGAAACTTAAAACCTGAAATGTCGTGAAACTTCAAACCCAATGAAACCTTACGAAACCTTACGAAACTGCTATAGCGTAAGCTAGCATAACCACAAGAAAGAGACCGAACTCCCCCGAAACACTCCAAAAGATCACCACCTCCAACAATAATCCATATAGCCTATTAGCCTCTCAAGAGCTCAGCTGGGCCCTTTGAAAGCAATGGCCAAGCTAGGTCGAGTTTATCGGGAGCGTGGGTGGATTACTGATGAGACAGTGATGATGCGATTTGCGAAAGCAACAGCCGATGAGAACACTGGTGGCGGTGGCTGACTCAGCAGAGACTCACAATAATCCTCTCTGATAAATCCTCCCAAAGATAAGCTCAAGAACTCACCGTCCAAGTGGCAGTGGCATGGCGCCAACAGACTCCTCATCCCCAACTCCCTATAAATCCATGATCCATTCGCCCTTGCGCTCTCCTCGACGACGACGACACACTCCAAGCTCCTCAAGAAATCAACAACTGAATGGGAAGGTTGTGAAAGAATGGCCTCGTTTGGATCCACGACTGCTGCTGCGGTGCCTCCGGGCTGCGTCGCCGGAGCTCGGCGTGGCGGCCGGTGCGCCCCGTGTGTGGTCCGTGCGGCGATGGCGGTGGCGGCGCCGGCGAGGACGCACTACGAGGTGCTCGGGGTGGGTTCGCGCGCGAGCAGAGGGGAGATCAAGGCGGCGTACCGGCGTCTGGCGAGGGAGGTGCACCCGGACGCCGGAGGGGGTGCTGCCGGCGACGAGGACTTTATCCGGCTGCACGCCGCGTACGCCACGCTCGCCGACCCCGACGAGCGCGCGCGGTACGACCGCGCCATGGCCGGTCCGACGGCGCTGCTGCGGGCGCCGCCGGCGTTTCGGTGGCGGACGTGGGAGACGGACCAGTGCTGGTAGGATCAGGCACGGCGTTGCAGTCGCCGGAGCACTCGGTGGTCAGGGGGGAATCCCCTGGGCCACTACGGGCCATCCGATCCAGATTAGACGGCCCGGATCAGGGAGCAAAAAGGAGCGGCGCGGAATATTTTGCATCGGAGCCCTTCAGTTACGATCTATTATCGCTTGCACGCTCCCGAGTTGGATCGCGATGAAAACGTCTGAGCCAAAAGTGCGTTCGGTTCAGCCGTCAGGTCGACTGATTGAGCCAGCAAAAGGAACCGCGGACGACTATTTTCATAGGAGACCCTTGATTACACAGTATTATCTAAGGGTGCAAGCTCGTAGGTCCGATTAAATCATTCTCTCTGCACGCCCAGCCACTTGTCGGTTTACTGGCTGCCTCATATTCGAGTGTGAAAAGCATCTCATGTAACACCAAGAAAGCTCCATTCTTGAAACAACGAAATCAAATTAAGCAATCGATTGATAATGCACAATTTTCGACAGAGAAAAAGCGATCATTGACACAAATGAACATGTCCTTGAAGCACAAACGAGACATGATTGTTTTAATCAAATCAAGCACTAGTACAAGCAATGCATTGGCAATGGCCCCATCATAAAGTCGTCTTTCAAGGTACAACTCCATATGAGATAGCATAACATGCTGTCCACTTCACCTTTTTTTTAATTGAAAAACAGGAGAACAAATAAAATGGTACTAGAAGTAGCACGTATTCTCTCGCACGATGATACAACAAATAGAAAACAATACGTCTATATAACTCTCGCACTTTAGTTTGTTTAATTTAAGGGCGTTATTAGAAGTCGAACGTACAGGTGGAGGCTTCCACCCTTACGGTGTAACAGCTGTAACATCCTAGGACAACGGCTGTAACATCCTCCGAACAACGGTTGCAACATCCCCGGACAACGGTTGCAACATCCTAAAACAATGGTTGCAACATCCCTTAACGACGGTTGCAACATCATAGAACAATGGTTGCAACATCTTAGAACAATGGTTGCAACATTCCCGGACAACGGTTGCCACATCACAAATCAAAAAACAAGGTATCTGGGAAAAAAACGCGTTGGAAAAAATTGCAACATCGTCGTGAACAGTATGCAACATTTTTTTCTACAGATGCAACACTTGTAATATCCCCGGACAATAGTTATAACATCCTCAGACAACGGTTGCAACATCACAAATAAAAAAACAAAGCATCTGGAAAAAAATTGCGTTGAAAAAAATTACAACATCGTCATGAACAGTATGCAACATTTTTTCTAAGAGAGTTGGATCGACCGGACGTAAGATCCATAGCATTACAATTAATCGTAGAAGAAGAAAGTTGAGCAGGTAGCAGTGTTAGAAACCCAGAGAGATATATACATGTATGGTACATCATAATCATCGAGCAGCGCGCTATAACATGCTTGAAAGCAGCAGCTGCCCATATGCTCATTTGAGCAGTTCCGTAACATGGTTAACAGCTAATAACGCAATGTGTTCTGACTCTCTTTGGCTCTTTGCCATAAACAAATGCAGCCCGGCCGCTGCGCGCGTTCGCGAATCCAACCACTCGACTGTATGATACGAAACATCCGATCGGACGTATGCGTAGAATCGTTTCCCATTATCAAATCTACCCACTCTGGCCTGGCCTTTCTGGGAGGCCCCGCGGAGAGAGCGGGCATGGGCCGGGGTCATAGGGCTCGGCATACGCCTCATGCAGCCTGAACTCGACGGCGCAGCGCACTCTGTGATCTGTGTGTACTGTCACACGAAGAGAGGCATTTTAACGATCTCTTGTGCGTGTCTGACTAGCTTGTAAATATGTATATTAATTCTCGATTGAAAATTGTGAAGAAATTACTCCTCTCTTGTAGATAGAATTATGGCCAAGTATCTATGTATGATCATGAGGAGAATGTGTACTTGTCGTGAATTCACTGGATTGGGTCAAAGAAAGGGCAGTCCAAGTTACCGTGTACGGCATTCTCAGGCCATGCTACACTGCCCGACCCCGGAACTCCGACCTAAACTGTGATATTCTTAAACCCTCCGCTCTAGATTTACATAGTCTTGATAGGATTTTCATTGAATTCGAAGTTCTTCATGCTCTACAAATTTTGCTAGCCCATCATCAAAGCAGATGTTATGGCGATTTTCCACAACCTCCGCACGCCGCACCTTCACCTCCTCAACTCTGCAAACATTGTTCTGATCCCAAAAAAGGAGGGTGTAGACAGAGTACAAGACTTCAGACCTATCAGCCTCATCCATGGTATCAGGAAGTGAATCTTGAAGACACTAGCCCTACGGGTGGCGCCTCATCTAAACACCCTGGTCTCGCAAGTCCATAGCGCTTTCGTCAAAACTAGAAGCATCCACGACAACTTATTTGTTCGCAACTTGGTAAGAAGACTTCACCACTTCAAAACCCCGTCGTTATTCCTCAAGTTGGATTTTGCAAAGGCTTTCGACATGGTCTGATGGGATTACCTCCTTGATCTTCTCTGCAAAAGGGGTTCCCCCTCTAGATGGACAAACTGGGTGGCAGCCCTTCGAATTTTTTTTAAAATAATATTTTTTAAAAGATAATTACAAAAATATATCGTCTCCCCAAAAAATTACAAAAATGTGTTCTGCCACCGCTCAATCAAGCGACAGAAGACTAACCCTATAAAACCCCAAAATTCAAAGACAGACTCATTCTTATTCGTAAAAAAGAGAAGGGAGAAGAGTAGAGGGAGGAGAGAAGCTAGCGGTTAGCCGCCCATCCGATTGCCTACCTCTCGTGCAATTTTTTAACCGAATGGATTACGTAGTTTTAGATGTACGGTTACGTAATGCAGTATAGTTTTATATAATACTTTTCGGTGGGTAGTATAGTTTTAGATATGTGGTTAATCGTGTAAATGTTCTTTATGGTGTAGTGCGTCAAATATGTCCGACATCGTCAATTTCAAAATTTACTATGGTCAAGGGACTATTTTGGAGGGTCCCGAGGAGATTGATTTGCGTTATTTCCAATCGGCGACCGTGCCCCTAGCAAGACCAGAGCAGCGTACATGGGGCGCTATGATGCGGTAGTTGTACCACATATTCCAAGTGGACCGCGATGTGTATGATCTGAGATTGAGTTGTCTTTCCCCACGGAGAGGACAACTCACATATTGGGAGTTAGTGGAGCTTAAGGGACCAAATTCATGGCAGTCATATGTACGCATCGCGAGGGAGGCAGGATGAAAATTGGTCCTTCTCGTCCAAGCATATGCCAAACCCACTCCTCCACCCGCAGCTGAACAAGAAGGGGGTGTTGAGGCCGAAGAGGAAGTCAGGGACTGCAGCCATAGCGCGGCGCACACAATGGCTGAAGCCCTCGGAGTTGCTGATGCTGTCGATAAAGACCTTGCGGAAGTAGCTCCTAAGGTCAGGCAAGCTAGTGGTTTTGCTGATGAGGGTGAGGAGGTTGAAGCCGTAGTGCAAAGGATGGATCTCGAAGACCGAGACTACATGGCATTGTCTGAAGATGAAGGTTCCAACGACGAGGATGCCGTGGACCAAAGAAAGCGGTTCCATCCGATCGAACACATACCGCCGACAACCTCGCTGCCAACGAAGGCTCTGTGTGCTATGGGAGTACGCACAGAGTGAGGTCAAGCTAGGAGCTATGTACAAACGCAAGAAGGCCGTGCGTGATGCGGTCAAATTCAGGCCTTATCGCAAGCGCACATTCGAGTCGCCAAGTCTACCCCAAGATTCTACGACGTGAAGCGCGGCATGAGGGATGCCCTTGGCGAGTGCACGCATTTCAGCCAAAGTGAGATACCTACTGGAAGTGCTCTATAGTAGTCCCTCACACATGCGTCGTTTCTGAGTTAGTGCAGTCCTACCGGAACCTATCATCAGGCTTCATCGCCAATCTTATGTACAGTAAGATCATGGATAATCTATATTTTGTGCCACGATCTATCATTCGGGCGATTAAGGCAAGGTTCCAATACACAATCAGCTATGCCAAGGCTTGGAGGGCAAAACAGAAGGCATTGGAATCAAGGTGGGGCACGTTCGAGGATTCCTACCACAACCTCCCTGCACAACTTCAAGTCATACAAGACAGAAATCCTGACACCCATATCGACATTGAAGACGCCACGCACCCGAAGTGGACCAATAAGAGGGTATTGCAGTGAGCATTCTTCGTGTTTGGTCCATGTATCAATGCATTCTGGCACTGTCGTCCAATCTTGTGCGTAGATGGCACATTCTTGTCTGGGAGGTACAAGGGCCAGATACTGACTGCAATAGCGACGGACGGGAACAATCAAGTTCTTCCCGTGGCATTCGCTTTCATTGAAAGTGAGAACACGGACAGCTGGTTGTGGTTCCTGAAGAACGTGAGGATTTCTGTTGTGCAAGGCCATCCAACGTATGCCTCATACATGATCGGCATGCGAGCCCGCTGCAAGGCAATAACCCAACAAGAATAAGGAGAGAACGATTACCCATGGCCGGATCTGCAGAGCGGTGGTGCGTGAGGTACTTGGGTGCAAACTTCTACAAGTAGTTCTGCAACAAAGACTTGATGAACATGTTCAAGTGGCTGTGCAACCAGAACCAGCAGCGGAAGTTCGAAACACTCTAGAATATTCTAGATGAGCGGATCAAGACACACAGAAGGGATGCAGTGAGAAGGGTCGCCCCAAGCACTGATCAGGCCCCCGAAGCATTGCTAGAGATACCCACAGATGCTCCCGGATTGACGAGGAGGACGGGGGCGTAGGTAAGATGCTTCTCCGACTGGATTGAGCACGAGCCTAAGGAGAAGTGGTCGCTGCTCCATGACAGGGGTGGCGCCCGATATGGTGTCATGACAACTAATCTAGCCGAGGTGTACAACTGGGTCATGCGTGGCACAAGGTGCCTCCCTTTGGTGGGTATTGTGGAGGCAATACTCGCATGCGACGAAGTACTTTGTTGATGTATAAACAATGCATCGCCGCCATGGCAATGATGTATACTCTACTCCGCCCTGATCACCAAGTACATGGAGGAGAAGAGCAAGAAGGGTGAGATGCACTGGGCATTCAAGTTGGGCACAAGGGAGCTTCGCTTCGAGGTAATGTGCAGGGATAAAATACGTCGCGGGACGAACCGCGAGAGGGTTACCCACGAGTGCACGCTACGCCGCGGTAGTTGCATATGCACTTGCAACAAGCCTCTTCTTCTGCATAGGCCTTGCTCCCCATGTCATAGCCGCATGTTCGACGGTGACGCAGCATCCCGGTCAGTACCTCTCTATCTATTTCACCAAGGAGACGGTGATGCAAACTTGGACCACGGAGATGTATGGTTACGTTGTGATTGGCCATTTCACTGGCCATCCGACCTGGGAGCAACTAATCTGGGCCGCGGACATTGATAGGCTCAAGGGAAAGGTTGGTCGGCGACAGGTATGGCGCATCAGGAACGACATGGACGAAACAGAAACCGAACATCGTACGAAGAAGTGCTCCATTTGCAGGGAGTCTGGGCACACCTTCAAGAAATGTCCCACGAGAAATCCTCAAGACGAAGGAGACATCGCCACTCCGGACGTCGCCGCAGGGACCTCATCTGGTCAACCAACTCGAGATAGTCCATATGGGGGACGTTGAGGCTACGACCAATGTTATTGCTAATGTTCTGAATTATGTTATTGCACGGACAGTAGTAATGTTATTGTCCATGTTCTAAATTATCATTTTAATTAAGTGTTATGATGTTTTGCTGAATGTTATGTAATATCAGTGTGATTTATCGTAGTTTTGATAGTAATGGCAAGTTCACATTTGTTTCCTTACATAATATGCAGTGCATGTACATGAGCAAGTGTATGAATTCCCAGGCGCATCGCAATATCACTTACCTTCCTACTTACGAATCATTCATATCTCAATCTTTCTCGTAAAATTCTTCAAAAATTCATCGCACTAGAATAACATACGACGATCAAAAAATATTATTGCGAGTCTAACAGATTTTGCACTGTTCAAAACGTATGAAAATCAGAAGACGGCAAACTCAAGCTAGAAGCGAAGAACTTGGTTTGGGGTTCCCGCTGCGGTTCAATGGCGACAGAACCTACCGCCAGTTCAACTGGCGACAGGAGGGGAGAGGGTCCCTATCGCTAGTTGAACTGGTGGCGACAGGAACATATTTTTGTAATTTTTTGGGGAGACGATATATTTTTGTAATTATCTTTTAAAAAATATTATTTTTTTAAAAAAATTCGCAGCCCTTCTAGCTTTCGCCTCCTCCAGAGTCCTCCTTAACGGTATCCCAAGAAAGGCGATCAACCATGGAAGGGGGCTGCGACAAGGATACCCTCTCCCCCGTTCCTCTTCATACTAGCAATAGACCCCATCCAACGTCTGCTAGAATTGGCAACAGATCTGGGATACCATGCTCACCTCAGAGACCGCTACGCTAGACCCAGAACCTCCTTATATGCGGACGATTTAGCAATCTTCATATCCCCTTGTGCAAGAGAAGTCCACACTACCACCCAACTACTTCGGAACTTTGGGAACATCTCAAGTCTCAACACCAACTTCCAAAAAAGCACGGTACTCCCAATAAGTTGTGACCACATTGACCTGGACACTGTCCTCCAAGACCTCCCAGCAATCTGATCGTCCTTCCCGACTAAATACCTCGAGCTACCGCTAACCTACAAAAGACTGCATAGGGTGGATTACCAGCCCCTATTGGACAAAGTAGAGGGGAGGTTAGCAGGGTGGCAGGGGCGGTTACTCTCCCCGGCAAGGCGGGCCACTCTTGTTAAATCTGTTCTGACCTCGATCCTGATATATTTCCTCACGACGTTCAAAACCCCAATGGCAGTCCTCAGAGCCCTGGACCGCACCAGACGTCGCTTCCTCTGGGCGGGCCTCAAAACTGTATCTGGGGCCAAGTGTAAAATCAACTGGGAAAAAGTTTGTCGCTCAACCCAGCTGGGTGGTCTCGGCATTCTTAACCTCCAACACTTCTCTTCGGCCCTCAGACTTCGTTGGCTCTGACAAGAATGGAAAGATCAATCCAAACCTTGGGCCGGTATGGAAATTCCTTACGACAACGCAGATCGTAGTCTTTTCACTGCAGCTACCACGGTCACCCTCGGTGATGGCAAGATGGCTAAATTTTAGTTCTCTGCCTTGCTGGATGGGATCGCCCAAAAAGATCTGCTCCAAAGATATACAAAATCTCTAGAAGGAAAATCCAGACAGTGGCCTCAGCGCTACAAAACGGGCGGTGGGTTCACGACAACAACACACTAACAGGATTAATGCCCCACCACATCCAACAATTCTTAGGACTCTGGACCAGAACCAACCAAATTCAACTGGCCCCCGATGTTCCGGACGAGATAATTTGGAAGCTCACCCCGAAAGAAGTCTACTCTTCTAAATTTGCCTATGCTCTTCACCTCCTGGGCTCAACAGCAATGAACTTCAAACAAATAATTTGGAAATCCCATGCCCCCAAAGTGCAAATTCTTTGCCTGGTTGGCTATCCAAAACAAGTTGTGGACCTCAGATAGACTAGATGCCAGAGGGTGGCCAAACCACCGCTTTTGCCCCCTGTGTAGACATTCGATGGAATCTGCCCTACATCTATTTGCACAATGCCGTTATTCGGTAAGAGCCTGGAAGCTCATGACGGACTGGCTAGGGGCCCAAAACCTACACCCATCACAATGGCCCAATAGTGGGAACATTGCGGATTGGTGGACAAAGGCCGCTGAGATGAAAGGTCTCCCTAGGAGAGCGATGTCCACGGTCCTTATCCTGATCACCTGGAAGATTTGGAAGGAACACAATGCTAGAATCTTCCATAATAAAGCCACCGCCCTACCGGACATCCTAGCGAAGATCAAGGAGGAGTAAAGAACTTGGTCCCTCGCAGGGGCCAAATGTTTGGAGCAATTTTGTTCTTTGTAATTAAGGCTTTAGCTTAACCTAAAACTTGTAGCTCTGTACCACCTCTTTTATGTCAATATAATGGACACATATCCTACCGATTTAATTAAAAAAAATCTACTATGTACGTCATCTGCTTGCTCTGCACATCTGATTTTGCATTCAACATAACATGGTGTCAGATACTAAACGTCCTCTCATGTGCATCTTGAGTCTAGATACATGCCCTGAAGAAGCAGAGTTATGAGGTTGCAAAAAGTTCATGAAGAGAGGTTCAGACTCAGACAACATATCAATATGAATATGTACCACGCCAACGAGAAGTTTGGGGAGGGGGAAAAGAAGCTTGCTTTATGTGGAGCTTTAATCCTTGGTGGTTGGGATTCACATCCTCTATCATTATATTGGCAATGGTAGAGGAGACATTGCAAAAATCTGAGCCAGCCGATTGGGGAAGAACGGAAGCAACTGCTATAGTGTTTGATACAGTACCACAACTACCGTATTGTGCTACAGCGAACGCTTGATCTCATCCCTTTTCTTTTGATCCGACGGCTCGGAAGTAAAGTCACAGTACTGTAGCGCCATGACTTTGCTTCGCAACGTCAGAGGATGTGCGTCCTGGTGGTTGAATGGCTGAAGGATTGTTGTAATCATGCTCAATAATACACCCTGCCAAGGCTTGATACATGACCGTTTGGGGGGCAAGGGAAAAAAATACAAGTCGAAAGGGCCTTGCAATAAGAAGTCAAACCCTTGCATTCAGCACGCCCGGGGGTGGAAATGGACCAAAATCTCACTTTTCATGGCCATCTTCAACAGCAGGGGCAGTGAATGATCAGCTTCTAATGTACAACATCATACATCTCAGCATGCACAATGTTAAGCCGATCACACGATACCACGTGCATTATCGACCGGGTTGGGATGCAGACCAAGACCATGCATGCGAAGTCTACACATCCATCATAATCTAATCATCTCTCTTTCTTTTGAAGACTAATCATATAATCTCTTACGAATGCATGCACATAACGAGCTAGCACGTCTGGCTGGCTGGCTAGCCTCTAGGTGAAGTCCGATCAACATCTCGATCGGTCATTGCAAATTAAACTTAGCTTGCAGTGATCGATCGCTGCCATCCAAGTGAAGTCTCGGTGGGAGCGACTGGGCTGGCGAGCGCGGCTTCACTTGGCTTGACGGGTTGTGTGGGTCACCTTCAAGAACCTCCTACCCAACCACCTCCACCCTCCCACCATCAAGACCATATCTCCTTGTCCACGCCTCCTACTACGTGGCTCAGGGAGTAGAGTCCTCAACACGTCCTCAACAACTCCACCCTCCCACCATCAAGACCATTTCCCGAGGCAGCTCTACTCCACTGTCCTCAACAGGACGACATTCAACGCTGAAGCGCAAAAGAGGAAACAACTTGAACGCTCCCAGTCGCCACCCCACCCCCTACTGCCGCAATCATAGCTCAGCACCCGTCCCATCCGCACGTCGCTGGAGGTCCACTACTTTCTTCCACTCCATTGAGAAAAGCCACCATTTGTTGGGAGGAAGAGGGGTGGGAGAGAGTGATGAAACCATACTGGTGGCGCCGCGTAGACTCTCAGTGGCCTTGAGCATCATGTTAGTGCCAATTCCCCAAGCATCCCTGAAGGGATACGAGTAGGCTACACTAGCTGGCAATTCAAAAAAATTTACCACGTAAACCAGGAAGCTAAGCAAGAAGATGATCATAGATCGTTACCACCAGACGCGCAGTGCAGCGGAAGAAGAGTTAGAGTAGCCTAATCCAATGTAGAGCGCGTCGATGAAGTGGTCGTAGTCGATCGTCCAGTGAAGTCGAACGTCCAACGTAGTCGATCCTCCTCGGTATCGATTGTCTCTTTCAACAACCAATCGCGATCCTTGCGAAGTCGTGGATCGTCCATTAAGCGCAATAGCAACCGCAGTAGCGCCTCTACGGTATCCACATGTCTAGGGGAGGAACACCGTATGCTGGTGTGCTAGCACCAACTCGCACGATAGAGCTCTCGGAAAGATGACGGCTAGGGTTTTGGTGGAGCAACTCACGTCAACTCATATATCTCTCCTAATAGCCTCATGCATCTCCTTATATAGTGCCCATGACGGATCCTATCCGAACACGTTTTGTTCCAACCCGTTAAGTGTGTGACCCTGTAGGTTTATGCGTAATCGGTTGTGACTCAAAAACCATTTTTCGACAATGAGTCGTTAGTGGTTCCTAGCAGGACATAACAATTCTCGAATACACACAAATTAGCTAGAGGTTCCTAGCAGGACCACGAGGCTTCTCATAAGCATTCTTTTCAGCACGAGTAGCCTTAGCATTAGGTTCCTCGGGATAGGGACCCTCTAGAATATATTCCTTCTTTTCTTGTTTGAGAACAATTCTCAGATTTCAAAATCAGTCAATGAAGTTTGTACCATTCAGTTTTTCTTTCTCAAGAGTAGATCGCAAGTTAAAAGTAGGTGCAAAGGAAGTGTGTTAGGTGCCATGATCTACAACAGAAATATATGCAAAAATTCAGTACTATGTTTATACAAGATCTTCTATTAAACACTTTAATAAAAGATACTCTCACTATATGTTCTAAACCATGTTTCCCTCTAACATCATATAGTGGGTTCAAGATTCAAATATCATTAAGTCCTAGTGAGCTTTGGCATCACTGCTAGAAACCTAGTGATTTAAGGTAAGCAACCCTTTGCCAATCATATCACATCACTCTTGTTTGTTAGGTGACATCTCTATGCCTCGGCATCCAACACTATGCCCCAAGGCCCAAAACTATTTTGATAGCCTTGTCAAGTTAAACCAACACTATGCATGTGGGTGTCTGACACTCACCCCATCTTATTAAGATAATTAATGATACCCTACTTTGGTAGATGTACCATTAACGATCAAAATCGTG